>CM052702.1:44281195-44329361 GCA_028551405.1 Uromys caudimaculatus | reverse complement strand
ATTCATACACACACACATTCACACACACATTCACACACACACACATTCACACACACACATTCACACACACACATTCACACACACACATTCACACTCACACACACACATTCACACACACACATTCACTCACACACACACACATTCACACACACATTCACACACACACACATTCACACACACACACATTCACACACACACATTTACAGTCTCACTCACAGTCTCATTTACACATCTTTTTCACATTCACATTTTTGTTGGGCCCAATCCCTGTCTCATACACTCCATAAGTATTCATGCATACTTACATTCATACACATATATCTACACACACACACACACACACACACACACACACACACACACGCACGCACGCAAAAACATATTACATTTGGATGGATGAATGGATGGGCAGAGCTTCCCAAGCCAAACCAGTCAACCAACAATTTTATTTCTTTTCTCTGGCCTTTTTTTTTAAAGGTTTATTTATTTATTTTATGTATATGAGCACACTGTAGCTGTCTTCAGACACACCAGAGGAGAGCAACAGATCCCATTACAGATGGTTGTGGGCCACCATGTGGTTGCTGGGATTTGAACTCAGGACCTTTGGAAGAATAGTCAGTGCTTTTAATCCCTGAGCCATCTCTCCAGTCCTTCTCTGGCCTTTTTATACCTTCTTAGTCAAACTGTTCTTTAGAAAATTACTTCAGAGATAAAATGTTACAGAAAACGGGAGTTACAGAAGGATGTTGATATTAAGTTCAAAGCAGTGTTTCATTCTTTCTATATGTTAGTTATAAGTTCAGAGCAGCAGTTTTTACAAGGCCTTGCTTTATCATAGTGCACATTGTGGCTATATCCTTGAGCCTAAATGTTTTTCCTTGAACACAAATTTCCCCAAGCCTATTTCTCTTTTTAGTGTAATTATGAAAATTCATTGTATTTCTTTTTTTTTTTTTTTTTTTTTGGTTTTTCTTTTTTTTTTCTTTTTTCTTTTCTCTTTTTTGGGTTTTCTTTTTTTTTCAAGAGCCATCTAGGATAGGCTAAAGCTAGTGGGTGGCCTTCCTGGAGGTGGCCCACAGGTTTTGTGTGATCTACAATGGGTGAGCTCTACGGCAAAGTCCCAAAGAGACTTCATCTCAGGATTGCTTGTAGCAGTTGATACGCTGTTATTGATATTAGTAAATTAATATAATAATCCCTGGGCATTAGCCCACCCTATTGACCAGATTTCCAGCAGATCAACATAAAGATGAACTTTCATGAATAAATGACATTTAGATGAATTAATGATTCTATAGAATTCCTGATTTGATTAAAATAATTTTAGGAAGAAAGTTTTTAGAAATGGTCTTAGGGCCGGGCAGTGGTGGCACACGCCTTTAATCCCAGCACTTGGGAGGCAGAGGCAGGTGGATTTCTGAGTTCGAGGCCAGCCTGGTCTACAGAGTGAGTTCCAGGACAGCCAGGGCTACACAGAGAAACCCTGTCTCGAAAAACCAAAAAAAAAAAAAAAAAAAAAAAAAAGCTCTCAAGTAAGCAGTAGGAACCCTGGACTCCTTCCTGTGGCTCTGAGAAAGGCTTTTCCCTCTGGGAAGGGGTGTTTAGACTTCCAAAGCTCTGACCTTTGAATCTTCTTTTGTTCAGTGTGATGAACTCTGAAGTGGCCTTTCTTTCTGGCAGTAAAATGGTCAACCTCCTCTCAGTCCGAGACTTCTTAGCTGATGACCCTCTTTTTCTCCACCCAGCTTCTTTAGAAGAAAAAGCATAAGTTCCCCTAAAACTCAGGGTCTGTACATCAGGTTACACTCAATGAAGTCTTATTAAGTCAGATTTGGGCTAACTAGCCTCTCCCCAGTATACATGACCCCCCCCAACATCCGGTGCTTATTCTGTGAGTCAAGCATTAATCCAGCTGAGTGATAGGGAGAGGGGGGGCCTGGGGCAGGTGAGTCACCCATACCCTTCATGGGAAAGGCTGCTCTGTCCATTCCCCTGTTCAGAGCAGGAGGAGACACCTTGTATTGCCCCAGGGAGCTATGCGAGACCATGAAAAGGGGTGTTCCGGAGGAGACTTCCTCTTGCTCCTCAAGTTCTGAGAGGCGGGTGGGGAACATAGTTTTTCTGGTTCGTATGACGTTCAGCCATGTAGGAACCTGTCCAGGGAAACAGAATTGGGGGTAAAGCTACACTGGCCCTGCTGAGCCTGCCCTTTGGGCTAAGGGGTGAGGTGAGGTGAGATGTGGTGAAGGGAGAAAGGAGAGAAAGGCCTGGAGGTCTGCCCAGAAGGCAGACCAGGAGGGAAACACTCGACCGCTTCCCTTCTGACCTCACAGTTCCCTTCAGCGCGTTTCCAGGCCCTAAAATATAACTTACAGCCAAGACCTAGATGATCAGGGTCGAGGGGAGGGGCAAAGGATGCTCAGCCACACCCCAGCTCAAGCCTAAACGTCTGCCCCTCAAAAGCAAGACCTAGGTGTCCTCTATTCCACAGGACAGGCCCTGAGGCTCCCAAAGACGGAAGAAGTCAATATTGGGCCTTGGCTAAAAGGCAGCATTGAGACCTAGCGCCCTCCTCCCACTTCCACGTGTCATCTGACAGTGCTGATGAAAAAGACAGCAGACAGGGTATCCTAGCCTTTCTCTGTCTTTCCACAATATGCTCCCTCCCATCCCCAAAACTATCCATACCCACTGACCCCAAGATCTAGAGGCCCTTAGGAAGAAACTTCTGGAGCTCTAACTGCAGAATCTCCTGGTGCATCCTGCCCCCGCCCCTAGAGCCTTCCCCTGTGAGTCCTCGCCCCTCTGCATGGCTAGCAACTACCCTGTAATTAGCAGCCAGCCTGGGCTGAGATGAGAAGAGGACCTGGGACTTAGGTAGCACATGTGTATGTAGCCTTTGTGGCATGTCTCATACAGTGCTTCCTGCTGTGAAATGCCTAGGAATGCACCTTCGGTTGTGAGGTCCTTCCTAGAGCCATGGTCCAGCTGGTCCCTGGTTCAGACCTCACTTCTGCCCAGCTGCCTTCTCACTCCGCCTCCTCAATTCTCTCTTCCTCCGGCCATTTCTACGCATTTGCTCTTTGTCTTCTTTAGGGCTCCTCCTAGGCCTGCCGGCTTCAATCCCTCCCCTTCTGACCCATTTTCCTCTGGACAGCTGTCGAGATCCTTCCCAGTGCAAATGCTCAAACCCTTCGCAGCAACTATTAGTCACTGTTCCTGGTGGCTGAACAGCTGCCGGAGGTCCAGGCTCTCCTTCTCTTCACCTTCAGCTGCTTCAGTCACACATCCTCAGAGCCCTGGAGCTCATATAAGCACAACTTAAATACCCCTGGTTCCCGCATGAGATCTAGGCTCTTAGTGGAAACTCCCAAATCATTTATCTCCCTTTCTAGCCTATGGCTGCTCTCTCCCTGCTAGACAGATGGTCATCCAGCCCTCCGGTATCCCTCACCTAGAACTACCCCATTCATGCTGTACTGGCTGGTTTTGTGTGTCAACTTGACACAAGCTGGAGTTATCACAGAGAAAGGAGCTTCAGTTGAGAAAATGCCTCCATGAGATCCAGCTGTAAGGCATTTTCTCAGTTGGTGATCAAGGAGGGAAGGCCCATTGTGGGTGGTACCATCTGTGGGCTGGTAGTCTTGGGTTCTATAAGAGAGCAAGCTGAGCAAGCCAGGGGAAGCAAGCAAGCCAGTAAGTTACATCCCTCCATGGCCTCTGCATCAGCTCCTGCTTCCTGACCTGCTTGAGTTCCAGTCCTGACTTCCTTTGGTGATGAACAGCAATTGGAAGTGTAAGCTGAATAAACCCTTTCCTCCCCAACTTGCTTCTTGGTCATGATGTTTGTGCAGGAATAGAAACCCTGACTAAGCCACATGCATACTTCTGCAGGAAGTCAATTAGTCTAGCCTTCTTTTCCTGGCTGCAGGAAGGGGGCACTGACCCAATTCTCAGCTCTAATTTGGACCAAGGAAGCCTGTGAGCATGTCCATCTTCTTTACTGCTGGTCTTGTCTTCTCATTTTCTGGAAGAGCCCTCTTGGCCACATGAGCTTTCCTGCCAGTGAGAAGGAAGAGGGGAAGTCAGAAAGCAGGGCTTCAGGGATCTGGTTCCTGAGAAGCGAGCTAGAGCCCTCCAGACATCCTAGGCCCTCTCCCAGGGGTGGCTTGGTTTGTGTTGTGTCTGTATGTTAACTCCTTTCTGCAGCAGCTGGCCCGGGGTAGGCCCACATGTTCAGCGGTTTGTCTGCAGAACCTTCAGCAGATTCCCCTCCACTCCTCCTGGTTTCCTCAACACCAGCTCCAGACCAGGCCCTATCAGGGACACATGAATATGTCGTGGATACACGTATGCACACATGGGTCCTCTTCAACACCCACACGGCATGCACCTGGATGTAGATGGACAGTCTCACATGCACACATGTGGCTAAAGATCCAGCCTTCTATGGAGGCCCTGGAGGTGCTTCCAAACGAAACCTCCATGGACCAGACGAAACTGAGACTCTCAGGGACCCCCAAGGATCAGTGGCGAAGCCCAGGTTAAAGTTCAGATTTCGGGTCTGTCAGAGGTCTCTGTCCCACCAGTCTAGTCTCTACAGCTCTGGGCTCCTTCTTAGCAAGGGCTCTAGGCCGTGTCCCATCCTGTTCCTCTCCAGCCTCACCCTTACTCTCCAGTGTCCTAATTGTCGAAGGGTACCGAGAGCAGCTCAGGGGCACCAGTGGCTCTGAGGCCTGGGGATACAGGCTAATGGCTATTTCCCCCGAAGTCCAACCTGACATCTATAAAGGTGCCCAAAGGGATTTGGATTTGTGGACTCGGGGCCACCTCGGCTGTCTGGAGATGGGAGTAATTCTGCCAGTACATGAGGAACTGCCCACTGGGCTTCCAGAACAGGGACGCGCATAGTAGACTGGTTCGTTTCTAATCCCACTCTCTCTCTCGCGTAGTCAGCTGCTGGCCCTCAGTACCCAGAATCAGGCACTATCGAGCAGAGGCACACTCTGGAAAGAGGGCTATGCAGAGGGACCTCAGTGATGTCTGCTTCCCTTGGGCTTCAGAACTGTGGTTCTCTCTTCCTCTCTTCTCTCACTCATCCTGCCAGCCTTCTACTCCTGTTTTGGGTTCTGTTCTGCTTTGCTTTCTTCTGATTTATTGGAGGCAGGGTTTCTCTACGTCATCCTGGCTGGCCTGGAACTCTATATAGACCAGGATGGCCTTGAGGTCACAGAGATCGGCTTGTCTCTGTCTGTCTCCTGAGTGCTGGGATTAAGGCATGTGCCACTGTACCTCCCTTTGTTAATGCTCTGGGAATGGTTAAGAGGTTGGGGAGTCTTGGGGGACTTTAGAGTGAGTTGCTTTTTATCTTTCTATCCCCTCCCTCACCTCTGCTTTTTGACAGTTTAGACTTTCTTCTGTCTGTCTGTCTGTCTGTCTTCTTTTTCTTTCTTTCTATTTTTTTCCAAGACAGAGTTTCTCTGTGTAACAGCTCTGGCTGGCCTGGCCTGGAACTTTCTCCATAGGCTTGTCTGGCTTTGCATTCACAGAGATCTGCCTGCTCTGCCTCCTGAGTGCTGGGACTACAGGTATGAGCCAATTGGCCTCTTTTTTTTTTTTTTTTTTAAAGATTTTAGTACTAGAGAAATGGTAAGCCTGTAATTCCAGCACTCAGGAGGCAGAGGCAGGAAGATTGCTGTGAGTTTGAAGCCAGCCTGGTCCATAGAGCAAGTTTCAGGACAGCTAAGGCTACACAGAGAAACCTTATCTTGAAAAAAATAACAACAACAACAAAACAAAACAAAACAAAACAAACAAAAAAAATGAACAAACAAAAGAAAAAAAGAAGAAATGGCTTAGCAATTAAGAACTGCTGAATCCAGAGGACTGAGTTCAGGTCTCATCACCCATGTAAGGTGGCTCACGAAGCTCCAGGAATTTGATGCCTCCTTCTGGCCTCTATAGATACCTGCATTCACATGCACATACTCCTACACACACACACACACACACACACACACACACACACACACACACACACTTTTAAAGTAAAATAAATAATTTTTGAAAAAATTTATTTTAGGGGCTCAGGACAACCAGGCACACAAATATACATGTTGGCAAAATACTCATATACATAAAAAGTAAATAAATAAAAATCTATTTCAATCAGATCAGATATGGTTGTGTATTCCTTTCATCCCAGCATTCAGGAGGCAGAGGCAGGTAGATCTTTGAGTTTGAGGCCATCCTGGTCTACAGAGTGAGTTCTAGGACAGCCAGGGCTACACAGAGAAATCCTGTCTCGAAAAAAACCAAAGCAAAAAACAAAGAAGGAGAAGGAAAAGGAGATGGAGAAGAAGAAGAAGAAGAAGAAGAAGAAGAAGAAGAAGAAGAAGAAGAAGAAGAAGAAGAAGAAGAAGAAGAAGAAGAAACAAAAACCCAAACACTTGTTTTGACCTGCTCTGCTCTGTTTTGGGCTTAGGCCAGTTCACCCCTTCTTAGGCAGCTGCTCTCAGGGAGTTA
This sequence comes from Uromys caudimaculatus, assembly GCA_028551405.1. NCBI lineage: Eukaryota > Metazoa > Chordata > Mammalia > Rodentia > Muridae > Uromys > Uromys caudimaculatus. Next base: position 44,322,833 of record CM052702.1, on the reverse strand, counting down.
CCATATTGATGCTGAACGTAGTGAGGACACAGCACAGTGCACTACAGCATAGAACTCCTAGACTCAAATGATCCTCCTGCCTCAGCCTACAGAGTAGCTGGGAAGATAGTGATACACCGCCATGCCCAACATAACACGTTTTAGCTTCTATTTGTGTGTATATGCATGTGTGTGCATACGTATGTGAGTGCAAGTGTGGGGGCAGAAAAAGGTATAGGACCCTTTGGAGTTGGATTGAAGTTGTCGTGAAACACCTGCCTGATATGGGTGCTGGGAACAGAGTCCAAATCCTTTGGAAAAGAGGCAAGCACCCTTAACCATTGAGCCATCTCTTCAGGCCCTGGGCTGCTCTCATTCAGGCCGAAAAACTTTGGGGGGCAGGAAATGAAGGGTGTGCCACCCTCACCCCTTGCAGGGAGGGCCCCAGCTGGCACCTCTGGTCCAGCAGGCTCAGACTTGCTCATCCCTAGGCTGGAACCCACTCCCCCAGATCTACCTTAGAGGAGTCATAGCCTCCCACAGTAGGATGGGCTGTCCATGCCCCGTCCTAACTCAGCCTCTTGCCTAGGTGAGACACAGGCCTTGTTCAGGATGCCCTAGGAGGAGGCTGGGCCTCCTCCTTGCCTCTCAAGAGCTCTCAGAAGAGCTGGTTGGCCACTTGCCCTCAATCTTGGCTCTCTTTCATGGAGCCCAGAGAGCTCCAGGTAAGCTGTATGACTCAGAGGGTTGGGACCAACCTTGCCAAGGTTGTTTGTGTGACTTTTCTCTATGACTTTCTTCTGCCTGTGTGTGTGTGTGTGTGTGTGTGTGTGTGTGTGTGTGTGTTGGGAGGGGTGTACCAGTCACATTGACTACACTGAAAATGATGTCCCAGAGTTACTCAGCAGGGAACAAGGGAGTCCCTTTCCACCCCACATTCAGGCCAGACTGGCACTTCTGTACACACGTCCTTCATCCTCTCTTGCGTCCCATGTGCAAGAAGAGCTAACAGGTATAAGGGACCCTTGGAAGTCATCCTTCCTCTCCTTCAAGTAGGGTCCTTTCTCATCCATCAGCGAGTTCGAAGCGTACCCATCTATACCATCCTAATTCAAACCCTAGCCATCCTAATGGACCTATGTCTAAATATGTGCATACATCATGGTCAGAGATACAAAAGCATCTGGTGGAATTGCATGGAGTCTGGTTCTGAGAAAGCTGAGAAAGAAGACAAAGAACACTAAGGGCCTTAGGACCCTGGCTTTCACCGGGCAGTGGTGGCGCACGCCTTTAATCCCAGCACTCTGGAGGCAGAGGTAGGCAGGTCTCTGAGTTTGAGGCCACCCTGGTCTACAGAGTGAGTTCCAGGAGTACCAGGGCTACACAGAGAAACCCTGTCTCAGGAAAAATAATCCTTGCTCTGTGTCACTAAGCTATGTGCCTTGGCACAGGGCTGTCTGGAGGTTGTCCAAAAGATACTCTGTATTGATCTGCAACCCAGGATTCTAGACAGGTATCCATAGTGACACACAATGTCACACACAGAGTGTGTATATATATATATTATACGTGTACACATGTTAACATGCATGTATGTACCTGCTCTTTTCCTTTGCTCTGGTTCCTGGGCCAACCTCTGCTAGTGGCAGGCTAGGATGGGCAGGGTGGGGATGGGATGCTATGGACTGTGTTCTCGTCTCCTTTTCTTCAAGATATGGTCTCTGTATGTAGTCCTAGCTGTCCTGGAGCTTGATATAGACCAGGCTAGCCTCAACTCAGGGGATTAAATGCTGGGATTAAAGCTGTCTCCTGTGGTGGCGCACGCCTTTAATCCCAGCACTTGGGAGGCAGAGGCAGGTGGATTTCTGAGTTCGAGGCCAGCCTGGTCTACAGAGTGAGTTCCAGGACAGCCAGGGCTACACAGAGAAAACCTGTCTCGGAAAAAAAAAAAAAGAATTCCTGCCTTCTGCAGTCTTTGCAGATCCAACTGAGGCAATGCAAGGCCTAAAAGCACAGCAAGGGCGGAGAGCAGAGGGCAGCCTGGCAGATGTTCCCCACTCCCACAAGCTGCAGCTGGAACTCTGGCACCAGATGTCTAGTGTTCTGCCTTGAGTCACAGGTTGACAACAGAGCCAGCAGGCAGGGACTCAGTGATGGCTGCCTGATTCACCATGGAGCCTCCCAGCCCGGGGTGGGGGAGCATCTGGGAAAGGGGCATCTCTCTGGACCAAGGACTATGAGAAGCTTCATGTATTGGTTCTATATACCTGGGAGCCTATGGGCAGGAACTCACTCTGTAGACCAGGCTGGCCTCGAACTCAGAAATCCGCCTGCCTCTGCCTCCCAAGTGCTGGGATTAAAGGCGTGCGCCACCACTGCCCGGCTGGGCAGGATCTTATTAAATGAAATCCCTTAAGCAAAGAAGTGTCTGTAGGCAGGAATGTAACTTACAAGTTGTGTGTGTGCATGTGTGCATGTGTATGTGTGTGTACATGTGTGTGCATGTGCCTGAGCAGTTGTGAATTTATTGCTAAATCTCAACAGTAGGGCCTGGCAGTGGTTCGAGGCCAGCCTGGTCTACAGAGTGAGTTCAAGGACAGCCAGGGCTACACACAGAAACCCTGTCTCAAAAAAAAAAAAAAAAAAAAAATTCTCAACAGTAGGGTTTTCTTCTCCACTTTTTTTTTTCTTTCCTTTTGAGATAGGTTCTCACCATGTAACTTTGACAGGCGTAGAACTTGCTATATAGGCTGACCTCAAATTCACAGACATCTCCCTGCCTCTTCCTTCCACAAACTGGGATTACAAGAGTTCGCCACACCACTCTTGTCTGGCTTTTTCTTTCTTTTAGTATTTTTGTTTTTACAATTATTTGTGGGGCGGAGGGCATGTGGAGGTCAGAGGACAGTTTTCAGCTTAGATCTCTCCTTCCACCATGTGGGTCCCTGTAGCCTCGGCTCCTTGGGCCTGCAGGAAAGTGCTGAGTCCCTCACTGTGTTTATTTTTTCAGCAACGGTCTCTTGTAGCCCACCACGTGCTCAAAGGTGTTGTGTAGCCAAGTGTGACCTTGAACTCCTAGATCCTTGGGTCACACCTCCCTACTGCTGGGATTATAGGCTGGGTTCCTCTCTGCCTTTCATATGGTATTCCTTGTTTCAGACAGCCATTCTTCAGAGGACAAGCCCCCAGGGCCCTTAGCTCTCCCAGATTAAGACCTCCAGAAAAATGTAGTTTCTTGGTCTTCTCTGGCAGTGAATGCTTTTATGCAGACTATGGGGGAAAACACCCACATTTCTCCAGGTCATGAGGGAGCAGGACTCAGGCTACAACCTCTGATGATTTCCAGATGATTGGCTGATTGATTTGTCTTTTGATGCCAGGTATCAAACTCAGGACCTCGGGCATGCTGGGTAATGATTTCACCGTTGAACTACACCTCAGCCCAATTTCTCAGTTACTAAATGAAGCATTAAACCGTGTAGAGTGGTTCAACCTGTAATCCCATCACTTGAGAGGTTTAGGTAAAAGGTTGTCAAGAACTGGAGGCCACCTGGGCTAGGACTGTTTGGGTTACAGTTTGTGTGGCCTTGTCTCAAAAACAAACAAACAAAAATTAACCAATCAACCAACCAAACAAAAAACCCAAAATAAATAAATACAGAAATAAATACAGCACTGGGTGGGAATGGCACTCAATGGCAGAATACATGCTTAGGATGCCAATGCTCCAGGCCCGAGCAGAAAGAGAGAAAGAAGAAGGGAGGGAGGGAGGGAGGGAGGAGGGAGGGAGGGAGGGAGGGAGGACGGCAGGCAGACGGGCACTCCTGAGAGCAGTGGTGCCCCTATGATGTTCCTCTGATGGATCAGACATTTTTACAGTTTGATATAATCTCCCTCCATCTTTTAGACTTTGAGACATAGTCTCTCTTTTTTGGGCAGGACGGGGATTGTAATGGGAGTAGTCTCACTACGTAGCTCTGGCTATCGTGGAATTCACTATGTAGACCAGGCTGTCCTGAAACTCACAGATCCACGAACAACTGGGATTAAATACTTTCACCAACATGCCCCTTTCAGCATTTTATTTTATTTTATTTTATTTCATTTCATTTTATTTTAGGTTTTTCGAGACAGGGTTTCTCTGTATAGCCCTGGCTGTCCTGGAACTCACTCTGTCCCTTTCAGCATTTTAAAAATATTTATTTTGAATCTTTTTGTTTGTTTGTTTGTTTGTTTTTTTGAGACAGGGTTTCTCTGTGTAGCCCTGGCTGTCCTGGAACTCACTCTGTAGACCAGGCTGGCCTTCAACTCAGAAATCCTCCTGCCTCTGCCTCCCAAGTGCTGGGATTAAAGGCGTGCGCCACCACTGCCCGGCTGTTTTGCTTCTTTTCAACTATGTGTCTGTAGGTGGGTCTGCACACCTGGGCGAGGGGCCCGCAGAGGCCAGAGGTGTAGTTTCTCCTGGATCTGATGGTGATGAGCCTCCTGATGTGGATGCTGGGAACTGAACTTGGGTCATCTACAAGAATAGTTTGTTCACTCTAACCACTGAGCCACCTCTCCAGCCTTTCCCCCAGCCTTTTTGTTGTTGTTGTTGTTGAGGCAGGCTTTCAATAAGTTGCCCGGCTAGCCTAAAACTCACCCTGTAAGACAGACATGCCTTGAACTTGTAAGCTTCCTGTCACCCAAGTAGCTGAACTCCTTTTTGAGACAGGGTCATTATTAGGAAGCCTAGACTGATTCCAAATCCACAATTTTCCTACCTTAGCTCCTGAGTGCTGGGATTATGGGTATGTGCCATGATACCTTGTTCAGTTAAATCTCTCTTTAAGAAAAAATTAATTATGCCAGATGTGGTGGCTCCTGTTTTTCAAATCCCAGCCTTTGGGAGGCAGAGACAGGTGGCTCTCTCTGAGCTCAAGGACTGGGTCTACATGGTGAGTTCCAGACCAGCCAGGGCTACAAGGTAAGACCCTGTCTCATTTTTAAAAAAAGTTAATGATGATGTATGTGTGGTCACGTGCACCGCTATGAATGTGTGGAGTTGGTTCTCTCCTACCTTCCTGTGGGTTTCAGGGATTGAACTCAGGTTGCCAGGCTACTACCATAGCAAGCTCTCTTTCTGTTGAGCCATCTCCAGGAGGCCCCAGCTTAATTACTTAAAAGGGTAGATTTACTTCGATGGGAGTGGGAAAGGAGAGAGTTAAAAACAGCTGGAATTCACCCTGCTGGCATGATGTAGCATGTGGCATGTCAGGACAACTGCAGCTCAGCCTCTGGAGCCAAGGGTATAGAGGGGAAGGTCCACAAGGAGAAAGCCCAGGTATCCCAGCCTGAACGTGTCGCTGCAAAGGTGGTGTGGCCAGACACACAGGACATATGCCATGCTAACCAACATATGCAACATGTGACATGTTCCCAGAAGGGCTGGTGAATTCTGGTTAGAGCTCAGCACGTCTGCCTACCAGGGACTGCACTGTGAGGTCTCTTCCCACTCGAGGCCCATAGCCTCCTTTTCAGCCGCCAGACTGAAGACCTGTACTATCCAGTCATCTTGTAGCAAGCTGGTTCCTCTCCATAATGACAGGTCATACCCTTAACTTGAGACGATGCCCACAAGGCTCACTGTGAGCCGGGCTCAGGAGACCGCTTGCTTTTCCATTTTTCACAGTATTCCAGTCCTCTCAGTTCAACACTCACTTTCCTAAGAATCCTGCAGAGCCAACCTATCCTTAAAGCTCCTCAGGACCCTCCTTACAACTGTCACCCCGCGTCCCCACCAGCGCCTCCAGGCTAGGCGGAGGGTGGTGGCCGCACTCCGCCCCCGCGGGGCTCCGCGGGCGGGGCTGGCCGCCCGGTGCGTCTACATATAAAGGGCGCCACCTGCGCTCCGGGCTGCTGCTCTTGGTGCTCTGCACTTGCCACTTCGCACCCGCCCGCCCTTGACCGCACTGCTGCCTGCCTCGCCATGGGTCGACAGAAGGAGTTGATGAATCGTTGCGGGGAGATGCTTCATATCCGCTACCGGCTGCTTCGCCAGGCTCTGGCAGAGTGTCTGGGGACCCTCATCCTTGTGGTGAGTGCAGGGAAGTGAGCAGCCCCTTCTATTTTCATCCCCTGTGGTCCCCACGTCCTTATTCACTCCAGGGACAGTTTTTCCAGGCAGACCCCACCAGTTCCCCAACTCTGCTCCCGAGGCTTAACCCTCAGGGTCAAGCTGACCTCCAAAGCCTTCAGCAGTCTTGACAGTTCTAACTCAATTTGTGACCCTGTTACTCACCAAGAACAGTTATGCTATTTTACCTTCTCCCTGGAGACTGAGACAAGGCTGCCGAAGGGTCCTCTCTGCAGTGTGGGACCTTCAGCCCTTTTTCTTACTTCCCGGTCTCCCAGCTTCCCAGGGCTCCAGGCTCAGGACACAGCAGAGAAAGAGGCAAATGGACACCCCTATTAAGTTATTTGGGTCTTGGGTGTCTGGCCCCTAATGAATAATTAAGCCTCAGAAAGTCCAAAAGTTTCAGTGAAGTGAGGGCAGAGGTCGCAGGCCTCTTGAGCTGTAAGCAGCAAAATCGGAAGAACGAAATGTTAGGGAGATAGGGCTTATGGAAGGAAATGGGGGGAACTCTGTGTGTGTGTGTGTGTGTGTGTGTGTGTGTGTGTGTGTGTGTGTGTCTAAATTTGTTGCGCACATGCCATAGTCCTTCAGATCCTGGCTGTGACCCGGATGCTTCCAGCGTCTTTGCTGGCCTGAGCTCCTGATCCCAGGCTTCTGTAGTTTTGTCCTGAGTTCTGGGTAACTTGGTACACTTCTTGGTCAGATAGGCATTATGGTTTTCATTTCCTGTCCCAGTTACTCTGATTTTCAGCCATTGATTTGTTTTCCGAGTCTCTTCTGAATTCAGTTGCCCCTTGCAGTGGGTGGGTTACTTGAGTTCCTGCAGCCGCCTCAGGCCTGGGTAATGTAGATCAGTCAACTGGTGAGGGATCGTGGTGGGGCAGGCTACATGTGGAGAAGAGGGCCCAAACTGCCTCTGACTTCATAGACAATGGCCTATCAGTTGTCCCCACTTCCCCTCTCCTCTTTGCTGAGAAGGGAGTGGAGGGGGGCACTTATCACCTAACTGCCTCGGTGGTTCTGTTTCCTATCTTGATTTGTGAGTGGCCACCATCGGAGCAGCAAGGACAAGGGAGGTGTCTTACACTTTCCAAGAGGGGCCTCTGTCCCTTCCCAGTTCTCAGAGCTACCCCACTATAAGAACAGTCAGTCCCCACTGAGTCCACTGGTTTAGCCCAGACCACAAAAAGAGGGTGCTGGATTTGTGGTGGAGGCTTTCAGGCTCAGGTAGATGTGAGGTATCAGGTGTCAGGGAAAAGCAGAGCTTGGGGGTGGGGGTGGGAGGAAGCAAACCTAGTGGATCCCCTGATGACCGAAGGCTTGCTTGTGTACCCGTGTTGGGGACTTGGGACCTTAGTGTCAGGATCCAAGTTGGCTTTTGGGGTGAGAAAACCCCTCTTTCTGAGGTGTATAGTTGGGTGGTATGTGGGGTGAGGGGCTGGCTAAGAACCTGGAGCTGGGTGAGAGGGGAGGATAAGGAAGAGGAAGATTAGCCCCAAGGTGGTGGAACTGGCTTTGAGAGCTCCTCCCGCCAAGGCCCCTTGGCATGGAGCCAGGTCTGGGCCTCCAGCAAAGAGCTCAGGCCAGGGTCTGACTGGACATAGCACCCCAGACCTCCACATGCCTCCACTCCCTACTCCCACAATCTCTGACCTTTGCTCTCACCTGCCTGAACACCTTTGACCTACATCACCACCACTGTCTTCCCTGCCTCATCTTTCTGAGTGATAATAATCAGTGCTTAACGACTCAGCACCCAGGCTTGGACTCATTCCAGTTAATAGAGCACAGCCTGCTGGCCAGCATAGCACTTTCTTATTTTGGAGACCGGGTCTCCTTCCCCAGCCCTTGGCTGTTCTAGAACTCACTCTGTAGACCAGGCTGGCCTCTGCCTCGAGAGTGCAGGGATCAGGTCTGGTTCAGCATAGCACTGTTTTAGTTATGGAGGACTGGGAAAGGAGACCCAGGGCTGGGCTGGAGGAGCGTGGAAGGATATTAGAGACTTGAGGTATTCTCACACTTGAACATATGTTCTGTACATGCTGAATTCAAGGCACCTTTTAGTTCTTCTATCTCAGGCAGAAGGGTTAGAACAGATCTCAGAACAGATCTCACTGGAGCTAGAAGGAAGAGCTACTTAAAACCTTGTATTCGGGACTCTACAGATCTAAGTGGGAATCCGGGAGGCAGCAGGCTGGGGAAGGAAGAGAAGATTGGCCCAGGGAGGGGAGGTGCTGACAGGGACAGATGTGAACAGGGAGGGTGTGCATGAGGAACGTGTGGGAGCCAGGTGCACAGACATTTCTAGATGCAGGAGTAGACCCAACATCACTTTTGTTCTCTCTCTAATCTCCACGTCCCCCACCTCCTCCACTATGACCTCAGCTTTGGAAGAGTCCGGGATGATGGAGTATTTCCTACCTCTGTGTGCCAGATTTGGAGGATAGGCAGAAACTGCTGTAGTGATAGCTCCATCCCGTGCCCTTCTGGGATTCAAGAAAAACCAATGGATGTCATTTACCCACCTGGGTTCCCAGTCATGTACCCATCACCAGTCCCTCCCATAGGCCTCTGCGTGTCTCTCCTCTTTCTGGGACTTAACTGCAGCAAGAGGGATTTGGGTTATACTCCAGGAATCAGGCATGTCTGATCTCAATGGGGCTTCATTTGCTTTGTTTCTGACAGATGTTTGGCTGTGGCTCCGTGGCTCAAGTGGTGCTCAGCCGAGGCACCCATGGTGGCTTCCTCACCATCAACTTGGCTTTTGGCTTCGCCGTCACCCTTGCCATCTTGGTAGCTGGCCAAGTGTCTGGTAAGGCCTCAACCTCAGCCTCCGTTCTCAGCCCTCACCAGCATTTCTAACAAGTGTCTGGCTAGAGAGGAGAGGGGGAAGGGCACCCCCAAGTACACGTATGCACCTCAGCTTTGGTACCTTTGGAGGCAAGGGTGGAAGAGACTTGACAGAACCTTTGACTCTCACCTTAGAATCAAAGATCAGTCTGTGACATAGTCCAACTGCCCAAGGTGGCAGGCTGTAGCTAACAGATGCTATCTCCTCTTCGCAGGAGCCCACTTGAACCCCGCTGTGACCTTTGCAATGTGCTTTTTGGCACGTGAGCCCTGGATCAAGCTGCCCATCTACGCACTGGCACAGACGCTGGGGGCCTTCTTGGGCGCTGGGATTGTTTTTGGGCTGTACTATGGTAAGCATCCCCCATCCTGCCTTTCCTTCTCCATGCACTTTCCCTCTTTAAGTACCTGTTGGCACCAAGCCCTTTGATGACAACCGGGGCTGCCCAGGCCCTGGGCTCATGACTCATTCATGTACACGCAGGCCCAGGCTGGGGGCTCTAGGGGAAAGAAACAAGTTGGGCAACAACAGAATCTCAGGTCCTCCACCCCGCCCCGCCCCGCCCCCTGTGCCTCTACAGTAATATGCTTACCCATGACCCCTGGCAGGGTGGGGAAGACAGCTCTGAGAGGAGAGGCTCTGCCCTCATTCATAATGGCTCTAATCTGTCACCAGATGCAATCTGGGCCTTTGCCGACAATCAGCTTTTTGTCTCTGGCCCCAATGGCACCGCCGGCATCTTTGCCACCTACCCCTCTGGACACTTGGACATGGTCAATGGCTTCTTTGATCAGGTATGGATTGGGGACATGTGAAGTAAGTGCAGAGGGAGGAGAAGCCTTGTTTCAGACAACACTCCTTGATTGTAGCAGGACTTCTCAGTTCATGGGAACCCAACCTCAGAACACGGTGGCAGGTCTTTCAAGCATCCTAGGATCAGGGCAAGGCAGAGGAAGGGCTGGACTGGAGCGCAGGAGAAGGAGCTGACCCTCACCGTGTTCTCTCTCCTCTCTCCCAGTTCATAGGCACAGCCGCCCTTATTGTATGTGTGCTGGCCATTGTTGACCCTTATAACAACCCTGTGCCCCGTGGCCTGGAGGCCTTCACTGTGGGCCTTGTGGTCCTGGTCATTGGAACGTCCATGGGCTTCAATTCTGGTTATGCCGTCAACCCTGCCCGTGACTTTGGACCTCGCCTTTTCACTGCCCTGGCTGGCTGGGGCTCAGAAGTCTTCACGTAAGTACAGCCTCCACTCAGTTTACCTTAGCTTGCCTCCCCTCTTCCTGCCGACCTGTCTCTGATTACCGGTGTTTTCCCTCCAGGACCGGCCAGCACTGGTGGTGGGTACCCATTGTCTCTCCACTCCTGGGTTCCATTTGTGGTGTCTTCGTGTACCAGCTCATGATTGGTTGCCACCTGGAGCAGCCCCCACCCTCCACCGAGGCAGAGAATGTAAAACTGGCCCACATGAAGCACAAGGAGCAGATCTGAGAGAGCAGCAGCCGCCCCCCACTGTTCATCTCTGGAGTGTCCACTGACTATGTGGGGACCAGTCTCTAAAAGCCTCTGGTGGTGCCTCTCACAGGCTAAAACGCTCCCTGTATCCACCCCTGCTGGATGGCCCCTCCAGAATTTCTATTGAACTCTGCCCATTAGGGCATTAGGTTCCCACCCTTAAGCCAAGGTAGGATAGCAAGTAAGACCAAACAGTCTTTTGTTTCCCGAAAGGAAGATGTGGAGAGAAAGAGAGAGAGAGAGAGAGAGAGAAAATGCGCGCGCGCGCGTGTGTGTGTGTGTGTGTGTGTGTGTGTGTGTGTGTGTGTGTGTGTGTGTTGTTTTCCAGGTTGAATGCAAGGGCAAAGGACCAAGTTTTCAAAACAATCTGTAGCAGCTCAAGGGAGCCCAGGGGAAGGGAGAAAGTGAGTCAGGAAAGTGCCAGAGTGTGGATGCTTCAGGAACTCCATGTGGAGGTGGACCCAGAAGTGTGTTTCTCCCCCTCCCACACCCCCCGGAGCTGAGGACTGAACCCAGGGCCTTGCACTTGCTAGGCAAGCGGTCTACCACTGAACTAATCCCCAGCCCCCAGAAGTGTGTTTCTAAGTATGTGTGTGTCTACCATTTTTTCAAAATGGACTTCTAGGCTTGGGAATGGGGAAGGGATAAGAGGGGTGTAGCTCACATCTGGGGCTATGATCCTCACTAGGGACTGTGTAATGTTTCTGTTATAAGATAGACATTGGGAGGGGCAGAAGTCCAGGTCGTAAGTTTCATGATTTTTTTAAATATATAAATATATACATACATATATGTTACAGTTTTAGGAATAGGGGCAGGAAATTCCACTTTTTAAAAGGGTTTTCCTTCCTTTAATCCTCCAATCAACAATGTACTGTTGCCTTTTATATATATATAAAAAGAATAAAATGTGTACATGCGACAGGAACTGTGCCTTTCTGCTTATTTGTTTCAGACAGGGTCTCTGTAGTCCTGGCTATCCTGAGACTCTGTTTACTAGGCTGGCCTTGAACTCATGGAGACCTCCTGGCATCAAAAGTGTTTTTCTGGGACTAGCATTTGAGTGTTGGTTTTATTTGATCATAAGTTTCCAGATGTTTAGTTCAGAGCCTAATCTCACCTTGTGTTCAGTGGTCCCAGATTCCACGCATCTTCCGAATACTCTCATCTCATTCCTTTCCCCAGGGAGGAAGTTTGGAGCCCCTATGGCAGGCAGAGCTGCCCAGAGAAAGAGGCTAAGCCTATGGCTCGAGGAGGCCAACCAGACTGGGGACCTGTATTGTCCTCTAGTTGCTAAATCTCCATCCAGACTCTTGACTGTGGTGCTTTTAGTAGCCTCGCTCCAAGGGGTCAGTCCACACAGGTTCCTCAGGGTATCGCTCTGAGGATAGGGCTCTTTCCATGGTCCTCACCACATCTCCAAAGTCCATCTGCATCGGGTTCTCTTGTCCCTCTTGTTACCTACCCTGTCACAATGTTCTACCTTCACTCCTGGCTACTTTCTCCGTTCCTATCCCTCCTCTAGGAAATGGGTTACTCTTATTCTTCATCTTCCAACCTAAGAGTCACTTGCCTGAATCGAGAGCCTCTTGTGTTTACTCAAGTCCCCTTCTGGGACATGCCCATGCCAGTAAGGCAAGGGTTATGTGACAAGCCTGGCACACCTGAGCCCAGGAAGTGTGCCTCATTTCTAGCTTCCTTAATATATCTGACTTAAGTTTCACCAGGAATAGGAGGGAAACCTTCCTGCAGCGTTAACCCTGTAGAAGCCAGCAGATCCCTGGCCTGCATAATTGTGCTCTTAGGGCTCTTGCTCTGTAGCCCCTCACAGATGAGACCCATGCCCAGAAAGGGTGACCAGCAAGCTCACACCACAGAACAAGGCTTGTGACTGGAGTCAGTGGAACAAGACAATTCCTTCATGGATCTTGACCCTTTCCTTGTTCCCAACTCCCAAGAGGCATCTCTGGAATGCTGGAGACCTGAGCCAGAGGGAGTGTCCCTTTCCCAGACCCTGAGGGGGAAGAATGTTAACCCAAGGAGTATAAGGTGCCTGCAGAGTTTCCTCCAGCGCACCAAAGCAGTCTCACTCAGCCATACCAGTTTCCCCTGGGGACCGCATCCAAGGCCTTGCCTCACCGTCCTTTCAGCCAGTGGGGAGCAGGAAGCCTTCAGGTGTGCCCATCACAGCTACTAGGTGTGTTTGTGTTCCTTTTCTGGATCTTAGCTTCTTTCTTATGTTTTGGGGTTTTTTTTGTTGTTGTTGCTTTTGTTTTTGTTTTTCGAGACAGGGTTTCTCTGTGTAGCTCTGACCGTCCTGGAACTCACTCTGTAGACCAGGCTGGCCTCGAACTCAGAAATCTGCCTGCCTCTGCCTCCCAAGTGCTGGGATTAAAGGCGTGCGCCACCACCGCCCGGCTTTATTTACTCTTTTTATTAACCCAAGTGTCACAGATAAAGAAGCTAAGATCCAGCCGGGCAGTGGTGGCACACGCCTTTAATCCCAGCACTTGGGAGGCAGAGGCAGGCGGATTTCTGAGTTCGAGGCCAGCCTGGTCTACAGAGTGAGTTCTAGGACAGCCGGAGCTACACAGAGAAACCCTGTCTCGAAAAAACCAAAAAAAAAAAAAAAAAGTAAATAAGGAGAGATGATTCATAGAAAGGGCTTAACATAGGCTGGCAAGTTGGCTCAGTGAATAATGGCACCTGCCGTCAAGTCTGACAAGCTAAATCTGATCTCTGGAACCCAAAGAATAGAAGAAAGAACCAATTCTCCAGAAAGTTGTCCTCTGAGCTCCACACTTGCACTCTGGCCTGTTCATACATACACATGCATGCACAACAGCAAATGTAACTAAAAATATAAGTGACCAGGAAACAAATAATAAATTACTGCTTGTGACTTGCAGAACCAGGATGGGGTGGGAAAGCAGGGGTGGGAAGGGGGAACTGTTTTGTAAAGGCCATTGAATTTAACAAGCATCTTTCACCTCAGATTCCACCCACAAGTGTGGATTTCCTTAAAGGGGAAGGGGAATGGGGCAGTGGCTTGCCCCACTGAGTCCAGACCCTACAAGGCTCTTGGGTTGGGTAGTAAGGAGTGGTGTTTAAAAAGGCAAGGCCGAGCCACAAGTGTGCAGGACCGAGGATGGAATGTGAACTAGGCCGCCGCTCTGTGATCCCTCCAGGCAGGGAAGTCCCCATGAACCCTCTACTCTGAATAGGCAAAGTCGCAGCTATTAGCAAATTCTGGAAGAAAAATGTTTTACTTCCTATAAGAAAGGTTCTCCATTTCACAGAATTTATTTTCAGGGAAGCTAGGGGAAATTGCCCCTGCTGTGTCTCAAGACTTGTCGAGGGCTCTTTATGCTTCTGTTTCTTTCTTTCTTTTTTTTTTTTTTTTTTTGGTTTTTCGAGACAGGGTTTCTCTGTGTAGCCCTGGCTGTCCTGGAGCTCACTCTGTAGACCAGGTTGGCCTTGAACTCAGAAATCCGCCTGCCTCTGCCTCCCAAGTGCTGGGATTAAAGGCATGCGCCACCACCGCCCGGCTCTTTATGCTTCTGTACCAAGCTCTCACCACAACCCCTTGAAGGAGCCAGTTTTTTCTGTCTGTCTGTCTGTCTGTCTGTCTGTCTGTCTCCATCTCTCTCTTCATTTTTTGAGACAGAGTTCCTCTGTTTAGCTCCTGGAACTCACTCTATAGACAAGGCTGTCCTGGAACTCATACAGATCTGACTGTCACTGCCTCCAGAGTGCCGGGATTAAAGGTGTGAGATACCACCACATGGCTGGAGCCATGTTTCTTTTTCTTTTCTTTCTTTTTTTTGTTTTTGTTTTTTTGAGACAGGGTTTCTCTGTGTAGCCCTGGCTGTCCTGGAACTCACTCTGTAGACCAGGCTGGCCTCGAACTCAGAAATCTGCCTGCCTCTGCCTCCTGAGTGCTGAGATTAAAGGCATGTACCACCACTGCCCCCGGCTTGGAGCCATGTTTCTTAAAGCAGATGATTTGCACCAGTGAAATCAGCTCCCTGAAACATAAGCTGTCTGGATATCTGGCTCAGGTGAATGTGCATTTCTCAGGGCTTCTTGTGGGTCTGTGGGTCTGTTTTTCTCTCACCGCGTCAGGCTGTCTGAATCTCTGGTTTTCTTCATCTTTGTCTCTCTCTCTGTGTTACTACCTAATTCTTCATGTGTCTCTTAAGAGGCATCTCTGTATTTACCCTGAGTCCATTTCTCTGTGCACTTGGACTGTACCTCTAAGTGCAAGTGACGCCAACCAACCATCTCTGCTCCAGGGCATGTCTTCTTAATTCCTGGTAATGAGCTCCAGCTTGCTGCTAATTCTCCATTTTGTTTTTTTCTGAAAAAGCTGGGTGGGGCATCCACAAGCTTAGAGAAACTTGGGTGAGGTACAGTTGGGTGGCGTGGGAAGGCAAGAAAGAAGGCCAACTCCACCTAGTAGAGAAACGCTAGAGTAATGGTTCTCAACTTGTGGGTCGCAACCTCTCTGAAGCTACATTGTATACACCTTGCTTGTCAGATATTTACTTACAATTCTTAACAGTAATAAAAATATAGCTACGAAATAGCAACAAAATAATTTTATGGTTGCAGGTCATGACAACTCGAGGAACTGCATGAGAGGGTTGAAGCATTAGGGAGGTTAAGAACCACTGCCCTAAAGCCTAGGGAAGGCATGGAGACCCCAAGGATCTAGGAGGAGGCTGGCTGAGGAAAGGAGGAGGAGTCTGTGCTGGGGGGAGCTCCCGAGCTGTTCCAGGGAAGGAAGAAAGTGTGAAGCAAGGAGGGGCTGAGATTTACCCAGCCCTTAGACCTAAAAGGGTCTTGACAATAGAATGCCTGAGCCCCAAAAGGTAAGATATCTGGGAGAGGTCTCCTCAAGGACCCAGGGAGGGTCTGCTTGGATGGAGCATTAGCCATAGGCCTCAGGGTAGCAGCAGAAACAGAAACTGGCTTAGGCACGTTGGTTGCTGCAGGGGGATTCAAAGGAACACCTCTTCAAAGAAAGCAAGAATTGGACCTGCAAGTCTCTTAGGATCACATAGCAGAAGGAAGAGCAGGTCCCAACCCAGACCTTTAGGTCTCTAGGATTGCAAACCGACCCTTGCCTGCAGCAGCAAGGCTTGGGATAGGTAGGAGTCTGTTAGTGTGGCTCCAATCACTACGCCGCTCCGTGCCCAGGTGACTAACACCCATGAACTGTATCACCTCTTGCCTTGGTTTCCAGTTGACTTTGGCAAGTAGGAGGCAGATCTAGGAAATAAGGCAAGGAGGGTGAGACAGGAAGGTCAAGGCAATGGTGCCCGTTTCAAGAATCCATCTTCTGCCTTCTAGAATGTTGCCCATCTCGCTTGCTCCTTCTGAATGAGGGCCAATGGTTGTTGCCCTTCAGTGGTTGTTAATGAAGCATCCTCCGCGCTTCTGCTGGACCCCTTTCTGTGGTCTGGCTCTTCATCTGTAAAGTGGGGGTAATCATGGCATCTACATCCTTAGATTGCAAGAGTTGAGGATGAATTGAATTAACAAGAGCTGGGGTAGAGGCAATGCCAAAGGAGGAGGAATAAGTACCAGAGGTGATGATGGTGACAACAGGCCGCCTCCTCCTCCCTCTTCTCCCCCTCCTTCTTTTCCCCTTCCCTTCCTCCCTCCCTCTCCCTCCCTCCTCTTTCACTCCTCTCCCTCTCCCTCCTCCTTCCCCTCTCCTCCCTCTCCTCCTTCTCTCCCTCCTCCTTCCTCTTCCTCCCTCTTCTCCCCCTCCTCCTCCTCCCCTTCCTCCTCCTCCTCCTCCTCCTCCTCCTCCTCCTCCTCCTCCTCCTCCTCCTCCTCCTCCTCCATACTGGAGAGGAGCAGGACAGCCAGGCTTGGAAGTGACACACCCCGCTCTCCAGCCCCAGGAGCCTGTGGGTGGGATTGAAAACTGCTGAACCTGGACTCTCCAGCACCCTACTTCCACCCCATTCCCTGCTTTTGTCAAAGTGTCAGCTCAGAGCTAGACAGGATAGGTGCAGTACCAAGAAGGGGTGAGTGTGGCCCTTCCCTACCCACAGGGTTCTCTGGGGAGAAAACCTTCCTCCATCATCTAGACTGACTTTTCTGACTTCTTGAATCCCCTGCTTTGAAGCCATCATTACTACACTTGCTGTCGGTCTCGGTCCCTCCCCCTCCCTCCTTTCTCACCTCTCACCTCTGTCTGTGGTGCTAGGGATAGAACTGTGGCCTTCATGTGTGCTAGGTAAACACCTTAGTCCTGAGCTTTAACCCACAGCCTCCACATTGTTTTGAAGGCTCCTGTGATCTGTGCTGAACTCTAATTCCGCCTCCTTGCTCAGAGCTGCCGAGGGCTGGCTGGAGAGGTTAGGGAGGGAGAGAGGACTCTTGGGAGGCCTGATAATCATCTGGTTATAGTTTGCTGCTTGTCTCCATGGAAATGCCCCCCATAGTTGAGGAGGTACCTGGAATGTCAAGGTACACCTTTCTCTGCTTCTCTGCTCAGGTCACTGCCAAGACTGGAAACCTGCTGAGGAAGGGGAGGAGATGCCAGGCCTGAATCTTCAAGCAAGCTGCAGGCCCCAAACTATAGCTCTTTCCTGATAGAGGTAAACTTCAGCTGAGAGATCTCTGGTGTCATGTCAGGGTTGGAGAGAATAGTTTGACCCTTGACCCACAGACGAAGTCATCCCTTTATCAGACAAAGGGTTTACAGCTGGCCACGCCTTCAGCCCTTGGAGCTGTGTGTCCACATACATGAACTGGAAGTGTGCATATGCTCACACTGGTACATTTACTCCCTTTCTCAGCTCTCCCCAATTCTCATCCCACACATGGCCCATCTACTTTCAGTATGCTCTTACCCTGATATCAGCTCAGTGTTGTGTGGCTTCTCCTGGGGGAGATGTGAGCAGTGTCTGTTCATTCTAGATAAGGCACCAAAGACAAAACGAAGCAACGATTCCATCCGAGTCTAGCTTGGTCAACTAGAGTTTTATTGTCGTTACTTACAGAATCATGGGAAACTTATAGACGGCAACACCACCAAAGAAAAGTCCCCCAATTTATATATCCTCAGGAGGGAGCAGAACCTTTACTGTCTCCCCCCACTTCCGGGGGGGGGGGGGATGTTCATGGATCCAGTCCTGTGAAGGTCTGGGGTAAGCAGGGCTTCTCCCATCTCAAGACAGCAACACCTTTACTCGTGCACACACTCACTCAGACAGATGCTGCGGCACACCCATGTACACCAACACCCTCACACCTCCACATTCAGCGACTTGCACACCAATGTCCTTACATTCATGCTTAAACACACGTAGACACTCCCAGGTTCACGCCCTGTAGGGGCCCAAAGCCACCCATGAGTGCGCTGAGAATGGCTGGGAGTCATTGATGCTATGGGGTTGTGACCCAGAGGTCAACAACTGGGTTTGATGGGCTGGGGAGATGGCTAAAGAGCACTTGTCCATCTTGCATGGGAGCTGACTTTGGTTCTCAGCACCCACATGGTGGCTCACAGCCATCTATGCAATTCAATTTCCAGGGGATCCAATGCCCTCCCTGGCTTTGCACACATATGGTGTACTTGGAACCTTCAGGGAAAACATTTGTATGCATTAAAAAAAATATTTTTTTTTAAAGTGGCATTAAGGAAGTCTTTAGCTTTTGAAATTACAGCTAAGATTTTCAGAACAAGGGGTAAAGAGGCCAGGACAGTTGACTTTTTCTTTCCAAACAGTATCCCTATGTAGCCCCAAATGCCCTTGAACTTGAGAACCTCCCGCCTCAGCCTCGAAGGTGCTGAGCTTACAGGATTATACCTCACCTAGCTTGGAAGGTTTGGCTTCTCCATGTCGGGTGGGGCACACAGACACTTTCAGCAGATTCTTGCTGGATAAGCAAATAGCAGGCTTGACTAAATCCTCAATATTTCAACAGGAAGAGCTGGATATCCAACTGGAGGAACTCAATATTCAACTGCTCTGTCACACAGAAGCTTAGTGTCCTAGGCAACCACCGAGTCACCTGCTCGTATCCATGAAGTACTTCCACGTATTCCACAGGGCACAAAGGCGAGTCTCCAAACACAAGGAACTGTGTGAAGCTGCTAGGTAAGGCGGTGACCGAGCAGTCTGAATCATCAGTGTAGGCCATGTCCCTAGACCCAAGAGAAACCTCAGAGCCCAGCTGGCTTAGCTGGAGGAAAAATGACTCCTTTGGGTTGTGCCTGGGATTTGGAGCCTAGGAGAAAGCTGTATGGTTGCTTTTTTTTTTTTTTTTTTTTTAATTTATTTTGACACAGTCTCATTATGTAGCTCTGACTGTCATGGAACTCATTCTGTAGACCAGGTGGCCTCAGACTTATAGAGATCTGCCTGTCTCTGCCTCCCACGTACTTGGATCAAAGGTGTACCCCATCATGCAGACCTACATTTTATTTCCATTTTTTTTTTCTTCTCAAGGCAGGGTTTCTCAGCATAGCCACGGCTGTCCTGGAACTCACTTTGTAGACCAGGCTGGCCTCAAACTCAGAGATCCACCTGCCTCTGTCTCCTGAGTGCTGGATTAAAGGTATGTACCTTTTTTTTTTTTTTCAGTTTTAACTTATTATTTGTGTGTGTGTGTGTGTGTGTGTGTGTGTGTGTGTGTGTGTGTGTGTGTGTGTGTGTGTACATGTGCTATACATGAAGTTTCAAAGGACAATTTTGGGAGTTAGTTCTCTCTTTCTACCATGGATTCCAAGGATCAAACTCAGGTTATCAATCAGGCATTTTACCCACTGAGTCACCTTGCCTTCTGCCCCCACCCCCCACACCCATCAGCCTTTCTGGCAGAGGGTTTAGGCTAATCTATCTGTTTATTCGTTCATCAGATATTCTTTCTTTCTTTTCTTTTTTCTTTCTTTTTATTTATTTATTTTTTGGTTTTTCGAGACAGGGTTTCTCTGTGTAGCCCTGGATGTCCTGGAACTCACTCTGTAGACTGGGCTGACCTCGAACTTAGAAATCCACATGCCTCTGCCTCCCAAGTGCTGGGATTAAAGGCGTGTGCCACCACTGCCAGCTTGTTTGTTTTGTTTTTCAAGACAGGGTCTCTCTATGTAGCTTTGGCTGTCCAGGAATTTACTCTGTAGACCAGGCTGGCCTCCAATTTAGAGATGCTCAAAGGCATGAGTCACCACCACTTAGCCTCAAGTATCTTTTTTATGGCAGACTATGATAAGAGCCAGGAGTAATGTGATTGACAAGATATATACAACAGTATCTAGCAGGAAGTAGCTACATGCAAAAAAGACACCCGATCCCGCATGCCTTAGGTACTACTGACAACCAGCTGAGAATTGAGAACTCCAGATCAAAATCACAAACCCAGCATCCACAAATGCCCATCTCTTCCCCTTTTCCTTCCACGCTGGTATTCGCGTGCGTGGTAAGGTCCGATCCTCTCAGAGTTTCAAGGCAGCTGGTGGTAGTGCACTCCTAGAGGACCCAGGTTCCATTCCCAGCACCCAAATAGCAGATCACAACCATCTTTATGTTACTCTCCAGTTCCAGGGAATCTGATACTCTTCTCTGGCTTCTGTGGAAGACAGGCATACATGTGGCTCATAGTTACACACACAGGGAGTCGAGAACAGGGGCCTGCTGGCCTGAGATGAGCCCATGGCAGGGGAGTCTGGTTTAGCTCAGGTTGAGTGCCAAGCATGCAGAGAGGCCTTCTGAGTGAGGTTTAGATATGGCTCAGTATTGACAAGGCTTCCCCCTACTGCAGTCTTTGAGGAAGCAGACAGTCCTCGCTTGTCCAAACTGTTTATTCATGGTAGAAAACGGGTGGATGTGTAGGACCAGAGTGAACCAGAGACTCAGGGATGCCCAGGAAGGGAAGCTTATTGGCTAACCCCCTGGGCCGGCCTGTCTAGATACCTCCTTAGCATGGAGA
Organism: Uromys caudimaculatus; assembly: GCA_028551405.1. Classification (NCBI taxonomy): domain Eukaryota; kingdom Metazoa; phylum Chordata; class Mammalia; order Rodentia; family Muridae; genus Uromys; species Uromys caudimaculatus. The sequence goes on along the minus strand of CM052702.1, from coordinate 44,302,422 downwards.
ACTCTGAGCTCTATGCTATGCGGCCAGTTGTCATGGTCCTTTTCGGGGGGTGTCATGGCCAGGTGCTCCAGGACAGGAACCTGGTTGGGAGTAGATTCAAATGCCTGCCATCCTCAATTATGAGAATTGCCGGGGTTCCTCAATCTGCTGAACCTTTTTCTGTCTGGTGACAGGGTTCCACTTGCCCACAGGTAACCTATGGTAACCCAGCTATGGGATTTCTCCTTCCCTCTGCATTCCACTGAAGAATGAGCCTGGTGCAGTAATTGAGGCCCTCAGAAGGTTGAGGCAGGATCATAAGAATTTGAGGCTACTTGGCATGCGTAATGAGACCTTTCATGCAGAGAGAAAGACAGACAGACAGAGACAGAGAGACAGAGAGGGAGAAGGCAGGCATCAGAGTCTACATGTCAGGACCAGCAATTACTGCTGTCAGAACACTGCTCAGTTCCCAGCCCCCACATCAAGTGGCTCTCCATCACCTGTAACTCCAGTTCCAAGGAACCTGGAAACTCCCTTCTGACCTCTATGGGTATGTACACATGCACACACACAAACACATAATAAAATATTTTTAATGACTCATTAAGAAAAGAAAAAAGACAGGGCTATAGAGAGCTGGCTCAGCAGCTGAGAGTACTACTGCCCTTGTAGGTTCAGTCCCCAGCACCCATGTGACAGCCCTCCCCTGCCTGCAACCCTGCTTCCAGGGGCTCTGAGGCCCTCGTCTGACCTCCTCAGGGCTGCTGCATGCACATGGTACACATACTTACAGATAAAATAAATACCTTTTAAAATGCCGAGAATTCTATGACATGCACAGAGGTTGCCAGGGGCGTCACTACTAAAGACATGCAGCTTCTTTGTGAGTGACATGTAGTTTCTTTGTGGGGTGACAACATGTTTTGGAATGAGACCGTGTTGATGGTCTCATGAATCTGAAAACACAAAACCTCACTGACTGTAGACGGAAGCGTGCTTGTGGTTAGTATTAATCCAGTGGTAGGCAAGCACTCTATCACTGAGTTACATCCTAAGTCCGAACTGTACGCTTTAGCTGTGTGAACTATTATTTAGAAGGGTAAAGTACTTGTCATTAAACTGTGTCTCAATAAAAAATATAAAAAAGAGCTGGGCAGTGGTGGCGCACGCCTTTAATCCCAGCACTTAGGAGGCAGAGGCAGGTGGATTTCTGAGTTCGAGGCCAGCCTGGTCTACAGAGTGAGTTCCAGGACAGCCAGGGCTACACAGAGAAACCCCTGTCTTGAAAAAACCAAAACAAGCCGGGCAGTGGTGGCGCATGCCTTTAGTCCCAGCACTTGGAAGGCAGAGGCAGGAGGATCTCTGAGTTTGAGGCCAGCCTGGTCCACAGAGTGAGTTCCAGGACAGCCAGGGCTACACAGAGAAACCCTGTCTCAAAAAACCGAAAAAAAGGAAAAAACAAACAAACTACATATATATATATATAAAGAGCAGAGGGATAGTGGTTCAAGTCTTTAGTCCCAGCACTTGGGAGGCAGAAGCAGGCAGATTTGAGTTCAAGGATAGCCTGGTCTACAGAGTGAGTTCTAGGACAGCCAAGGCAAATACAAAAAGGAAGGGAGGGCCAAGGGAAGAAAATCCTTCCTGTTTAGCAGGTTGGTTGATGTCGAGAAAAACTGTGAAAGTTTGTGGGTACAAAAGGAGTTTACTAAATTCAAGCCCAACACATTCCAGTTGAATATTGAAGGTGTTCTTGTTCTTCAAAATCATCGTATTGGGCTGGAGAGATGGCTCAGAGGTCGGGAGCATGTCTTCCAGAGGACCAGGGTTCTGTTCCCAGCACGCACACCAGGCAACTCACAACCTGTGACTCCAGCTCCAGGTGATCTAACCCCCTCTTCTGGCTTCCAAAACCACCTGCACTCACCTGCACACAGGTACACGTGCATACACGATCTTTTTTAAGATCAGTTGGGACTAGAGAGATGGCTCAATGGTTAGAGCACTGGCTGCTCCTCCAGAGAAACCTGGTTCAGTTCTCAGCACCCACATGGCAGCTCACAACCATCTGTATCCCCAGTTCCAGGGGACTGAACCCCCTCTTCTGGTCTCAGTAGGCACCTGGCATGCACATAGTACACAGACATATATGTGGGCAAAACATTTATACGTGGAAAAAATCATTTTATTTTTTGGTTGGTGACATCACCCCCTTTAGCACCCTAGCCTCTGACCCTATCCCCAGCTACAGCCTCCTACTGACTTTTTCTTTGTTTTTTGTTCGTTTATTTGCTAAAGATTGCTTAGGGTTTTTGTCTGAGACAGGGTTTCAATTGGCCCAAGCTGAAGTCAGATCTACTCCAAGTCTATGGACTGTCTTGGACTTCTGATCCTCCTGCCTCTACCTTTCAAGGGCTGCAATTGCAGGAGTGCCCCTCCCCCCACGCCTTCTTTTGACTGTTAGGTTTTGAGGGAGAGTGTTTACCTAAGGCCCAGGGGGCACAGACCTGAGATTTCCTTCATTTTCTTCAGGATTTAAGAAGCAGTGCTGCATGTGGTAGGTAACTCAGGCCTGCGATCTCAGATCTTGGAAAGCTAAGGCAGGATAGCTGCTGCAGTTTGAGGCCAGTCTGTTCTAGCTGGTTCTAGGCCAGCCATAGTCAAGAGTAGCTTTAGCCAGGCATACTCCTTTAATCCCAGAGGGCACTTGCAAGTGGATCTGAGTTCAAGGCCAGCCTGATCCACAGAGTGAATTTCAGGACAGGCAACACAGTGAAACTTTGTATTAAAAAAAAAAAAAAAAGATACTTTATCTCTCAATTGCAGTTAAATAACACACTCCTGATATAACTGCATTTAAAAATCTGTCCCTCCAGTCGGCAGTGGTGGCACACACCTTTAATCCCACTTGAGAGGCAGAGGCAGGTGGATTTCTGAGTTCGAGGCCAGCCTGGTCTACAGAGTGAGTTCCAGGACAGCCAGGGCTACACAGAGAAACCCTGTCTCGAGAAAAAAAAAAAAAAAATCTGTCCCTCCAGATGCAGTCTTGTGGAAACAGGGAAACATAAAACTCCCAGTATGTTAGGGAGCTCAATCAACATCTGTGGGATGAATAGATGGAGTTATTCAGACTTTACCCTCAAACCCACCTTTCCCACTCCACACTTCTCTCTCCTTTCCTTCCTCCCTCCCTCCCTCCCTTCCTTCCTTCCTTCCTTCCTTCCTTCCTTCCTTCCCTCTCTCTCTCTTTCTCTCTCTCTCTCTCTCTCTCTCTCTCTCTCTCTCTCTCTCTCTCTCTCTCTCTCTCTTTCTTTCTTTCCTTCTTATTTTCTTTCTCCTCCCTGTGATTCATAGAAAGCTTTTGAAAGCCAGAAAACTAACGGGGTGAGCTGTGGAAGAAGCCTGGAATAGACACTGCTCTGTAAGAAGGTCGTGGCAAAAGTCAGATTCTCCTCATACAAGAGCACCTTTGTGGAACACATTAGGATGTATGTAGACCCAGAAGGAAAGAGGCAGGAATGACGCTGAGGTTCCATGCCTGAGTCCCTCCAAGCGCCGGGGCACAGCCAGGGCGAGCACTCAGCCCTCCCTGCCGGCTGTGGCTGTGCCTGGAGATCTTATCAGTGACAGGGCTGATACATGGAACTGAGTCACAGACCCGAGGCCTAGCAAACAGTTGTGATGTTGAAACAGGCCCAGGGGAGGAGGTAGGGTGAATGTCTCCGATACACCATCAGTACACACATTTTCACCCACACTTCCTGTCACCCTGGGTCACCTTGATGGTCATCACTCCTTTGTAATCCTGTCTCTTACTTGTCTTCCTTCCCGTCATCCCTGCGTGACGTCACGTCCACGCCGTCACCTGACCCCGTTCCCGTCACGGTCCTACGCCTATGCCTTTGCGTTCCCCAGCCCTACGCCTAAGGTTGTTGCTGATCTTAGCCAATCCTGCCGCCCCTCAGCTATCTCCACCCTGGTTCTGGCACTTGGTAACTCCATTCCCATCCCCTGTCACCTAGATTGTCCTTACCTGTCCTTGTCACCTTAGTCATCCTTGTGGTTACAGCTCCATCCTGCTCATCCGTTTCCCAGCCCAGCCTCTCTGCTCATAGCCTGCGTTAGTCCGTGTCACCTCTAAGTCCTCCAACCGTCAACACCTATCTCCACCCTGTTGTTGGTTCACCTTCACTGATCCGGCTCTGCCCTCTCCTTGCCAACTCCCTTCTTGTCTCTGGCTCCTCATAATGGCACATGATATGTACGTGCCCACCTCTGAATGCCCGGCCCCGCTCTTTCATGTCAGGCAGGGTCTCTGCTCAGCTTCCTCACCTGGGTTCACCACGACCCTCACCTTTGCAAGGTGTCCATTTCTACCCTTTAGTTTCTACCCTAGGTCGTCTGGGCTCTGGGACCAGGCCCTTCCCAGGGTTCCCAGGTAGAGGATTGCCAGGAATTCCTGGCTCCTCAGCTACTGGGCTTGGCAGTTGCATCTGCCCAACCTGGCTCTTACATTATTCTTTTTTCCTCTCTCTGAATTAGAGCCACAGTAGGTAGACCTCTGCTGCTATGTTACTCCGGCTGGCCTCAAACCTGAGATTCTCCTGTCTCTGGAGAACTGGGATAGATGATAAGATCCTATGTTTGGATAAAATTCTTATTATATTAACTGTTATTTCCTCTTGCTCAGTCCCCAATGCTTCAGATCATTATGTATCTGTTCTCGATATCCTAGCTCCCCAGTACCTGACACATAACATTTATGATAACCTCTTATTTGGGTCATCGTCTTTAAGGCTGTCCTGACCAACAGGATCAGCTGGAAGGCAGCAGCTGTATCCATCTTAGTCATTGACGGGTTTCTGGGACCTAGCACAGAGCCTTGTTTCAGGTAGGGGCCCAGTGAATCCTATTAAATGAATAAATTCCATTTACCGGCCCCTTTACCGTGTGTGGCACTGTGACATCTGTCCGTTTGCCTTGTTTTGTCCTGTGTCTTTTTTTTTTTTTTTTTTAATTTTGAGCCTTCAAGAATTTTTAAATGCTGGGCAGTGGTGGCGCACGCCTTTAATCCCAGCACTTGGGAGGCAGACGCAGGTGGATTTCTGAGTTCGAGGCCAGCCTGGTCTACAGAGTGAGTTCCAGGACAGCCAGGGCTACACAGAGAAACCCTGTCTCGAAAAAACCAAAAAAAAAAAAAAAAAAAAAAAAAAAAAAGAAAAAAAAGAATTTTTAAATGATGTGGCACAGACAATCCTGATAAAATTCAAGCCAGAAGCACATTTCCAATTACTCATCAGAAAGTGAAGAGACAGAGAAGGCAGGTGGGTTACTCACAGAACAAGGAGAACACTTTCTTGTAATTAGGGCAAGGAAAACTTCTGCTTGTAACATCACCTCTTGATTATATCTTTTGGTTTCCCAAGGGGACTGAAGACATCAAGGGCTGAGGGGATAGGAGGGGATTTGGAGAAGAGACCTCCCGATCCTTGGGAAGCAAAAATCAAATCCTCTCCTCATACCATGAAACTGTCGTATTCAAGAAATAAATGCAGAAAGTATGTAAATTAGCTTGGATATTCCATGTGACTTGTCCCACCTACATGATGTCTGAGGATTTGTCCTTGGGAAAAAGCTTAGAGAGGCGGACAAAGTCTTTGCCAATTGCAACCTTCCATGCTACTTTGAATATTTAAATTCATAAATGCATTTATAAATGACAGCCTGGTCTATAGAGAGAATTCCAGGACAGCCAGGGTCACACAGAGAAACCCTGTCTTAAACACCTCCTAGAAAGAAAGAAAGAAAGAAAGAAAGAAAGAAAGAAAGAAAGAAAGAAAGAAAGAAAGAAAGAAAGAAAGAAAAGTTGAAAGCAAATGAAATTCACAAATTATGGCTGTCTATTGGTTACTCAGGTCTTAGGTCTGAAGAGTAGATCACTGTTCTCGAATCATGCTGTTTTGTTGTTCTTGAAACGAACAGGTTTATATGGCATTACTTTCCGTGATGTCAACAGAGTGGGGAGATGAATGGACGAGCATTACAGACATTGTGCTGTCCCTGAATATGAGTAACTTCTTGCAGTTCTCACTTTCTTTAATGGGCATCATTACATTTATAATAAAAAAGGCTATGCTCTCCCAAGAGCAGGAATGCTGCTCTCTGTGAAGGTGTCAGTGCTTTAGGACCCCACCCCTCGTTACCTTTGTTTTACTAGACTGTAAATCTAGTTTGTTTGCCTGTTTCCCAGCAAAATGTGCTTTTTTTTTTTTTTTTTTGGTTTTTCGAGACAGGGTTTCTCTGGGTAGCCCTGGCTGTCCTGGAACTCAATCTGTAGATCAGGCTGGCCTCGAGCTCAGAAATCCGCCTGCCTCTGCCTCCCGAGTGCTGGGATTAAAGGTGTGCATCACCACTGCCCAGCTTAATTTTTAAAAACATTTATTTATTTGATGTATATGAGTGCTCTATCTGCACATATATCTCTACATATCAGAAGAGGGCATCAGATCCCATTGAAGATGGTTGTAAGCCACCACGCGGTTGCTGGGAATTGAACTCAGGACCTCTGGAAGAGCTGCTAGTGCTTTTAATCTCTGAGTCATCTCTCCAGCCTTAATTTTCTTTTTAAACAGACAAGTGTTTCACTATGTATAAAGTTTGGAACTTGTTATGTTGTCCTGCAATTTACTATGTAACCCAGGATGGCCTTAAATTTGTCAAGATTCTCCTGCCTCAGCCTCTGGAGTTGGTAGATTATGACACCATGCTTGACTTTTTAGATTTTCAGAGTAGCCCTTGCCTGAATGTTTTGGTGACTGCCTTGATCTCCACACCCCAACCTGTACTCGTATACTGAAAAGCCTCATGATGGATTGGAGAGAGTCTCATCAGCTGAGACAGTAAGACCCGAGTGTGGAGCCAGCTCTTCTTCTCCGTTCCTGTCTTAGAGAGTGGTACCACTCCAGCCGGGGTCTCAGGGTCTTCCTCATGGTCAGTCATTCACCACACACCTTCCCTCATCTTCAAGCTGCTCCTCCTACAAGTGCTCTGCCCATCCTGAATCCGTGTCTCCTGAGCCACTACCATGCCTTAGAAGTTTTTAGAATGTACATCTCCTCTTGCCACTCCATTCCCAGACCTTTAATGGCTTCCCATCATTCTCAGGAGCAAGTACAAGACAACACACGAACCAGGGCAGTGGAGTGTGCCTGTGGCCTTCTCCTTGCTGCAGTCACAGAATTTCTCAGGCCCTTCAGCTGTAGGAACCAGGAGACCCATCCCCTCTTTCTACACCCACCCCTTTGCTTGACTTCATCTTACCCCAGCTGTCAAAGTGGATGCCCTCTCTTCTAGGAAAGTGTCCTTTATGTCCCCCACCCCCAAGTTTGGGTCAGTGCTCAACTGAAACTCCCAGAGACCCCGCGCTTGCTACCTGAAGAGCAACTCCTTGTTTATGCAACAGCTTCCCATGTGCCCTGTAGGCCTTTCCAAGCTGAAGTGAACCAGCTCCACACACATCCAACCCTCAGCATTGGGGAGGGCTCCCACTGCTGTGGAAAGACTGGAGAGTAATAACAACTAAGTGCCCTCAGGTGAGTACTGCTTGGGGCAGGGGATACAGCTCCAGAGCAAGCCCACTCTTAGTTTGCATAAGACCCAGTGTTATCCCTAGCAGAAGAAGAACCAAAAAAGACTGTTAGTACTTCTGAAGAGTTCAGAATCAGCATACATGTAAAGTGGACATACATGTTTCATCTTGTCATACATGTTTCATCTTCTGTAGTTCAGCATGGACTCAAACTTGCAGTCACTATTCCTGCTTCAGTCTTCAGTGTGAGGGGAGTATCCTGCCAAGCACAGCTGAGAACATCAGGATTTAAGAACTAGCTGTTGGTTTCTGCAGAACTGGATGCAGAGCAAAAGCAGTGTCCCTATAGGGACAGCCAAAGGGAAGTCGGCCTGGTTAGGAGTCTTCTGGGAATATGGCCTGGATCGGTTCCTGCAACCAAACCTCAGAGATCAGAGCCAACTCTCAGATCCTTCCTTTGCCTAATAGAACAACTGGTGTGTGGTGAACCAGGCTTCAGGGTCCTTCACAAAACTGGCCAGCCATGGAGTCAGAAGGAAGTTGCCTTCTCAAAATCTTCTTGCTGTTCTCTGATTTAAGTGAGACATTCTATCACAGGGAATGGCCTGGGTTGGGCACATCAGGTAGCAGGACAGAAGACAAGTCTGGACAAGTGGACAGTGGCGCCTAGGCTGTGGGGTAGGGTGTGCATACCAGTCATAGGGAGTGGGGAGGCCTAGGTGGAACCTCAGCAAAGGTCAAGGATTGGAGAGTGACTCCCGTAGACTGGCTGCCCTCATTTGGTGACAGCTTCCAGGAAAGCAGAGACGCTAGGCTGGGTCACATCTCTGCCATGAGGTTGGGGAAGAGCTAGAAGGTGGGGAACAGCCTCTTTTGTGAGGTCCTTGCTCAAGGGAAAGAAAGGCAGTCACAAAAGCAAGAGGGATTTGAATTAGGTCACAGGGGGGTCAGGTAATAGCAGAACAGGAAGAATGAGCTACCTCCTTGTTTGCACTGCTTCTGAGGAGGAAAAGAGAAAGCCACAACAGCCAGCCCCCAGAGAGAAAGGGCTTCTGAGGCAGGGGAGATGGCTGGGAAAAAATGGTAGCTTCAGCTAGGGTTTGGGAAACTCATAGCCAAGGCAAACACCCAGGCCATACCTGGGTGTTTCTGAATTGTTCTTCTATGACATGGGGCTATCCTCCTTGGTCACATGTAGCTATGGCAACCCAAATATAAAGCCTGGAGACTCCCCTCTATGTGATTCTGCTGAAGTCCTGGGAGCTGATAGGAAACACAGCTGTGACAAGAGCTGAACAGAGTGAAAATGGGGGAGCCTGGACTCCAGAGCACAGCGCCACTTAAGGATTCCAATAACCTGGAAAGGCCAACCCTCCTGAAGGCCCTCACAGGAACTGAGGGCGTCTGATTTTGCTTTCCCAGACATCTGAGGCCCTGGGATAAGCCCCTTTCATCAGACTCCTCCCACCTTACTTTCCAAACCTCAGAACCTATCTCTCTCTGCCCCTCAGGGCTTTCTGACTCTACAAGAATTTACCAAGGGTCTTCTTCCACCTGCTATGCTTTCACCATGCATCTTGAAATGAGAAAACAGTGGATGCTTGTGCCCGTCCTTCCTCCAAAAGAAAGCTGATTAAAAAAAAAACAAAAAACAAAAAACAAAAACCAAAACCAAAAACAAAAACAAAACCAATGGAAATAACCCAGACTGTGGGCCATGGAGAGGAGAAAGCCCATATAGCTGTGGGAACCCACGGAAGGCATCACACCCAGTCCAGGTGAGGCAGGTTCTGTGGGTCCTGAGCCAGTTGGCAGTTGCCAGGGAGAGCTGTGTGCATGGTGTGCTGGAGACATGCCAGCAGGCTCAGAGGAAGCCACGTGTTAAATCTTCAAGAACTCTGTAAGGTTGCTTGTTTCGCACTTTAAGAAATTAACTTAAGCAAACATATAATTAGCTAAATTATTTTAAAAACAAAGGTGATATATAGTCGCTTGCCCATTATTCCTACGTTTTACTATTATCTGTGCTCTTCAAAGTCCTGGCACCTACTGTATCTTCAAGGGGAGTGGGCACATAATTGTGTAGGGCTGCCTCTCTCTTCCCAGCAACTTGTTTGGTGACATCACACGGAGAGTCAGAAAAGGCCACAGTGAAGCTGATTACCACACTACACGACACAGCTTAACTGACTGAGGTCCAGGGGCTGTCAAACCACGTCTGACAGATCAAATCCAGCCAGCAAGCTAAGAAAGGTTTTCCAGGAGGCTGAGACAGGAAGATGGGTAGTTTAAGATGAGCTTGAACTGCTGAGTTAACGAGTACAAAGCCAACCTGGACAATTTAGTGAGAAGTTGTCTCAAAATAAAGTAAAAAGTGGGCTGGGGCAGTAGCCTTGGGGTAGGGAACTCGAATATAGGCATGAATTAGGCCCTGGTTCGGTCCTTAATATCACGCATACACACAAAGACAAAAAAATAACAGAAAGAGGCTGGCAAGATGGCTCAATGGATGGCAGTATTTGTGCAGTCCTGACAAGCCAGTTGTTTTTTGTTTCTGGAATCCATGTGTACTGGCTGGTTTTGTGTCAACTTGACACAAGCTGGAGTTATCACAGAGAAAGGAGTTTCAGTTGAGAAAATGCCTCCATGAGATCCAGAGGTAAGGCATTTTCTCAATTAGTGATCAAGGGGGGAGGGCCCCTTGTGGGTGGTACCATCCCTGGGCTGGTAGTCTTGGGTTCTATAAGAAAGCAGGCTGAGCAAGCCAGGAGAAGCAAGCCAGTAAGAAACATCCCTCCATGGCCTCTGCATCAGCTCCTGCTTCCTGAACTGCTTGAGTTCCAGTCCCGACTTCCTCTGGTGATGAACAGCAGTGTGAAAGTGTAAGCTGAATAAACCCTTTCCTCCCCAACTTGCATCTTGGTCATGATGTTTGTGCAGGAATAGAAACCCTTACTAAGATACCATGTCAAGTGGCGCACACCTTTAATCCCAGCACTTGGGAGGCAGAGGCAGGTTGATTTCTGAGTTCGAGGCCAGCCTGGTCTACAGAGTGAGTTCCAGGACAGCCAGGGCTACACAGAAAAACCCTGTCTCGAAAAAAAACAAAAACAAAAACAAACAAGCAAGTTTCAGGCCAGCCAGCATTGCATAACAAAATCCCATTCAAACTAACTAAATAAATAAACAAATAAAACCCCCAAGAGCTAAAAGGCGCTTGCTGTCAAGCCAGATAAGTTGAATTTGATTCCTGGATCTCAAATGGGGGAAGGAAGAACTAACTCTAGCAAATTGTTCTCTGATCTCCACAAGTGTCCTGTGGGACAAATCTCAAAATCACACACACACACACACACGCACACACACACACACACACACACACACACACACACACACTTAAGAAAATAGTAACAGAAAAAAAGTATAGGCTAGCAAAATGGCTCCGTTTAATGGTGCCTATTGCCAAATCCAATTTATCCTTTGTTCAATCCCTGCAGTTCAAATGGTGAAAGGAGAAAAATGGTAAGTTTGTCCTCTGACCTATGGATACCAAGGCACATGTATGACCCACATACATACATGCATGCATACATACACACATGTATGTATGTATAAATGTAAAAAAAGTCTCGCCATTGAGTAATTTATTACAGTTTCAACAGGTCTCTCTTAAATTGTTTTCCTCTGTAGGCCTATATTTTTCAAAACCTACTTTAATGAGGGTTCTTAAATGTTTCAACCTTCCTCACAGCCCTCCAACCAGAGTTGGGGGACGAAGTTGGGGGAGGCTTAGAGGACAGGGGGGCACGGGCCTGTCTGGGAGCACTTCTTTGGGGCATTCCAATCTTCGTTGTCTGCAGTCCGGCCTGCTAGCAACACACCAAACACAAACCAGCGGCCGCAGCTCAACCCAGAAAAAACCGCAAGGCTCCAATCCATTGGCTTGAGTCTGGGAAGTGGCGAGAAGGATCAGGAACACCACCAGATGTTCTTTGGTGTGTTTCTCTACAAAGTTACAACAATGGAAGATCAGAGAAGAAAGCAAGGTGAACCAAAGCCAGAGCGTTGTCCACTGCCTGTTGGGTTCTACTCTTTACAAACATCACATGACCTCTCAAGCATCTGCTCCAGCAAAGCATCACATGCCTTTCACCAGACAGCTTCCAGAAAAATTCTACGTGTCTGCTTCAGCAAAACGTCCTCCAGTAAGTCTGCTTCCAGAAAAACATCACATGACACAACTGACTCTCCCACTCATTCCTCTTTTATGTAAATGACAGTTTCAGCCAATGTCCACTGAACTACACTCAGTTGCTGTCATCTATAACTGTTGAATTGGACCATAATTCAACATTTGTTCATGCTCTTGAGTTACAACCAGAGACTGGCTGCAGATACAAGGGCTAGCAAAAAATAAAGTATGCTATAGAGCATTGTTGTTGTTGTTTTGTTGTTTAGCTAGGGTCTTGGTTTGTTGTTTTTTGTTTTTTAAAGATTTATTTATTTTATGTATATGAACACACTGTCACTCTCTTCAGAGACACCAGAAGAGGGCACCAGATCCTATTACAGATGGTTGTGAGCCACCATGTGGTTGCTGGGAATCGAACTCAGGACCTCTGGAAGAGCACTCAGTGCTCTTAACTGCTGAGCCATCTCTCCAGCCCTGCTTAGGGTCTTGTTACACAGTCCAGGTTAGCCAGGATCTCCTTATGTAGCCCAGGCAGCCTCACACTTGTGGTAGTCCTTCCCTCCAGTGTTGGGGCTATAGTTGTGTACACCACCTGATCTGCAGAGCGGTTGACTCTAAACCCTAAACTGCACTGGATATTTTAGCATTATTGTAAATTATGCACAATTTTATACTCTTTATGCCAGTGAAATTTTACAGTGAACTTATGTACACAACGTATTATGTATATATATTTAAAACACAGACCCAGTTGCTAAAAGCATTCACTAGCATACTATAAGAGAGCAGGCTCTGGAAAAGAAGGTCAAAGGGGAGGGAGTAGGGCTGTTTAAGGTAACATGGAAAGTGATGGGGCTGGTGAGATGACACTTGTGAGCAGGGCTAAGGAGACAGACTCCATCCTGAAGGCCTTGCGGAATTGTAGGAGGATCACAGAGTAGCAGTGAACTTATCTTATATGTGTTTAAAAGGTTTTGCTGACAACGGTATGAAGACTGGATTTCTGGGGACAGACTATAAGGGACTAATTTAATGCAAGGAGAGAGAGAGTAATAGGAAATGTATAAGAGTAGTTATGATGACCAGTGTGGTGGCTAATTCTGACAACTAGAATCTCCTGGAAAGAGTATTAATTGAGGAATTGTCTAGATCAGGTTGGCCCTTGAGGATTTCTTTTGAGTACCTTAACTGGTGTGGGAAGACACAGTCCAGTAAGGAAAGCACAAATCCCTAGGCTTGGCGCCTTATACTATATATGAGAAGAAAGCTTAGCTAAGCAAGAGCAAGCAAGCTTAAGTGTGTTTACTTTACTCCGTTCGTGACTGTGGATATGATGTGATCAGCCACCTGTAGCTACCAATGCTGTAACTTCTCTGTGGTGATGGACTAGAACATAGAGTAGTGAACTTAAATAAATCATTTCTCTTTTAAGTTACTTATTGGGATATTTTATCCTGAAGATGTTTCCTACAGGGCACTTGGGTTGAGCAAAAGCTGGATGATAGTCCTTGAGGCATAGAGAAGTTAGCTACTCCACCCCAGTGTGTGTGTGTGTGTGCGCGCTCGAGTGTACACTAGGGACTGAATCCAGAACCTTGTACATGCTAAACTTGCGCTATACCACTGAGCTACACCTCTGACCTATCAGATATATGTTTTAAAAGAACAGAGGTGCTTTATTTACGTGTATAAAATTAAATAGTTTTTAAAAGGAGATTTGCCTTTTGTCTAGGAGTCCAGGTTGTATGTGAGGCCGAGTGGAGGCAGAGGGTGTTCCAAGGAGCTTGGAGGTTCCTATCTTGATGGCTCAGCAGGTCCCAAACCTGGCAGGTGATTCATCCCTTATCCCAAAATGACTCTGTTCAGGAAGTGGCAGAGGTCTGCAGAATGTAACTCATCTCTATAGCTAGATATGTTGTGTGCAGACTTGGACCTGTATATAAACAGGTTATCACCATGCATGTGGCTGGGGTGGCCTAGCTGGAAGGGTAATCAAGGCAGAGGCACTGTAAAGGAACAGACAGTATGTCCCAGAGTACACGGGCAGGAGTATGGGGTGTAGCTTCAAATCCTGAGCCACTAGGGAAGGAGGCCTTGGTGGTGACAAGGTGTAGGGGTACCGATGACAGCTCCACTCTCACAGAGCCTGGCTGGCACAGCTGGCAGAGCCAGACACCCTAAGTCTGTGGTGATGATGGCTGGCACCTTTCTTATTTACTCTTTAAGCCTCCCCCAACTGTAGGTCATGGTGGCTCTCACACCCTGTCCATGAGAGGGCATACACAGGCTATGAGCCACAAGCACAGGCCCACAGCTGCGAGAATGGAAGGTGGTGGTGGATTCAGATGTCAGAGCTCTGCCTCACCCCTCTGCACACACTGTCTGCTCTGTGGGAACACACAGCCTCAGGTTGCCCGTGTAACTTGCTTGAATCGAGGTTTCTACACTGGCCTGTGTTACGTGCATACACCAGAAGTGGATATGCTGGCCCCTGCCCTAGTGCCTGAGGCCTGGTTCTGCCTTCCTGATTTGCTCTGTGATCTGAGAGATGCCTGAAGTGGCGCAAAGAGTCTGGGCCAGGAGCCAGGAAGTATGGACTACTCCAGCCTGTCACACAATGACTGTCAGAGGTTTCTTTAACTTGCCCACTCTAAAAAACAGAGGGGTTAGCAGTCCCTTCAGGGTTGTCATGCAACCCCTGTGAGCTGTCATGGGTGCCATGGGTATATGGGAAATTGGGAAGACTGTCTTTCACAGTGGACACTGGCATTCCTTGAGTAATTTAATAGAAGGATTAGGGGCTACAAGGAGCAGTGGACTTGAACTCGGTTGAACTGTGTGTTTAGCCTTTTGGAGACATGAAACATTAGCATTCTGGGGCTGGGCTTCAAAAACAAATTAGCAAATTAAGACCTGCCTGTAGTGAGCTGGGAAAATCTCTCCACCTACCCCTGCCCCTCCGCAGTGTCCCAGAGGTGGGGAAGGGGGGAGGGGTGTTGAACAATGGAGCTCCTCCTGCAGAGAAGCCTGGACTAGCTTCTGTCCTTCCCTCCCTTCCCACCTCCACACTCACTTGTTGCCTTTTAGGTTCACACTTTCCTAGTTCAGAGATTTCATCCTGAGGCCGTATGTAGGCTTAGCCAGAGCAAACAGAGCTGAAGTCAACACAACAAGAAGTGAAGCAGGTACAGGTGACAAGCAGTGGGTAAGAAAACTTGGAAGTTGCACAGAGTGTGGGCAGCCCTGAATAGAGCCAAGTATCTCCTTTAGAGGAGGACCCCGGGACTAAAGCCAGTCGGGCTAGTCACTCAAAGCAAGGTGGGGTTTTCTACCTAGGTGGGGGTTCCCAGCTGGCTGGTGCCTGCAGGGATCTCCAGACCAAGAAATCTGCATAGATCTCCAGTAGGGGATGCTAGTACCAGCCTCATGTGGACTGGGCGGGGGTCTGAGGATTGAGAGTTGCCTCCAACACTTACTCCCACCCCAGTTGTCACGTGGCTCAAACTGGCTGCTGCAGGAAAGAAAGATATGAGGCTAACTGCGCCAGATTGCAAACAGCCTAGAAGAGAGAGGACCATCAGATTCTCTCCACTTCTAGGATCTTGGGGGCGTGAATTCATGCAGATACCTAAGAGACTGCCCCCATCCTACTTGCAGACAGGGTGCTCTCCAGGATAAACTATTTCTCTTCCACTGAGGGCAGAGGGGACTCAGGTCTTTCAACATTCAGTTATTGTGCACTTGCTGTGTTCCCTTAGAAGGAAGGATCCAGGAAATCCCTGTCCCCAAAGAACTCAGAAGGCCCAGTGTCCTTAAAAGGCAGCCGGATCAGGCCTTGTCACGCCTGGATCCCCCAACAGTTCAGTGATTCTGAGCCAGCTGCCTGCTGATTACACTGGAGATTGGAGGTTGCCTGAGGCAGCCAGGCCTCTTGACTATGCCAGGGGTTCAAGTTGAGAGGCCAGGCTGCAAAGGAAGGGCTGGTAGGCATGACCCACATGCTGGCAATCTAGGTGGAACCCTGGGCTTAGATCTCACTGCCTGGGAAATGAGTATATGACAAGACTCTTGCTCAAAAGTCTCTTATCTAGCACCGAAAGTTACCGGGCACCTTTCACACTCCATAGCAACTCAATTTACTTCTCCAACGCTGGTGAAGACACCCAGATAGGTCTTGTACTAAAACTTACTGGTATTAATGAAAGGGTTGAGGTGGGTTCAAGCTCACAGGATCCTGTCTACAAAGCCTGAGCTATAAGACTCACCACGCAGACACGGGAGTCCCCCTGAATAAGGATACTTCCAACAAGCTAACACAGGTCCCTGGCCAGGAGGTCCCTACACTTACTTCCCTGCTCTCTGCTGTTACTCCAGAGAGAGAGAGAGAGAGAGAGAGAGAGAGAGAGAGACAGAGAGAGAGAGAGAGAGAATATCCAGGTATTGGACTCATCAGGCCTAGTACATGCTATGTAAGTAAGTGCTCTATCTCTGAGACATGTGCCCCGGCTTTTCTTCCATCCTTTCATGAGGGTGAAAGCCCCTCAACCTGACTCTTCTTCTATTCCACTTAATCTGACAGCCAAAACTGTACCCATGTTAGAGTCTTTATTTCCCAAGGATGAAGGTTTTTAGTCAGGTATGATAGATAGCAGTCATTTATAGTCTCAGCACTTAGGAGGTGAGTCAGGTTCAAGGGTGTCCTTAGCTGCATAGTAAGCTTGAGGCCAGCCTGGGCAACATGAGACCTTCTTTCAGAAAAACAAAAACTTTTATCATAGAAAACTTTAAAACTGATTTAGATAAAAGTCAAAGGAAGGCTGAGGATATAGCTCAGTCGCTGGAGTGGAGGCAGGAAGGTCACACATTTAAGATCACCCTTAGCTACATAGCAAATTCGAGGCCAGCCTGGGCTACACAATATCTGTCTCAAATAAATAAATAAATAGTCAAGGAGAATATCAGATGGTGTAAGATAAGATGGGGGAACTTGACATGGAAGGACCAGGCTGTTACCCTGAATCCACTATCCACTCACACTAAGTGTGAGGCAGATGGACTTGTGAGACTTGTAAAAGAATCATTTATTCAGCTGATATAACTGTTGTCTCCAAGGCTTACTGTCTCAGTCTACTAACCTAGACCTAGTCCTGGAAGCTTCTAGCCTTTACTCAGTCTTATCTAGGCTTACAATATTTTCTGTCTCTGAGCCTTACTGCAGTGGAAAGCACATGGTATCATCAACAAAGGATTCTTTGCCTCACCTGACCAAAATTTTGTTTGAAAGGAAATCAAATCACATTAGAACTTACTTCCTGTATTTTCTGAGCATAAATTAGCACACTGACTGAGAGGTCAACTCGGAGACTTTGAGATATTCCACCAGGGTCCCCTTGGCCTCCCCCAAGCACATGGAAGAAACAAGTTAGAAAGCACGTAGGAGCTGGGCAGTAGTGGCGCACGCCTTTAATCCCAGCACTTGGGAGGCAGAGGCAGGTGGATTTCTGAGTTCGAGGCCAGCCTGGTCTACAGAGTGAGTTCTAGGACAGCTAGGGCTACACAGAGAAACCCTGTCTCGAAAAACCACAAAAAAAAAAAAAAAAGAAAGCAAGCATGTGGGCTGGAAGGGAGGGGCTGATTAAGCCCCTGCTACCTCATTCCCTAAAGACCATTCAGTTTAAAAGTCACACTGTTCTGCTAATCACATCGTGCCTAATGGCGGCTGCTCTAAAATCCTATATAAGGTCCCTGAATGGGCTCCACAAGGTCGCCCTCCTGTCTTGGTATGTAGAGCGACCTCAGCATACTGATGAATCAATAAATTTCTCTTGCATTTTGCATCAATCCCCGACTCCGTGTGTCCATTCAGAGGGTCTTAAATTAGCTCACTGGCAAAGCCCAAACATGGGGCTCCCTACAAGAGCACATTAGCTCAACAAGCGAGCAGCATGGATCTCTGAGAGATGGAAGGGGAGAATGCGCTCATTCAAGGGGACATCCAGCAAAGTGGAGACCCTAGATGCCGCTTTCTCACCCTGTTCTCTCCCACAGAGGAGCTACCACCCCACAGGGCCTCTGTGCAGCGAACGGAGACAATGCAGAGGTCATGGGTGGCCTGTGCCCAGCAGGTACATCTATAGCACTGTTCTGCCTCTGTGGCTTAGGGAACATCGAGGAAGAGGGGCAAAAGACCGTAGGAGCTGAGGTCTTCAGTGAAACTGTCCTTCCTAGAAATGGCTTCAGAAGCACGGGAATGCGAAGAGGAAAACTTCATGGGGCCCTGTGGTGGTCTGAATAAACTCAGCTCCTGGGAAGTGGCACTTTCAGGAGGTGTGGCCTTGTCGGGGGAAGTGTCCCCGTGTAGGTAGGCTTTGAGGTGACTATGCTCAGGCTCCAGCCTGTGTAGAGGAGACCCTCCTCCTAGCTGCCCGTGAGACCATCTCTCTTTGCTGCCTTCAGATCAAGATGCAGAACTCTTGGCTCCTCCAGTACCATGTCTGTCTGCACACTGCTATGCTTCCTGCCATGATGATAATGGACTGAACCTCTGAAAGTGTAAACCAGCCCCAATTAAATGTTGCATTTTGTAAGAGTTGCCTTGGTCATGGTGTCTCTTCGCAGCAATGGAAACCCTAAAACAGGTCCCATCCCTAGACAAAGAACTATAGGCAAATAATGACATCTGGGAGAAGGAGAATTAGCCTCTCCTAGGGATGACCTCCTTATTGTTTATCCAGTGCAGAGTGGTTACACGCAAAAACTAAAAATGGACCCAGTAGGCTGTAGAATATATGTGTATGCACACACATATGCATATATGTCCATACATACATGTTGTATACTAATTATCAAAGGAAAAGAGGCCATCAACTTGAGAGTTGAAGGGGAATATGGGGTTTCAAGGCTGGTAGGGGCTGGAGGGAGGAAAGGGAGGAAGTGATATCAGCTCAGTAAAAACCCTCCTTATAATAACAAGAGAGAGAGAGAAGAGAACACATCTAGGGAGTTGGAGAAGTAGCGCCGTGGTTAAGAGCACATACCGCTCTTGCAGAGAACCAAGTGCGGTTTCTAGCACCCACATAGAGTAGTTTACTTAATTCAACCTCCAGGGGATCCAAGGTACTCTCTGGCCACCAAGAACAGCTGCACTCATGTGAGCCCCCTCCATAATTAAAAATAAAACAAGATGAGTTTGAAGCTTGCCTGGGCTATTTGAGACCCTGTCTCAAAAATCCCCCTCACTCCCCTAAAAGTTCAGCTGAAATTAAAGTACCAGAAGTTGATGGTTCTACTCTGTGAGTTCTAGACTAGCCTAGTCTACATAGTGAGCTCCAGGACACCTAGGAGTAAAGAGTCCCCATACAAACAAACAAACCAAACAAAGATGCTGGTTCTAGAAACCCGACCATAGTTACACAGGAATCCATATTATATATTTTCTCATGTTTAAGATTTTCATTTAGAAATGCTGTGAAGGAATGCAGGTGGTGCACACCTTTAACGCTAGTGGTTGGGAGGCAGAGGCAGGTGGATCTCTGCAAGTTGAAGGTCAGCCTGGTCTACATAGTAAGTTTCATGTTTACCTATGCTGCGTAATGAAACCCTGTGCCAATCCTCTCTCCTGCCAAATCAAACCAAATAAAAGAAAACAAACAAACAAAAACATGTTGTAAAGGCATGCTCCTAGGCACTGGAGCTGGGCATACCTCCTGAGGTCACCTCAGTAAAGGCATGCTCCTAGGTATTGGAGCTGGGCATACCTCCTGAGGTCACCTCAGCTCTAACTCCATCCCTGTCACCCTAGACCCTCTGACCTTTGATATCACACTTGATAGAAAAGCCTTCTTCAGGACTGAAGCATAGCGCTCCTCAGAGGGGAGGGCCCGGCTTCCCGATTAACCTAGCCTGGCACCACTGACAGCTCTTTCTCCTTAGCTCCTTCCAGTTCTATTCTGTGAAATTCTATTCTGTGAAATTCAGATATCCTGTGGTCAGTCAAATATCCCTGCCCTCCATCTTGATCTTTCTTGCCTTAAAGATACCAGTCTTGTTATATCAGTTAAGGAATATCAAGACAAGGGCTCAAAAGTCAGGCAGAACGATCCATGACACACACACACCCCTTTTTAATAAGATTTATTTGTTCGTTTTATGTATGTGACTACACTGTCTTCAGACACACAAGACAGCATTGGATCTCATTACAGATGGTTGTGAGCCACCATGTGGTTGCTGGGAACTGAACTCAGGACCTCTGGAAGAGCAGTCAGTGCTCTTAACTGCTGAGCCATCTCTCCAGCATGGACAATCTGTGGTTTAATCTCAGTACTCAGGAGACCAAGGTGGGCAGCTCTCTGTGAGTTTGCTGCCAGCTTAGTGTACATACTGTGTTCGAGGTCACTTGGGTTATAGACATCAGACAGATACTAGTGCCTAGCTAGAAGATGAAAGCCTAGCTCTTGTTCCTATGCAGGAATACCTGGACCATCTCCCAGACAACCGAGATGAGGAGGGACCTGGGTGGGGAGAAGAGCTCTTTTTTTTTTTTTTTTTTTTGGTTTTTCAAGACAGAGTTTCTCTGTATAGCCCTGGAACTCAGTCTGTAGACCAGGGTGGCCTCGAACTCAGAAATCCGCCTGCCTCTGCCTCCCGAGTACTGGGATTAAAGGCATGTGCCACCACTGCCTGGCGGGAGAAGAGCTCTTTTAGATGGCCTCCTGTGTACAGGACAGTGGAGACACTTAGACCAAGTGCCAAAAGCTGAGCAAGTTGTAGACTCTTTCAGGAAGGTCTCTGCTCAAACCCTTATTGATTTTGATTCAGATTCCTTCAGCATCCTCCTTTTCTCCTTATCCCACATGATCATTAGACAACCAAAGGTCTACCTACGCCACAATCATACCATTCTCCTCTACCACCATCTTCTCCACCACCAACCTCTTCTTTCTCTCAATTAACACCACCATGATGCTCATCTTCTGTGGTGCTCACATGCTTGTCCTAGCAGCCCAAATAGCACTCATCCAGGAAGACTCATCAAGGGAAGGTAGGGCTGTGGCAAAGGTGCAGATAGGACCAGGAAGCTTGGGACCAGGAAGCGCTGGTGAGCCCTAAAGACAGGATGCTGAGGTTGGTCCCAGAAGTTGGCAGAGTTCTTCCCGTCCTCTGGGAAGCAGATGTGGTACCACACCCGTAAAATTGGACATGCTATGAAATAGCATGTCCTGCCAGGAACAGTCCAGTTTGGTTGCAAGCCTGGATCTGTCTCTGTATGGTGAGGAGGGAGGGTTAGACAACATTAAACTAAAAACATGGCAACTTGGGTGGGGGAAATGTCACGGAGGTGGGGAAGGGGGAGGGACGCAGGGGGAAATGTCACAGAGGTGGGGAAGGGGGGGGAACGCAGGGGGAAAAGTCACGGAGGTGGGGAAGGGGGGGACGCAGGGGGAAAAGTCACAGAGGTGGGGA
>CM052702.1:44199298-44281095 GCA_028551405.1 Uromys caudimaculatus | reverse complement strand
CCTTGGGATGGGCTCTGGAGCTGGTTAGACAGTGGGGCATGAAACTAGACAGGGGCGGGTGAAGTAACATGTCTATTAGATATAAATAATAATAAAGAAAAACATTTTAAGTTGAACTTGAAGCTGAAGAAAATACTAT
The DNA here is from genome assembly GCA_028551405.1 of Uromys caudimaculatus. Classification (NCBI taxonomy): domain Eukaryota; kingdom Metazoa; phylum Chordata; class Mammalia; order Rodentia; family Muridae; genus Uromys; species Uromys caudimaculatus. The sequence goes on along the minus strand of CM052702.1, from coordinate 44,280,956 downwards.
TACCATTATTATGTAGGGTTTTTGAGACAGGGCCTCACTTAGCCCAGACTGGCCTTGACCTTGAACTGATTCCCATGTCCTCTTCACCCAAGTGTTAGGATTGCATGTGCAACAAGAAAAGGCTTTAATGGTCAACAGTAGTATATTGGTGTCTCGTCACTTTTGTAAAAAAGAATATAATCTTTCTGAAGGTACATATCCAAAAGACAAAAATGCCACACACATACACACAGAGAGACATACACACACACACACACAGTCATACACATACACACAGAGAGAGACATACAGAGAAAGAGAGATGCACACACACACAAAGAGAGATACACAGAGACATACACACACAGAGATACACACGCAGAGACACACAGACACACACAATTGAATCCTAAAGAGATATTTGGATATTTGTGTTCATAGAAGCATTATTCCCAACAGCAGAAAGGGGGGCAGTAGAGAAAAACCATTAAAGGTGGGTAGTGCCCACGTGTCCATGGTGGATAAATAGAATATTTAAGCCATGGAATATTATTTAGTCAGCCATGCAAGGCAAGGCTCTTCTGACACATGCTGTAACACAGATGAAATCTTAGGACAGCCGGGCAGTGGTGGCGCACGCCTTTAATCCCAGCACTTGGGAGGCAGAGACAGGCAGATTTCTGAGTTCGAGGCCAGCCTGGTCTATAGAGTGAGTTCCAGGACAGCCAGGGATATACAGAGAAACCCTGACTCGAAAAACCAAACCAAAACAAAACAAAACAAAAAAAACCAAAGAAGAAAAGAAAAGAAAAGAAAAGAAAAGAAAAGAAAAGAAAAGAAAAGAAAAGAAAAGAAAAGAAAAGAAAAGGAATCTTAGGACATTGAAACTAAGATGAGGCACACACAGACTGGATGGTCCAGGAATACGAGGAGACCAGAGAGCAGAAGACAGCGCAGTAGGACTGCAGTTGTCAGAGGCGGGGACTTTGAAAACTTGGACAACAGGCAGAGAATTTCAGCTTTGCAAAATGAAAATGTTCTGGAGACTGTGCAAGAAAACATGTCTTCCTGTTACTAACTGTACACTTAAAAACAGGGCGGGGCCAGGCGTGGTGGCACGCAGGAGGCAGAGGCAAGCAGAGCTCTGTGAGTTCAAGGCCAGCCTGGTGTATAGAGAGAGTTCCAGAACAGCTAGTGATTAAAACAACAAAGATGCTTGGGGTTGTTGTGTGTGATTGTAATCTCAGCACTTGGGAGTGAGAGCAGAAGCAGCTCAAATCTGAGGCTCACTAGGAGGATTAAGTGAGACAATGACTTGGCAGTCTCTGGTTGGTTGGTTTTTTGTTTCTCCAGAAAGAATTTCTCTGTGTAGCCTTGGCTATCCTCAAACTCACTCTGTAGACCAGGCTGGCCTCCAACTTAGATCCTCCTGCCTCTGCCTCCCAAGTGCTGGGATCAAAGGTGTGCACCACCACACCCAGGTAGACCATGTTATAAAAAACACAAAACAAGGGCTGGAGAGACGGTTCAGCAGTTAACAGCATCTGTTGCTCTTGCAGTGGACTGTGGTTCAGCTCCCAGCATCTGTGCTAGGAGGCTCAAAACCACCTCTAACTCCAGCTCCAGGGTAAAGGATGCCTCTGGCCTCCAAGGGCACCTGTGTGTGCACAGATACGCATGCTCGTGTGTGCGCGCGCGCGCGTGCACACACACACACACACACAATCTTCAAAGCAAAAGTACAGAGCAAGGCCGGAAGAGCGGTCTCAGTGGTTAAAGCTGGCTCTGCTTTGAGGACCTGATCCGCTTCCCAGCACCCACACCAGGCAGCTCACAAGTGCCTGTAACTCCAGCTCTGGAGGAGCTGACATCCTTTTCTGGCCTCTGCAGACACTACATTCACATACACAGCTCACACACAGTCATCATGCGTAGGCTCTGCCAGGCCTCCTGAATACATCCTTTGAACTATGAAACTCCTGAGTTGTTGATATGTGTTTCTGTGTTAATAGGGCTGTGGGCCAACAGGAGCCCAAGGCCTCCTTTCTCAGCAGGAGTTTCTGAGAGGTACTTAACCATTGTTTTCCTCCTTAGGTTTCTCACACACACACACACACACACACACACACACACACACACACACACACACATACTTTGATGCTTTTTCATGTCATTAGTCCACATCTCATAAAATTTTTAAATAAAAAAAGATGACAAATTTTAACTCATAAATTTTTTTACTGTAGGAAAAAGAAAGCCACAGGTTCATGAGACAGAGTAAATGTCGCCTGGGTTATAGGAGAAGCCGGAAGCCGTCCAGGGATGGACTGTGTGAGGCAGGTGAGAAGGCTCAGGGTGTGTCTATGAGAAATAACCCCGGTGGTGACAGTTTCCTTCCCTCCCTCCTTCCTCTCTGCATGTAGCATCCTTGTTGCTCATGTTCAGCTTATACTGGAGCACCCTCAAGCCGGGCTGGGAGCCAGGACACCTGAGTTTGACTCATCCTGCATCTTGGGTTATGCCAGGAGGTGAAAAGAAGTGTTTGCCTGCCCGACCCAGTAGGCCCATCCTGTACCACATGGACCGCTGCAGGGGTGGGAGGACCCTCAGATGACACAGGGAGGGCCCAGGAACAGGGAAGGCCCCACCCTGCTTGAGGTCCTTGTGTTTTGCTAAGCCTTCCTGGCTGAGGCTCAATGCCCACAGATGTTGGCATCCCAGACACTTGTTCCACAGACCTCTGAGCAGGTCTTCCATGTAGCTATGGGAAAGTTGGCTCTGGAGTCCCACCTTCTGCCAGGCTCCCAGGGCCATTTCAAAGTTGCTTTGTTGCTAAAAGGTTAACTATGAGTATTTCCTGGGATCTCTGCTCCTATTTGTCCCCCAAAAGGACAGATGTGTGTGTGGCAAAGATGTTAGATTATATCAGGCCTCGGCTGGTTTCCCCTACTTGCTGGGAGGCTTCTTGGCTGGGTGCCTCCAGTAGATGTGGGGAGGCGGGCAGTCACACCATGTTAGAGCTATGTGGCCTTTGGGCCTGACTTCTTTCTCAGGCTGAACAGGGAGTGAGGTGTGGCTTCCCTGGGGGAGCTGATGGGCTCCTTGCCCACCCCAAGCCCACTGTTCCAGGCCCACAGCCCCTAACCAGATCAGATAGGGCATGTTCCCACAGCAAGCTGCCTGCTGACTGGGACCATGCTGACGCAGGCAGGAAAATATTAACCCAGCCCAATAAGGGCATGCTCATGTGTGCACAACAGTGTGTGTGTGTGTCTGCCCACACATGTGAAACCAGATCCAGAAGACCAGAGCCAGGCATGGTCCACACCTGTAATCCCAGCTCAGGAGTCCCAGGCAACAGGATTCTGAGGCCAGTCTGGAATACACCATTAGGTCCTGTCTCAAAACAAACAAACATCAGCTGGGTGATGGTGGCTCAAGCCTTTAATCCCAGCAAGTTTCCCATGGGGGGGGGGCTACACACAGAGAAACCCTGGAGAGGGAGGGAGGGAGGGAGAGAGAGAGAGAGAGCGCACCTCGTGTGGCAGTAGCTCAACTCTGATGATCCTGGCACCTGAGAGGTGGAAGCAAGATCAGAAGTTCCGGGCTACTTACAGCTAGTTTGAGTTGGTTTGGGCTACTTGAGACCCTGGGACAAAAAACCAGAAATAGGGCCAGTGAGGTAGTTCAGTGGGTAAAGGTGCTTACCAGGCCTGATGGTTGGAGTTTGACCTCAGAGGACCGTACAGTGGAAGGAGAGCCAAGTCCCAACAGTTTGCCCTCTGACCTCCCCATGTGAGTTTGTCTACCCTTCTCCATAAAATGTAAATATATATATATATATGTGTGTGTGTGTGTGTGTGTGTATATGTATGTATGTATGTATGTATATATATATATAAAGTATATCTCTATATATAGATCTCTAGATAGATAATAGATAGATGTATCTCAGGACACCCCTACCCCCACCCCCTTCAATTCTTCTCACACATGCAAATTCTGTGTTCTCTTCCCCTCTGTCTATGGCTGGCCCTCCTCTAGGCTTCAGGAAGCCTTCCTTGGTTGCTTATACTAGAAGGAAAGGCCCAGGTTGTCTGGCTGGTCTCCCCCCCCCTTCTCTGAGACAGGGTCTCACTGTGTTGCAGCCCTGGCTATCCTGGCACTTACTACCACTACTCACTCGGCCTCTGCCTCCAGTGTGCTGGTATTTAAGGCACGTGACACCACACCTTGCTCACAGTGTAAGCTCAGCTGGCCTTGACACGCGCTTCATAGAGAGCAGGGCTGGGGAGCACTTGCCTGACGTGTGGGAGGCACGGGGCCAATTAAAAATTACATGCACTCATGTGGGCAGACACACTCATTCCCAGGGTCTGTTATCTGCAGCATTCCCCTCGGGCAAATCGCCAGCATGCTTGATCCTGTTGGCCTTATCAGCCCTAACTCCACCCCGTTCTCCGTACTAGAGGCTCAGGTGTGCCTTTGGAAAGGATAAGCATCCAGGTGGGCTAGGCCTGAAGGAATTCTGGCATCCTGTAAAAGTCAGGGCGGAAGTGCATGCCAGCACCGCCACCCAGACCTCTTGCCTTCTTGCTGGGGATGGGGGGTCCTGGTCTGGATGTTCTCATTCCGGGTGACCTTAGGAAAGGAAACTCAATTTCCCTTCCTGAAAAAGAGGATCGAGGATGCAGGGTGAACTCAGGAGCAGGGAAAATTGTCTAGCATGTGTGAGGCTCTGGGGTCAATCTCCTGTATTCTATAAAACGAAACAAAACCATTTGCAAGTGGAGACCATCTAAATGCAAGGGGAGTCCACGTTACAGAAGCTCCACCAGGCAGGATGCTGGACAGCCACACTGAAAGAGGCTGTGCACCTACTTGTAGGCAAAATAATCTAATGACTGTTTGAATGAAAAAAGTACATTAAAAACCTCATGCCTCTAGGTGTGGTGGCTTGGCCTGGCACTTGGGAGGCAGAGGCAGGTAGAGCTCTGAATTTGAGGCCAGTCTGGTCTAGAGTGAGTTCCAGGCCAGTCAGGGCTACACAGAGAAACCCTGTCTCAAAACCAAAGCTCCCGTATGTAAGTACTATTAATATCATTTAGAGAGTGTCGTGGGATATGTGTGTATGCAGAGAAAAGATTCGAAGATGGAGCGAGAGGTCAATAGCAGTTGCCAGTGAAGGGAAACAGGCCCATAAAGGTTCTTGTGGCTCATCTGTTTTTTGGGTGATCAAATAGTAAAAGAAAACAATTTTTATTTTTTTTCCCCTTTTCAAACTTTCCAGCCCAATAGATGATTATATCTGATGAACTTGTTTGGCTATGTGTCAATAAATAGTTAAAATTTTCAGTTAGGTAAACAGGAATGTTCCCAGTCACCAGTTTGCACTGTCAGATTCTTAGGGTAGTACTGAGAGAGAGGTCAGTGGGTGGGTGTCAACCTTTCCCTAGTAAACAGCTGGACAGCAGACAAAAAGAAAACTGGGAGACTTATTTATGGTCTGGGGTATGTGTGTGTGTGTGTGTATGTGTATGTGTGTGTGTATGTGTATGTGACATGTCTTTAATACCAGCACTCAGGAGGCAGAGGCAGGTAGATCTCTGTTTGAGGGCAGCCTGGTCTACCATAGTAAGCTTCAAGCCAACCAGTGTTACATGGTGAGACTGTCTAAAAGTAAAAAAAAAAAAAATTTATGGAGATATGGTCTTGCTCTGTAACCCAGTTTGGCTTGGAATGCACTGTATAGCCTAGGTTGGTCTCAAACTCATGGCTATTCCCCTGCCTTGGCCACAAAAGTGCTAGAATTATATGCATTTTTTTTTTATATCCTTTTAAAAAGACAGGGTCTGTCTGTCTTCTCTCTCCTCTCCTCTCTCCTCCCTCCCTCCTTCCCTCCCTCTCTCTCTCTCCCTTCCTCCCTCCCTCCCTCCCCCTCCCCCTCCCCCAAGACAGGGTTTCTCTGTGTAACCCTTGCTGTCTTGGAACTCACTCTGTAGACCAGGCTGGCCTTGAACTCAGAAATCTACCTGCCTCTGCCTCCCAAGCGCTAGGGCTAAAGGTGTTGCAGAATCATGCCTGGCAGTTGTTGGGCTTGATCCTAGGGCCTCATGCACTCAGCTACAGTCTCAGGAAACAAAATAATTTCTAAGAGAGAGACAGATTGCCCGAGGGCCTCAGAGGACTTCCTGGCAGAGCACCTATACTACAGTTCCTTCTTTGGGCTTTCTCAGCCCCAGCGGGCTGGGTTTCGACCTCAGGGGTCTGCAGTTGTCGTCACAGCCCTGTTCTCATAACTGAGCAGGAAGGGCCCATATCCTCTGGGCCTGATTTATCGGTGCAGAAGCAGAGGCTTGAGGCTAGGATTCAAATCTAAATCAGTGTGCAAGAAAGACACACCAGACGCTCTTCACTGCAGGGCAGAGAGAGAGAGGGAGAGGTGTTGGATCTCACACACACACACATACATACACACACACACACACACACACACTAGCTCATTTTAAACCTGCCTTATTGCCTCTGTGGCTGGGCTCTTCTAAGCCTTCCATGGCTAGTGTGCCCTTACCTTTACTCCTAGCTCAACATATCTAACTCTGCCCTTAGCTTAGTTGTCTGGTTACCGTCTGTGAAGCCCATTGGTCTTGATGCCCAAGACACTTTCGGGCGGCCCTTCCGTGGGCTGTTTTCCCTTTCTGCCTACATTTTGGAAGATCTCCCCAGTAGCTCTGAGTCTGTTCCGTCTTTCTCCCTCAAGTATCTTAATTCTCCTCCTCCGCTCTCCTTGCCTGCGGGAACCTGGAAGTCCCGCCTCTTTCTTTCTGCCCAACCATCAGCCACTGGCATCTTTATTGATAGATCAAAAACCAATTGGGGAAAGGATCTTCAGTGTCAGTAAACAGATTCCTGAGTAAATCAAAGCATCGGAACAACCTCCTCTACAAACCTATGGGGGTCAGTTTTCTTCTTCCACTATTTGAGTCCCGGGAGAGAACTCGGGTTATCAGGCTTGTATGAAAATGCCTTTACTCATTCAGACATCTCACCATCCTTCTTTTCCCCTTAAATTTCATTTTATTTTATGTGTGTGGGTATTTGTATGGGTGTTTTGCCTGCATGTGCCTGTACACTACATGCAGTGCCCACAGAATCCAGAAGAGGGTGTCAGTTCCCCTGGAACTGGAGTTACAGACAGTTATTTCCTATGAGTGCTGGGATTCAAACCTGGGTCCTTTGGAAGGGCAACAAGTACTCTAAAACATTGAACTATCTTTCCATCCTCTGTTTTTGTTGTTTTGAGACAGTCTTGTCTTGTTACACAGACCTGGCTGGCTCTGTACTTGCTATGTGCTCCTCCAACCTCAGCTTCACCAGTGCTGGGATTAAAGGTGACACTATCACACCAAGTGAAGACCTGGGACTGATTCCTAGTGCTCAAATAAACACGCATATGCGCATGTGAGCACGCGCGCACACACACGGTATTCAAAGAAACAATTGCAATTACTGTTTCTCTGAAACTCACATTTAACTGTAGTCTATGTGGTAACCCTACTCAGAGCCTACCGTAGGAGAAAGAGCTCCGTGTGTCTTCTCTGTGCCCGGTTATCTGAATTGGTCCTGCCCAGACTTATGTGATTCATTATTCTGCTCCATCCCTCCCTCCTGTCCCTGTGCTGCCCCTCTCTCCACCTTGGATGCCTCTATCTCTGCCTCCTAGCTTCCAGGTTTCCAGCAGAGACCACCTTCCATCCCTCCAGCTCCCCCAGGCAACCCTCTGCAAACACATGCCTCACTGGCCCCTCCACAACTCTACTTGGTGTGGCTCCGTAGCCTCTGGGCAGCTCAGGGCCTAGGTTCCCATCTCCCTCCACTCAGTCCTTCTTAGTCCCCCTGTACCCCAAGGTCCTGGCCCTGGTCACTTGCTCATTCTTTGACTGGGTCCTCCTCTGGAGTGTGCTGGGAGTTCAGGCCCTCAGGGATGTAGGTAGTAAAGCAGCCTCACTCTGTTCCTTACTCAGATTCCTTTAGAGGCTGCTCGGCCCTTGGGATAGCATCGAAACCAGGTAAAGCATTTCATGGCAAGCCCAGTCCATTTCACATCCTCGGTAAGCCGGTCTCCATTTCCAGGTTAGGTTTTCACAATCCTAGGCTTTAGGCAGCGTTAAGAGTCATTCTCTTCCTCCCTGGATGCATCTTGGAGGCTTCAGCTTCCATGTCACCCTTTCTGGAAGACTCTTGCCTCTCTAGACTGGACATATTTCAACTCTCTTTCTAGTCTAACAGGCAATCTCTGCCTTCACATAAGATCCTAGCTTTATTTATTCGACTCAGAGTTTCTCTGTGTTGCTCAGGCTATCCACAAACTCAATACTTCTGCCCCAAGCTTTCCAAGTGCAGGGAGCATAGATGTGCACCTCCACACCTAGTTCCATAGCTCCCTCTCTCTGCTCCCCCCCACCCCCAAGATTGTCTGTGTAGCCTTGGCTGTCCTTTCTGTAGACCAGGCTGGCCTCAAACTCAGAGATCTGCCTGCCTCTGTCTTCTGAATGCTGGGATTAAAGTTGTGCACCACCATCACGTGGCCCATAGCTCACTCTTGAACTTATCTCTGACTGGACAGCACTCACAACAAGGATGAAGGCAAGTGTCCCCTTTGCCAGGGTGCAGCTCTCCTTTCCTGGAAGAAACGCAGGAGTCTGAACCCACTTAGGGTCTGCTACAGGAGCAAGGCAGAACCTTTAGCCGCTCTGGCCACAGCCGGGAGCTTCTGGAAGAGTTGCCGTGGGCAGAAGGCTGTGAACTAAGAAAGTTCCAGACTTGGCCCGGTCTTTGGCGCCCTCTAGAGGACAGCATTTTCCTCTACACTGTGCTCTGGCTCCCCCCTTTTTTTATAAAAGATTTATTTATTATATTTAAGTACACTGTAGCTGTCTTCAGACACACCAGAGGAGGACATTGGATCCCACTATAGATGGTTGTGAGCCACCATGTGGTTGCTGGGATTTGAACTCCGGACCTCTGGAAGAGCAGCCAGTGCTCTTAACTGCTGAGCCATCTCTCCAGCCCTCCTCCCTTTTCTTTTTTATTTCCCCACAGTCCTGGTTCAGTTTTATTTTCCTAATTCAAGTCCAGCCTTTAGAACATTAAAAGGAACTGTTCCAATGCTCAATTAAAGCACAATTTACAAAAAAAAAATTGGAATGCTTCTAAAATCTGTGTGTCATCCTTGTGAGGGACCATACTACCTTCTCTGTTTCTCCAATTTCAGAATGTGGGCTGCCAAAGGGAGTGAGCACCCTTTTCTTTCTCTCTTTCTAAGATTTCTTTAGTTTTTGGGGTTTGTTTTGTTTTGTTTTGAGATAAGTTTCTTTGTGGAGCCCTGGACTGTCCTGGAACTCACTTTGTAGACCAGGCTGGCCTCAAACTCAGAGATCTGCCTGCCTCTGCCTCCCGAGTGCTGAGATTAAAGGCGTCTGCTACCATGGCCCAGCCAGTGACTCTTTACGGACTCCATCCTCGCAGTTTGGTTGTCCTATCCTTTCTCTAAGTCAGTCTTCCTCCGCCCACCTTCTCCCTCCCTCCCTCCCTTCCCTCCCACCCCCATGCTTAAAACTGTTTAAAATCTCCAGGTTGGAGAGATGGCTCAGTGGTTCAGAGAACCCCCACAGTTGAGATCCCACTACTGTCTTGAGCCCCAGGCCCATGCTGGGCTAGCTTGATTTTCTCATGGAGTCTTGGGCATACCTTTCCCAAGAGAGGCAGTGTCTAGAAGACAGGGCCTAGAATGGGGGCCCCCAGGAAACCAGGTCTGGTTGTTTCCGTCCTCTTCCAGATGGGGACCCCAGAGGACAGGGTCTAATTCTCCTCCCTCTCTTCAGGTGGAGGGCTCTTTGAGGACTGACTCAGTCCTTCCACCCTTCTGTTAATTTCTGGAAACTTCTACATCTACACAGCTTTCTCTATAGCCTTTCTCAGGAGCTTCTGTGGCCTTCTGCAGGCTGACTCTGGCTCTGGTCTTAAGAGATAAGCCAGACATTCGGCATGTAGTACTGGCCTTTCCTCTGGGACCATGAGGCCCAGAAGTCACACCTGGAACTCCACCTCTGACCTCACAAGGGCTCAGAACTCAGTCTCCACGGTGCTACTGGCAAGAGCAGAGATGCTATTTGGGGCAGTGTGTATGGACTTGGCTCAAGTGGCACGAGCCAAACCCCTGCCCTACTGACCTCTCCCCTAGAGGAGCACAACAGGACTCACAGCCACCCTGGGGAGGGCCGAGAGGCAGGCTCTCAGTGAGGACTCAGAGACCGCAGTTGCAGCTTGAGTCTGCTTCCATGATGGAGGGACAGAATCAGGACCAGCTGTGACTTTGACAGGGGGGCCGAAACTGAGGCTGAAAGACACAGAGCACTTCAGCCAGTGAGCGGGGCTGCAGGTAGGCTGGGACAGGGGGGCCTTCTTGGGGCAAGCCCAGCAGGGACTGTTTGGGAAAGAAAGTTCATCAGGAGTTGGAATATGACTCTCTGTCCTGGTTCAGTTCCGTGTGGCTGTGTGACATGGACAGATCGGCTGTAACTTGGCTGTGGCAGGACCCAAGCTGCTGAGTGGAGCAGAGAGTGGGAGGAGGGAAGAGCAAATAGACTGGGCAGAAGGGAGGCAGGTCAGAGATGGGTCTGCTGCTGGCTTCTTCCCCAGAGTCCTCCTCGGGGTTTTGCCTTTAAGATTAGGGATATAAATTGATGCTTCATCCAGAGAAAACCTCAGAGCCTGGCTGAGGGCAACTCAGGAGTTATCTTGACAGTCTGAGAGGAGGATGAGACACAGGGTAGGTTTTAGTGAGGTGGGAGGGCCGACTTTGGTATTGCATTATCCAAAGCTGGGTAGATGGCAGACTTGGGAAGGCCGAGAGGGCCTATGGGGAGCCTGGTCTTGAGGTCCTGGGTCCTGGGGTAGCATGAGTAGAGGGGCGTGGGACTTCAGAACACTTTCACATTGCTTGAGGCACTCCCTCCCTCTTCCCTCTTCCCTCCTCCCTCTTCCCTCCTCCCTCCTCCCCCCTCCCTCCTCCCTCTTCCCTTATCCCTCCAGCTTGTCTGGGTTTGGGATAGCACTGGGAAGGGCTGTCTTGATTGCTTCTCCCCTGAGAAACTGAGGTTTAATGGGAATTGTGGGTCAAGTTCTGTGTCCTTCACTCAGCCCTAGGTTCCCCTCTCGTTCCACAGAGTCTAAAACTCAGAAAAACAATGTCTCAAACAGATCTGTCTGGGCGGTAACCATCCCTCATACCCCCAATTCTAGCCCTAATCCTTGGCCCAGAGCACCTTAGTTGCCCTCCTGTCCTGTCCCCAGCCTTCCTCTCAGGGCAGCTGCTCTCCTAGGCCTCATCTTTTCCACCCACCCAGTAGCCCACGCGGCCCAGCCCACCTGTTTCTGATGTCCCACAGCACAGCCGATATCAGGTGAAGGGAAGCTCTGAAGATCAAGATGAGGGACTGGTGAGCAGGTTCTGCCTGCCCTGTGTAAATGGAAATTTACAAATCCAAAGGTGAACCAAATCCATCACCTTTGACTGTTGGGTACTACTCAGGGACCCTTTCAGATCTTTTTACCCTCTTACCCTCCGCTCCAAGCCTCGCTCTCCCGGCTCTCCAGCCACGCTGTCCTCAGTTGCTTTCTGTACACATGCTCAGACTCCCTCAGCAGTTCTTCCCTTTTCCTGAAGCTCTCTCCCCATATTTATCCACATGGCTACTCTTCGCCCCCTCCACTCATTTCCAACGAGACCCCTCAGTAAGGCTTCCCAAGACTACCACCGTACTTCCGGTCCCACTCCTCGAGCAGTCACAGTGGATGCATTCCTAGTTCCCTTCCTCTGGTTTCCAGATCTCTGTAGACCTTACTGCCCCCTCAGGCAAGCATGCTTATTCCCACTTATTGCTGAGTGCCACGAGAGTACAGATGCTCGCCCTCTGTGCCCTCTCACTGGACTTAGAGACCCAGCCGGTTCCTTCTGCATTGACGACATTGCTCTCAGCCATGTCTCCCTTCCACTTCATAAGACCAGAAACTCGGATGCCAGGTGAAAATAACCTCCGCACCTCCCAGTCTCTCTCCTCTTCCTGTGGTCTCAGCTCAGGCAGGGTCCCCCTCTCCTCAGCTCCAGCCAGAAGTCAAGGGTAAAGTCCTTGATGTTCCCTCTCCGTCATGGCTCTCCTCTAGGCACTGATCCCTTAAATACCTAGACTTTGTGTCTCTCCCCACTGCTCCAAGGCCCACCTAGCCACATCTGTCCTGTTCCTCTTCATCCTTCATCTTCACCCAGCACCTTCCCCAAACGCCAGCCCTGTACCCCCCTAACAGACACTGGTGCCTGAAACTCATTTTTCTTCATCTATCTGTCCATCAAACAAAGATTTTATTGAACAAAGGTTTATCAAGTGTCAGGTTCCTTAGGAAGCTTTGGTGTCAATCTGGTTAAGAACAAGAAATAGATGGCCTGGTTCTCGGTTATTCAGCCAGTGATCACTGCGCATCTGTGGGCCGGGCACTGAGGGTACTGAGGAAGTGAGACCCTGTCTCTCCTTCCTTGCCCCTCCATCCATTCACTCAAGCATCTCTGTGCTGGCCTGGTTGCTGACCCCTCCCCCATCTTCTGAAGAACCTAGTATTGTTTTCAGGCTTCTATTCATGGAGCCTGGCATCAGATTTTGCCAAACCTCATGGGCAGAGTTCCCCACTGTTCCTAAACCCTGGCCTGTGGCCCCAAGCTCTGCAGAGAGACAGACACAACTGAGTTCTATTTCCCATCTACCCCAGACCCTGCTCCCGCCCCAAAACAGAGTGCACTCTCAGCTCCCGGCCTCCCCCCCTTTGCAAAGCGGCCACATTGGTAACACCCCTCCTACCTGTTCAGTCTGGGGCAGAAGGAAGAAGAGGCCTAGCTAGGTCATCTTTCCCGTCCATGTCCCTATGGCTCTTGGGTGTCTTCATCCCAGCTCCCACTGCTGCCCTGGGCAGGAGAAGGTACAAGGGGAGAGGCGACTGGGTTACCCATTAACTCAGCCATGAGTTGAAGGGCCGATGGGCAGGAGGCAGACTTGAATCTCCCGGTCTGTTTGTTGGCTTGGTCTGCTGTTTCAGGTCCACCCACAACTCCACAATGGCCCCCGGGTCTGTGCTCCAGACCATAAAATCAGTGCTGCAGAGGAATATGGTGCGGGAATTCCTGGCGGAGTTCCTGAGTACCTATGTCATGATGGTGAGTGGATGGGTGGCCATGAGTGGGTGGGTGGTGGTGAGTGGGCGGATGGTCTTAGGGGAGGGGCAACAGAGGCAGTCCTTTACCCCTCCCCACTGATGACCCCAGGGGTCACATCATTCCTTCCCCTGCCTCTGAGCTGGGAGCCTGGGAAAGAAGAGGAAAGTAGAGAGGTCTTTCTCATCAAGTCCTTCCAGGACAGAAAAAGGCTCATGTAGGCCAAGATAGAGTGGAGTCAGGGGCTGGTGGATGGGTGGGAAGGAAACCCAATACTGAGGATCCTGAGGAGCAAGGCATGATGGCTCCTGTCTGCAATGTCAGCACTTGGGAGACTAAGACAGGAGGATTGGAGCCAATTTGAGGCTAGCCTGCTGTACATAGCAAGTTCTAGACCAGTGTTCTGGTTCTAGTTCGTCAGGGTTCTGCTGTGAGGAACTGTCTCAAAACAAAACAAAATACAATGAATGACTCAACCAAACAAACAAAAAGGAAATGATGCGAGATCTGGGCTTGATGGTGCCCCTGTGAGGCTGAGGCAGGGAGGGCGCTTGAGAGTTTGAGTCCTTTGTCTTGTTGCTCCATAGCAAGTCCAAGACCAGTGCTGTGCTACATGGGAGGGGGGGAACCTTTGAGAACTGATCTGAGGGAAATTCGTAGGCTGTCAGACAGGGGAATGAAGGGAAGGCTAGGTGGCTCAGCAGGTAGAGGTACTCCGGGCACAACTCTGATGAGCAGAGTCAGTCCCTGGAGCTTAGGTAAAACTGGAATGACCCCCACACATGCCTCCATGGGGGCATGCACACCCCACTCCCATCACACACACACACACACACACACACACACACACACACACACACACACACACTTTTTTTTTTTTTTTTTTTTTTTGGCTTTTCGAGACAGGGTTTCTCTGTGTAGCCCTGGCTGTCCTGGAACTCACTCTGTAGACCAGGCTGGCCTCGAATTCAGAAATCCACCTGCCTCTGCCTCCCAAGTGCTGGGACTAAAGGCGTGCACCACCACTGCCTGGCTCACACACACACTTTTTAAGAAGTAGTAGAATGCTACGGTCATGTTTGGATTTTAGAAGGTAGCTGTGGAGAGGAGCCTGCCATCATGCTTTTACTGGGGAGGTTGGAGACTGGGGTATGATGGAGCAAGGGATGGACAAGAAGGCAGATGCTTTAAAAACTGTAGATGCATCAGGGAGACTTTCAAGCCACAGAAGAGGGTAAGCTCCGAGGGGCCATTTTGGAGCACAGGCTCAGAGATGAAGCTAATTTGGATACAGATGAGATGCCAGTGGAGGGATCCAGGAAGTAGTTAAGTAGGGGGCGATGGTGCTCACGGGAGGCTTGGGCTGGAACGAAAGAGGTAAAGTTCACTGTGAGGGTGGTTATAAACATTGTTCAGAATCAATGACGTGGGAGGGACTCTGGACATCTAGGCTTTTGTCCTAACCTTGTCAATAGCTGGCCGGAACAGGTCTCTCCCTGGGTCCGAGGCGTCCCAGTTTCCTAGTGTGTGGAATCCCAGCTTCTGGGGTTGAGAGTTGGGTCTGAGTTCTGGCTCAGCTGTATAATGTTCCGTGGGCATTCTAACGATCCAGGTTAGATTCTTCGTTGGCAAATGTGAGCACTAGCAGCAGGCTGCAGATTTACATGAAGGAGGTCACGTGCCAGCACTCAGCATATATCGTACACATGTGTGGTTGGTTCCTCGTTAATTATTATTATTATTGAAGATTTTATTTTTAATTTTACAAACGTGTATGGGTATTTTTAATGCCAGCTCAGGTGTCTTTGAAGACCAGAAGAGAGGGTCGAATCTCTTCTGAGTTGTCTCATGTGGTTGCTGGGAACTGAACCTGGGTTCTCCGGAAGAGAAGCCAGTGTCCTTAAGCTCTGAGACTCCAGCCTGGGTTATTTTTTTTTTTTTTTAAGATTGATTTATTTTATGTGTATGAACACACTGTAGCTGTCTTCAGACACACCAGAAGAGGGCATCGGATCCCATTACAGATGGTTGTGAGCCACCATGTGTTGCTGGGGATTGAACTCAGGACCTTTGGAAGAGCAGCCAGTGCTCTTAACCACTGAGCCATCTCTCCAGCCCCAGGTTATTTTATTTTATTTGAGACGGTTTCACTGTATAGGCTTGGCTATCCTAGAATTTGCTCTGTAGACCAGGCTGGCCTCAAACTCACAGAGATCTGCCTGCCTCTGCCTCCCACATATTGGGATCAAAGGCGTGCGCCACCACCACCTGGCTGTTTTTTAAAAATTAAGATAATTTTTAAAACTTGTGTGTGTGCACCTGTGTGCTGGTGTGCATATGTGTGTGTGTGTGTGTGTGTGTGTGTATGTATGTATGTGTGTGTGCACATGTGTGCTGGTGTGCATGTGTGTGTATGTATGTATGTATGTGTGTGCACATGTGTGCGTGCATGCGTGTGCGTGTGTGCACATGTGCACCTGTGTGTGTGTGTGCGCACGCATGTGCCTGTGCACGTGCGTGTTGCTAGGGTCTTATTATTATTATTATTATTTTTTTTTTTTTTGGTTTTTCGAGACAGGGTTTCTCTGTGTAGCCCTGGCTGTCCTGGAACTCACTCTGTAGACCAGGCTGGCCTCAAACTCAGAAATCCACCTGCCTCTGCCTCCCAAGTGCTGGGATTAAAGGCATGCGCCACCACTGCCCGGCGGGTCTTATTATTTTGACAGGTGCCCTAGCTATGCTTTTTTCTCTGCACCGCTCACCTCCATCCTTAGGTTCTTGGCTCCTGAGCTGTGGGGAGGACAGCCTGATCCTCCTCAACTCAGAGCAAAGTAACTCATTTATGACAAGACATTCCAGTCCTGTGAGGGCTGTTAAACCTTGGAATGTGGGAGGCTGGAGGGTGCCACCCTGAAGATGGAGGGAAAGCCGGAACTGTGTGCACGGTGTGACACTGCCTACATCAGCTTTTTAATTTTCTTTTCTGGCAGTGCTGGGGATCAAACCGGAGTCTCAGCGGTGTGCTGCGAGTGTTCTATCACTGTGCTGCCAGCTACACCCCTAGTCTCTCCTTTTGAATGTTTTAATTCATGTTTTTCTTTGTCTGAGCACATGCTCACTACAGTGAGTTGGAAGTTGAGAGTACAGTTCACAAGAGCGGGTTCTGCCCTCCCTCTATGTGGGTCTGGGGGACTGAACTCCAGTTGCCAGGATTGGCAGCAAGTGCCAATCTGCTAAGCCATCTCACCAGGTACCTTTTCTTTTTTTGGTTTTTTGAGACAGGGCTTTTCCATGCAATGGCCTGTCCTGAGCTCACTTTTGTAGACCAGGTTTGCCTGTAACTCACAGAGATCTGCCTGCCTCTGCTGCCTTAGTGTTGGGATTAAAGGTATGTGCCACTACACTCGACATTTCTTTCTTTCTTTCTTTCTTTCTTTCTTTCTTTCTTTCTTTCTTTCTTTCTTTCTTTCTTTCTTTCTTTCTTTTCTTTAAAATTTTTATCTATCTATCTATCTATCTATCTATCTATCTATCTATCTATCTATCACAGGATATGTCTATGTAGCTTCGATTAACTTCAATTTTGAGCTCCTTCTGCCCCAGCCTCTTGAGTGCCAGGATAAAGTATGTACCACCATGCTAGGCTTCCTTGCTTTTATTTTGATTATTACTGAGCACCATGCTAAGCACTACCATGCTAAGTCTCTTACGTGCAGCACCTTCCCAAATCTTTACAATGGCCTGTAAAATAGGTACTAAATTATTATTCATTTAGGCAGCAGAGTCTCTATACAGCCCAGGCTGTCCTGAAACTCTTTTTGTAGACTAAGCTGCCTTGAACTCACAGAGGTCCACCTGCCTCTGCCTCCTGCATGCTGGACTTAAGGTGTATGCCATCACGCCTGGCCTGAGATAGGTACTAGTATCACTCCCATTTTACAGGTGGGGAAATGATGGGTTCTATGAAACTAAGTCACCTGCCTAAGCCCAAACTGAATTTGGACCAGGGCAATCTGTCTTGACCATCCTTTATGCCTCTGTCCCTCGGCTTTGAGATGGCAGGCTTGCTAAGAACCTGGCTGGTTCATGCTTCTCCAGCTGGGGTAAGGCGACTTGCTTTCGGCCCCTGGGTAGTTCCAGAGCACTCGGGCTTCAGG
Organism: Uromys caudimaculatus; assembly: GCA_028551405.1. Classification (NCBI taxonomy): domain Eukaryota; kingdom Metazoa; phylum Chordata; class Mammalia; order Rodentia; family Muridae; genus Uromys; species Uromys caudimaculatus. Next base: position 44,263,559 of record CM052702.1, on the reverse strand, counting down.
TCCCATCTGTGAATGGGGACAGCAGCCTTTGCTCTGCTTGGTCTCTGGGAGTTCAAAAGCGATGCCCTTGAAAAGAACTGAGAGAGGCCGGACTTCTGTGGGACAGTGTGCTGCTGCTGTTATTTTTAGTTTGCAGTCCTGTGCCAAGAAGTGGGGCCTTTGCAGTTATAGGAAGCTCAGTAAATCACTAGGGTAAAGGCTCTACTAAAAAGGCTAATGTGACCTTGGACCCTACTTACTGCTGCTGGACGAGGTCCCTTGTTCTCGGAGCTGGTTTCCTTCCTGTTGCTGGGGGCCAGGCTACATTCACTGGCCAGGGAGAGGAGGGGCTGGAGCCACCAGGGCCCTGGAGACCCAGCTGCACATGTGAGCCACAGGGCAAGGATTGCAAACTCAGATGCCACGGCCAGAGGGAAGGAGGGGTGTGGAGAGCTTAGGCCCCAATCTGTATAAGGGTGTCGCTGCATCTGGTCCAGCTGTTGGTTGTCATGGAGAGTGGAGTGAAGGCCAGTGTTCTCAGATAGTCTCATTTTTCAAGAGCAGCTGAAACTTCCAAGATCAGCTATCCCCACACAACCCGAGTGCTGGATGAATCAGAGGTGGCATGCATTGCCAGTTGGTAGACCTGGCACAGGATCACATTGTGTGAAGCCTGGTCACATGTTCATCACCATTAACAAATGGCCTTGAAGCCAGGTGTGGTGGCACATGCATGTAATCCCAGGACTCCAGAAGCTGAGGCAGGAAGATTTCTGTCAATAGCTTTGACCTGAGTGGGATGAAGTTGGAGCTTCTGTCTAAAGCCCTTTGATGCTGTCCTAGGCCTGTTACTTCCTATGCCTCCCAGCCTGTCAGCCTGGCCTGGCCTTCCACACGCATCAGTTCCTGGTTGCTCAGGCTGCATTTTCTCCTGGACTGCAAGTCAGGCCATCTCTGAGTTTCGCTGCACCAGCCCTGGGCTCCTGCAGGGCCCAGTGAGCCCTGTTCAACTGCCCCTCTCTGCTTTCAGGGCTGTTTCTCCCTTTCCCCCTAAGGTTTGCTTGTTATTGATTTTTAAGTGTGTGTGTGTGTGTGTGTGTGTGTGTGTGTGTGTGTGTGTGTGTGTGTGTGCTTGTGAGTTCAGGTGCCCATGGAGGCCAGAGGCATTAGATTCCCATGAAGATAGAGGTACAGGTCCTCTGAAGAGCAGTGTGTGCTCTTAGCCATGAGCCCTCTCTCTAGCGTTCTTGTTTTTTTGGTTTTTTTTGGAGAGGGTCTCACCATGTCATCCAGGTTAGCCTCCAGTGTGGGATTACAGGCATGTGCTACCATACCTGGCTGGCTTGCTTGTTTTTTTCCATTTTTCATATGTGGCGTGTACATGCCTGTGGAGGCCCAAGATTAATGTTGAGACTTATCAGCCTTCCATCTTCCTCGTTCAGACCTACAGCTTCCTGATATGGCTAGTCTTTTGGCCAGATGGCTCTAGGGATATTCCCTGTCTTTGTCTTCTGAAGTTGGCATTACTGGTGGACTAACACACCCATCAGCATTTAAGTGGGTTTCGGTGGATTTGAACTCAGATCCTCACACTTGCCTGGAACATGTTTTAACTGCTGGACTGTTTCCTTAGCTCCCTCCCCTCTTTTTTAGAGACAAGGTCTCACTATATTTATAGCCCTGGCCCCTGGTTGGCCTGGAATGTACTGTGTGGAACACAATGCCTTGAACTGAGCATAGACTCCTCTGCCTCTGGAGTATTGGGATCACAAGTGTGCATCACCGCGCTAGGCCTGGTTCTTCCCAACTGTGCCCCGCCCCTGGAAGCTGTTTAAGCTCCTGCTCACCAAAGAAAGTTATCATGGGGACTCCCTGCAGTGCCTCACTTTCCTACCTGTTACCTGTACCGGTCTCCCTCAGCTAGAGCAGGTGCCTCCAGTCACCACCCACAGCTACTCACCCAGGCAATTTGTCTGTTTCATTCTCTTTAACCCACCTCTCTCTCTCTCTCTCTCTCTCTCTCTCTCTCAGCCTATGAGCCTACCAAAGTCTCTCTACCCCAAACAACACAAGACAGACTCAAACACGCTAGCAGTCTATACAAGTTCCTTTCAATTCCTTTTATCTGGTGGGGCTGTGCTCACTGGCAGAGCACTTTCTTTTAAGAATGAGGGCCTGGATTCTACCCTTAAGTGTCTCAAACAAGAAGAATCCAACAATACTGACCTTCAAAATTATCTTCACTGGACACATTGGTGTGTGCCTAAGGCAGATGGAGAAGCTGAGCTTAGGCGCTTGAAGCTATTCTGGGCGATACAGTGAGACCTTGTGTCCAAAAACCAAAATGAAACAAAAAATTCATCTTTTCCTTACTACCATTTGCCTCTCAATCTCTGGGACTCAGCCACTGCCCCCAGGGCTGAACCACACAACACTCAATAACACTGCACTCCATACGTGTGACTTTTGGAGCGTCACACCCAAAGGAATGCTATGTAGACCTTTATACGTGTGAGTCAGGCTGCCAAGCAGGCTGACCATGCTCTTCTTGGGATGCCACCTCTCCCTTGTGTTTATGAGATTTTTTTCGTTTCTGATTTTTTTTTTTTTTTTTTTTTTTTGCGACAGGGTTTCTCTGTGTAGCCCTGGCTGTCCTGGAACTCACTCGGTAGATCAGGCTGGCCTCGAACTCAGAGATCCACCTTCCTCTGCCTTCTGAATGTTGTGTGCCACCACCGCCCAGCTGTGCTCATGACATTCTTTCCAGATATGCCCCAGCTAGATTTCTGATACCCACCATGAATCCCACACAGGTTCAGCCCCGTGCCCTCCACTAGCGTCCTCATCCCCCGATGGAGTTGGTTCTAGCTCTCATATCCACAATTCCTTTTCTTTTCTATCACAAACAAAGCTGTACAAGGGAAATACAGTGAGTCAGAAATGTAATTTAATATTTTGTAGTAGCCACGTTAAAAAGGTTAAAGGAACAGGTGGAATCATTTTGAATCACTATTGTATTTAACCCATATATTCCAGACTTTGTTGTCAACATGTTGTCAATGGAAAACTACTAAAGTGGTCCTCATTTCTGATTTTAAGTCTGTGAAGTCCTGTGCATGCTTTACACTATGGCCGACCTTAGTTTGCAGTACCCACACTCAGGCATGGAACAGCCACAGCTGGTCAGGGCCTGCCATGGGAGAGGCCACATATCTAGACTCCGATTTCCAGCAGCCTGACCATTAGGGATCTATTCAGAACATATGTACAAAACACATGGGCATTGCAAAGGAAGTACTATCTGAGTGTAAGTCTTTTTGTTCTTTTAAAAAGTTTATTGTACATTATTTATTTTAGTGTGTGTTTGTGTCTATGTGCATTTACCTGTGGGCACATGTGTGCCATATCATACCTGTGAGTGTCAGAAGATGACAAAAAGTTGGTTTTCTCCTATTATGTAGGTTCTGGGATCCAAACTCAGGTGGTCTGACTTGGTGGTGAACACCGTCTCCTGTTGAGCCATCTCACTGGTCCCTTAAATGTTTTATGATGTAGGACCAGTTTTTCCAAGCAGAGGGGTTAGCATTCCTAAGAACACAAAAGACATTCATGTTCGCAAGAACTGGCATAGAGGGCTTCCTAGATTCATGCTTGACTCATCATGTCTCATGTCACGTGATCTTGAATAGGTCATTTCTAAGCTTCAGGTAGCCCATCTGTGGAATCAGGCAAAGAGTAGTTTTCACTTGGACTTTTTAAATTTTTATCTATCTATCTATCTATCTATCTATCTATCTATCTATCTATCTATCTATCTATCTATCTATCTAGTTTTTCGAGACAGGATTTCTCTGTGTAGCCCTGGCTGTCCTGGAACTCACTCTGTAGACCAGGCTGGCCTCGAACTCAGAAATCCACCTACCTCTGCCTCCCGAGTGCTGGGCCTAAAGGCGTGTGCCACCACTGCCCGGCTACCTGGATCTTTTTTATTCCCATCACTCCGCAGTCCCTGCCTCAGATCTGAGAGGCCTTACTAGGGGGCCAAAGAGGACAGTTTATAAGAAAAGGCTCTGGAGAGAGAAGGCAAGGCAAGGTTCTTATGACTTTGGGGAGGCCCGGGGGGGAGGGCATGGGGGTGGAGTGGTGAAGAGGAGAAAATGAGTTTTGAGCGTTCTGATGGGGGACGTCAGGCAGGCCATTCCCTCAGAAGCTCTCCCTCACAGGTGTTCGGCCTTGGTTCCGTGGCTCATATGGTTCTAGGAGAAAAGCTTGGCAGTTATCTTGGTGTCAACTTGGGTTTTGGCTTCGGAGTGACCATGGGAATACATGTGGCAGGCGGCATCTCTGGTGAGTGGGCCCATATCTGGCCTTACAGGCAAGGCCAAGTCTTCCTAGTGGGTTGTTCCTACCTCCTTCAACCCCTTCCCTGGTGGCTGGAGAGTCACTTTAGGTGACTCAGAGGGAGGAGAACCTCTGTGACACCCTGGCCTCTGCCCATGTCTTCCCCAGACTCTTCGTGGACCCTTTGACTCACCGTCTTTACTGGCTGGGTTATCTTAAGCAAAAGATTAAACTTCTCTACCTGCATTTGTCTTATGGTAGAAATGGAGATGGAGATGCTGTGTGGTCCTTTAAGGGTTAAAAGAGGGAGTCTTGTCACAGAGAACACTCCATAAACTCCTGTTCACTGTTGCAGCTGCTGTTCTGTTGCTTGTTTCTTTACTGTGCCCCCCACCTCACCCACAGGGGCCCACATGAATGCCGCGGTGACTTTCACCAACTGTGCACTGGGCCGAATGGCTTGGAGGAAGTTCCCTGTGTACGTGCTGGGTCAGTTCCTGGGCTCCTTCTCAGCTGCAGCTACCACTTACTTAATTTTCTATGGTGAGCATTCTTCTTGGATTGTCTACCTCCAGCTTCTCTTTCTTAGCATGGCTGGATTCCTGGAAGAAAAAGAAAAAAGAAGAAAAAAGCAAGAAACCACCCCCCCACCCCCCAAACCCTAGCAGAGTAAAGCCATTGAAATATCCCCTGCCATGTATTCTACAACCTCCTTTCTGGGACCCCAGAGGGGATTAGCTCAATCTTTGTCTCCACAGGTGCCATTAACCACTTTGCAGGCGGAAAACTGTTGGTGACAGGTTCCAAGTCCACTGCAAACATTTTTGCCACCTATCTTCCTGAACACATGACGCTGTGGAGGGGCTTCCTGGATGAGGTCAGTGACCAGGGTATTCCCACCTCAAGTCCCACATGAGAAAGAAAGCATAAGAATTCTGCATGGGATCATACCAAGACATGTCTCTGCCACTGCAGATTTGGGGTCCTGCTTAGCCCCTGTGACTTGTCCCCAGTGGGTTGCTCTGGCATTTACTCCCCAGGTATTTGTGACTGGGATGCTCCAGCTGTGTCTCTTCGCCATCACGGACAAGAAGAACAGTCCAGCACTTCAAGGGACCGAGCCCCTTGTGATCGGCATCCTTGTTTCCGTTCTTGGGGTGTCCCTAGGCATGAACTCAGGCTATGCAATCAACCCATCCCGTGATCTGCCTCCCCGGTTCTTTACTTTCATTGCTGGCTGGGGCAAACAAGTGTTCAGGTACAGCCCCTGCCAGACCCCATTCCTGTCAGTTTTCTGGGGTCCCTGCATGCAGAGGTATGAGCTGTTAGGGTGCACAGAAGAGTCTTATGAAGTCTACAGGTGGTCAGAAGGAGGAGGGGCCCAAAGATCTTCAGATGCAGATTCTGATATTGGACCGTCAACTCTGTCCCTGGGTCAGGCTAAGAACGAGAGTCTCTTAGGGTAGATTATCTGTCTCCTTATGTTGGTCTGAACTGGATACACATGGCATCCCGGGCATCAATGTCCTCAGCAGGTCTCCTTCTTTTTGCTTGCAGAGCCGGGAACAACTGGTGGTGGGTGCCGGTGGTGGCACCCCTTCTGGGCGCCTACATAGGTGGCATTGTATACCTGTGCTTAATTCACCCCAGCATGCCACAGGTTCCTCAGAGGCTGGAGAATTTCACAGCAGGAAACCAGAAGACAACAGCCTCACCCAAGGATCTCCACATCTCTTCTACCCCAGCCTCTGCGCCCATAAGTGGTTCTGTGCCTCTAGAGCGCTTCTAAGTAGAGATTATCTGTGACCACAACCTACTGCAATAAAGTACACCTCATACCAGTGGTCCTTCTTGGGACCTCCTGCAGCTGGACTCCCTTCTAGGTTCTTCTGGGAGCTCCTGGGTTATTCCAGCTTGGTATCTTGTTGTGTAGAGCAGGCTGGCCTTGAACTTGTGGTGATCTTCCTGCCTCTTTCTCCTGAGTGTTGGGGATATGGCATTTACCACCCTGTCTGGCATATTCTGGGCTCTTTTCTTAATACTAGAGCATAGGGTCAAAAGACTCCATCTCTTTTCCAGATCTAGGAGGTGGGGTCCAAGGGGGAATGTCTACTTTGGGGGGGTTCAGGGTGAGTGATATAAAGGGCATCAGACAGACTGAAGGACTTTCATGCATCAGTATGTGTGTTGGGGGAAAAGTGAGAGAAAGACCAGAGGTGGGGGAGCGATTTGGGGAATCTTCAGCGGTTTTCTGGAATGGGAATACAGGATCTCCCGGCTTTTCCCTGCCTCCAGTTTTGAGCCAGAGAAGGCAAGGCCAAGAGTTTACATCAGAATTTCTCAACCTTTTTTTTTTTGGTTAATGCCTTCCTCAGTGGCCTTTTAGGTCTCCACCCCTGTTTTCCGTTTTCCTTAAAACAGGGTATTATGTAGCCGAGGCTAGCCTTGACTGGAACTCTGTGTAACCAAGTCTAGCCATGAACCCATGAACTCTTGATCCTCTGGCCTCCACCTCCTGAGTTCTGGGATTACAGGTGTGTACCACCATTCCCAGTTTATATGTAGTGCTGGGGAATCAAACCTAGGGCCTTGTGTATGCTAGGTAATATCTGTAACTAACTTAAATTTCCAGCTCCCCAGTTCCAGTTTTTTCTTAATTAAAAATTTTAATACCACATATATACTGTGTGTCTTCCATCTGTGATACATATGTTTGAATACATATGTATATATTTCTTTTCTTTTTCTTCCTTTTCCTCATCCTGCTTTTCCTTTTCCTTTGACAGGCTCTCACCATTACTCTGGCTGACCTGGAACTCTGCTATGTAGATTAGGCTAGCCTGAAACTCACATAGATACATCCGCCTCTGCCTTTTGAGTGCTAGGGTTAAAGGCCTGCACCACCATACTTGGCTGAAAAGTGTTTGAAACCCATTTTCAGAATCAGTTTTTATTTTCTTAGTATTGCTTGATATGGAGTGAAAGCTTTTAAGGGTGTGGCCTCTAATTTCCTCCTTCCTGCTGCCCGGAGGAATTGATTCCAGAGGTGGGAAGGAGGAAGCAAGCAGACAAATCTTTCAAACAGGTTAAGAGACATGAAAATGCCTCATAAACTAAAGGGAAGACTCAGAGGACCAACTGTTGGTGGCATCAGTCTGGATTCAGAAGACAGCTGCCATTACTGTCTGTGGCTGCTGAGCTCTTAGCTGTGTGCAGGCCCTGGGAATACATGATGGGAGAGGCTGGGCCTTTGCATCTGAGGACTGCAGTGTGTGCACATGTGTCTCTGTGTGTGTCTGTGTGTGCCTATGTGCACATGTGTGCATTCGTGTGTGCTTGTGTGTATATGTGTATGTGTTGTGGGGAAGGGACAGATCCTTGCAGGAAAGGAGCTAAGCAACAGGGAGAGGGATGCCACAAGGGTTCTGGGATCAGAGGGGAGATCACAGATAGCCTTGCCAGTCAGGTCAGAGATTGATTTCCAGAAGTGCAGACAGAGCTGTGTGGTGTAAGGTGTCCTTTACTAGAACTGAGAACCACATGTTATAACCAGAGAGGACAAGGGACAGGGGAGGTTGGACTTCCTTCTGGAAGTGGTGGTGGGGGGAATATGGTAAGATTTTAAAAGCGTACCTGAAATGCGGTGTGCAGGATGCTGGAGCTGGGACAGATGGGCCTATAGTGAAAGTCGTCATGAGGCAATATGCTGAGAAGAGCCAGCAGGGTGCCCAGTGGGTCAGCATGGTGGGTCTGCAGATCTGCAGAGCTGTAGATCAATCCCTACAAAAGACCAGTGGCAAGATGACACTGTGTAGGTGTAGAAAGCAGTGCAGGGGCTAGAGATAGGGCTCAGTTGGTAGACTGTGTGCTTTGCATATGTGAAGCCATGGGTTAGATCCCTGCCACATCATAGAAGTGAGTGTGGGGACTGGAGAGATGGCTCAGTGGTTAAGAGCACTGACTCCTCTTCCAGAGGTCCTGAGTTCAGTTCCCAGCAACCACATGGTGGCTCACAACCATCTGTAATGGGATCTGATGCCCTCTTCTGGTGTGTCTGAAGACAGTGACAGTGTACTCACATACATAAAGTAAATAATTCTTTAAAAAAAAAAAAAAGTGAGCGTGGTGTGTACACCCATATCCTCAGCACTCAGGAAGCTCAGGCAGGAGGATTGCCATGAGCTTGAGGCCATGGGTTACACAGTGAGTTCTCAGACCAGCCTGGACTCTAGAGTGAGACTGAAAACAAAACACAAAGCCATACTGTTGTGGACAGCCCTGAGGCCTTTTGTATTCTAATTCTGCCCTCATGGGAGGGGCTTCAGAGAAGGAGTGAGTTATACCTGTGACTTCTTGTGAACCAATCGCCTAATGAATAAAGGAGCCAATCACTGGGCGCATAAGGAGGGACTTCCGGGTCGGAGGAGAAGAGAGGAGCAGGAGCGAGGAGAGTCCTTTTGGCAAGGGGAGAGCAGATAGGTAAGATGTAGCTAGTAGAGTCTCCTGGAATCATGGTGGATCCGCAAGGATTTGCCACCAGAGGAATCAGACTTTGATAAGGTTTACAAGATTAGGTTTTATTGATGTGCCCAGAGATTGAGTTATTATTGTTTCTAAACTAAGTTTGTGTTGCGTTTTCCTTCACGCTGCAGCTTGTCTGGGTTCCAGAGAGAGAGGTACAGAGCAAAGTGTGGGTTTGCCTGATGTGCACCACAGAGGCCATGGGGCCATTGAAGCATGGGGCTGGCATGGTTGCAACCCGCCAGTGGGAACCTAGTGAGCTGGGTGGAGCGACCGTGGAGCTCTCAGGTCGGCCATTGCCCGCCAGTGCATAGCTGGCTAGCCCGCCGGGATAAGAGAACCAGGGCTTAGCATGGGAACATGTCATACATTCCTTCTTTTTTTAATACTTCCTGCTACAGCATACAGTACAGTGAAAAATTCAATATATTCTTAGGACATTTGCATGTATATGATAACACTTTCAAAAGGAGAGATTGCTCTACGGACATGTTTAGAGCATATAGATTTTAATGATTCTCTAGTTCTAGGGTTAAGTTTGTGAATTTGTTATGTTTTTGCCTGATAACATATTGTGATATAATACATGTATATTTATGTATTTAAAAATAGAGCCTGAAAAAAGCACAGTAATTCACACTTGACATACTGAAAGTTCAAGGCCAGCCTGGGCAACTTAGACCCTTTTTCAGAACATATAGGGTGAGATAGCTCAGCAAGAGGGGAGCTTGCTGCCAAGCCCAACTACCTGGGTTTGATCCCTTGGTACCACTCGAAGGGGAAAAGGAAGTGACTCCCATTGTTCTCTGACCTCCACATGAATGCTGTGGTAGGTGTGTGTGTGTTTTTTAGGTGTCAGAATGTTTGCCTAGCATGAGGCTCTAGGTTCAATCCCCAGTACCACAAAAGAAATAGAAATCTGTAAGGAAGAAATCTCAGCATGGGACCACATGAAATCTGTAAGGAAGGTTGACAGCATGGAGCCTACTGAGATCACCAAATCTGGGAAGGGAAGAGGCAGGCTTGAATGTATCTGGTGTCTCATGCTAGGAGGATGAAAGCCAAGCGACCCAGGGCTGGAGGTGACCAGGGAAGTACTGGCAGCTACAAGTCTCCAGCCAGTTGTACAGTGGCCTCTTGACCCTGGGCTAGCTCCAACCCCTCTCAGGCCCTTGTGAAACCAGGGGTATGGACAGGGTAAGGTCATCCTCTCCTCTGCTTATTGGTTCTTTCCCCATCCACTCCATGTAGGTGTCTTTACCTGCTAAGCCATCGCACTGGAAATAAGCTTTTTGTTTGTTCTTTTGAGACTTGGTCTCTTTATGTACCCCAGATTGGCTTCTGTTGGCCCTCCTGCTGGGATCCCAGGCCTGTGGTACCATGACTGGTTCCTGCAACACCTTGTGGTTTCTGGTCTAAGTGTCAGGTCACAAGAGCCTTGACCCCACCCTCAGATCAGTCCTCTGCATTCTCAGTTGATACTGGGGCAGACACCACCTGGCTTCAAGGCTAGAGACACAAGGAAGACCTCGCTCTCCTGGAGTTGATTTCATGTACAATCCATAGTGTGTGAGATGATGCCAAGGAGAAGGAAGTGGGAAGCTGCCAGATGGCAGGGTGAGCCACATGGACCCTTAGGGAGAGCCTGCCAGGCTGAAGGTGAAGCCAGTGCACAGCCCATGAGCTGGGAGGCTGGAGGAGTCACTGCTTCAGTGCAAAGGTGGTGAAGATCGGGAAGGAGATGAGGTCAAGGAAGTTAGGCCTGGGAGCTTGAGGTCAGGCCCAGGGAATAAATAGGACAAGTGTTGGAAAGAGGTAAGGGCTTCTCTGGAGGAGAGATCCAGGTGCAGGAAGGATGGGTGGGGTGGGAGTCACAGCACCTATGGGACCTTGGGCTTTCAGCTTGTTCATAATACATCCCTCTCCTGCTTCTCCTGTCCCAGCACACACCGGCTGTGGGCCCCACTTGACTTTGGGCCTTGTTTTCCCATCTAGACAATGAGACTTGGATCTGTTGGTGTTCAGTGGCCTCCCAGATGACTTTTCCAGACCTGTGTTATGACCCCTCTCTCTATCCTGCCCCCCTCTCCAGTTGAGTGTGCTGTTGCAGAGGGGCACAGAAGTGAGGCAGGGACAGCTAGTCCCATGGCAGGCCTCTCTTAGACTCTGGAGAGGGTTTTGGGTCTCAACCTGGTGGTCCAGCTTTGGACCCTTATTGTTTGGCCTGCCCCCCACCCCCCACCCTCTCTAGGTCTTGCTAGGGGATACCGGCTGCACTTTGGTCTGCATGGTCTTACCTTCAGATGGAGGCTTGCAGCCTGGGAAGTGGGAACAGCCATCTCATGCTAATGCCCTTTATGTGAGGAGGCTGTGGTCATCCCATTGGTGCGCCCTCTGCACTGACCTTGTAGTGGAAGGAGTAGGTCTTAGAGAGATTCCAGTCATCCCTTTAATAAGGAGCATATTGGAACACTTAAAAGCACAGGAAGCCACCAGCATGGATCTGAGTCCCTGTCCTGCCCTCACTAGCTGTATGACCCGAGGTAAAAGCTCCCACCTCATATTGCCAGTGCTGTGAAGACAGGGCTCATGCTGGACACACAGGTCTTCATGATTGCCGCATTTACTCCACTCTCATCCAGTTCTCTTACAGTCGAGGAAACCAAGGGCTATGTGTCTTACCCAAGGGTATATGACCTTGGCTAGCTTTGGGCTTTAAATTATCAAATATATTATGTAACAAGAATGTAAATGCCGGGCAGCGATGGCGCACGCCTTTAATCCCAGCACTTGGGAGGCAGAGGCAGGTGGATTTCTGAGTTTGAGGTCAGCCTGGTCTACAGAGTGAGTTCCAGGACAGCCAGGGCTACACAGAGAAACCCTGTCTTGAAAAACCAAAAAAAAAAAAAAAGTAAATAACATACAGGAACAATTAAATGACAATCACACACACACACACACACACACACACACACACACACACACACACACCTCTCATGCCCTCACACAAAACAAGCCAGCTAGGCATAGCTGCACAGAGCTTATATATAGTCCCAGCTACTCAAGAGACTGAATCAGGATTGCATAAGTCTAGGAGTTTGAAGGCAGCAGGACAACATAGAAACACATTGTTCAAAACTAAACAGCAGACTCTTCCTTAGATTAAAAAGCCCAGTGTCTCAAGCATCTACTCCTGAAACCCTGGCAGGTTGATGCCATGGGCTGGCTTGTAAAATAAAGGCTGAGAGACAGAGAGGAGTTTCTGTTTTACTTTGCTATTAGCATTTCTCTGTGATAGAACAGGCTGGGTAGTGTCTGCAAAAACTGTCCATCAGAAACCCAGCTTCAGCTAATGGACTGGTTGGAATGGTTGGACCAAAGGCTCAGGGGTGTGAACCAGAGGTGGAGGAGGGGCAAGACTGGGGGGACTGGAGGCACTTTTGCCCTGGTCCTCTGTCCTGTCCTGTCCCCTGAATGATTGACAGTGTTCTGGGGTCATCCTAGCATCTCTTTTTCAACCACTCTCTGGACGACCTCTCCATCCTTTAAACATCATTAATGTATTAGCTCCCTAGCCAAGCCCTGTCTCCAGAGACTTCTGACCCCCATGTGTAGTCTCCTGCCAGGCAGATGTCATCTCCAATGCCTCTTCCTCCCACACTCCTGAGTAAATGGCAAATTCAATCTTTCAGCTGCTCTGGCAAAAAACTCTGAAATCATCCCTGACTCATCTCTCACATCCCACATTGCAGCTGTCAACGAATCCCTTAGGTATTATCTGCAAAACGTACCCAGACCCTGGCCACGCCACACACCAGTCACTGCCATGCCTCTTGGATGACACCAGTGGGTGACAGTCTCTTTGAAGATGCTCAACCTTGCAGCCTTAATCTAGGGACTGGATTCCTTATTTATTTAAATATTCCTTTTTTTTTTTTTTTTTTGTATGTGGGTTGTGCATACCTTGGAAGGCAGAGACACAGGGTCCCTCTGGAGCTGGAGGAGGTTGTGATTTGGGTGCTGGAAACTAAATTTGGGTCTTCTGGAGGGCCATGGGTGCTCTTGAGTTAGATCTTACACATTACCCAAAGTTTTCTATTGGCCAGTAAAGCCCGAGGCCTGACACCATCAAATCCCATTATCTTTTGGATAGCTGCTCTTCTCTGTTACTGGCTCCCCTATGGCCTTTTGGTCTTGCTGTTTCTCCACAGTTCACGGCAATGGTTCCACAGCAGAGCCCTTGCTATGGCTGTTCCCTCTGCCTGCAATAGTTTCCTTTGGGTAGCTGCATGGTTTGTGTTTTCTCCCTGTGTCTATAGTCTATATAACAACAAATAGAGAAAAATATCAGCAAAGAAATGAAAATGTGATGACAAAAAAAAAAAAAAATATGGTTTGTAACTGCTACTAAAGTTTGAACTGCCAGGCCTTGATGGGGCACACCTTTGATCCCAGCATTCAGGAGGCAGAGGTAGAGGCAGAGGCAGAGAGATTTCTGAGTTTGAGGCCAGGCTGGTCTACAGACTGAGTTCCAGGACAGCCTGGACTACATACACAGAGAAACTGTCTTGAAAAATGAAGCAAAACAAAGTTTGAGCTACAGTACTTTGTTGAGGATGGGTAAGTCACCCCACCCTCTGGCTTGGGGTTCTGTACTGCTCTCTAGTGGCCATTCTAGAAAAAGTCCCGTCTTTTGAGAGGTTTAGCTTGTTGTTTTATTTATTTTTTGCCCACTTGAAGGGACCTGTTGGACCATCCTGCCCCACAGGGTCTCCAAAGCTCTGTTCTGTGGGGACAATGCACTGTACCTAGTGAGAATCCCAGATTCCCTGCTGTTCATGAATAATCTTGGGAAAGTAACTTAACATACTTTCTGGAGCTTTGAGGAGCGAAAGATGAACGTGATGGTCAAACTGGATGCTGCTCAGGTGGTTATCTCTGTAACTGCTACTCACTGTTACAAAAGGTTCCTGGGAAAGGGTGGAGAGACGGACTTTAGACTCCTTTACTCACAACTATGCTGTGTTGGCACAGCAGGAGAGCAAAATGGGGTCACTGAAAGCTCCAGCCTTGCCAGGGCCACTTGACCAATGCTCCATTTCTCCCCTCCTCCACGCCATCTGCTGAGACTGTGCAGGTCTGGGCTGGAGGCTTAGCTGTTCTGATGCCCTGGGGCATGTAGACTCTCCACCTCCCCTTACGATGGCTTAGCACAGCACACAGGTGAGAATCATTGGCTCACTGGGAGGAAGCAGAATCTGCTCAGCACATGGGCAAGAGCAGTCACTCCACCCTATGGATGTAGAACCCAATACCCACTGTAGGCAAAGTGTCTGGGTCAGAGCAAACAGGCAGCAACCCAGTCACCTTGGTGTTCAGTTGGGCTCTCTGCCCCCACATCTCCTAAGTCTATGCGCCAGAAGAACAAGCTGCAAGCTTCCTGGACCACAGGAAAGGACTTCCAAATGAGTTCTACTCAAGGAAGCTAGCTAGAGCCTCAGCTCTAGGAAGGAAGACTTACCTTCCTCCTGACCTGTACACCAGCCCTGATCCCTGATCACAGTGTGTGATCCCAAGGAGTCTTTCTTCCAAGCTTGGCCTTTGTCAGTTGAGGCACGAGAGTGGCTTCCAGAATTCCTTTGGGGAATCCAGGGTTCTGAAATGCCATGGGAGATGGTACAGATTTCTCCAGAGGTTGTGTGCTGTGTAAGAACTTTCTCTTGGGTGTGGGTGATGTTAGGTCAGTGAAGGCCAAGGTATTGGCCCAGCCCAGCCATGTCTCTTCTTTTAGAAGAGGAGTCCAATTTTCCTTTCAGACAGGAATTTAGAAGGCTAGAAGTATGGGAAGGAATTCCTCAAACCTACATCTACAGGACAGCCCCTGCCCCCAAGCCTTCCTTCTTTACTGTGGCCTTTGGAATATGGCCAGACTGGGTCCAGAGCTGTCTCCCACAGGCCTGCAATCAGTAAGGCTTATCTTCAGCTGTACACAAAGCACCCTCTGTTCACTTGGATGGCCCTAAGGTTGAAAGGAGCCAGCCATACTGGACAGTAGAATTACTACTAAGACCTTAGTCTCTGGAAATGTCTGACCCATAACGAACTCTTGCTGAGAGCATGGGGCTGGGAACCAGAAGACAGCCTTGCCTGACCCATGGCTCCCTCCATGAATGAGGTAGAGGTGGTGGCTGTCTTTCCTAATTTGCCTTAGTGTACGATTGTGTCCATCACTGCTTAGTGAAGAGTGTACCGGACCCATGAGAATAGCTTGCCTTCACTTGGGCCTGGGGTCCTCTTGGGGACAAGAGAGAAACAAGCTTCCTGCTGACCCTTGGCTTACTAGCCTGCTTCCCTGACTTGAACTTCCACCTAGAGTCAGCCCCACCACTTCGTCTGAGCTACTTCTGTAGCCTCCTGGGCTTCTTGCCTCAAAGCAGCCTTCACCCCCTCCCACACACTTCAGCCTGAGGTCAGGGATACGAGTCTACGACCAAATTCAGAGCTTTTTTCTTTTTAATTTTAAGATGGCTTGGGAAGTCAGAAATTTTTTTTTCCTTTTTTTTAAAAATGTATTTATATGAGTCCACTGTAGCTGTCTTCAGACACACCAGAAGAGGGCATCAGATTCCTTTACAGATGGTTGTGAGCCACCATGTGGTTGCTGGGAATTAAACTCAGGACCTTTGGAAGAGCCGTCAGTGCTCTTAACCGCTGAGCCATCTCTCCAGCCCAGAACATTTCTTAAAATATATTTTACTTTATGGAAAGTGTTTTGCTTGTTATGTCTGTATGAGGATGTCAGATGCCCTAGAACAGGAGTTACAGACAGCAGTGAGCTGTCATGTGGGTGTTGGAGATTGAACCTGGGTCCCCTAGAAGAGCAGCCAGTGCTTTTAACTGCTGAGTCATTGCTCTTAACTGCTTAGTCATCTCTTCTGGGAAACACCTGTGGACTGCTGATGCAGACCATAACCATAGGTTTGCCCATGGCCTCATGACTGAGAGGCCAGTTACTGTCAGCTTCAAGCCTCATCACTAGTTTCTCTCCTTCCTCACTCCCTAGGAGAGGCCCAACAGGTATCAGTCACTCTCTCCTTGATTAGTGTTGTAGTCAAAAGATGCTTACATTCTTCCCAGACCTGAGTGTTGTGCTCATGGACTCCTTTAATCCTCACACCCCAGGCCAAGCAGGAAGAGCCCCACTCCACCAAGTGGCAGGGCTGGGATTCCCTGAGCTCTGACCCTAAGCTCAGAAGTCAGATTTCCCTCTCTTTGATACCCAGATCACCCACTAAGACCCTTGAACGACAGCTGCAGATTTCCTGTTCTGTGTGAGGCCACAGACCCTGTACTACACAGGCTCAAAGAGAGACTCTGCTGTTCCCACCGTTTGTCTCCAGTCATGTCCCTGCTGCCATGTCCCCATGATTTCCATGGAGACTGTGGTTAGGATCAAAGTGCAGCCTGATTTTTCCTGTAGCACTCAGTGCCTCTCAGCTGGGCTTGGTGGTAGAGCCTGTAATGCCAGCACTCAGTAGGCCCAGGAAGGACAGTCAAGGGTTTAAGATCTGAATGGGCTTAAGCAATTTAGCGAGATCCTGTCTCAATAAACAAAATAAAAAAGTAAAAATTAAGTGCCTTGTTTAATGATTTCAAGTTTCAGGGGACTCAAAGTTTATTTTAAAGCAAAAAGAAGCCAGGCGGTGGTGGCACATGCCATTTTTTTTTTTTTTTTTTTTTGGTTTTTCAAGACAGGGTTTCTCTGTGTAGCCCTGGCTGTCCTGGAGCTCACTCTGTAGACCAGGCTGGCCTTGAACTCAGAAATCCACCTGCCTCTGCCTCCCTGGCTGGCACATGCCTTTAATCCCAGCACTCAGGAGGCAGAGGCAGGCAGATCTCTGTGAGTTTGAGGCTAGCCTGGTCTATAGGAGCAACTTCCAGGACAGCCAGGGCTACACGGAGAAACCCTGTCTTGATAACCAAACCAAACCAAAGGACAACAACAAAGAGAGAAGTCCAGCCTGTGAAGAAGAGGGGCCGATACAGATGGGTGCACACCTCTTTTAAAGGAGACTGAAGAATGCCTACAGTAGGGTGCTTGGCATAAGCTCTGGACTGTCCATATACTTCTTTGAATAAGTGGTTCAGAGCTCAAAGTCAGTGTGGCTTTTCATCAGTGTGGCTGATGAAAGCCTAGGAAAAAGCCACCCAGTACTGCAGTCTATGTGAAAGTCTCTCAACCACAGAGGACTTAGGGCTACAGTGCACAGTTCATAGACTTATAGTTGTGAACATAGCAGAAGAGCTGGTCCCAAGTTCTTACTATGAGAGATGGTTATACTGTCCTGGTAGGCTTGGTGGCATGCTCAAAGAATGCCAGGGATTTGAGAAGATGGACTTCTCTAAAGCAACCTGACCAGTCTAGAGAGACATCGGGAGCTTTTGGAACTAGTCTTAGGTTTAAGACACATGATTCTAGACAGTTTACTAATGGTCAGGGCTTCACATGTCCTTCCTCATGAGGGAGGTGAAGCCCACCAGAAGAACAAATGGGACAACCAGACTACGGCTAGATGTCACAAAACCAATTTGGGATAAAAATTCTGGTTTATCCAAATAAAATCTGATATTCCCCCAGTCTCTTAGTAATCACAGTGATAGTGTAAGGAGCCTCTTTAAACACATGACTAAAAATCCAGTGACCATACAGCGAGAGGTCTGTGGACAGCAGCAGACAAGGGGGTTCTGACACACTCGTGCTTTGGCTGTATCAGTACAAGACAGCATGTGTGCTGGGGTTCTGCCAGGCAGGAGGGATGAGCATGATTTATCTGCTGGCAAATGAGTCTCCACTACACAGAATCACTCTTTTATCTAAATATATCTATCTTCTCAGTCCTGGACATCAAAGTAGTCAATCACTGGCTCCTTCATTATCTTCTGTAAATTACTGCTCCCAGGATTCCTGCAATGCAAGCAAAGAATGATCAGACCTTTCTTCTCCAGGGGAGATAAACCTAGGTCTTCAGGGAGTTAAGGGTCAGCTGGCGAGGCACCTGTGCAGCTCTGGGAAGACAGCAGGAACCCATGTGTCAGTGTGTGCTGAAACTGCTAACAGCCTACAGTGTTCATTACAGTAATATTTTTTTCTATTCTAAATAATTTCCATAAAAAGTTTATAAAAATCAACCAAACAAAGGGGTCAGAAGACTATGGCAGGAAGAGGCTAATGGTGCCCCACAGTAGTGTCTAAGTGGAACTGAATACAGCTTCATGTTTCCCAAACAACTACCTATCTGTAATTCCAAGCACCGAGGAGGTGGAAGCAGGAGGATCAGGAATTCAAAGTCATCCTTGGCTATACAAGGAGTTTGAGACCAACCAAGGCTATACAAGACCCTGTCTGAAAACAAACCTAAGTCCAACCCAAACCCCAATAACAAAACCCGTCTGTCTGGATGCACAGACCCTGCTGACCCGAATCTGGGCCGCTTGCTTGTTAGAGTGAAGAGAAGACAGTCCTGGCTGGGCTGTGCCTGCCCAGACTCATAGGGACATGATGGTGTTATAAACTACACTCGCCACCCATCAGAGGTTCCGTGTAGCAACCATAGGAGGCACTTCCGGGACTGTTGTGGAAGGCGGAGGAGGAAGAGGGACCCGTGGGTTTCAGGGTAACTTCTAGCAATCTCCCTTGGCTCCAGGGGCAAGGCTGGGCACCTCTGGAGACAGGCAGAGGATGGGAAGGGAAATTGTCCTCCTCTGCTCAGCTGAAAAAATGCCTAGCAGATTCTTGCTTTTCTCTCTATATCAAAATAACACTTTTATCATAAAATCGTTCAAACCCCAGAGAAGTAGATGGAGAAAAAATGTAAAAATTGAGATTGGAGAGATGGCTCAGAGGTTAAGAGCAGTGGCTGCTGTTGCAAAGGACCCAGGTTCAATTCCCAGTACGCGTATAGCAGCTTGCAGCCATCTTTAAGTAGCTATGGTGGATCCAACATGGTCTTCTGGACTCTGTGGGCACCAGATATGCAAGTGGTGAGAAAAAAAAAAAAAAAAAAAAATATATATATATATATATATCTCAGGCAAACACAGATTACATAAAAATATTTTCTCAGTCTTTCATATGATTTTTTTTTCTTTTTGGTTTTTTGAGACAGTTTCTCTGTACAGCCCTGGCTGTCCTGGACCTTGCTTTATAGACCAGGCCAGCCTCTAACTCAGAGATCTCCCTGCCTCTGCTGAATTCTAGGATTAAAAGTGTGGACTACCACGACTCAGCCTTTGTTGTGATTTTAATCTCTCCTTTCAACTACAATAAAATGATAGTTAACAAATCTTTGAAAAAGTGAAGCGTCCACTTGCCCCCTCCACTGCCAACAGTTGCCCCCATCACACGTCTCTGTTAACTGCACCCTATTCTAATTTGGAGCAGCAGGAAAACCCATCTACACATCGCCATCTACACTGAAGATATTTGATGACTGTTCTTGCTTTTGTTTCTCACAGACATTTGAAACGTTCGTTTATTTGCTGTGATTAGTCTGTGAGTGTGATGTGTGTGGAGGTCAGAGGACAAATTCTGTGGCGTTCACTGTCTCCTTCCATTTTATGTGGGTCCTGGGATGGAAGTCAGGCCGCCATGCTTACACAGTGCTTTCTTTAGCTGTGAAGCCAGTTTGCTGGCCCCAAGTGACTATCCTCTGAAGTCTTTGTTGGCTTCAACTAATGTGTCTGATGCCCCGGTCCATGCCCATCTGGACACCATACCTTAGAGACAAGCCCCAGGAGGCCAGCAATGGCAGCAGCCGCCTCGGCCATTTACCCCAGCCCCTTTGCCTGCACAAGTTCTATGGGAGAGCAGCTATGAATCCTTACTTGTCTGCCTGGTGTCGGTGATGAGGAATTGGTGGTGGAGGCCGTGTCTGTGTCTCCCTTTCAACTACACTGGTCAGCGTGGTAGGAGGACAAACAGACTTCCCTCTGTGAGGAATAAAGCAGAGTGCTGAGAAGAGGGAATCACGAGCAGAAACAGCAGAGCCAGAAACCCGGCCTTTTCCCTGGGCAGTGCTGCCGCCGCCGCCACCGCTGCCGCCACTGCCGCTGAGCACATACACCATCTGTCTCAAGTGTGGCCAACCTGCATTCCCTGTCCCTCCCACCCACCCAACAGACCTGCAGCCCAGTTCCTCTGACACCACACTTCATTCTTGCTCACCGACAAGTTCTACCCAACACCCTCAGGGTCAGATGGTTATTCTAGGTCCTTCCCGTCCCTTCCTGTCTCACACTACCACCTCTATCTTCCCTGATGACAACACAGAGTCAGAGTCCAGCATTTTTTCTGTTTCTACTATGCCAAGATTAGAGGCAGGGAGGTCAGTGGGAGAAGCAGGAGAAGTGATGAGCAGGCATTCTGCTCAAATGCCTCCACCTACAGAGAGGCCACCTCCAGTCTGTGATAGATCAGAGCAGTTGTGAGACCTGGGTACTAGGGTGTACCTGCCCTGTGCAGTGAGGTGTGGGCTTTGCTCTCTAGCTTGGATCTGTAGGTAATGGTGAAAAGACTATTCCAGAGTAATGTATTTCCCTTCCATTCCTCTGGAAGAGGAAGTGTCTTGCCTGTCCTGCTGAAGAGCTCTCCCTGTGACAGCAACGTCAACCCACCTGATGGCAGTGACCACAACGTTGCGCTTTGGTTCACTGTCATAGCTCACGCTCTCCAGGCCGTACACTTGGGCCAGGTCATGGATGATTCGGCGGTGGTCTCTGTTCATGGGAGGGAAGCAGTAGCTCTTCTTATTGTTCTTTCCCTGGTTGGAAGGAGAGAAGACCAATTAGTACCATGCCTGGAAACAGAAAACGCTCATGACTTATCCTTACCACCACAAGGACATAGCTATTCAAGGATGGCTGACTTTTACTTTATGTTTTCCCGTTGCGATCGTCGTTATTGTTACTGTGCAGGCCGGATGATGGTTTTGGGAGTTGGTTCTATCCTTTCACTGTGGGTTTCTGGGATGAAACTGAAGTTGTCAGGCTTGTGGAGTCAGCTCTTAAGCCTGGGACTGGATTTCAGAGGTTTTCTGAGTGTGAGCCTGGGATCTGATGCACTCTGTGACCAATGTGCAGGGAGATGGGCAGGGTAACAAACGGGAGAAGGGGGTGGAGCTTCCTGTTTTTTTCTGAGAGCCCATGACTGAGGAGTGACATCTCCAAGAGGCACCTAAATACACCTAAGATGTAAAGACAAGAAGCTCTCGACCCCTGTAGCAGCCTGCTGTAACCAAGTCCTTGAGTATACAGGTCCAGGCACACACACACAAACACAGTTGCTCAGGTTTCCTACACAGAAAAGGAACAATTAAGTTTCCCCTTCGGGTTAGTATCCTGCTGGAAGAGGGAACAGAGCCGGGAAAGGAAGGCGAGGGGAAGGGGATGAGGGAAACAGTGGGAGGGTAACCATCGGCCCAAGAGCCACTTGGACCTCAACCCAGTGACTGGACAGGGAGCCAAAGCAGTACTGGCTGCTCCTTACCAAATTATTATTATTAAATTATTATTTTGAGAGAGGTTATTGTGGAACTTGCTATGTAGATCAGGCTGGCTTCCAACTCACAGAGCTCTACCTGTCTGTCTCCTAAGTGGTGGGATACAGTGTTCATCACTATGCCCAGGTCACTACATCACTTCTCCATGTAGAGCTCATGCTGAGATCCCTGGCAGACTGGGGCCTCTTCTCTCAAGTCTGTCCCCCTGATCTTCATCTTTAGTCTCCCCACAAGGAATTCTGCCCCAACTCTGAGAAAATAAAGAGTGTGCTCTCTCACAGGCAACATTTCAGTCATTTGAGGATCTTCTATGTTTTCTAACTTGAAATTATTTAGTTTTTACTGTTGACCCCCCACCCCAGTCACCCACGAGACAAGATTTCTCTGCTTAGTCCTGGCTGTCCTGGAACTCTCTGTAGACTAGGCTGGCCTTGAACTCACAAATATCTTACTGCTGGGATTAAAGGCATGTGACACCATGTCTAACTGAGGCTTATTAATATACACTCAATTTAATTGTAGACATCTTTTCTATGATGATGGAAGCAATCCAAGTTTCCACGAATGATAATGGCTTGGTATTGAAAATGTTCCACCTTTTCCTACAACCCTCTAGGCTAACAATGTTTCTGAAACGTATTTATTAATATTTTCTCTACATCCAGCTGGTCTCTGAGAAATGAATGTGCTCACTCCCACCTTATTCACGGCCTCCACGAGAGTTTCCATTTCCTTCTCAATGTCACTGACAAATTTTAAGTCTTTCCTGAAACAAGAAGGCAGAAGTTAATCCGGCCTGTTCTTGTTCTTCTGGGAACCCTTTCCATCCCCTTCTGCCCACACAGTACAGAGGACAACACTGGCAGAAAAAGTGCAGAGGAGAGGAGCTGCTGACAACAGAGCGCCAGAGCAGGGACTATCACTGCCCTAGATAAGGACCTTGTGACTGTGAGATGGGTGAGAGGTGGCTCAGCCATCCGCCTTCAGCACATGTCATTTCTTACAAAGTAAGTTCACTTTTTCTGGCTTAATAATGGAAGAAAACACATAACTGATTACCATATCTTTTGTGTGTGTGTGTGTGTGTGTGTGTGTGTTTCGAGACAGGGTTTCTCTGTGTAGCCCTGGCTGTCCTGGGACTCACTCTGTAGACCAGGCTGGCCTCGAACTCAGAAGTCCACCTGCCTCTGCCTCCCAAGTGCTGGGATTAAAGGCGTGCGCCACCACTGCCCGGCTTGATTACCATATCTTATGATACTAATTAGACGTGCTCATAAGCCACAGCTGGGAAAGTGGATAACCAGTTACATACCTGGCATCATCTTTCAAACTGTCACTGAATTTTGATGCCGAAGAACGTACATTGAAAGGATCAGAATCGTCAGTGATGTCGAATGCTTCTGCCAATCTCCTGAGAGAGATTGAGAAATAAAGGAATACGAGGGAAGAGGTGAGGGAGATTATGCAGAGTTCTCCCTACTCACAGGTGATTTGTCTCAAGACTCCCCAATGATTCCTGAATCCAGAATGCTTTTAGGGGTAGGTCGGTGCATGTGGGTATGCGTGGAAGGCAGAGGTCAATCTTGGGTGCTGTCCTCCATGATGTCCACTTTGGTTTTTGAGACAGACCCTCTCACTGGGACCTGGGGCTTGCTGAGTTGGGCAGGCCAAGCCAGGCAATAAGTACCAAAGATCACATCCCTGCCTCCTCAGCACTGAGACAGCAAGCATGTGCCCACACCTGGGTGCTGGGAAGCAAACTCCAGCCTCACGTTTGCATGGCTAGCCCCTTAACAACTTAGCTATCTACTTTTAAAAATTTTTTTTAAAATTTATTCAATGTTTGAGTGCTCTGCTGCACATACATCCGCAGTCCAAAAGAGGGCACCGGATCCCATTACAGATGGTTGAGCCACCGTGTGGTTACGGGAACTGAACTTTGGACCTCTGGAAGAGCAGTCAGTGCTCTTAACCGCTGAGCCATCTCTCCAGCCCCAGCTATCTACTTTTTGTTTTATTTTCGAAATGTGGGCTCATGTCAGCCATAAAATGGCTACAAAGCTAAGGTGACTGTGATCCTCCTATCTCTGTGTGAGATTACTACCAAACCAGATTCATGTGGTACTGGGATCAAACCCAGAGCCGCTTGCTTGCTAGGCACTCACTCTATGAGCTGAGTTACATCCTTGGTCCCATACTGTTTTGCTGTTTTCTATACACACAAACCTACAATAAACTTTAATTTATGAGTTTGGTGTAGTAAGCGATGGTCGTTAGCCTAGCACAGATTGTAGTAATCTCAGCATGTTTTTATCTAAGTCAAGAACTTTCATCCCCTCTTACTACAGAGGTCATGCCCGACACACACTGTGTTTTCTGAGACAGGGTCTCATGGACTCCAGGTTGTCCTCAAACTCATCAAGGCCCAAGAAAGGCCTTGACCTCCTCACTGTCCACCCTGTCTCCACCTTCCAAGTACTGGGACTACAGGTACATGCGGCCATGCCTGGCCTTCGGCTTTTCTGTTTTGTTTTGAAACAGCGAAACACTCATTGTATGGCAGGATTCCCCAGAACAACAGGCATCCTCCTGCCTCTGTCTCTCAAACACTAGGATTATCATATCTCAAAAACTAACCAACTAACCAATCAGCAAAAATCAGACACCCCTACGTAAGCAAGCAAACAATAAAAAGAAACACCCCAATTAAACAACAATGAAAAAGCATTCCTACTCTGGAGCTATCACAAGGGTTACTTGGACACAAACACTTGGATAGTGCCACCAGCGAGCTGACACCTGAGATGCCTGAGATGTGTGGAAGGTTTATTCAGGGTGGATACATGGGACAAAGAAGTAAGTCACATCCTTCCACGTCAGGGTGGATGGCGTGAGATTTTATTGTTTTATTTCAAATAGTGTGTGACTGGGGATGGAAAGACAGACAGCAGCTAAGAGCACCGCTTCTCTTCAGGACTCAGGCCTGATTCTCAGCACCCACATTGCGGCTCATAGCCATCTATTATTCCAGTTCAGAGGACCTGACACCCTCTTCTGGGACCCATGGGCACAAGGCATGCAAGCAGGGCATGGAGTACATACAGGCAAAACACCTATATATATTCTTAAAAAAAGCAATCTAGGACAAATGTAGCATTGTTTTCATAGAAAATATGCAAAATAGATGAGTCTAAATAAGTAGCACAGGAGAGCTATGGATTATTCAGGGGAAGGGAGGCTGGTCTAGAGAGACTTCCTTTGATGCTTAAGAATAAGGAATCCGGGAGCTAGAGCGATGCTCAGGTCAGCAGAGGTCTCTGCCCTTCCAGGGGATCTGAGTTTACTCCAGATTCTCAGGAGCCTGCACATATGTGGCATATATTCAGACACATAAATACAATAAAAATAAATTTTTATAAAATAAGGAGGCTGGGGGGCTGGAGAGATGGCTCAGTGGTTAAGAGCACTGACTGCTCTTCCAAAGGTCCTGAGTTCAAATCCCAGCAACCACATGGTGGCTCACAACCATCCGTAATGAGATCTGATGCCCTCTTCTGGGGTGTCTGAAGACAGCTACAGTGTACTTACATATATAATAAATAAATAAAATCTTTAAAAAAAAAAAAAAAATAAGGAGGCTGGAGAGATGGTTAAATCACTGTTTGCTCTTGAGATGACCCAGATTCAGTTCTCATTTCCCACATGGTGGCTCACAACCACCCACAGCCCCAGTTGTAGGGGACCTTACCCTCTGTTCTGGCTCACAACCATCCACAGCCCCAGTTGTAGGGGACCTTACCCTCTGCTCTGGCTCACAACCATCCACAACTCCAGTTGTAGGGGACCTTACCCTCTGTTCTGATATCTGAAGGCACTAGGCATGCACATGGTGAGCATACATACCTGCAGGCAAAACACTCATACACATAAAATAAATAAGTTAAAAAAAAATAAAAGGAACATAAGAGCACTGCGGTACATTTCTGCAGTGCTGCAGGTTAGGAGGAGGAGGAGGAGGAGGAGGAGGAGGAGAAGGAGGAGGAGAGTTAGTGAGTTTAAACTAGACTGTACAGCCTCTCATACATCACAAGCATGACTGAAATGAAAAAGACGGACAAAATGTGTAGCAATAGGAATTTTTACCCTGCTAGAGGAAGTGTAATGCAGTTTGGTAGATCGTACAAAAACTGAACATATGAATACTTTACTAAACTAGCAATGTTACTGTTAAGTTCATATCTAATAGAAACATGCATTGCTGGGTCAAAGTGGAACCTACGCATGGTGGTATACACCTATGATCCCAACATCTAGCTCTCAGGAGGCATAGCCTACACAGAGAGTACAAGGTCAGGAGGAGTGACACAGTGAGACTCTGTCAAACAAAAAACTGCCAGGTAGTCAACAAGCAAGAGCTGGGGATGTGGACAGAAGGCTTGGGATCTCCTAGTCAGCCAGTAGCCAAACTGGCAGTGATGGGAAGCCTTGTCTCAAGAAATGAAGTGGATCTTAGCACTCTGGAGGCAGAGGCAGGTGGATCTCTGTGAGTTTAAGACCAGTCTGCCTAAATGCTTGCCTGCTATATGCAAGGCCCTGGGTTTGATGCTAAACATTGCAAAATGGAAAAGAAATGGTGTGGGGGATTAGAGTGGGAGAGGCACAAGAACAAAAATGCTCTCTTGTGGGGTTGTACTAGGGACTGAGCCTCGGGCCTCATGCATGCTAGGTAGCTCTACCACTTGGCTATAGCTCCAGCCTTTTTATTTTGAGATAGGGTCTCAGTAAGTTACTCATATTGACCTCAAATTTACCCATGTAGCTCAGTCTGACCTCAGATGCATAAAGATTCTTCAGTCTCTGTCTCCCAAATACTGGGCTTATAGGTAACACCACGCTTGGCTGATATTATAGGTGTGTACTACATGCCTGGCTTGCTTTGTATATGTGTAGATTAGAGGTTGGTACTGGGCATTTTCCTCCATTAGTCCCCACACATTATTCTACTTTTGAGACAGAGTCTTTCTACATAGTCCTTGCTGCCCTGGAATTCACTATATAGATCAGACTGGCCTTAAACTCAGAGACCTACCTACCTCTGCCTCCAGAATGTTGGGATCCCCTTTATTTTTTGAGACAAGGTGTCTTGGTGAACCTGGAGCTTGCCAATTTGGCTACTGGCTCCCTTCTGTTTCTACCTCATGCAGGCATCATGCCCAACTTTTACTTGGGTGCTAGAGATCTGACTCTATATGCTTTTGTGCAAATATTTTATAGACTGAGCTATCTTCCCAGGTCCTTATGTTATGTTACAATAAAAACACCCATTCAACATTTTTTTTATGGCCTCTTACCTCTGCTGGATCAGGAAGCTGGCCAGTTACAGACTAAGCATGTGTGCCATGTGAAGCTGACACCATGCCAAAACCACACTGCTGATGTTTTTGAACATGCTAAGCTACCTGAGTGGTCTATTTCAGTCAATTCAGCTCTTATGAGCACAGTCCTCTGCTGAGAGCAGTTAGGACCCAGAACAGACGGTGAGGGGAAGAGGGGTTGCCTCCTCCCGTTAATTACACAAGCTCCTGAAACCACTTACTTTTTCCTTTCCAGAGCCGCACACTCCTCATCACACTGCAACCTTGAGGGACAAATGAAACAGTGGTCAGGGCACAGGCTCCATGGCTCTATCTAGTAAGACAATCTCAGGTAGACTACACAGTAGCTTAAGGCTGGAGTTAGGAGGCCACCTGCTTCTCAGGCTTTATTAGCATACCCTAGCGGCGGAGTCTCGCTGTCTTCCCTAAGTCCCAGTTCAGAGATGGATAAATGGGTCTTTCTCAAGGGAGATGGATGGCCTCCCGGTTAAAGGGGGTCTAGCAGTCCTTGGTGGCTTCAGACTGTCCCCCACTTCAGTCACCACTCTGGATCTGTTCTGTGGGCTCGGCTATAAGAATTCAGATCGCTTCCACTTTCTCTGTCATAGACAGAAGTGAAACCCTACTTGGGTCTTTGGTGAGTTCTGAGTAGGACTCAGTGGTTGTGGTGCATATGATCTCAACATCCATGTCTATTGAATACCCATTTGTGTGAAACTCTACCTTGGAGGGCTGAGATTATGATCTCCTGTAGAAAGTACTGAACTGGAAGGCAGCAGCGTACACTTCCAGAATTACCTGGCTTGTTGGACTTCCTTCTTGGTAATGAACTTGCTGATCTCCACTGAGTCTCCAAGCTGCATGTCCGTTATTTTAGAGGCCATAGAAATAGCAGCTATTCTGAAATATAAAAAAAGAAAGATGAGGTATTGCAGAACCATTAGGAACCCCTGTGCTAGGGATTCAGATGCTTCCTCAGAGCTCACTAACCACGAGGTAGCTTGTGCGACCTTGGAAGCTCATCTGTTATTAATGTTTACCGTAGTACTACATGGAAGCTTATATATGTCCTCAGATTCTAAGCAGCTGCACATGAAGAGTTAACATGACTTTCCATCTCCAGAACACCCAGGCCAGTGCCTAATACTCTATTCAAACAGATGATCAGTGGTGAACACCTTTGATTCCAGCCCTTGAGAGGCAAGTTGGCAGCTCTCAGTGAGTTCGAGGCCAGCCTGGTCTACACAGTGAGTTCAGGCAAGCCAGGATTACAAAGTAAAACCAAAAACAATGAATAAAACAACTAATGGCCAATCAGATTTCAGTGCACACCTACAGTCCTATAGCCACGGCACGCCTTCACATCTGGTTAGAGATAAATGTAGCCAGACGTTCCCTAACAGTCCACCTTTATACCCAGACCTTTGTACAACCACGTGGCTGCCAAGGTGTTAGCGGGCTAAGGGTACCCACCAGAACAGCCAGAAAGCACATGCTTGTGATGAGACACAGGGCCTTAGCTGTGCCACCAAAAAGAGAAGGTAAAATATTAAAGCAATTACCTGACTTCAACACACCTTCCCTTCTACTTCACGGTGTAATTAGATGAAAGGAGGAAAGAGTGGGAAAGGAGGGGAGCGAAGTATTTCTTTTACAAATTAAAGGGAAGAAAAGGCACTTAAATATTTTTATTACTGTATATACATGATGCATGTGTGTTGGTGGGGCACACATGCTATGATGCACTTTGGAGGTCAAAGGACATCCTAGTGGAACTGCTCTCCCCTTTCTCCTTTAAAGGGACATCTCTCCAGGGATGGAGCTCGGGTTATCAGGTCTGCATGAGCCTTTACCTACTGAGCTATCTCATCAGCCCATAAAGGCACCGTAAAGCACCTCAAACACATTAGAATAATCCTTTTGCTAAAGATTTCCATTTCAATTTATTTATTTCCTTATTGTGTATGCATGTGCGTGTGTGCCATGTGCCTGTGAGGGAGTCTGAGGAAGTCAGAGGGGGCACTGGATTCTTTGAAGTTGGAGTTCCGTCTGACCAGGGGCTGTCTGGGGTCCCGACTCAGGTTCTCTGAAGAGTCATGAGTGCTCTTGCTATGCCGCCTCTCCAGCCCTAGATGTACAGTTCTACTTTAAAATCTTCCTAAGGGACTGGCAGGATGGTTCAACAGGTAAAACTGCTTGCAGCCAAGCCTGACAATCTCATTTTGATCCCCACGGTAGAGGGGAGAAAGCCAACTCCCCCAAATGTCCTTTTATTTTCACATATGCACTGTGGCACACATGTATGTACACACACGTACATGTACATGTACGTACACACACAAGCAATAAATAAATAAATGTGAAATTTCACAAAACCCCCAAACAATCCCAAAATAACAAGAAACCCGCCAACCTCCTAGGGCTGGAGATACAGCCCAGTGGCAGCACTCATTTACTGGGTATGTCTCCAGCATTAGAGAAGAAGCACCAAATCCCCATTCAAGCAAAGCCACCGATTTTTTTGAGCATTTCTGCAGCACTGACCTTTGATAAGTCCCGGATGCTTCAGAGCAAATCACCATCTCCTTTCTTCTTCCACATTCACACTGTAACTCTACCTGAAACATTAGTTAGCATGGAGTGACTCTTCCCACAAGAGAACTGCATGAGAGCCAGGCAGGCTTCACTTTTAAAGGCCTTGCCAAATCAAGCCATAGCTGAGAACAGCTGGATCAGCTCCTCTCCAGAATGAAGATGCTAACCACCATACATGCTGAGGACATGGCAATGGACATGCTGGGAGGCACATGTCCTGGTCATAATGTTCCTTTCTGGAAACTACTTCTCTTCTTACTCCTAGTTGAAAGGGTAAATCTAGAACAAAGCTTGTATCACTGAATTCAGTGTACATACTTGACGCAGGTCCAACCAAGACCTAGCCGACTCAAGGTGATCCTTCTGTCTTCATCTCTGCAGGATGGCCTTCCGTGATTCCTCAGACCAAACTAAACCCTCCAATTACCTTCCATGAGGGTTAACTGTTCCACTATGACACCATGGTCCTGACTACCTGAGTCATCACTTAGCTACTATCTGTCCTGTTTTATCCTAAGGGTCCACATATCTCTTCTTGTTCACTAAGTTCAGCATCAGCACCTCACACAGTATCATGCAGACTGTATGATTTCTCTTGATGACTTGCAGTTCCTAGAATGCATATATGGTGGCCACTGAAGTCAATTCTGGACTCACTAGCAGCTGAGTTAACACTTACCTTGGCTTTACAAGCTGTCACAGGGCAGGGTAAACTGGGGTGGCAGGGAGCCATACATTGGTGGCCACAGTCAGCTCTGGGTGTGGTACAGGGCTGCTTGCAAGCCTCATCCACAAGACATTCTCCTTTGTGACAGAGTCTTTGACATTTGTGCATCCCACAGGGTAGCATGGCACTGCAGGGTAATCCGCAAGATATATCAACCAGGTGACAGGGGATGTTGCTTCGTAACTAGGAGAGACAGAAGTAGCCAGATTCTCATCTTTATGTGGGTTCTAGGGGAGTTCACACTTAGAATGCATTCTTTTACCTTCCATTTTTTGCAGCACTGAGACTAAACTGGGAGCCTCAGGCAGGCATACTAGGTAAACACTGTACCACTGAGTTATGGTCCTAGACCTTAGGCTCTTTAGAAAAGAGCTTTATGTTTTGTTTTGACATGCATTAATTTAGTATGTGTACCATGGTATCCATGTAGAGGTCAAAGAACAGTTTGGTGGAGCTGGTTCTCTGGCTTCCACCACGGAAGTCCCAGGGACTAGACTCAGGCCATCATGAGGCTTGGGGGCAGGCACCTTTCCCCGCTGATCTACCTGCCTCTGCTCTCTGAAGACTGAATTAAAGTTGGGCACCACCACCACCAGCACACATAGCCACAAAGATTAAAACAAAACCTTTTTTAACGGAAAGGTGTTTTTTTGGGGGGTGGGGTGGGGAGGGCGGGGCAGGGTTTCTCTGTGTAGCTTTGACTGTCATGGAAGTCATCCTGTAGACCAGACTGATTTCTAGCTCAGAGATCTGCCTACCTCTGCCTCCGGAGTGTTGGGTTTAAGGGCCTGCATCACCACCACCACAGGGCAACAGAGTTTCAAAGTCCAAGTGGTTAGGAAAGAAAGACAAATGGGAACTCTGTTTATGTATAAAGCTGTGGCAGCAGCCAGGTGTGACCCAACAAACTTCCTCAGCTGGGTAAGGTGAGACCAGGTAACTAGGGAACACTTTTAAAATGCTGTAACCATGACGGTAGTACATATCTATTGTCCTAGCACTCAAGATGTCCAGGTAGGATGAATGAGTTTGAAATAAACCTGCAAGACCCCATCTCAACATTCCAACCCCTCCCCCTTAAGTCCTATGACAAACTAGGAGGAGGAGGTGTATCATCAGCCAGTGTCATAGGGCTTTGAGTTGTAAAACTGATGGACAGGGATATCCTTGGTGCTGCTGCAGGGTTGCACTTAAATATTCAACTATTTCATCACACCCCTCAGAGGACGGTCTCATAACCTCAGGTAACACCGGCATGAAGGAAGAGGCAAGGACTGGCAAATCGGCTCTGGGTAAACGCGCACACTGCCAGGCCCAGTGAACTGAACTCATTTCCCAGGACCCAAACAGGAGAAGAGAGCCAACTCCTCTGAGCTGTCATGTTACACACACACACACACACACACACACACACACACACACACACACAGAGTTAAAAATGAAGAGGCCACAGGAACTCCCAACTCATTTTATTTCTTGAGAAGTTATCTGCTTCTAGGTCTCATTGGAAATTTATTACTGTGGGATCAACGATTACTTTTTTTTTTTTTTTTTTTGAAACAGGATCTTGCAGTACAGGTGGGCTTTGAACTCCTGATCCTCCTGCTTACACTTCCCCAAGTGCTGGGATTACAGGTGTGAGCTACTATACTCAGCTTCAGAGTTACTTTTATAGATTCACTCAAATTCCTTCAAGAGCCCATGAAACGTGGAGATAATTTTTAGCTAAGTAACATATGACTTTTTATTTTGACATGGGGTCATCCAGGCTGGCCTCAAACTCTCAACCTTCCTCTCAGCCTTCCTAATGCTGAGATTACAAGCACAAGCTAGAGTGTCCAGCTGCCATGACACCTGACTTCTAACGTTGAAGAGGCCTCCAGATGTAGAACGCACATGTTACCAATTGCTTTGAACTTAGGGGATACTTTCTCCTCATGTTGTGCTCTTGCCTCTCACGCCTCATGCTTGCTTAGTGTCCTACAAGTGTGATTCCCTCTAGCATGCCTTTCTTTGGTAGGATCTATCTCCCTAGGACTCTGCAGTCCTTAAATTACTCTGCTTATAATTGTCTGTCTCTATCTACACATGCATCCCTGAATGATCGATCCATATAGGCAGGGGTGTGTCAGCATTGTTAACTTCTCAGCTACCCCACACCTACTCTGTTACCTGGCATAGATTAGGTAGGTATTCAATTATTATTTATTGGCTAGAGATAATAAATGAGTATTTCATGGAAGATAAAAACCAACAGAGAAAGTAAGATTCACAATCTGGATATGGTGGCACATGCCTGTCATCCCAGAACCTGAGACACAGAGGCAAGAGAAACAGGAGGTCAGGATGTTTGACCATATGGCAAGTCAAGGCCAATATGAAACCCTGCCTCAAAGCAAACACACACACACACACACACACACACACACACACACACACACACACACACACACACTTTATAGAGACTTAAGAGCTATCACAGGAGGCTGGGCAATGCGGCTCACAACTTTAATTCCAGCACTTGGGAGTTCGAGGCCAGCCAGGGATACACAGTAAAACTGTCTCAAAAAACAACAAAAAGAACTACCATAGGAAATAAGTACAGGGAAAAAAAAGTGCATTAAAGATAAAAGAATACTGAAAACACGTTACAGATGTCAAGAGTTGTGAAGTAACAAGAGCAGGTTAGAAAATATATCATCTTAGAGTAGGAGAAGCATGTATCACATATCTCCGGTTATACAACACAATTTTCTTTCACTGGGCTGGGGATATAGATCAGTCACAGAACCCTTGCCATGTCTGTTGCTGTGATAAAATAGCCTGACAAAAAGAAACATAGAGGAGGAAAGGGTTTATTTGGCTTACAATTCCAGGTTACAGTTCATTATTGCAT
This sequence comes from Uromys caudimaculatus, assembly GCA_028551405.1. Classification (NCBI taxonomy): domain Eukaryota; kingdom Metazoa; phylum Chordata; class Mammalia; order Rodentia; family Muridae; genus Uromys; species Uromys caudimaculatus. The sequence goes on along the minus strand of CM052702.1, from coordinate 44,230,568 downwards.
TTAAGTCAAGGCAGGAACTCAAGCAGCTAGTCATATCATATCCACAGTCAAGGGAAGAGAGAAATGAATACATGCATGTTGTTTGTTTGCTGCTCAGCTTGATTTTTCCGTTCATACAATTTAGGATTTTCTGCCTAGGGAATGGTGCCTCTCACAGTGGGCGGTGTCTTCCCACATCAATTAACAATCAAGACAATCCCCCACAGACATACCCATAGACCAAATCTGATCTAAGCAATTCCTCACTAAAACTCTTTCTGGGTGATTCTAGGTTGTTAAGTTGACAGTTAAACCAGCACAATTCATCCCATGTCAACTTAGCACACAAACATGTCACTTTGTGCAATAACTTTCCATTTCTTGTCCCCAAATCTCATGGTAATTATCTTAATATAAAATATAGTCCAACTCCAAAAAAAGCCCCCCAAAGTCTTCAAAAATTCCAACACTTCAAAAGTCCAAAGTCTCTTTAAAAGTCCAAAGTTTCTTAATTGTGAGCTCCTGCAAAATAAAAAACAAGTTACATACTTAAACATTCTTATTCCAAAAGGGAAGAACTAGGGCATAAAAACAGCTACGCTAAAGCAAAACCAAAATCCCGTAGTTCAATGTCCAACACGTGGAAATCAATCATAACATTATCTTCCAGGCTCCAGAGGGCTTAGGCAGCCTTATTTCTTCAACTCACATCCACAGGACACATAGCTTCTCTCTCAGGTTGGATCCATTTCACACCAGCAGCTCTCATCAGTTCTGGCATCTCCAATACTGTGGGGTCTCTCTCCACTGCTACTGAGGCTTCACATTCACCAGTGGCTTCGACACGACTCTCTGTAGGGACTTGGACCCTGCCATATGGTGTCTGGCTTCAGCTGGTCTACATGACCTTTTGTGCCTTCAAAACCAGTACCATGTGGTAGGTAAATTTTACAATGTCAAGTTCTGCTGCAGGCTTGAGATGTGGCCTGGCCCCTGGACAACATCTCTGATAGCTGCTTTGTGCTGACCCAAGGACATACTTCCTACTGTCTCTAGGAGACAGAAGGTTCTGCCTCAGTGCTGCTGACCTCTCATCAATCATGGCTTTTCTTCAGCACAGTCTCATCAGCACACACATATTATTAGCCAAAGATACTAAATATAAGGCCCAATTTCTGATAAGGTTCTTGTTTCCCTTGGAAACCTCAAGAATCAGCCCTCGAAGGGCACACATTTCTTCCATGCTTCCACTAGAATGGCCCAGTTAGCTCTGCCAACAGCACTCAATGGGCTTTGCAGCCCAGTTCCACAGTCTTCCATATTCCTCTTCCAAAAACATGGTCAGATTTATCACAGCCACAACCTCACTCCTCAGTGCTGATCTCTGTTCTAGTCTCATTTATGTGCTGCTTAGGGTATATTGCTGTGACAGAATACCCTAAGAAAAAGTCACAGTGCCAGGAAACAGTTTTTGTTTGGCTTGTCATTCCAGGGAAGTTAGGGAGGAGCTCAGTGGCTAACTACAGCACATTCACAGCTGAGAGCAAGGGAGGCGCTGCTTGTTTGGTTTTTTGCTTACTTGCTGCTCAGCTTGATTTCCACACTCTTACACACTGAGGACCCCTGCCTTCCACAGAGGCACAGCTATTAACTGGCAATTCTCCATACACAAAGCCACAGGCCAACCTGGTCTAAGTAATTTCTCATTAAAATTCTCTTCTCTCATCATACAACATACAAAGGTTGTATTAGTTGTGTTATTTAAAATTAAGCAGTACACCTAACATGGGCAATCCTTGGTTTAATCCCCAGCAAAAAGTATTTTTTGTTGATTTTTTTTTTTTTTTTTTTTGGTCAGTATTTTCCCAACTGTCTGTAATAAATATGCATTTAAAAAATAACGCTTGTTTGTGTGTGATCATACACTTGCCATGCGCCCTGTGTAGAGGTCAGAGGACAGTTTGAGAAAGCTGGGTCTCTTCTACCATGTGATCCAGGGACTAAGCTTAGGTTGCCAGGCTCGGCAAGCACCTTTACCCACTAAACCATATGGCAGGCTCCTAAGTATACACTGGTCTCTAAAACTTTAATTATCTGCATAAGTGTTTTGCCTGCATGTATATATACATAGCTTATGCCTTTTGAGGTCAGAAGAGGGTATAGGATTTCTTTGAACTGGAGTTACAAAGGGTTTGAGTTGCCATGTGGATGCTGTGAACTCTTCCCGTGAAAGAGCAGCAAGTGCTTCTAACAGCTGAGCCACCTCTCCGGCCTTTATTTATACAATATTTAAAATGTACTCTTTAAGAATTTCACACACGTGTATAATATACTTTGATCATGTCCACCCTCCATATCTATTTAATTTGTGTGCGGGCACATGTGCACACACGTGTACATACATGGAGGTCAGAGAACAACTTGTAGAGTTGGCTCTCCCCTTTCACCAAAAGGGCTCTGGGGAGCACACCCAGGTCATCAGGTTTGGCAGCGAGAGCCCTTACCCACTGAGCCATCTTGCTGGCCCAAATATGCCCCAAAATTTTTGTATTGGAGGCTGGGACATGGATCAGCAGTAAAGAGCACACACTGCTTTTCCAGAAGACCCAAGGTTCCCAGCATGAGCTCATGGTCAACTCAGCTGCATTTCTTGGTTGTAATCAGATTTTAAGATGCTTGCTACAGGGTTAGATGGCTCAGCAGTTCAGAAGAACACCAGCTGTTCTAGAGGATCTAGGTTTAACTCTCAGCACCCACATGGCAGCTCACAACCCCATCTGTGACTACAGTTCCAGGGGATCTGATGTCCTCTTCTGGTCTCCATGGGCACCAGGCACACATACATACGTGCAGGCCAAACACTCATACACATAAAAGTAAATAAATTTCACAAATTTATTTTACTTTATTATTACTGTGTGTGTGCATGCAAGTGTGCTATGGCATCTATGTGAAGGTCAGCGGTCAACTCTGGAGTCCATATTTTCCTTCCATCTTTTATGTAAGTTAAAGAGATTAAACTCAGGTTGTCAGGTTTGTAAAGTAAGTGTTTTTACCTGTTGAGTCATTTTGTCAGCCCCTGATAACTTTTATAGCATGAAAATTTTAACATAAAATGAAAAAGGTGGTATCGGAAGGCACCTGCTTCCTGGGCTATATTTATTTTAAGAACTAAGACTAACAATGTTTAAGCAACTAAATTATACATTTCTGACTGGAGCAAAGAACACTGAGGAGAGAAAACTTACCTCATGCTTGCCCATGCACCACTTCTGAGTTAGGAAAGTACACGGAGGACACTTCTCCTCGCTGTGACAAGAATGGTATACTGCAAAAACAGAAACACAGCTTTAGGAACAATTTCTAAATAAGGTCACAAATACTACAAACATTTTATAAATGGTGTCGGACTTTCAAATCCCAGACTTAGGACTTTCTCTAAATGGTCACAACAAGGAAGTAAAAAGTATCTTGCTTCATATTTGAGTACTGAAGATGAACATTTGGGGCTAGGAAGATGGCTTAGCAGTTAAAGTTTGCTGTTCTTCCAGAGGACTCAAATTTGGGTTCCAGAAGCAGCCTTCCTATTGTCCTCAAGAGAGCCACCTGTCTACCTATTGTGTGTTTGACTTTTAGCTTTCTTTTAGACTGCACTGATAAGCGATGTCCAGACATCTATCATCTAGACTATGTAAAATGCTTCTACTATGGGCTGCACACATGGCTCAACACTTAAAAGCACTGGCTGATCGTCCAGAGGACGCAGGTTCAATTCCTACCACCCATATGGTAGCTCAAAAACATTTGTAAGTTCAGTTCCAGGGAATCTGACACCTTCTTCTGGCCTTCAGTCACCAGGCACACATGGTGCACAGACATACATGAAGGCAAACTACTATCCATATAAGATTATTTTTAGAAAATGATTTAAAATGCTGCTACTGATTACTTTCCTTGCCATCGATGCAATTTAAGTATTCTATCCTGAGCTTCCATATTCCCTGATGTCTTTCTCTCCAGCACAGGCTTGCCTCCTTGTTACCTGGCCCATCTATACTCATAGGTTTTGACAACTAGTCTGTATACAGTTCACAGGAACATGAGAACCTCATAATGGGAAATTTTTTTAATCCTATGAAGTTCCCTCTGCCTGACACCATCCTGGATATTAAAAAGACACACACACACACACACACACACACACACACACACACACACACACACACACACACACACACGTCAAGACAAAATTCTTACTAAGGATACTACCCAGGAGGATTTGGACATCACCTATAATCCTGCAAGTGGTAGAAAAGAGGGGCTGGGTGGGACCTGGCCTGGACATTTCATGCTGTTATGACTACCAAGAAAAGGACTTAAAAACATGTTGGGAAGATCATTCTAAGTTTCCCAAGAAAAGGCTTCACTTCAAGACAAATTTGCTGAGTTCTGTTTTACTTTATTAACTTAAAAAACTGAGAGCGAGTCCTCTAATTTTAAGTTCAAATTACTTGGCTAGATTTAGTGTGAGTATTCCATCTTGGTGCTCTAAGTTATTTCATAGCGCTTGGTAAATGCTTGGTAAATGAAACAATGCATCGGTTGTGTATCAGTTTCCTCTGAGATAGAAGCATTCCACCCTATAGGGAAGCTCCTTAAACCAGAACTAAAGGAATTCAAAATAGTTTCAGGAAGTACCTGAAACCGACCAGATTGACTAGGTCATTCCTTCCCTCCCTTCCAGGGTAAACAACAGACAATAGAATCACTCTCAGATAAGCCAACCTGCAAAGACCATGAGACAAGCCCAGCTGCCTGGAGGAGGCTTAGACCAACCGAGGCACCAGGAAAGGGCACTCTCCAATCTGTTGAGTTGCCTGTAGGCTGTGAGGTGTGTTTTTGGTTCCCAGGTTTTGTGAGCTGTGACCTAGGCTGGTGTAGGCTATGTTGATCCAGATCACTGAGTCGTTTCTGTTCCTCTAAATAATTCCTCACCCATTCTTGTAAATAAGACCAATAAAAGTCATTGATTCACCAAGTTGGATTTTGGTGGTATCTGTACTTTGATCTGTTGTGGGGCCCTTATCTGGGGGAGTAGATGTATATTTTGTGTCTCCTCAGGAAAAGTCTTGTCACACAGCAGCAGCCAATATGATCCCAGACAACAGTTAGCAATTACACTGTGTAGAGGTAGTGTGATTTCAAGTGGTTTTTTGGCCTGGTACCTATAGCGATTATCAGAGGAAAACTAAAAACAAATATCCAATAACACAAAATGGACTATAACCACCACTAACAGAAAAATGGTGGCTTATTCAGTAATAACCTGTGAGTTGCTGCCTCTTTTGGGGAGGAGTAAATGGAGGGGGTTGTTGAACAATCCTTTTACAGGGAGTTGCATAAGATCATCAGGAAACATATTTACATTACAATTCATGACAAAAATTACATAGCAAAATTATAGTAATAAAATAGCAATGAGATAATTTTATGGTTGGGGGTCACTACAACATGAGGAACTATATTAGAGGGCTTCAGCATTAGGAAGGTTGGGAACCACTGATGTAACAGGTCACTCTACTGCTATTTGTTATTTTAAAAATCAATGTTAGGGGGTGGGAGAGAGAGCTCAGCAGGTAAGAGTAGAGGACCCCAGTTTTGATTCCCAACATCTACACGGCACCTTACAAATATCTGTAACTCCAGTTCCAGAAGATCCAATTCCCTCTTCTTCAGTGGAGACTATATGCAACTGTTGTACAGACAGACAAACATGGAGGTAAAACACCCATACAGCACATAAAAATAAAATGTGTGTGGGGCGGGGCAAGATGGCTTAGTGGATGAAGATACTTGTCATCAAATCCAACCACCTGAGATCTATCTTGAACTCTGCACAGTCACACAGCAACATTCTAATTCTAAATGACAGAGTATGAGTAGGCCACGATGTGTGGCAACATGAGGGGGCTCACCTGGATGGTCACATTCATGGATCCTGGCACAGGTTTGGGTACACTCAGGAGGCCTAGTCCCACAGGGAACTGGTGGGTAGATCACAGAGGCGCCACAGTGGCAGGTTAATTCATCAAAGCCTGAGGGAAAAGATGAAACAAAACACACCTTTGTGAGTTTGTGCTCGATGTACATGGGTATAATAATATGCATAGATATGTGTGATTTAATTGTTCCCTGTACCTTCATAATAGTGATGCACTACTGTGTTTGGCTAAGAATAGAAAGTCTCAACATGTTTGAAACATTAACACTTAGTTCAGTAATCCATATTAATCTAAGCAAACCAACTGCTCAAAGTTTCTAGGAAACTTTTGTTTTTCAGACAGGGTCTCTCTCTATGTAGCTCTGGCTACATATAGTCCTGGAACTCATCATGTAGACCAGGCTAACCTCAAACTGACAAAGACCTGCCTGCCTCTGCCTCCAAAGGCTGGGAATAAAGACATGTGGGGCTACCATAGCAAAGGTACTCACTGGCTTGCCAGCAGGTCTGACAGTTCCCTCGATGACAAGGTTCTTCACACCGATGAAGGCCACAACGGAGTTTCCTCCCACAAATCAAAGGACACTTGTGCTCCTTGTCCTAGGAGGAAAGATTTCTATTTGTTAACACCATCTTCTCCACTTTACAAAGCCGTGCACAGTTAAGAAGGAAAGGATATATGAGAAGGCTTCAGAACCATCACAAAGGAGGGCAGGGGAAACAGGGACACCAAGACTGAGCAGAGCACTCACTGTCGCTGACACTGGATGAGCCCCACTGTGCTAGCTCTGCTTTTGTTTGAGTTTTCTGATAATCAGAGGAAGTCTAGGCTTCCAAACACCGACTTATCAACCTTGGTATAAAACACAATACCATCGCTCTTCATTTTGTTAGGACAAAACTTTTTTTTCATATTATGCATGTAAGGGTACATGTGCGCATGTGAACGTGTGTAGATTCTAGAGGCCAACCTCAGAATATTTTCTGTCTCTTTTGAGATAGGGTCTCTCATTAACCTGGAGTACACCAACTAGGTTAGAATGGCTGGCAAGCAAGCTCCAAGGTCTCCCCAGCACTAGGATTCAAACACATACCACCATGCCCAGCATTTAAAAAAAATATATTTATTTTATCTGCATGTATGTCATGTAGAACTGGAGTTAGACAGTTGTGAGCTGCCATATGGGTGTTGGGAATTAAATGTGGGTCTCCTCTGGGAGAACTGCCAGTGCTCCTAACCACTGAGCCACCTCTCTAGGCCCCGTGCCCAACAGGTCCTCATGCTTGTGAGGCAAGCACTTTACTAATCCCTAACTGCAAAATAGAAAATTTAAAGGAAAATACTGTGCCAAGTGTCATGGTACACGCCTTTATTTGGTATTCTGTACTTGGGAGGCAGAAGCAGAGGCAGGCAGATCTCTGAGTTGGTCAGCTAGGGCAACATATGGAGAATCTGCATTTAAAAAAACACCAGTCGGGCAGTGGTGGCGCACGCCTTTAATCCCAGCACTTGGGAGGCAGAGGTAGGTGGATTTCTGAGTTCGAGGCCAGCCTGGTCTACAGAGTGAGTTCCAGGACAGCCAGGGCTACACAGAGAGACTTTGTCTCGAAAAACCAAAAACCAACCAAACAACAACAACAACAACAACAACAACAAAAACAAATCAACAAACCCAGCAAACTCATTCTGGCTTCTGAGCTGGCCCAATGAATGCATAAAACTCAAAGCTCAAATTGCTAAGTCCACACCAGTCTGTGCTGGGCAAAAGTCACCCCAAAGGACCATTCTTATCTGAAGTTGTCTTGGGAGCTAGAGAGATGGCTCAATAGTTAAGAGAATTTACTGCTTTCACAGAGGACAGACTGGTTGCCAGCTCCCATGTCAGAGAGATCTAACACTTCTAGCTTCTGCAGGCACCTTCACTCACATGTACATACCTCCACGCTGACAACACAGACACACATCCACAAAATTAAAAAAACAAGAAGAAATCAAATTGTCTCAGGACTAGGGTTGGAGGCCTTCTCTATGTCTTCCTCTATATGAGCTGACACCACGGAAAGCCTAAAAAAATTCAGTGTGTGTGTATGTGTGTGTGTGGACTAGGAGAGCGCTCTGATTGCCATTTAGGGGCCCCTCCTGTTGATTTCTAAATCTGGGTCACATTCCAGAGGGCGGAGGCTTCCAAATGAATGGAATCAGATAACACCAACAAATGCTAAATCCACTTACCACACAGCAGATCTCGTTACATTTATGCCGTCCACACAATCGTTTCTTGTTACACCGCTTGTCGCACATAAATGTAGCATCTATTTCAGCCAATTAAAGAAAAAATAACCATGCAAAAAATGTAAACATTCAATTAACATACATTTGAGTGAATGTAGGCTGAAGAAATACAAATGTAATAATATAAATAAATTAATGATGAAAATGCTTTTAAAATATTATTTTTTACCTGTGAAAACAAAAAACCAAAGCTGATTAATACATGGTATGGGTAAGAGTGTAGAGAAAAGGTGTAATCATTTTTTTGTAGATGTAGTACATATATATCCAAAAAATTCAAGTGGGCTCTGGAAAAGCACTCAGTGGCCTATGCAGCCCGCTCAAGGCCTAAGTGCGCCCTGGCACCACACACAAAAAGGAAAAGACGGTATGTACTTCTATGTTTTATATATACTTTCTAAAGTAATTAGAGGATTAGGCTAGCTTCGTGTTACAGCACTGCTCTAGAATATATGAGGCGCTGGGTTCAATCCCCACCAAAAAGAAGAGGGAGGAGCCAGGCAGTGGTGGCACACGCCTGTAGCTCCAGCACTTGGGAGGCAGAGGCAGGTGGATTTCTGAGTTCAAGGCCAGCCTGGTCTACAGAGTGAGTTCCAGGACAGCCAGGGCTACACAGAGAAACCCTGTCTCGAAAAAAAAAAAAAAAGAGGGAGAAAAAAAAAGGCCAGGATTCTTAAGGCACACAAAAGGCAGAGAATACAAACTCAGTAAAACAAAAAGCTTTGTGTATGAACTGGAAGGACACCATAAAAAAATGGCAACATAGCCGGGCAGTGGTGGCGCACGACTTTAATCCCAGCGCTTGGGAGGCAGAGGCAGGCGGATTTCTGAGTTCAAGGCCAGCCTGGTCTACAGAGTGAGTTCCAGGACAGCCAGGGCTACACAGAGAAACCCTGTCTCGAAAAAACCACAAAAAAAAAAACCCACAAAAAAAAAACCCCACAAAAAAAAAAAAAAAAGGCAACAGCTCACAAAACAGAAATACATTTATAAGTTACATACCTCATAAGCATCCAAGATCTAGATATATATTACAAATTGACAACAAAAAGAACAACCTAGCTTTTAAAAAGTACAAATGACTTAGAGATCTTTTTCCCCAAAAGACATGCAAGTGGCCACAGAAATGAAACTCAAAACCCCACTTCATGTCGTTATAACGGCTACAGGTCTTTGCCTGCTTGCTTGCTTTTGGGCCACTATGCATCCCTACTTGGGCTGGAACTTCCATAATCCAAGTGTGGCAGTGTATGTCTGCAATCCCAGGACTCAGAAGGTTTGGGCAGGAGGGTCAGAAGTTTAAGGTTATTATTAGATGCATAGTGAATTCTAGGCCAGCCCTGGATACGGGAGAACCTGTCTCAAAAAAGAACAACAACAAAAAACAGTACTGAGTGTTGTAGCCTATTACGTAAAATCATAGCACTGAAATAAGAGGCTGAGACAAGAAAACCAACACAAGGGGCTGGAGAGATGGCTCAGCGGTTAAGAGCTCCGACTGCTCTTCTGAAGGTCATGAGTTCAAATCCCAGCAACCACATGGTGGCTCACAACCATCTGTAATGAGATCTGATGCCCTCTTCTGGGGTGTCTGAAGACAGCTACAGTGTACTTACATTAAATAAATAAATAAATAAATAAAATTAAAAAAAAAAAAAAAGAAAACCAGCACAAGTTTAAGGCTAGCATGGGCTACAAATAGTGAACTGGAGGCCAGCCTGGGCTACAGTGAGATCTTGTCTCAAAAATAAATAAAATAAAAAAAGTTTAAAAGTTATTTAAATAAAAACTTGTTTTAAAACTGGGGAAAGCAGTGTATGCCTATAATCCCAGCATTCTGCAGGTAGTTGGGAGGATCAGAAATTCAAGTGCATCTTTGACTATATAGTGAGTTAGAGGCCATGTTAAGCATAGATACCCTGGCTCAAAAAGAAAAAGAAAAAAAAAAAAAGAATCACGCCTAAGTTTTATAGGAGCATTATTCACAGTAGCCAAAGTAGAAATCCCCTAAATAAGTATCAGCTAATGAATGGATAACAAATGATAAATGGAATAAACCAAGAGATACATCATATACTAATTCATATGTAATAATGTACACAGTAAGAACTTTGACAGTGGTTAGTTACACAGGAAGGTTGAATTAGGAGTGATGAATGATTGAGAAGCACAGGGTTTCCATTTGGGATAAAGAAGCCATTTTTGGCACAGGTCGGGGCGATGTTAAATAAGGTTGTAAGTATACTGAATGCCACTGAGCTGTCTGATCTAAACTGGCTAATTCTGTGGTGTGAACTTCACCACTTCCAGGTTCTTCTGTTGTTACTTTCAGAACCATCTTCAACACTGCTCTCCTCCCAACTATAACAAAAAGAATACGGTGTACATATTGTCATCTCAACCTTCTCCAAAACAAGTTTTAGGGTGACTAATATAAGACAGAGACTGGCAGGTATAGAGTGGGAGATCAGGATCAAAGGCTAAGGAAGACCCCCAAAGTCCTACCAGGCACCAAAGAGTCAGGTATCAAGAACTTACAAATAAATCCAGCCTCATTTGCACCCACAACTTGTAACATTTTCAAAGTTATTGACAGATATGGTAATGCATGCCTGTAATCCTAGCAACCAGGCCAGGCTTTGTCTAAAACAAACCTCCAAAGGAATAAATATATGTGTATGTCCTACATGTATGACTGGTGCCTAAGGAAGTCAGAAGAGTAGTGTATGAGATTTCCTGGAATTAGAGTTACAGACGGTTGTGAGTCCCTGTGTAGGAGCTGGGAACCAAACCCAGGTCATCTAGAAGAGCAGCCAGTACTACTGAGCCATCTCTCAGAGCCCTTGCCTTTTATTTAGTTATTTTTAAAAGATTTGTGCTTGTGTATGTGAACACATGTACAGGTGAGCACATCGGATGTCCTCTATTATCCTGCCTGTTCCTCTGTGGTGAGGTCTTCCTGAACATGGGCTCTAGTTTTCCTAGCCAGGCTGGAAGCTAGCACCATGAAGCTGCTTGGACTGAGAGTATAACGTGTAGACAACGCCCGGCTTATTAACTCTCGTTCTCATGGCTGCACTGAGTCATCTTTAAGAAAGCTCCCTTTAAAAAATTATTTTTGTGTTTGACACACAACATGTATGGTCACAGAAAAACTTTCGGGAGTCTGTTCTCTCTCTCTCCACCCGTTTGGGCAGGTATTTTGTTGTATCAGTAGCTTTAAGAGACTCTAGACTGAGCTGACCCTTGAATGTCTAGCCAATCCTCTTGTCTCTACTTCCCACACTGCAGTGGGAATGGTGGAATTACACCACATGGCTTGGGTGGGGTGAGGACTGATCTCAGGTCCTCAGGCTTGTGTCAGGCTTGTGTAGCTCTCACCAGTTATCTCAGCCTCATATTTATTTCAAAATGGCGACAATACAGGGGTATAATGCAGGTGGGCTGGAATCTGCTGTATAGAGGGTAAGACGAGGCTTCAAATTCTCAATTGTCCTGCCTCCACTTCCAGCATTCTGGAACTGTAGGCATGTACCACCACACCTGGGTTCAATTTATTTTTAAAATGTATTTCAAAGTAAGCTGTAGACATAAGTGTATTTAGCTCAATTTTTAGAAAGAGAAATCTAACTAGAATTCAATGGATGATTTTTTTCTCCTTTCACCATAAACATTATAAATATAATGGACAAATCTTAAATGTTTCTTCACTGAATTTTGACAAACACATAACTCAGAACTTTGTGAATACACAGGGCATTATCTTCATTCCAGAAATTTCCTCTGTGCCCCCGTATAGTCATACCTTCACTTTTAAGACTGGTACATGGAAGCTCCTATAGAAAAAGAAAAAGAAACAGTAGCTACTTTAGGAGTAATTAAAATGACCCCTGCAGAAGAACACAGAATATAACACGGTTGTTCACTGGCTCCAGCTTGGAGCTAGACCAAGCATATCAGTGTGCTAGACACTCACAAGACTCCAAGTTTCCTGACTTTTCATGCAAATCAATTCCAATACAATTCCAACAATCTTTGTGGTCTGCTCTTGAAGCCCAGAGCAGATTAGGAATTATGAAGTCTGAAAAGAAAGGGGTGTCTAAAGGTATCAAAACATGATTTCCTGATCAGGGCACAGACAGAAAAAACCATGAAAAGCAGATGCTAGAGTGGAAAATCGAAGATGAGAACGTCACACACCTGTAAAGCCTCCACTCAGGAGGCAGGATCAGGACAGTGAATTCAAGGACAGCCAGGCAACACAGCGAGACAGTGTCTCAAAAAATTAACTCATTAAAAACATAAAAGACTAATTTTAAAAATTGAAAATAGGTAATAATTTGTCATCATTTAACCTAAGGGAAAACATGTGCCCTGAAAATACAACCAAGAAAATAGGCAGGCCTTGGACCTCGGAACTCTATTACAATGGCTCAGCCCTGTGAGAGGGGCCCTAAAGGCCTACCACATGCCATCTGCTGAGGCAAGATCACATGGAAAACATGTGGTAAGGGTGATGCATGGGGAACTGAATCAGTTTCGAGGTAGCAGGAGCCTGGCTGCCTAGAAGCTGCACTGGGCTCACTTTGTAGAAATGGCTCTAATTTACAAACTTGCCAATTGCAAATAGATATGAAGCAGCCTATGAGGCTCTTTAGCTGGGTATGATGCCTATAATCTCAGCACTCCAGAGGCTAAGGCAGGCTTCGAATTCAAGGCTAGCCTGGGCAGTACTGTGAGGTACAATGTGAGTGATAGGCTGAGATCCTGTCTCAAAAGACCAAAATACAAACCAGTAAGAAGAGAAAGAAGAAAGAAAGAAAGAAAGAAAGAAAGAAAGAAAGAAAGAAAGAAAGAAAGAAAGAAAGAAAGAAAGAAAGAAAACACTTGTCCAAATTTGCTTTCATCCCATTAAAAGAAGCATTTTGTGAAATACCTATGTAGCCAGGCATGGTGGCACAGGCCTTTAATCCTAGCACCTGAGAGGTAGAGATAGGCAAGCCTGTGGTACAACAAGGCCAGCCTGGTCTACAGAGAGTTCCAAGACAGCCAGACCATAGATAGAAACCCTGTCTTGAAAAACAAAACAAATAAAGAAAAATCCATGTGATTAAATGATGGGGCAATGATATCAGTTTTCTGAAGAGAATTTTTAACTCTTCAAAAGTGTTTACAGAATTCATACCAACTACAAAGAGTTGCAAAAGTTCAATTTACAAAGCTTTTGAAGAATATACTCACTGCATGGGTTAGTGAGCATGAGGACAGCGTGAATGGAAGCAAGAAGGCAGAAAGGGCTGCTGGAGAGATGCAAGCACACAGCAGTGATCTGCAGCTTGTTTCTGACCCTACTTGCAACTCTTGTTCAAAAAAGTCACCAAGAGCACCTGTGGTCCTTACAAACTTGGTGATCACTAAACCGCGACATCTCAAAGCCCTGTGTGTTCTGGTTCTGAAGACTGAACTCAAGTCTTGTATGATGAGCACATGCTTCATCACTAAGCTACACTCGACTCCGTCCAAGCCATTGACCTGGCTGGCATTTACAAAGTAACAAGTGATGCTACAGCCACATATACTGTGGCATTCAGTATAAATACCCCATAAGCCTCACACAATTGCCATCATAATAAATTATACTGTTTTCTTTTTTCTTTTATTTTGAAGCTTATCCATTAAACTAATTATATCCTCAAAATAATTTGGGAATCGGTTGTTGCTCAGACTTTAACTACTTTAACAAAAAGAATCAACCATTAAGGTCTGTCTTCACCCTAGTCTATGTTCTTTAGAGGAAGTCCTGACAAGAACTGAAATGACTTCCTGGTAGGACAGCAGGCCAGATCATTACTTAGAAGGCTCCATCCCAAGACAGCCATAGAAGACTTCATGCCTCTTCTGGTTAGAAACAGAAATGGGCACTAAAGCCCGACTCCAGAACAATGGTCAGATGCCCAATCATACTACCTAGGGCTGAAATTAGAATCTGAATTCTGGCTTCTGTACTTGGCTCTCAAGAGGTGCCGTTTAGTTGAATGCCAGCCACTGTTTGTCTATGGCTTGTGTCAACTAGATAGTCTGAGCATATAATATAGAAGCAGCCTGGCCACACTGGACAGTTTTAGGCTTGAGGCTTTGGTCACACAGTAGCCACCAATGTCTGGAGAGACTGAGACTGGCTTTGTAGGTCGTCCACCATACTAGGATGACAATATACATTCTGAACACACAGGCTTCTGCAAACCTTTCTGGCTGGAATATTCTCTACATATTATCACACACAGATACCGAGAAGGTCATGGAGGAAGGACAAATGGAGCTTCCCATTTGCTCTCTTCTTGGATTCTTTCTACATGTTTCTTCTACTGACTAATTCTAATCTGTGTCCTTTCCTGCAACCATGACTGTGACAGTTTTCAGTGAATTCAGAGTCTACCAAATTATCACGCTGTGAGTGGTCCTGGGGCCCAATGGCCTTCAGCTCAGATGAGAATTAAATGGTCATGTTGGCCACGTTAGCAGCGGTCTAAACTACCAAGTGAGGAATTTTGTAGGCTGACCCGGTCCCATGCGGCTAAATCACAGTAATGCTGTTTCTTCCTACACATCTGTACTTGGGGTGAATGATCCTCCAGACTCTCCACTGGGGGAGATTCAGTGAATCCCTGGATCACTGGAGTAAAGCTGGATTATTTTGGTTCCTCCTCTCCCACAATCACCATTTTAAAAGACAATGTCGACAGTGATTCTAAGTTTTTAGACTTACCTTTGTTCTGAAAGAACACCTGCAGGAAATAACTGATGTGCGAGAGCAGGGCCCACAGTCTCCTTCGTGGCAGAGCTTTTCACAGGTGTGGATGAAATCTGCAATACAAGGGAAAGCTGGGAGCGACAACTGCAGTGACTGATTCTGATATTTCCTCAGCTTCCCTCCATCCAGTAGGCTGGGCACTTTCAGGGTCTAGTGTCAGTCACTGGAATACACTGTGGCATGCATGTTGCTTGCTGAGGCAAATTATAGACTTCCCGACCTTTGCTTTAGGTCCCATGTCTTTACATTACATTCAGATCTTCCTAGAATTTAACTGAAGATGACTTCGATAAAATGCTCTGGGCTCTGAAAGTTATTGTCTGGGGATCACAGACAATTCTGAAGCCACAATCCATAATTCCATCAATTGGGACTGCTATCCACATAGCCACGGACAGCCTGCATTCACCTGATTAACTAGATTTATAGCAAATACTTTTTTGTTTCCCTTTCTTAAGAGTATTATTATGTAGCCCAGGATGGCCTCAAAGTCATAATCCTTCTGCCTCTTGGGCTGTGTGCTGGGATTACAGGTATGTAGCACCATATCAGGCCCAGAACAAGCCTTCTTTCAGAGGCTCATGGAAGGACAATCGGAGTTGTTTTCCTGTTTGCGGTGCTGAGGACGAAGCCCAGGGAACTGTGCATGCTAAGCAGCTGCTCTATTGAAGAATTATACTGCCAGTCCACATCAGTATCTTGCTTATATTAAACTTTTTATTAGTTTATATTTATCCTATCTAGATTTATCTATATTTAGCCTATCCCTTTTTTGCCTTTGAATTTGTTCCTTGCTTGTGATATTCTCTGAATTGTTTATAAGAAACTCATAAGTGGTCTTACAGGAGGGAGTCTGATATATTATAACTTATTTTTCTCTTGCTATTTTTAAAACTATCTTTTTGTCTTTTAATTACAGGAGTTCTCTGATATATTATAACTTATTTTTCTCTTGCTGTTTTTAAAACTATCTTTTTGTCTTTTAATTACAGTATTTTTATTACATGTCATGGTATAAATGTCTTTGCATGGATGACTTTACTGATATATGTTTTCTAATAAATGTGAAAGTTTTTTCTGCTTTTAAGTGTTTTTCTTTTCCTTCCAACTTTCCTTGGTTCCTCTCTCTGTGGAATAATGTATTTAAAGGTGCTGCCCAATTTCATGAGGCTCTGTTCAGTCTTCCTGTTTTTTATATTCTCCCTTCCATGTTTCTTTCCTCTTTTTTGTTTTCAAAGAGGATTTCTCTGTGTAGTCCTGGCTGTTCTAGAACAGAGATCTATCTGCCTGCCTTTGCCTCCCAAGCGCTGGGATTAAAGGTAGGTGCCATTTCTTTCTTTCTAAGACAGAGTTTCTTGTATTTCAGAATTACCTCAAACTTGCTATGTACCTGAGACTAACTTTGACTCTGATTCTCTTTTATGTAGTCAAAGATAGCCTTGAACTCCCAATCCTCCCATTTCCATCTCCTGAGTGCTAGAATTACAGCCATCATACACTCCACATAAAATTTCATGAATTGCTGGGGACTGAATCCAAGACTTTCTCTAAGTCAAGCTACTGAGCTGCATCTCCAGCTCTCAGTACTGCCAACGACACTCCGCACACCCCATGTTACTTAGAATTAAAACCAGGGTCTAATATATATACCAGGTAGGTAAGCACTTTACTGAACTACACCTCTAGCCCTATTGATCATTTCTTCTGTCAGGTCAAATCAATTGCTGGCCAAAATTATTATCTGCAAATATATTATTAGGCTGGGGAGATGGCTCATCAGGTAAAGTGCTTGCTGTTCAAGAATGAGGAACTAGCAGTGGTAGCTCACACCTTTAGTTCCAGCACTTAGGAGGCAGAGACAGGCAGATCTCTGTGAGTTGGAGGCCAGCCTGGTCTATACATCAAGTTCCAGGACAGCCATGGCTACACAGAGAAACTCTGTTTCAAAAGACAAAAGAATGAGGACCGAGTTTAGATCCCCAACAACTACCTAAGGAGCTAGGCTGTGCCAGACAGTCTAGCCAAAACAGCAAAGTTCATTGGAGGAGCTCGTGTCTCAAAAAATAAAGTGGATAGTACCAAGGAAGAGAACTGAAGCTGGCCTCAGTCCTCTACACTTGCACCCAACACAAATGTATTATTAAAGTTAAACATGGCACAACAGCATTTAGGGAAAATGAAAAGCTAGATAATTTGTAGTGTCAACATACAGCATGTAACACACGAGTGTCTACAAAGCTCTAGAGCACAATCTGTTGGGGTAGAAAGAAGGGACAGGTGGACACTAACTCAATTTTCTTCCATGTAGTTCTGTAATGTTTGAAAATTGTTCATTCAAAACCATTTCTTTAAAATTGGTGAAATTTAAAAAACCAAAGGAAATAAATACACAACATCCTGCTAGGGGCTGGAGAGTATTAGATACCAGGGAGAGAGTATTAGATCAGCCTGGGTAGACACTGAGCCCCAGGTAAGAATATCTGCCGCGGCACGGCAGTTCCCTCGTGAGGTCTTGATTCGGCTGCTCCGAGGCCCGACAGCAGGTCACCACAGTCTCCTGTGCTAGTCTCCTTTCATTACCCATCTCAGTTTTTCTTCTATTGCCTACAGAACAGCTGGGCCTCTCGATAGAGCTTTTGGTCTGTATTGTGAAACCCATAATAAAGCAAAGCTATGCCCTTCCATTTGACCATCTTTCCTGATCTAGAAGTCATTTGGTCTTTATTTCACACATAAAGTTCAAGGTTAGCCTGTGCTACATAAGACTGTATCCGAAGAAAACCAAAGAAAAAAAACCCTAAAAATAACAATAAATAAAACATCCCAGCACCTTGGGAGGCAGAGGCAGGCGGAGTTCTGAGTTCGAGGCCAGCCTGGTCTACAGAGTGAGTTCCAGGACAGCCAGGGCTACACAGAGAAACCCTGTCTTGAAAAACAAAAACAAACAAACAAATAAACAAAAACAATAAATAAAACAGAACAAGGAGCAAGGAGCACAATTCTTTTCTATACACAATTTTAAAATTAGACTGAGGAAAAAGACTAAGTAGGGTACTCCACTGATTTCCGCTGTTGCTTAAAAGAAATGTGAAACCTCATTTTTTACTAAAATAAAACTGAACCAAGCCTGTCTACCTTTCCTTAGGAAGATGCATCATTAGGCAGTGGGATTCTTCCTTAGCTGCCTACTTTTACTATTCTAAAGTCACCTTTCAACAACCCTCAGTAAAGAAGCCAGCAAGTAACTGCAAAGCTAAACCTGTGCATGCTTCAAAGACCAAGTCATACTCAAACCTCAAGTTACTGAGTAAACAGGTGGTACATGTCTGTAACCCTGCCACTGAGAGCCTGAGGCAAGAGGACAGGCTGACAGAGGCTAGTTGGGTTACATAGTGAATTCCAGGCCAGCCTGAGCTATATACAAGATCCTGTCTCAGAAAACAAAACAGTATGACAGCCTTAAAACAAACAAAACTCACAATATTATTTTATATCTAATGCCAATGAAATTTTCTATATCCAAATAACCAGAGGCAAAGCATCATTAGAGATCAGAAGGCAGCCACACTAAAAATATTAACAAGAATAAGCAACAAGAGCCAAGGCTACAAAGTACCTTAATAAACAACAAAAAGCCTCAGAAAGCCCGTAATAAAATCCAAACTGCACACACACTGGTGCAGAGCAGATAGCTTGAGAAACCTCAGTGGGCCCTACGTCATCACTTTAGTTGGGGTAACAGGTCCACAAGAAAGATGACTACTGAATCAACAATACAAAAGACATGATCTCCTGTCATCTTCTTTAAGGTGACATGGCCTGGGCATGGTAGCTCACATCTGTCATCCCCTCTCTGGAGAGGCTGAGTTAGGAAGAGAGCCACCAATTTAATGCCAGGCTGAGCTACACAGTCCCAGTGTTAGCAGAGCTGCATAGTTAGAGCCAGTCTTGAAGGAAAAGTTTAGAAAAGTATTCATCCAGCTGGAAAGATGCTCAGAGGCGCCATCCCCAGCTATGGGAGGGGCTTAGCTAGAAATCATTCTTTGAACCCTTAACTGGCTGAGACTTTGTCACACTTGGAACTTTAGTTCTTAAATATCTCATCCAGGCCGGGCAGTGGTGGCGCATGCCTTTAATCCCAGCACTTGGGAGGCAGAGGCAGGTGGATTTCTGAGTTCGAGGACAGCCTGGTCTACAGAGTGAGTTCCAGGACAGACAGGGCTACACAGAGAAACCCTGTCTCGAATAAAACAAAACAAAACAAAACAAAACAAAACAAAACAAAACAAAACTCATCCAGGGTTGTTTTTGCATGTTCCTATTACAAAAGACGACATTGAAACACTTGTGGGATGCTAGATTAGTAAAAGTCTATACGGTGTCAGCACTAGAGTAGGCTGCTAAGAGAACTGACAATGCTGGCAATAAAACTGGAGAGATGACTTGGGAATCTCTATTTTCACAAGTGTAGTTTGAGTAAAAGAAAAAAAGTACCTATCCAAGTTTGATCATTACATTTATAAGGACCTCTGCTCGTAGAAGTGGCATTAAATTACTTGGTGAAAGCAACATTATTCCTAAACATTTTCATTTTTTAAAAATAAATCTTTTTAATTTTTATTTTCTGCCTATGAATGGTTTGCCTTCATTCATGTCTGTGATTTACAGACCACCATGGTGATTAACTACCATGTTGGTGTTTAAAACTGAACCTGAAAGTAGCCATCTCTTCATCTCCTACATATTTAAAAAATAAATTTAGGTCACCTAGTTACCTGAGGAACCACAGGACAAGGGCTTGCCACACACTTTTCCACAGGAGGGGACGGGATCCATGCATGTTTTCCGACCATTACTTCCATGTTCCAGCAACTGACTGAGAGGTGTTTGGCCGCAAGGGCAATATCGCACCAAATGGGGGAGCCGTGGGCAAGGCTGACAAGGCTGAGGGTGGCAAACCTGAGAACAGGTATGGCTCCCACACTTCAAGTCCCTGGTAAGAAAAACAACAGACAATTAATTGCATAACTGTTACATAAAATTTAGCTTTAATCTAAAAGAAACTTTAAAAGCAAAAGATGAAACCCTTACTTGCCACATATCTTTAAGCAGCTGAAGTCCCCAAATCCATCAGAGTTTCCCACATCGGTTCCACACAACACATCTCGGGAGGTGCTGCCACAGTAGCACACTTGAGGACACAATTTAAAAGACAAATCAATAACCTAGCCATACTTTAAAAATACCCCAACAATCTATAAATGTTCATGGCACACACCAGACATGATGCAAAAATTAATGTTGTTTATACAGCAGCTCTCTAACCCATCTAAGAGCTTTACCTGGAAATAAATAAAGTTCTGTTCCTCTGCCAATATCTTAGTGCTGCTGCAGACATACTGTAAACAGAGTACCTCAAAGGTTACAGGGACCCAATCTGGTATCTAAGACAATGGTGGAGCAGCATGGACTGTGAAGCTCCCTGGATATGTCATAGGGTACCTGCAAGCTAAGCTGATAGATGGGGTTCACACCTAGATCCCCAACGTCACTTCAACACGAGTAAACGGATTTAATAGTATTCACATAAAATGCTTCCAAAAATGCTCCTGCTATTAAAAAAACTTATAATTTTCATTAAATCACATAATTTTTCTGTTATCACTTTAGATTTTTTTTCACAATGGATATTTATCACAAACTAATCTATACATGTATACCTTGCCCATATGATAAATGGTGAGCAAGAGGAAAAAGCTAAACTGAAACACCATGGAACTAATTAAATGCTAACTTCTTTTAAGGACAAATTAGGTTATCTACTGGCCCAGAAAAATCAACATCAGAATAAATGTACTTGAGTTCAAGAACAGACTGGTTTAATAGCAAGTTCTAGGCAAGACAAGGAGGGCTATAAAGTGAGAACCTTTTTAAAAAATCCTATCCATAAAATAGTATATTAAACAGAACGCTAAACAACTTCGGGCACATGGGAAGAGGAAAACCTCAAGTGACTAAAACATAAACTTTCTATATTTTAAAAATAAACATTTCAGTGCTGGAGAGATAGCTCAGTGGTTAAGAGTACTGGTTGCTCTCAAAAAGGATCTAGGTTCAAATCCTCAGCACCCATGTGGTGGCTCGCAACTGCTTCTAACTCTGGTTTCATGAATCCGATGTTTCCTTTGGCCTCCTTGAACACTAAGGCATGCATGGTACACACACAGGCACACCCACACATATGTAGGCAAAACATCCATACACATTAAAAAAGACATTCTGTCTTCAAATAAGAATATGTGCATGTTTACCCACTGTACCACTAAAACGCACACCTCATCACGTGATATCTGTTGGATGAACTACAGGCAGGGAACAATGAGGACTTTGGAACCAATGAACTGGTGAACAAACCCCAGCAGCCAGCAGCTTCTGAGAGCGGCCTGTTCTACAGGCAGCCTTTTCTTTGTTGAGTTTTGTTTCTCCCTTTTTCTTCTACTCTGAGACAGGGTCTGGCTGGGTCATAACATATACATGCTTAATTTCACAAGTTTGCTTATGACTTTGCTGAGGTTCAACAGTTGTCAAAGTGACTAGCAGCTTATCCACTTGTCAACATTGTATGAAGATGCTAGCCGCTTCACCCTTGCCAACATTTGGGTTTTTGTCTTTCATTTTAGACACCCTGGTAAGTATAAATAAATAGATGCCTCACTATGGATTTGGTTTTGATACCTGTCCCTTGAACTCTCCCTCTAGTTCAGGCTTCTGTGAAGCAATTTTGTTGTAATATAACTGACATACCATACAATTCCAGAAATACCTCTGAGCAGTGCTAACAGGTGCAGCGTACACCACTTACCCTGGTTCAATATGATCCGGCAAGGCTGGCATTGACCCCCATGGCACAGCTCAGCACAGTGGTGCTGACCACAGTTCAAAATATTCTCACACGCATTAGAACAGTGGACGGAGACAGGCTGACCACAGCGAACTGTGTGCCTATAACGATAGACACAGATATATCACTTTCAAAGTTCCTACCACACAGACTGAATAACAGCGAAGCCCAAGCCCTTCCCTCAACACCTAGTAAACGTTTCTCTTGACTTTGTTCTCCCCAACTTTTTCTAAGTGTTTCCTTCAAAGTTTTAATTAATTTTGTGTAGACATGTAAATAGGTATGCAGGTGGCCATGGAGGCCAGAGATGTCATATCCCCCAGAGTTGGAGTGACCAGCTGTTGTGAGCTGCCCAGCATGGTTCCTGGGAAGGGAACACAGGTCTTTTCCAACAGTCATGCACTTTTAATCACTGAGCAATCTCGCCGGTCCCTCCTACCATTTTTTTATTTCAATATTCTCCCCAACTCCTCCCCCTCTCCCTCCCTCATTCCTATTTTCTACTCTGCCTCTCTCTCTTTGCTGTTTTCTAATTAGTGATGAAACAAAAGCTAGCTCTGAAAATTTGTCCTAGTCCACCAGCAGCATGCAGGAGGGAAAGAACCCTGGAAGGATGGTCAAATCTGGGTTCCGCTGCCATGATGCCTGGCCCCTAACAAAGGAAAGAGAGGACTCAATGTGCACCCAGATCTGTTACACTCAGACCAGAAGCACAATAATATTTTTCCGGGATCAAGCATGCCCATACTGCATATAGCCATAATATTAACTTAATAAGACACAAGACAGGACTCTTGATTCTAGCTTGCTCTAATAAGTACCCTGATTTTGCTGGCTTACCCTTTCACCCCCAGAGACCCTGGAACCTAGGGCCCACAGATAGCAGAGGATGACTTTATTTATACCTACCACCCACTTCTATCTGCTTACCAATCTTTTATGTTAGAACCTTACAAGTAAATCATGCATATGAATTGACTTTCAGTCCAATTCTAATTTTACCTGGTCCGTCCACATTCACATGTTTTAGTTGTAAAAGCAGGGCAGGGTGGGCAGGGTCCAGGATGGCAGAGACTGAGGAAAAGAAGAACGCTTCAATGAGTAAACCATTTCTATGTACCAAAGCTAAAACAAAGGTGCCTCAGCTGTGCTCTACTGTGAATACAGCAACATGAGAGCCAATCTTTGTCAACTTGACACAACAGGGAAGAGGAAACCTCAGTCGGAGAATTGCTTCATCCGATTGTCCTGTGAGCACGTCTGGGAACACCATCTTAACTAATAATGTATGGGGAAGGGCCTAACCCACTGTGGGTGGCACTACCCAGCAGGTGGTCCTGGGTGTATAAGTAAGCTGCCTGGGTATTAGTAGAGGAAGAGGTCTGTGTGCAGTGTTTCTCCTGGCCTCTGCTTCAGTTCCTGCCTCCAGGTTCTGCTTCCACTCTTTCCCTGGCTTTCTTTGGTGATAGGTTCTGATCCATAAGATATATAATAAACCCTTTCAGTTTATTATCCCAGATAATTAAACCTGTTCAGTTTTTTTTATCACAGCAACAAAAGCAAACTAAGACAGGCCAACAAATAAGCCTACTATGGAATGTCTTTGAGAAACTGTCTTTTTAAAAAGATGAGATAGCACATAATGCCAGCACTGAGGAGGCAGAGGCAGGTGGATCCCTGCACATTTGAGGTCAGCCTGGTCTATATAGAGTCTTAGGCCAGCTGGTCACATAGTAAGACTGCTTCAAAAAATCAAGACTAAATAGTATTTTTGTGCAGAAAAAGTTGACAGCATTATTATCTCAGAATAAGAAACTCATTTTAGAAAAAACAAAGTAAAACCCTAACTCAAAATATTGGTTCTGTTTAGATTTGACAAAGATGACACTTGAAAATATACGGCCTTGGTCCAACTCTATAATAGTATGTGTGTATACTTCTTAGTAGAAGAGCACTTACTGACTTGTGGGAGACCCTGGGTTCGATTCTCAGAAGGGAAGGAGCAACAGTGCTCACATCTACCAAGACCATGAAAAGCACAGAGCTGTTCTCATCAGCTGGTGAAGTCCTAACCAAGCACTGGGCTGAAAACGGTTACAGTGCAAAGAAGGCTGACACAAGGGCAGCATGCTGGTAAGACACTGGGAGCAGGTGAGTGGTGCATAATTCCAGCACAGGGGCAAGAGGCTGTGGGAAGAACGGGGCTTAGTGATGTGCTCTCAGTTAGAACTAGACATCTGACCTGGGTTCAAGTCCCAGCTTACAAGTGTCTGTCTGTAATTAGTATGCTGGGGAAGTATATTCTAAATCATGGCAAATGTAATCCTTTGGGAATTAAAGGCAACTGGAGTAAAGTCTAATTCGGTGGGCAACTCAATTTGTGAGAAAGAGAAACAAATATTCCTGACCCCTTCAAAGTACTACCATATAGGCTGCTGCACAGTAAATGCCTTTCCCTGGCTGTCCTACAAATGCCTGTAAGGTTTCAGAAGTTCTTCTCTTCTTAGAGGCAGCAGTGAAGAGCAACAGAAGGGCGGCTGGCTTTGATACCCAGCTCCATGGCATTGTAACACTGGGTATGACACTTCGCCTTTCTGCGCCTCATCTGTA
This sequence comes from Uromys caudimaculatus, assembly GCA_028551405.1. Classification (NCBI taxonomy): domain Eukaryota; kingdom Metazoa; phylum Chordata; class Mammalia; order Rodentia; family Muridae; genus Uromys; species Uromys caudimaculatus. Next base: position 44,205,973 of record CM052702.1, on the reverse strand, counting down.
GAGTGGAAGCCATCACACTTACACATCACTGGGCTGTGGAAAGGATTTAATTATTTAGTAGAGTGCTAAAGACGCAGTGCTCAGCAAATGGTTCGGATCACTCTTTCCCCCTTCTTGTTACACTAGGCGCACTTAAAGCACTTCCATGAGAATCCCCAGCAGTCTGTTTTTCCAACTTACAGGTTACAGGAATGTGGACAATCCTGGCCAGGCTGTTTCTTTCTACAAACCTCACCACAACTATGTGGAATTTCATTTCTGCTCCATTCAGGATTCTTTACTTTGCCTACAACATATCAAATGGGAGAATCAATGCTATAAATTTCAACCGCATTCTCAACTTTTATGAAACAGCTAGACAATGTGAAACTTAAGCATGGTTTTCAGCAGTACAACACCTAAGTCATCGTACATTCTGAGACAGAGAGCTGGCTTAATGCTACTTCTCATACAATCGACTGAGCACGGTTAATCCTAATGTCAAGATTACCTGAAAATGACACCTAGGAAAATGACATTTCTGACTACTGAACACATCTATTTTTTAAGATACTTACTAAATAAGCCTTTAACAAACCTTACACTGACAAGTATCTGTGGTAATGATCAGAAGGAAAGAAAGGAAGAGTGCCAGGGTACGGCTCAGTGGTAAGGCATTTCTTACCATGTCCCATGCCCTGGGATCTGCGCCAGCACTGTGGGGTGCTCACGGAGTGGGTAAAGAAAGACCTGAACCAGGAAGAGGCTGCGGGATGGACAGAAACCCCACAGAGGACGAGCCTGGCTCTGAAGCTTCCCAGTAGGCATAAAAGGGCTGCCCTTTCATAGTCAATGTCACTGGACATCTCTCTAGGCTTGGGCTACAGAGAAAAATGCTATCTCAAAATAGCCAAAATAAATATATATCCTTTAAGATAATTAAGGTTTGCTACTTTCTGTCTTCCCAACTTCCCAGTGACCTCTTATGTCTAATTTACTTTATCTTCTCAGTATGATATCCAATCAAGAATATTCATTCCTTTTACTAATATCGATTTAATATTCAAAACTCAGATTTTGGTAATAAAGCATATACAACCAGCAGATTCCACACAAAGAGAAGCTAAAGTGAGAAGGGATTAACTAAAGGAGCTTCCTTTGGGAAAAACCAGCATTTGAAGTGAGACAGTAAAATGAAGATATAATGAAGAAGGGCGCAGGGATATATAGCTCAGTGAAAGAATGCTTGCCTAGCTTGTATGAGGCCCTGGGTTTGAGCCCAGAACCACAAAAAGGGTGGAGATGGAGAACATGCTTGCTAGTGAAGGAATCAAGTGATTAAGTAATAGCTGGCCATCGTGGGGGAAAAGAGAGAGGACTATAAGCAAATCAGTTAGGACAATAAAGGTAGTATACAAAAAGAAATAGAACAAGCTAATCTTTTTACGAAAGTAATGGTCAAAAGTGTCAAGGCAGTCACGCTGCCAAAAAGCTAATTATTACATAAGTCCATATGGCCACCATGACTGATGACTTTTGAATACAGTTTCAGTGAGACAATGAAGGCAGATGCAAAAACCTAATGGTTCAAAGGGAGAAACAAACTGTCAAGAAACAAAACCAACTAGGAGACTAATCACTAAGAGGAAGGAGAAAGAAGAAGGCACACAGCTAAGCAGTAGGAATTCATCTGGACCAAAGAAAGCTGATGCTATTAAAAACAGGAAAAGTGGCTGGACAGGGTGGCATATCTTTAATCCCAGCATGGAAGTCAAAGGCAGGCAGATCTCTGTGAGTTCAAGTCCAGCCTGGTTTACATAGTAAGTTCCAGGCCAGCCAGGGCTAACACAGTGAGACCCTGTCTCAAAACAAAACCAGGAAAAACTATTCTACAGAGAGGGACAATACAAGGATAGTTTCTGTTATCAATTTATAGAAAATCTCTCCATTATAAAGACGCAGTGTTGATTTCTAATTAAACAATATTTTTACTCATACAGCTTAAATCTAGAATGTCAAAGCTGTTAGAGCACCAAGGCCTATGGCCCACCTGTGACACAATACATGAGGACAACAACAGATCCCCTTACAACTCTCAAGTCTTATCAGTGACTTCTGAAAGAGACCCGCAGACCACTGAGCGGAGCGCTACAGTGTATACACACAAACTTACCACAGAAGCAAGTATAGGTATTAGGAACATGTGCAGAGACATTCTGACAGGCAGGGCACCTCCAACCACTCTGGCCGTCTGTTAGAGAGAGAGAGAGAGAGAGAGAGACAGAGAGAGACAGAGAGAGAGAATATATTAAACACAGTTTCTTCCCACAGTGTAAGTTGGACTAGGGATATATAGCCCATTGGTAGGCAATGTGCTTTGTCTACACAAAGCCCCAGGCTTAATCTTTGCACCCACTTGAAAAAGCAGTACAGTTTTAAAAACTTAAACCCTGGCCAAGTACAGTGGCACACACCCTTAACACCAACACTCAGAAGACAGAGGCAGGATCTCTGTGAGTTTGAGGCCAGCCTGGTTTAGTGAGACCTGTCTCAAAAAAAAAAAAAAAGGTAAATTTATAGGAATTATCACCATTGAAGTAGTTAAAATAAAAATATGGAGTATTATCAGACATTTTAGAAAGAGATCCATGGTTTTAAGTAAGTCTCACCCTGAGCTGGACCCCTGCAAGTGTATTAATTCTGTCCTGTTGCTTTACTTCTGAATAAAGTTCTCTTAAAAAGAAAATCACAGTGATGAATGTGTTGTTAAGTACTGTATTCTGGTTACAAAGACTTCCTAATATGGTATATCAAGTAGGTTCCATGTTGTTCAGTCATCTCTAATATCAATATCTGGATAGTGACTTGAAAAGAGACATACTATTTGGGTATATAGGAAAACTCCAGCACAGGGAGCATATTATCAGCAACATCTGAATTACCCATAAACACTAGCATACTTTAAGAAAGGCCTATTATACTACAGAGATTTGTAAAATGCGGAAACAATAGGCAGAGGACAAAATAAACAATTTAATAAATGTCTAAGCAAACTATATACATATCTGGTTGGTTTTTTTGGCAGGGTCTTACTGTGTAGCTTTGGCTACTGTGAAACCTGCTATGTAGACCAGGCTAGCGTCAAACTCAGAGGTACACCTGCCTTCCCCTCCCAAGTGCTGGGATTATAGGTCTGCACCACAACACCTACAAATAAATGCTTTTTCAAATCATTTTTGTGTTGTATTTTCTTCTGTGTGAGTTCTCAAGAGCCATGACACATGTGGGAACATACAGAAGACAACTTTTAAGAAGTGGCTCTCTCCTTCTACCATGTGACTTGGGCCTGAAACTGAAGCTTGGCAGAAAGTACCCTTTCCCCTTAGAGCCATCATCAGTCCAACAAATGTATTTATAGTTGCCATTTCAATGAAACCTACCATTTTCAATAAAAATTATTGATTTTATTACTATGCCCTACATATTTTCATGTTACTATGTTTGGCTGAATTATTTAAGATCTACATGTCTAGTCATAAAACATAAGAATAAGGTTACAGTCTACCTACAGATAAAATGCTTAAAGAGATTTTTTTTTTTTTTTTTTTTTGAGACAGAGTTTCTCTAGATAGCCCTGGTTGTCCTGCAAATTCACTCTATAGACCAGGCTGTCCCCAAACTCAGAGATCTGCCTGCCTCTGCCTCCAAAGTGCTGGGATTAAAGGTGTGTGCCACCGTGCCCAGCTAAGACTTAGTATTTTCAACCCAACCTTATTAAAGCAGTGAGTAAAACCCGCCCAGGAAACAAACAGCTGACCTGCGTGTGATGCTGGAGAGCGTGCCCATTTCTTGATGCAGTTCAAATGAAAGACGTGAAAGCAGCTCTGGCAGCTCCACACGGGGGCTGTGACCTGAACCAACTCACAGCACACCATACATTCGTATTTTTCTGTAGTTAGCTGCTCAATCAGGGAACCTGTTCAAAAATGAATAAACAAACTGAAACACAGAAAACCACCCCTCACTTCAGTCAGTGAAGAAATAAGCCATTTGAGAGGATATTCTAACAGACATAATGGACACCTGATTCTGATTAAGTGGCTATTCAGACTTTTGAGACCAAGAAAGGGCAGACGTTACTGATACAGGACTGAGGAAAGAGATACTCAGGTAGGGATCCCACATCAGAGGAAACATTCTCCTCAGTCCACCCAGACTACTCAGAGCTCTCGCTCAGGCCTGGACTCCCAAGGTACAGGAGACTCACTTGAGCTCACAACTTCAAGACCAGCCTGGCTATATAATAAAACTTTGTTTCCAAATATCCCAAATAAAATAATAAATAATAGATTTAAGAGCTCTACAATCACCTGTTTTGATTTTACCCTGCAGATTGTCATTTTATATACCTATTTATTTATAGTTGTTGAGACAGTCTTATGTAAGCCAGGCAGTCTTGAACTTCTAAAGTGTTACCACACCCAGCTAGACTTTCTCTTATTCACTACTTACAGTTTATCAATAAGCAACTTTTTGTTGTTGAGACAGTCTTGCTATACCGGTCAGCCTAACCTCAGTCCTCCCACGTCAACCTCCAGCAGGCTACAACTGCAAATATGCACCACCACACCTGTCTTATGACAACTGTATTACAATGCAGTTGCAGTGAAGCTGGGCTAAGATGTACACCATATATTTGTGTTGACGGATGGCTACAAACTGTGGAAACCTGGTTCTGTTACTGCTAAGTCCTTTACAAAAAAGCTTTCTCTCACACGTTCCACATTACGTCAGCAGCTTGCAGAGTATGTTTAGAATCTAATTTCTGCTGTTCTCACTCTGGTCTAAGCAGCTTTCTGTTTACCTGGATTATTACAGTGCGTCTTTGCTATTTAGACTTCCTACTTTTGACCGCAGCAGTAAGAACAGCAAACTGCAAATTAGGTGTGATCTGGTGGCTGTTAAGCCAGCAGTCCTAGCTACTTGGCACTCTCATAGGAGGATCAGAAGTTTGTGACCTGCCTGACACAGAGTAATGGCAAGGCCAGCCTAGGCAACTTAGTGAGATACTGTCTTAAAATAGAAAGGGACGCAGGAATGCAACTCAGCAGCAGCGTGCTTTTGTGGCACCGTGAGGCACTAGGTTCAGCTCTCACTTGGGGACAGGGATGAGTAGGTACAAAAAAGTAGATGCACACTTTTTTTTTTTTTTTTGGTTTTTAGAGACAGGGCTTCTCTGTGTAGCCCTGGCTGTCCTGGAACTCACTCTGTAGACCAGGCTGGCCTTGAACTCAGAAATCCGCCTGCCTCTGCCTCCCAAGCGCTGGGGTTAAAGGCATGCGCCACCACTGCCCAGCCAGATGTACACTTCTTGTGAGTTACTAATTAAACAAAACGAAACAAAAACCCAAAATGTGTAGGAGTGTTTTGCTTGCATATGCTCTTAGAGGCTAGAAGGAAGTGTCAGATAACCTGCAACCAGAATTACTGACTATTGTGAGCTGCCATGTGGTGTTTAGAACTAAACCTGGGTCCTCTAAGAAAGCAGCCAATGCTCTTAAATGCTAAGTCACCTCCTTAGCCTCTTGTCAGAAGTTCCTATCTCTTGACTATAAAAGCCAAATCCTTGGGCTGGAGAGATGGCTCAGAGGTTAAGAGCACTGACTGCTCTTCCAGAGGTCCTGAGTTCAATTCCCAGCAACCACATGGTGACTCACAACCATCTGTAATGGGATCCAATGCAGTCTTCTAGTGTGTGTCTGAAGACAGCTACAGTGTACTCATATAAATAAAAAATAAATAAATCTTAAAAAGAAGAGAGTGTGTCCCAAAAATAAAACAAAAACCCTACTAAAGACATATATTGTATTGTTATAGCATGTAGGGGAAAGGAAGTAACCATTCATAGAATCAGAAAAATGCAGGAGACACCTCCAATTAACAACCACAACAACAAAAATAAAAGTATAGGCCAAAGTTAAAAAAAAAAAAAAAAAAAAAAGCCCAACCCTCACAGCAGTTTCTCCTATGGCTCTTCATACCCTACATGGTTATTCAAGCCCTTGCCGACTTCCTTCCTACCTCAGTCAGGTAGGTTCCTGCCTGTGGCCTGTATGCGTCATACTCCACCGAGAAGACTTGCCCTAGATACCTGCACAGCTCAGCCCTTACTCACACCAGCATTTACTCAAAATGTGACTTCCTCATGAAGCATCACTTAGCCACTCTTACAGAAATTACAATTCACTCCCTGGAATTAATCTATTCTTCTTCCATACTGTATTTTTTTCCTCAACAATTTACAGCCGTCTGACAGGGTCAGGCATCATGGCACATTCCTGCAATCCCGGCGCTCAGATGCTCAGAGAGGAGGATCAAGACTCCAAGGTTCCAAAAACTCAGGTGACAGCAGATGCTGGCGAGGATGTGGAGAAAGAGGAACATTCCTCCATTGTTGGTGGGATTGCAAGTTGGTACAACCACTCTGGAAATCAGTATGGCGGACCCTCAGAAAAATGGACATAATACTACCTGAGGACCCAGCTATACCTCTCCTGGGTATATACCCAGAAGATGCCCCAACATGTAACAAAGACACATGCTCCACTATGTTCATAGCAGCCATATTTATAATAGCCAGAAGCTGGAAACAACCCAGATGTCCCTCATCAGAGGAATGGATACAGAAAATGTGGT
>CM052702.1:44122067-44198798 GCA_028551405.1 Uromys caudimaculatus | reverse complement strand
ACCACCCGGGCCCCAAAATGGCGGTGTTATATAGCTCCGAGGCAGCGTGTCCTCCATTGGTTGGCGCGCCCCGGGAGTGGGCGGTGATTAGTCATGTACACCCATAATGCGCTTCGGGGTTTTCCCGCGCTATCCGTAAGTTTCCTCAGAGTAATAGCGCCATCTGGTGATGGCGAATATCCTAACCGCTCCTTACAAGGAATGGTAGTATGTACTATAGTCCCCCACTTCGGATTCAAATTCAAGACAAGCCTGAGCTACATGAGAACCTATAACCCAAACCAAATCCTAGGAAGAGAGCAGAACCTGTTGGTACATGTTCTAATCCCACAGTGGGAGAGATCTAGGCAGGACAATCACAAGTTTGAGAATAGCCCAGGTTCCACTGTGAGACTTTGTCTCTATAAAAAATAAAGATCAGAGCTGGGCAGTGGTGGCACACACCTTTAATCCCAGCACTTGGGAGGCAGAGGCAGGCGGATTTCTGAGTTCGAGGCCAGCCTGGTCTACAGAGTGAGTTCCAGGACAGCCAGGGCTACACAGAGAAACCCGTCTCGAAAAAAAACTAACTAACTAACTAACTAACTAACTAACTAACTAAAGGTCAGATTTAGGGGTGAGGAATTCCATGTGATCTTTCAAAACACTACAGCAACATTGCACAACAGCAGCCAACAGACTCTGAAATGGGCTTAAAGTCTGAATGAACCTAAGACTATCACCTGACCACCCTTGGCCTTAGTCTCCACATCTATAACAAAGGACAGCAAAGTTTATTTCAAAGGATTTTTCTGACACATAGAAGATTCCACATAGATAATATTAGCATAGTGAGCATGCAGCCTCTCTCTTCCCCCTAGAAATATAGTTTGGATTTTTCATATGTAACTCCTACAATATGTTCTATGATTCCCAAGTCTTAAAATTTAACCTTACTTTAATTTCAGCCCACTCATTTCCCTGTCAAGGTGATTCTGAGTACAGTCAGCTTAGTTCCTGAAACCCAAAGAAATCATCTGCCAGGGCAGGGGCATGGGGGTGCAGACCTTTAATCCCAGTAGGCAAATCTCTGTAAATTTGAGGCTGGTCTACATAGTGAGTTTTGGTCAGTCACGGCTACATAGTGAGACCTTGTCTCAAAAGTGAGAAAGAGGAGGAGGGAAAGGGAGAGAAGTAGGGAGGGAGGAAAGGAAGGAGAGAGGGAGGAAGAAACTATCTGTCAGAGTTATAGTAGCAATCAATGATCTGTAAAACATGAATTTAAGTCTTTGCCTACCATTAGTTGTTTTAAATCATCTATCTTTTGAGAAAATACCTCATTATGTAGCCCAGGCTGCCTTCAAATTGACAATATAGTTCAGGCTGGCCTCCAAAAGGCAACACTCTTGCCCCAATCTTCTGAGTGATAGGATTACAGTGTCGCTATCTATCATGCTTTAATGTGTTACTTGGCCCTGTTTTCTTATATGTAATGGAGAACATAATTCCTACCTCAGAGTTGCTAGGGCTCCAGAGTAAAGCAAGTTAATAGCACTCCTACAGTGGTCAATATGGTGCCTATTGCTTTTAGAGCTACTGACTGACTGAACACAGACTCCAATGGCTATACTGCAAAACCTGTGGATTTCAAGTTTAATAGTAAGACCTGGTACTTAATACAGGCCACACACTCTTCTAAGCACTTTGCATGCTTTAACTTCTTTATTCGGTCTTAAATATGTATATGTAGGTATCTCTGTGGTGTGTACACCATGTGTCCTGAGGATCCCCTGGAGCTGGAGATACAGGGAGTGTTAGTCACCTGTTGTAGATGCTAAGAACCAAATTTGGGTCCTCTGGAAGAGCAGACAGTGCTCTTAACAGCTGAGCATCTCTCCAGCTTCATTAACTCATTTAATCTTCACATTGCTGATGAGAAAACTGGGTGGCGTGCCCAAGGCCACAGGTACTGCAAGGTAGAATGGCATGTAGCACTGGTGAGTTCGTGCTTACACTGCACAGTGACAGAGGCAAGGCAGCAGCACCATAGAAGCATAGTGAAGAATTGGTGAGATCATAAAGGCCATAGAGAAACATCTCATTCGATCCAGGATTTGTCCCAAACACTTTCACACAGGTAGTGTTTTGAGGGTGGGTGAAGGGTCTCACAAGTGGATCAGACAAACTCAGAGTGGCAGAGGTATTCTGGAAAGATGAGATAAATTTAAAAGTGCCAAGAGGTGCTGTACACCTCTTCTCTCCTGCTTGAAGAAGCAAGATGGAGAGAGGGGCTAGAAAAAAGGTCAGTAAAGCTGCCCAACAGCCTGGTAAAGGATGCTTCATATTGAATAGCTATACATAGTTGTGTTTTTACTAGACCTAAGCCAAAGTCCTCAGGAAAACCCTTAAAGTGGGTTGGAGAGATGGCTAAGCTCACTGGCTCTTCCAGAGGATCCATGTTCAATTTCCAGCACCCACATGGCAGCTCACAACTGGCTTTAACTCCAGTTCCAGGGAATTCAATACCCTCACACAGATACAACAATGCACAGTGTTTAAAAAACAAACAAACAAAAAAAAACCAAACTTTTTTTTTTTTTTAAAGAAAGATCTGTAAAGAGACTTGAGGAAAGGGACATCAGGAAGCTGTCCCATGGCATAGGTAAGACACATTTCACTATTTTAAGTAGAAGGTCCTCTATTAGTGAGATGTCTTCTAACCAAGGCATCATTATAATACAAGTAAGGGGTACCAGAGACCCAACAAAACACAGCAACAAGAGAGTAATCCAACCAGGAAGTGTTGCCCACAAAGTTGGCACTAGAAAGTCTGAAAATAAGGAGGAAATTTTTATCCTGGATCAGTCTATTTAAAGAGCTTACTTAGGCAGTGGTTTACAACCTGTGGGTTGTAAGTCCTTCAGGAGTACAGAACAACCCTTTCAGAAGGGTCACCTGAGACCATTGGAAAACATAGACGTTTACATTATGATTCATAACAGCAGCAAAACTACAGTTATGAAGCAACAAAACAATCTTATGGTTGGGGGTCACCACGACATGAGGAACTGCATTAAAGAGGGGCAGAATTAGAAAGGTTAGGAACCATGGCTCTCAGTAGTAGACGTAATGTTACAGTAAGAACAGACTACAGACACAATGAAGTAGGGATTTCTTGAACACAGGAACTCAGCAAATGCTTTGGGGTGTGTCAGTGGTAACCTAGAGCACAGTCCCGGAGGCTAAAACTCTGAGTCACAGTTAGCCCTCACTCAACTCTGCTTCAAATGTCTAAGGGTGTGGAAATAAGTCAGGATGAGGATGAGAATATGAACAGATTCAGTTTAGAGGGCCAGTGAAGGCCTGGAGGAAGAGAATAACAAAGTGTCTGCTTAAGTTCTTCACTCTCCAAGATCAGTGTGTTCTTCCACTCTTTAAACTGAGACAGAGAAAAAGACATCTGACTTGTCGAATAGTACAGGCACAGCCTTAATAGTGCCCCATCAATTTGTCAGAAGCACAATTGAAATTCAAACCAATGTTGGTCATTGCTGTGCCATTAAGTCAAATCTACATAGTGGGTTGTGACAAGTATCCTTTTTTTTTTTTTTTTAAAAAAAAATCATAATGTTAAGAGTATGTTGCTGGGCTGGAGAGATGGCTCAGTGGTTAAGAGCACTGGACTCTTCTTCCTGAGGTCCTGAGTTCAATTCCCAGCAATCACATGGTGGCTCACAACCATCTGTAATGGGATCTGATGCACTTTTCTGGTGTGTCTGAAGACAGCTACAGTGTGCTCATATACATAAAATAAATAAAATCTAAAAAAAAAAAAAAAAAAGAGTATGTTGTTGCCGGGCAGTGGTGGTGCACGCCTTTAATCCCAGCACTTGGGAGGCAGAGGCAGGCGGATTTCTGAGTTCAAGGCCAGCCTGGTCTACAGAGTGAGTTCCAGGACAGCCAGGGCTACACAGAGAAACCCTGTCTCGAAAAACCAAAAAAAAAAAAAAAAAAAAAAAAAAAGAGTATGTTGTTGAGAGTAAACTGCTGCTTCTCCGCCTCCATCCCCATCTCACCCTTCCCAGACAGGATCTCACTATGTAACCCTGGCTGGCCTGGACTAGGTAGACCAGGCTAGCCTCAAACTCAAAGATCGGCCTCCCGAGGACTGGGATTTAAGATGTGCGCCACCATGTCTGACACCACTGAAACATTTGGTTTACTTAAAAAACAAAACAGAAACAAAACAAAAACAACTTTTCTTTTAATCGTATGTGCCTGTGTTAGGAAGGAAGGGCACTTTGGAGGAGGCAGGAGACGGGATATATGCCTCGTGTTTGCTGATGCCCTCCCTGGCCAGAAGAGGGCGTCAGATCGCCTACAGCTTACAGGTGGTTGTGCAAGCGGACCGTGACTATTCTGGAAGAGGACCTAATGTTCTTAAAACTATCGCCCCAGCTTCTTGGTTCACTTTTACGTTTAGGTAAATGTGCACTAATACCCCATGCAAAATGTTTCTCTTTGGTTGCTGTCCACAAAATTTGAAACCCCGGATCTACCAATACACCATGAAGAAAATGAAAATAGCTTATATTAACAGTCAAATGAGGCTGTCTCTACCACAGGGTAGCTTCAGGAGGGAAAGTGAGGCAACAATTAGGGACAGAACAGGGAGGGTCTGGGAATTAGCTTACTAACTCCAAACTGGCAGATGAGGTAACTGAGACTGGATCACACACGTCATATACCTCAAGATGAGATTTCAAACCCTTCAGGACTGGGCCCGCTTGCTCGCGCGGAACCCGCCACTCCGAGAGGTTAAGAACACACCCCTAACACAGCGCGCAAACTCGCTGGACTCCAGGGCCCACTACGGAGAGTCGCCTACGCCCGCCCGCCGGACTCTGCGCCGCGCTGCCTCGGGAAGGCCGGAAGGAGCCCCGCGGGGGCGCGGGACGCCCACGTTCGCTCCCTTGGCGCCGGGACCCGCCCGCTCCCCTCGGAAACCCAAGGGCCGAGCTTCACCATCCTGTGGAAGATGGAGGAGGATTCCGTATGTGCAGCACGCGTGGCTTGGCCCTCACGAGCCACTGTCCACGCGCAGCACGCGCCCCACTTGCCACCGCAATGGCCTGAACCCTTCTGATCTCCTAGCTGACTAGACTGCTGGACCCTAGAGGTCCCGCGCGGTGAACCAGACAGTACCTGAGACCGGAGGCGCCTCCGCCATCCCGTGCCGCAGCACCTCAAGCGAGCCCTGCTACTGAGCGAGGGCTGTCACCTGGTCACGTGTCCCGGATTTCCGGCGCTGAGAGACTATTCGCTCCTACGCGCGTGTAGATGGCCAAGGGGGTGGTGCCACTTGAACATACAGCGAAATGGCGCATTTGGGACGTCAGACAAATGCGCCCGCCTGGGCGGAAGCGGGGGACGAAAGGGGAGTGGGGGGAGACGTATGGCTGGAGAGGTCTCCGATCCTGGGATCTAGTCCCCGAACTTGCGTAATTGTTTCTCGAGAGCTGCTGGGGTCTCCAGCTGCAACGCCTTTTTGTTAAGGTCTGCCATCCGCCCAGCTTCAAATGTCCTTCAGATAAGAGTCCGCCTGGAGTGGCTCACGCAGGCGGCGAGGAGGGGGGCCACTGTAGTAATCAAAGGGCATTGTGGAGGAAAAGACTGCAAAACAATAAAAGATTACCGGCCAGTAGTGGTAGCCTACAACTCCAGGACCTAGGAGGCTGAATCAGGGGCTGGGGGTGGGGGTAGAATGTGAATTCCATGTCATCCTGGGCTATATCCCTTTCTGTGTAAAACGAAACAAAACAGTATCTAAAGGGCTAATTGCAAATGAGCCACAAAACGGTAGGCAAGTAACAAGTACAAATGAACACCAACTGAGGGAGACAGTTTGAAGTTACTCTTTTTTGGAGGGTGGGGTGGAGTGGGGGCAGGGTGTTGTGATGTAGCCCCTATTGGTATACAGGCATTCTGGCCTGCCCACTGGGACCTAGCAACTGCTTACACCTGCCTCCACCAGGTGTGACCTGTGTGTGCTGCGTATAAAAGGACACCCTCTCCCCCACCCTCCTCCCCCCACCCTCACCACTCAGCAGCTGTCTATCGCCAGCGTCGCCCTCCCCTTCTCTCTGCCTCATGGCTTTGTTCCTGTCTGTCGGACATGTCCACTTGCCTGCCTCTATTCCTTTCCCAGGTCCTCACTCCTCTTCCTTCCCCCAGTAAACCTCTTATACCAGGTCTTGCATGGCGTAATTTCTCAGGGTTGTACCTTGGCTGGGGCCTTGCAGTAGGATCTTCCTTGTCTCAGTCTCCTTTATTGTAAAATATAATCTCCAGGGTGAGCTGTGGTGACCCCAGGCCTTTAATTCCAGCATTCTGGCAGCAGAGACAGAGGTTCTCTGAGAGTCTGGGGCTAGTCAGATCTACATATTGAGTTCCAGGCTAGTTGGGCGACATTATATGACCCTGTCTCAAACATTCTCCACGATGCCTGTGACCACTTTGGTTACAGAGCTTTTGCACTTCCTTCTAATGTCTACAGACTTAGAAGCCTTCCTTCTACTGGGTAGCTTAGCCTGCCCCTAATCCAGCAAATTTAGAAATCCTTCAGGAATCATATCTGAAAAACTGACTCAGAAAGGTGGGACACTACTTGCAGTAGTGAGACCACCAGAGAGCCGAGAGGAGGGAGTGGAGGGGAGAGAACGGAAGTTTGTGGGCAAGCTGCAGACACAACTGGCATCTTTGGAATTTAGTAGGCTACAAACTGTTTGTTCTCAAATGACATCTCACTCCAGAACCTCAGAGCACAGTAAAAACCAATGTATAATGTTTAACACACTTTGAACAAAAGGCTTGAAATTTACAAAGTCAAATGAAGATGGCAATATCATTGACACCAAAATTAACCAGCCTAAGAGCCCAAATGATCGTATCTACAACCAGAAGTTCTTTATATAACAGAGCCCTGGCTTAATTCTCAGCAGTAGACACCTCTACGGTCATCACACAGTTAGTTCTACAATGAACTGACATTCTGTAAAGGTTGAATTGAAGGGCTTCCATTCACTAGAGTTTTGTGACTGTATTATCTTCCGTCTTTTAATAGTACTTTAGCGCCAACTTCCATACCTGAGCTAACATTTTTGTGACTGTTAGGTAAAACCCTTGGAACATATTATTAAACTCAGCAGACCACTAGCTTCAACTGAATCTAAAGCTAAGAATGACATAACATCTGAACTTTAATAGTGTTCCCAGTCTGCTGACAACCATTTACCTACCTGATATCCCCACCATTGTATTTGGTCAAAGCATTGACTTATGACTTCATTCTGCAACTATAAAAGTCCCTATAACTTCTTTTTTTCTACAGTAGAATAAACCATCCAGGGTAACCTTAACCATGTTCTCAGATCATGGTCACTCATCATAGGTCCTGAATATAGAATATCATTTATGCCTTTAAAGTAAGAGCTGGGTTTTGACTCAACCACCTGCAGACTAGAAGAAATTCTTTCCTATCTCTCTATTCATCCAAGGCTTTTCCTGAAATAACTGACCAGGGAGCATCCACCTCCATTCACAATGTAGACTTGATGGCTTAAACCAAAGTATCAATAATTGGCAGGATATTGGGACATTCAAAGTTGGTTCAGGATACAACGTGCTACATCAATCTCTATCCAGTTCTCTGATGCAATCTCCATTGGCAGCAAATCTCACATCAGGCCTGTGCATGGTCTTTTCCACCATTCAGCATTCTAATCTTTAGAAAATGCTCATGGTTCATGAAATAACTTGCAGAGATAAGATAGTTTTGAAAGCAGAATACAAGGTAAAAATCCGATTTTCTAGAATCTAACTTTCCCTGAACTATACCACAATACTGCACTACTAGATAGGACAAATGAAGACTCTGCATTTCTCAAATAATTCAGGCTTTTCCAGGAACATGAAGTAGACCCATCCTGGAGTTTTCTATGTAGACCAGGCTGGCCTTGAACTCACAGATCTGTTTGCCTCTGTCTCCCAGGTCCTAGAATTAAATGTGTGCCCCAATGCACAGTAGGTGAAGCATCTTTTGGTTTTCTCTAAATTATTGAATTTGAAGATTTTTTTAAAAATTGGTCTCAGTTTAAAGTCATTAGGCCTTCAGTTTCATAATCTTTCTATGTTAGTCTCTTTAATGCTGCAAGTACTGGTGTCCAATACCACACTCTGGGTTGAATTGGAACATGTCTTTTTTAAAAAATAACTTATTTATTCATATTTTATGAACATTGATTGGTGTTTTGCCTGCATATATGCCTGTGTGAGCTCCTGGAATTGGAGTTAGGCAGTTGTAAGCTGCCATGTGAGTGAACCCAGGTTCTCAAGAGCAGCCAGTGCTCTTAACTTCTGGGCCATTTCTCCAGCCCCTGAAACATTCCTTTTTTTAAAAGATGTTTTAAAGTTACGCTTAGCGTGTGTGTGTGTGCGTGTGTGTGTGTGTGTGTGTGTGTGTGTGTGTGTACACGTGTGTATCATGAGCTGTGTGTGGAGGTCAGAGGATAACTGTGAGAGCTGGTTCTCTCCTTTCACCTATGGGTCTGACTGAGAGATCTGACTCAGGTCATCAGCCTAGCAGCAAGCACTATTACCTGCTGAACCTTCTTGCCAACCTCCTGGTTGGATATTACTTGACGGCCTTTTCTTTTAGACTGCTTATTTATATCTGTTGTCTATTCTTTTCTGCTGGGTTGCTGTGGTTTTCTTGCTAATGGATTTATCTTTTTAATATTTGTGTCTCTCTTTATGTTGAGAATGCTTGTCTGAGTGTATGTATGTATGTATGCACATCATATGTGTCCAGCAGATGTTTTTGGAGGCCAAAAGAGGGCACTGGATCCCCTGGAGCTTGAGTTACAGACAGTTTGCTTTCAGGGAGCAGTTAGTGGTTTTAAGTCGTGTGTGTGTGTGTGTGTGTGTGTGTGTGTGTGTGTGTGTGTACCTCAGAAAGATTAGTTGTACGTGATAAATAAATTCAAGGAAGTGAAATTGTGCATGTAGAGAAAGCATGTCTTTCATTCCAAAGATTATATGAGATATATCTAGGCTACTGCTGGGCTTGAGAAATAAGTTAAAACCAAGGATTAGGGCCAGTGAAATAACTTAGCAGATAAAGGTATTCCCTGCCAAGCCTGGTGACCAGAGTTCAGTTACCAGGAACCACATGGTGGGAGGAGGGGATTGATCCCTGCAAGTTGTCCTCTGACCTCCACCTATACATGTGATCCCCCACCTAAATAAATAAAGTGGCCTTTTAAAGCAAGGCTTAATGATTTGTTAGCTGTGTAGGATGAAGCAAAATGTAGGCAGTAAAGACAACTCTAGCCAGGCAGTGGTGGCGCACGCCTTTAATCCCAGCACTTGGGAGGCAGAGACAGGCGGATTTCTGAGTTCGAGGCCAGCCTGGTCTACAGAGTGAGTTCCAGGACAGCCAGGGTTACACAGAGAAACCCTGTCTCGAAAAACCAAAAAAAAAAAAAAAAAAAAAAAGACAACTCTAGAGCATTCTGTTTAGGAGACAGGATAACAGTTTCACTAGCTGGAAGGAAAACAGCAGAGATTTAGGTCTAGAGAAAAGTGATGATCTGTCTTTGCCATGTGACTGTGAAGTGCTTGTGACAGTCTGGGACATCCAAATAATTGTCTGGCAAACAGCTGGATATTTGTAGCTAACACAAACTACTAGAGATCCAGAGCTGGTTAAAATATAAAGAATAAGAGACCATGGGGTACCCAGCTCAAATGGGTACATCTATAATGCGATCTCTATAGCCATGGCTCAGGGAACATCTTGGTAGACAGAGCACAAGGAGTTTAAGAGTTAGAGAAGCAAGGTGGATGCTTGCCATGAGTTAGAGTCTTCTAGATAGGACAGAGAGGTTGCACTCACAAAATCATAACAATATATTTGCCTAAATAAGACATACATAATGACAACTCCAGCTGATACAGCAACCCGAATGGAGGAAATTTCACAAGGCTCCACCATTAGATGACAAGCTATAGGCAGTCAATGGCTGCTGAGGAAGAGAGATAACTGTCAGTTTTCTCCAGGAATGAGCCACTGACAGGTTATCCAGTCTCAAGTATTCAGTCCTAAACACATGTACATGTGAGCAACACTAAGTGGACTCAGTAGGTTATACATATACATATATATAATCATTATAGAAGAGGTCATGAGTTCAAAAGAGTGGAGTGATATGGGAAGAACTGAAGCTGAAAGATGGGGTCTGGAATGAAATAAGTACGGTATACTCATATTTAACATTTTCAGGAAAATAAAAAATAAAAACATAGAAACTAGGATTCTGAAAACAGAGGAAGCCCAGAGTTGGAAGCATAGGTGTGAGGGTCAGTGGTGAAGGCCACAAGGGTGCTGAGGACACTGAAGAACAAGTAAGCAAAGGAAGTGTAGTGAATAAACTGGAACACTAACAATACCTACTACCACAATTTCTCAGCTCACAAATTTCAGGATCCCTGCCTAGGAATGGACCTGCCCACAGGGGGCTGGGGCTTCCCATAGCAGTTAACTCAAGACAATGCCAACAGATGGGCCCACAGACCAGCCCAATGTAGGCAATCCCTCATTAAGATTCTTGCGGGGCAGTGGTGGCGCACGCCTTTAATCCCAGCACTTGGGAGGCAGAGGCAGGCGGATTTCTGAGTTCGAGGCCAGCCTGGTCTACAGAGTGAGTTCCAGGACAGCCAGGGCTACACAGAGAAACGCTGTCTCGGAAAAAAAAAAAAAAAAAAAAAAAGTTCTCTTCCCCTGGTAGTCTTAGCTGTGTCACAATTAAAATTAAAGCTAACCATTACAGACATTAATATGAAAACACCAGAATTGAAAATAAGAATAGGGAAATAAGGCTAATGACAATTATTTTGAGTCATTAGTACATAAGTAATCCCTGAAATCCATAGGCCTGAGATTACTCAAGAATATACATTGTACCTGTAATAGAAGAAACACCTCAGGGGCTAAGTGAGAAAGAACAGTCCATGGAATAAGAACCAAGGTGCCAGATAGGAAAAAAACTTCAGACAAGGCAGGAAAACCAAGAGGCTTCAAGAAGGTCATGATAAGCACTGTGTGTGCTCACGGAAGGCTTCTTGGGAAAGTGAGGCTTGTGGACATGGAGAGGTTTAAGGTGTGCCTTATCCCACCTGTAACTAGACAGTGAGCTCTCAAAGGAAGGGGCTCACTGCTCTTTGATAGTCCCTGGGTAGTAACAGAGTTTGAAACAGCTAGTATTTAATATATGGCTATTGTCTAATCTGCAGACACATGAAAATATGGCATATAAGACAACACGAGCTGCAAGCCAGGTTAGAGAGGGCAGGGACTAAAAGAGAAGGAAAACGTGGTAAGCTACTTGCCTGGTTGCTGTGACAACACGAAGAGCTTTAAAAAGAAGGGTTTCTTTTGGCCCACAGTTTGAGGGTACAGTCCACCATGGTGGGGAAGGGCAGAAGCCTGAGGCAGTTGGTCACACTCCATCAGGAAACGGAGTGACGAATGCTTGTACATGGCTCGTTTTCTCCTTCTCATCAATCCAGACCCCCGTCCCATAGAACCATGCCACCGACAGTTAGGACGGGCCTTCCACCTCAACTGACCTCGTCTAGATACTCTCTCATAGGCATATGCGAGGCTTGGCCTCCTCCGTGATCCTAAGTCCGACCAGACTGACCATCAAGATTAACCACCACCAAGAGACCAGTAAAGACCCTGAAGTTGGGAGTGAAAAGATGGCTTAGTGTTAAGAGCTCTTGAAGAGGACCTGGGTCCAATTCCCAGTACCCACATGGCAGCTCACAACCGTCTGTAACTCTGTGAGACATTGCATACACATGGTTCACACACATACATGCAGGCAAAACAGCCAAACACAGAAAATGTTAAAAAAGAGTAAAACAAAATCCCTAAAATCAGGTAGCAGTTGGACTTACAAGAAAAAGGTGAAGCTCTGGAATTTGCTTTTTATTGTTAGTCCCTCGTGGGAGAACAGAACATTAAAGTACCGAGTACGTAAGACTAGTTCCTCACTTACTCCTCAGAAGGCAAGTACAACTGTACTAATAAGAAACAGTAGTTTAAAAATAATACATCCAAAACCCAAGTTGAGACTGCTTTCTGTTCTTTCCTTTCTATCTCAATGCTACTTACTGGTTAAGCTTGGTTCTGTAGTGCAGGTTTTAGGTTAAAGTGATATTACAATTATATCCTTTTGAAAAATATTTATTGAGTATAAATAAATGTCCTATACATTAAATATCAAGAAATATTCATTATTCATTACAAGTCAGGCTATTATACTGAGGGAACCATGGAATCAAAATAGTAACTCATGATACAGTAGTGATAGTTCATTCCAACATTAGATAGAGTAATGGCTTGCTCACATGACACGACAAAATCTATCAAAAGAGGCCATCACTTAAACCCATCCACAGTACCACAATAGACAACGGTTCTGAAGCACACTATCAACAGTCTCAGTCTCATCAATTTTTATCTTATCAATGTAGCATCATACTGAGACTGTACTTATACTACCATAGAATTTAAGAGTCTCATCTCCTTGGTTTAATTTCAGATTATTGTTAATGAATGAAAACAAGTCATACAAAGTCAAAGGTACTTTTCAGTTAGTCTTTCCTAAGAGAAAAAAAGAATCAAACTTTAGTAAAGACAGCTTCCCCCAAGCAATGAATTCCTTAACGGGAAAATGAAAATATAGGAGCAGTGTAATTAGCTTTTCCTTCAAAGAAAGGAAACCTAAATCTGTTTGGCAATATTTCCTAGTCCCAGAATACTTTTTTTTTGTTTTTTTACATCACGTGCTAGACTGTTGCAAGTCTACGAAGCTGGAATCTGTGGCAGTCCAAATTCATCCACCAGCACGCCATCCTGTGAGAAGAAATCAAGGATCAGGGCTGCTCTTTGGTGTGGTAAAAATGATCACATTTAGTAGGCAAAAGTCACACCCAAGCGTTTAACAATCAAAATCAAAATCCTACTCAGAAGCTGACAATAAGCCTTCTCTAAAAAGGCAAACGGGGCTCGCTTCATCGATTAGGACTGAGGATCAAAGGGGGAGGCCCTCTGCTGGGTGGGAAAGGAAGAGGAGGAAACAAACAGGAATAAACCCAGAAAGGGGAGAGGCAGCTGGGCAGCCATGGGGGATGCGAAGGCCGCCTTGCCTCTAAATGCCTTGTTCTCACTTCCATCTTTATAGACTGGCAAAGCCTTGAAGGGGACTGTCTCGGGTGGACAAGTCGCTTCCCACACTATGTCTTGCCACTAACCAGCCAATACTGTTAAAAGTCCCATCCTCACACTGATCTGTGCCGTAAAAATGGGAAGAGCTGGAGATACAGTACAGTAGAATATTTGCCTAGTATGTGTGGGGCTCTGTGTTAAAAAAACACAGATGCTTCAGGGACTTGTTACTAGGAAACTGAAAAGGTGAGTCATACTAGTGTTCATAAAAATAGCTTCAGCACAATTACTAAACAGTAGGTAATTATATAATTATTTAAAGCACCTTGTGCACCTGGGACTTATAAGGAGTCAGAGAGGTAATGGAATGGAGTGGGCAGAAGACAAAGTTGAGACCACCTACTCTGCGCTCAAGGGAGGTGGCAAGGTGCAAGAAGCCATTCAGAGACTGCCTATGAAGACCTATCTGACCCCCACCTGTTGCTTCTCACATTTGATAGTACAGGAAAGTAATATACAGAGCTGTGCTGGCTAGTCTGTCTGCTTGTTATAAGCTATGGACACCCAAAAGGAGAGGACCTCAATTGAGAAAATGGCCCTGTAAGACGGGGCTGCAGGCAAGCTATTGGGCGTTTTCTTAATGGGTCCTGGTGCCGTAACAAAGCAGACTGAGCAAACCATGCAGAGCAAGCTGATATGCAGCCTTTCTCCACAGCCTCTATGTCAGCTCTTGTCTCCAGGCTCCTGCCCTGCTAGAGTTCTTGGCCTGAATGCCTTCAGAGATAAGTACAATGTGGAAGTATAAGTCAAATAACCCTTTCCTCTCCAATTTGCTTTTGGTCATGGAGTTTTTATCATAGCAATGATAACCCTAAGACAAGAGGGAAGACACAAATTTCTAATTCACTCAGAATTATATAG
Source organism: Uromys caudimaculatus (assembly GCA_028551405.1). Lineage (NCBI taxonomy): Eukaryota > Metazoa > Chordata > Mammalia > Rodentia > Muridae > Uromys > Uromys caudimaculatus. The sequence goes on along the minus strand of CM052702.1, from coordinate 44,184,604 downwards.
TGAATAAAGGCAGATTTAGGACTGGACCCCACTCAAACATTCTGCCAACTGTACTGTGAGTACCCAGTATGCTTATAGGGAGATCAGACAAAACAAGAGCTATAAATATCCAATGGTAAATAACACATTACCCTAGCAACTAAGAGGGAGATCTTATAAGCAGTAACACACTGTTTATGGTGACAATTATACAGTATAAGACAAGGCTTTAAGTCCTTTACATACAACACCTAAATTGCTCAAAACAATCATACCAAATATTTCACATATGCTTGGAATAGAAAAGCTCAAAATAGTTAAGTGATCTGTCAGTGTCAGAAATGCCAATTTTCTTCCTTTGCTAAACTAGGATCTTTCTAACATTAAAGCTTCTCTCCCACCCCAAAACAGGGTCTTCATGTATCTTAGCTTCCAACTCTCTCTGTAGCCAAGGATGGTCTTGAATTTCTAATCCTACTGCCTCTACCTTCCCAGTACTGGGATTACAGGCGTGTGGCACCACACCTGGTCATTGAGATGCTGGGGATCGGGTCCAGGGCTCTGTTCATGCCAGGCAAGCACTCTGTCAACTGAGCTGTGTCCCCAGCCTTACATAGTAAGTTTTATACTTAAATTTTATTTTTATTTTTTTTATTTTTTATTTTTTATTTTTTATTTATGAGTACACTGTAGCTGTCTTCAGACACACCAGAAGAGGGCATCAGATCTCATTACATATGGTTGTGAGCCACCATGTGGTTGCTGGGAATTGAACTCAGGACCTCTGGAAGAGCAGTCAGTGCTCTTAACCGCTGAGCCATCTCTCCAGCCCTATACTTAAATTTTACACTTCATAGTTTAAACAATCCAATAAATAATTAACTAGTGTGTCCAGGGTGGGATGCTTTTTCCTTTCTCCCTTACCCTCTCTCTCAATATTTATTTATATGTATGAGTTGCCTGTATGTATGTCTGTGCACCATATGTGTACATCTTATGTCTGTGAAGGTCAGAAGAGGGCATTAGATCCCCTTGGAACAGGAGTTACAGATGGTTGTAGGCTGACATGTGGGTGCAAGGAATTGAACTCAGGTCCTCTGCAAGGCAGTAAGCACTCAACTACTGAGCCACCTTGCCAGCTCAGGAGTGGGACCCTCTTTAATATAACCACCCAAATATAAGCAGAGAAGTGGGCTGCCCACTGGCTCAGCTACTTGAGAGACTATGGCCAAAAGATTGCCTGAGTTCAGGAGTAAAGGGCACCAGAGACCCTTTGTCTATATTAATGTAACAAACAGAACAAAACAAAAAGACATGTGCGAGGCCCTAAGATAAAGTCCCAGCACTATAACACACACACACACACACACACACACACACACACACACACACACACACACACACACACAAATCAACCTAATACTTTCACTAAGCAAGGCTCATGTATGTATCAACAATGTTTTCCTAGAATCATAATGGAAATTCCTGTAAATAGTACCCCAGGCTGGCTTACAAGTTGATTATATATACTATACAAACTGCCATTGTATATATAAGGACAGTTGGCCTAGTGGTAGAGGCCTGAAAGTTCAAGATCAGCCTGGACAACCTGGTGAGAGCCTGTCTCAAAAGAAGATACAGCTCCAGTGGAAGAGTGCTTGCCCAGCAGGTATCAGGCCCCAGTACCAGGAATAAAACAAAACAAGACATTCTTTAGCCTCAGTGGCATTATTTATGTAGCTAATTAGTTGTTCAGTGCAGGAACACTGGACTTTCAAGGGTTTCTAAAATAATAATCAGGACTGTGAAGCTTAAGACTATATTTTAGAATATCGGTGGACATTACCATTATGCATGGAAATACATGCTGGCAAAACTCATACACAGGAAATAAATCTTTAAGAAAGCCCTCCTCTGTGGATGTGTTAATTAATTTTCTGTTGGACTGTCTAAACTACAGGCAGTAAGTTACACACAATCTTAAGGACAAACAGTACCTTGTTTTTTGTGTCAGTGGGAACTCCTTCTGGAATTGCGGGTGCGGAAGCTGCTTCGTCCAAGTAAGAGCTATCCTCATCAGCCAGAAGCTCGTCGCCCAGTGCATCCAACTCTGAAATTACATAGGTACACTGTAGAAAAATGGGAAGGGAAACTGACCCCTCAAAAAGCCAAACCGTTTGTAATGAGCAAATACAATGCAAAGGGAAAGGACTCACTTGTAAATCGTTTTCATTTGACACAGGGAGGGGCTCACTATGTAATCCTACCTGGCCTAGAACTCAGACATTCACCCACCTTGGGAAAGGGATTTATTCCCAGTTGCAAAATGAAAGGTGACCATTATAAGAAAATGTCAAGGAAACTAGTATGTAACATTTATGAACCCTCCCCCCAGATAAGAAATCAATCAGTTCCCTACAGGTTTACAGGTCCTAGACTTGACAACAAGGCTATGCTTGAGAGTTGGCTAATTCAAACTAGACAACTCTAACACAAATGTAAAAAAAAAAAAAAGAGAGAGAGAGAGAGAGAGAGAGAGAAAAGAAAAGAAAAGAAGCTGGGCAGTGGTGGCGCATGCCTCTAATCCCAGCACTTGGGAGGCAGAGGCAGGCGGATTTCTGAGTCGGAGGCCAGCCTGGTCTACAGAGTGAGTTCCAGGACAGCCAGGGCTACACAGAGAAACCCTGTCTCGAAAAAACCAAAAAAATAAAAAAATAAAAAAAGAAGAAAAGAAAAGTCTCATTTACTGATGGACTTAAAGGAAAGCAGTGCAAAGCAGCACAGGAGCACTGCACATCGTGTGACCATTAGATGAAGTCAGGCGTAGGAATAACTAAAGTAAACTAGCAGCAACGAGGAATGGCTAGAACAGTTAGGGAGTCATGGGGAAAACTCAAGTCACAAAATTAGAAACACTGAAGTAATGGGAAAATGGTCTATGTAAAAATGAAGCATGAGAAGAGCAGGGAGGGAAGGAAGGGAGAGGCAGAGTAGGACAGAGCCACAGGAAATGCAGAATGGGCTCTTTCAGCCACGCCAGACTGACAAGCATCTTGGCACCTCCCTCTTCATGGCCCATTGCTGTGTCTCTGGCATCACACTCGTCTAGACCAGCACCACTTGTGACTACAAGTGATGACAGCGGTAGCTTTTATTCTTCTCCCTAAGCCTACTCAATGACCCTGCCCACTCCTCAGGCAATGCCTACTCCACAGGTCGCCTGCTTGTTCCCTACCACTATGTTAGTCCCCGCTCTGTGCTTTCAATGGCATCTCATACCTCTTCCCAATCATAAGCGTGCTTACGATTAAGAATCCAAGCAGGCAGTTTATATTTCTCTCACTGCTGGTGGAATTTTATAAAGTAGGAGTCAGGCTAGTCAAACAGCTTACCAGCTAAAGGCACCTGTGGTCAAGCATCTGACTTCAATCCCTGGACCCATTTGGTAGAAAGAGAGAACTGAGTCCTGCAGGTTGTCCTTTGACCTCCACAAGCACGGCCAGGGCACCAACACGCACCCCCCCCATAAATAAATAATGTAATAAAATTAAAAAAGAAATATAGGGCTCACATTTCTTTTCTTCAATGCTGAATCTATCCTATAGGGTTCAAACTCTAGTGCCATAAAAACTTTCAGGTCAAAAGGAAAACAATAGGGAAACGCTAAGCTGAAGACGCAAACACCAAGCACAGTGAGCCTTACTAGTTTCTCCACCTCCGTGGAGCTATAGCAGCAGCTTAGCAGATGCAGCTGCCTCACAGGCTCTCTGCTCAGACTGTGTCATAACCAACTCCTAGAGGATCCCGATAGGAACTGCTTTTTTTTTTGGTTTGTTTATTGAAACAAGAGTTTCTCTACATGGCTCTGGCTGTCCTGGAACTCTCTATGTAGACCATGCTGGAGATCTGCTTGTCTCTGCCTCTGGGAAGCTGGGATTAAAGGCATATACCACCATGCCTGGCATCCTGGTAGGAATTTTGTTTGTTGAGACAGGTTTCTCTGTGTAGCCCTGGCTGTTCTAGAACTTGCTCTATAGATCAGGCTGACCTACAACTCACAGAGATCTGCCTGCCTCTGCCTCCTAAGTGCTGGGGCTAAAGGCATGTGGCACCACTGCCTGGCTCTGGTAAGAATTTTAAGCAGCTTTTGAGTAAAGGTCCCAGGCAGCTGCTCCTTCCAGACTGAAGCTAACACACACCCTGAGCACTTACTCACCTGCTTCCAGGTCATCCTCATCTAGCTCTGGGGTGCCATAGCTGCGGCCCAGGGCTTCCTGGATCTCGTTTGCATCTTCCATCATATCTTCCAGCTGGTCTTGTAGATCCTAGAGACATACATAAGACAGAGTTTCCCTCTTTCATTCCAGGGGACACAGAAGTCAGAGTACAACAGAGGTGGACAGCAGGCTGAATGAAACCAAAGACAGTGAGCCACTGAATACTTTTGTAAAGAAAAGTTTCTTATAATGTACAGCAGGCTCTAACATTGCATTCTAGCTATAGGTGGCAAAAGATGTCACAGCAGGGAATTCAGATGTTTAATCAGGAATGGAAAAGGGTCACTGTCATCTTAGGTACAAGAACAGCTTTCTTTTTGCCGGATTTCTGAATTCCCCTCGGCCTTGGCTTCTACCTCTAGAGTTTCTTCTGCCCCTTTCAGTTTCTGCCTACAAGCCTTATCTTCCCTGGCCTGCTTCTTGGGCTGCCTAAGAAGCTTTTCTTCAGCCTTCTCAGTCTGACAAGGACAAGACACCTGTGGCCCCTTCTCCAGACCCTTACCATTATTTTTATTTCTGTGTCTATATATGTGCACAGGCATGTGCCTGCAGGCGACTGAGGAGGCCAGCCAAGGCTGACAGATCCCTGGGGCTGGAGTTACAGGCAGTTGTGGGATCCAAACCCTGGTCCTCTGTAAGTGCTCAACTGCTGATCCAGCTCTCCGGCCGCCGCCGCCTCCTCCTCCTCCTCCTCAGAAGTATAAGAAAAGCAAGTTCACTGAGAAGCAAACAATAGATTCCTGCGGCAGGTAAGGGAACCCAAATGAGCTTTCCATAACGAGGTTCCCATCTATCTTTCTATTATCGTCCTCCACTAACTCTTGCCCTCCACAGTTTCCCCTGAGTCTTAGGAAAGGGAATTAAAAGTCAATTTAAAAATTACATTTGCCGGGGTGGGGGGTGGGGGTGGCGCACACCTTTAATCCCAGCACTCAGGAGGCAGAGGCAGGTGGATTTCTGAGTTGGAGGCCAGCCTGGTCTACAGAGTGAGTTCCAGGACAGCCAGGGCTACACAGAAAAACCCTGTCTCGGAAAAAAACCAAAAAAAAAAAAAAAAAAAAAATTACATTTATTTGTTCGTTCGTTCATTCATTCATATGCGTGTGTTTTTGTGTGTACATGCATGATATGGGGACAGGTGCCATTAGTGCACAGAAGTCAGGACAACTTGTGGGAGTTGGTTCCCTGCTTTTCACTTCAGCAGAGACTGAACTCAGGTCCATCAGACTTGGAGACACATGCACTCACCTGCCGAGCCATCTCCATAGCCCAAAATAGAAATTTAAAAAATGCCAATTATATAACCAGCTCTCAATTACTGTCAGTTCGCCTCTCTACATGATGGTAGCTAGAAACCAGCCTCAGTCAACTGAGAAGATGCTCCTGAAGGTGCCCAGTTTGCCCTCAAATGCACTTTGTAGTTAAAAGTGACCTTAAATCCCTCATTCTCTCGCCTCCGCCTCCCAAGTTCTGGGATTACTGGTGGATGCCACCAGGCAACCTCTGGTTCCCACTTTTCTTTTCCTGGTGTGGTGCTGGAGCCTGACCGGGGGCCTGTGTGTGCGCAGCAAGGACTCTAACACTGAGCTACAGTCCCAGCACACAACACACACGCAGTACACACAAAAACACACGCATATGAATGAATGGATGAATGAATGAATGAACAAATAAATGTAATTTTTAAATTGACTTTTAATTCCCTTTCCTAAGACTCAGGGGAAACTGTGGAGGACAAGAGTTAGTGGAGGACGATAATAGAAAGATAGATGGGAACCTCGTTATGGAAAGCTCATTGTACTGCTTAGTGAGAAGCAATGTCTAAGCCTTTCAAGGCTGCAGAGATGGCCAATCAATTTCCAGCACTAGTGGCTGCTCTTCCAGAAGACATGAGTCTGATTCCCAGAACTTATATGTAACTCCAGCTCCAAGGGATCCTGATGTCCTCTTCTGGCCCCTGTGGGGCAGATGGTACTCAGACATACATATAAGCAAACACTAATACACATAAAATAAAAAAAATTTAAATCTAAAAACAAAAACAAAACCCCCAAAACTAAGCCCCACACCCTTCTGGTGGTACAGGGATGGAACTCAAGAGTCTTGATTATGGTCAGCACATTCTCTACCACTGAGTTCTACCCTCAGCTGTTTTTCTCATCTAAAAAGTGGGATATTACGCCGGGCAGTGGTGGCGCACGCCTTTAATCCCAGCACTTGGGAGGCAGAGGCAGGTGGATTTCTGAGTTTGAGGCCAGCCTGGTCTACAAAGTGAGTTCCAGGACAGCCAGGGCTACACAGAGAAACCCTGTCTCAAAAAACAAAAACAAAAATAAAATAAAATAAAATGGGATATTAGACAAGAGAGATGGATCACAGTTAAGACCACATATGTTCTTTCAAGGTCCTGAGTTTGGTTCCTAGTACCTATGGTGGGAGGCATATCTTCAGATGCACTGGATCTGACTCTCTTCTGGCCTCTAAGGACAACTGCTCTCACATGCATATACCCCTCCTCCAACACACATGACATCTTTTTAAAAGAGAAGGGTATAGTTAGGGAAATGCTTCAGCAGTTAAGAGCACTTACTGTTCTTACAGAGGACCTGAGTTGCATTTCCAGAACCCAAAGGATAGCTCACAATTATCTACAACTCCAGTTCCAAGGAAGTCTGACGCCTGTTCTGGCCAGGCATGCACATAGTGCACATACATACATGCAGATAAAACACTCATATGCATTAAATAAAAATAAGTAAGCCTATTTTTTTTTAAAAGATTTTTTTAAAGATTACTCGTGTAAATAAAATAAAGACTATAGCTGTCTTCAGACACACCAGAAGAGGGCATCGGATCCCATTACAGATGGTTGTGAGCCACCATGTGGTTGCTGAGAATTGAACTCAGAATTTTTGGAAGAGTAGTCAGTGCTCTTAACAGCTGAGCAATCTCTCTAGCCCTCAAGTAAGTTTTTTTAATGAGATCATTAAGATTCATACTGCATATGGCTACTATAAGATTTATTATAATAATATATATAAAACATTACTTAGCTTAAAGCCAGCCTGAGCATCTTAGTGACATCTTGTCTAAAACCTAAATTTTAGAACGTGGAGGGGGGGGGAGGGAAGGACTCTATGTTCAATCTTCAATGCCACCACCACCACCAAAAGAGCATGCCAAATATCAGTGTGTTCTTTATATCCATAGAGTATGAGGCCACTGCTGAAAACACAGCAGGCTTCACTAAGCACTAGAGCTTCCTATAGAAGCATGTAGACATGTGTACTCTCAGGTAAGCACTAGGGAAACCAGGAAGTTAAATACGAAGAGCTGCCTCTTCAAAGAGAGAGATGTATAACCTGTTTTCTGCCCACAAGCCTGGGAGCAGAGGCAGTTAACCTGGTGACCTCTGCACTACCTGTATGGCCGCACCACAAGCCTCCCACAGACCCTTATCATGAGCATTTTACTTTGAGTCGGCTTCCTTAGTTAATTTATAAAACATATCTTTATGGATATAAGAAATTCAATGTGATCATGCCTTAAGTTTGTTGTGTACCTGGGACTGAACTAATTATCACCAGGAATCTTTTTTCCAAATTGTGCTCTGCCTAAGTATGCCTAAAATAAAGCATTTGTTGTCAAAATCTTGAAGTTTGAATCAACACCACTACTGAGTTGTGTGGAACCAAATTTCCTTCTTGCGTCCTCTGGAACAACACTCTGCTGGCCATGGTGTCTGCAGACACCGCCCCCCACCCCACCCCCAGCCACAATTTCCAGAGCAACAAAGTCAAATTCCTTCCTGGCAGACTAGCTTGGTTTTCCACATGACAGTGAAGAGAATACTTCTGAGTGTCAAACTGCCGGTGTTACATGAGGCGTCCTCCGACAGAGAAGGACCAGTAAAACAATTACTAAGAGGAGCAAACAGTAACAGAGGAAGGATTCACATCAAGTCTAAGGAAGTACACATCAAGCAGTACCCCAAGCTAGGCATGGGGTCCCCAACACTTTTTCTTGAGTTCTAGATCAGTCATACCTGCTGGGTAAGACCCTGTCTCTAGAAAAAAAGGGGAGGAAGCTTCTCAAGTCATTTGATGAGTAAGATTTCTCTTTATCTTTTTTTGGGGGACAGTATCTTGCTTTGTGGCCTAGGCTGGCCTTGAACTTATGATTCTTCCACCTCTGACTTCCTAGTCTTGAGATTATAGGCCTGCAACCATAACACAGCCTATGAATACAGTTTCTAGTTACATAGTCTAGTATAGACACAGCAAGAGAAAAAGAAAGTTACCATGCAAAGTATCAGGTTAATCTACCTTTAAATTCAATACTGGATAAACAAAAGCAACACAAACAGAAGTGATAATCTAAAAAGCATAGATGCCCTAGTGTTCTGTGAAATAAAAAGATAAAAAAATTTAAACAGGCCAGGCGGTGGTGGCGTACGTCTTTAATCCCAGCACTCGGGAGGCAGGCGGATTTCTGAGTCTTGGTCTACAGAGTGAGTTCCAGGACAGCCAGAGCTACACAGAGAAACCCTGTCTCGAAAAAAAAAAAAAATTTAAACAGGGAGTTGGGGCGGGTAGGTGGCTCAATTGGCTAAAATTGTAAATTGTTCCTGCTGAAGACCTGAGTTTGGTTTCCAGCAGCTACAAGAGGTAGCTCACAACTGCCTGTCCCTCAGGCTCCTGGGATCTGTTCTCTTCTGGCAAACACACAAATATACATATACTTAAAAATAAAAATGATTTTTTTTTTTGAGACAGCGTCTCTCTACACAGCTCTTGTTGCCTTAGAACTCCCTTTGTAGACTAGGCTGATGTCAAAATCAGAGTTATTCCAGCTTCTGCCTCCGGAGTGCTGGGACAAAAGGTGTATCCCATCAACCTGGTCTAAACATTTTTTTTAATAAAAAGGATAAAAACAGCTAAACATGCAATCAAAAAATTCCAAAGTTAGTTATAGTTTATATCAGAAAAATAAACCTAAGAAGATTTCAAAGTGTACAGCACAGCCTAAAGATACATATATGAAGTCTGTCGTGCTGGCAATCTATTAGGGGCCGACAAGGATAACGGGAAGGAGATAGGGAGACATCCAAAAAAGCCAAAAGCCAAAATGAAGTTGAAGGCAAGGTCTGCACTATAGGGGCTGAAGCAGGACTGACACAAGTACAAGGCCTAAGCGATACAGTAAATTCTACAAGAGCCTGGGCGACAGAATGACATCCTGTCTCAAAAGCAAAGCAGAGCAAAGCTTGAGCTAGGAGACAGTTTAATATGAAGAACAGTGCCGCTCTCCCAAGGACCCGAGCTTAGCCCCTCCATCCATGTAAGAGCAGCTCACAGGTACCTGCAACTCTCATTCCAAGGGATCCAACACCCTCCTCTTGCCTCAGAAGAGACTGTATGCACATGCACAAACCCATACATAGATACATGCATGCACTCATAATTACAGACAAAATAAAGTCTTAAAGAACAAACAAACAAAAGAAAGAAGCAAGAATAACCAAACCTTCTCTTATGTTCATATTAAATAGCTCTCATAGAAACCACAAGAGAAGCTAGGCAATGGTAGCACATGTCTTTAATCCTAGCACTAGGGAGGCAGAGGGCAGGAGGATCTCTATGAGTTTGAGGCCAGCCTGGTCTATAGACTGAGTTCTAGGACAGCCAGGGCTACATAGAGAAGCCCTGTTTAAAAACCAACCAAACAACCAAACAACCAACAACAACAAACCCCCAAAATAAAAAGAACCACAGCACGCATCCAAAATCCCAGAATTTAGATTGAGGTAGGTTAGCACACAGTAAGAAGCAGGCTAGCCTGGACTAAAAACAAGACCTTCTGTCAAAAGCAAAACAATAAAACACTATAAAGAGGCCTAAATATAGAAAATAAAATTACTTTTCATATTTTAGTGAACAGTAAACCGTAAATGGTATTATACAAATGGGCATACACAGATTATTTTTCTTAGTGAATTTCCTGAAAGCTGTAACAATGCTTATTGCCATGTAAGCAGAGACTGGAACTGGTCAAGGGCAGTATAAAAGGGGGCCATTCCCTCCACTCCTAGTGAAGACTGAGACGAGCAGAGAATGCCTTTATGAAGCCAGAAAAATGCGACAAATGCAACAAACGTAACTCCACTGAAGCAGCATGTTATCGTCTTTAACGTTAAATACTTTCTGGGCTCCAAGTATGGTCAGGATACATTCAATGAGCAAAATCAAATCCCTTCCCTCAAGAAAAGAGACATTCTGGTTGGGCGAGGTGATAGTACACACCTTTAATCCCAGTATTGGGAGGAAGTAGACAGATCTCTAAGTTCAAGGCCAGCCTGATCTATAGAGCAAGTTTCAGACAGCTAGGGCTAAAAGAAACCTGTCTCCAAAAACAAAAACAAAACAAAACCAAAAACAGAGAGAGAGAGAGAGAGAGAGAGAGAGAGATTGAGTCTAATTAGAGGGTAAAAGCTCTACTGTCAATGCAGAAAGGAAGCCTTCTTCCTTTAGCAGGCCATGGCTCACTCCCTGCCATCTCGGCCTGCTGTGTGGGATGTTTACCTGACAGTAGCCAGCCTCACGGGCCTTTCCTTCCTGACAAAGCCTAAACTCTAAAAGACATGCTTACTTCAAGAAGCTAATAATTTAGTGCCAAAATATAAAGAAAATCACTAGAAACAATAAAAAAGAGGGCTAAATTCGCCCAGAAATTGTGTTAACCACTTGACATTCATATCTTCATTAAGCAGCTATGGTGCATGCCTCAAAGCACTTAGAAGGCTAAAGCAAGAGACCATAGATTCAAAGTCAGCCTAGACTACATTGTAAGATTTCCCCAACCTCTTTTTTTAATGGAACAATACTTGAGATGGCTCACTTATTTTACCTGCATAGTAACTGTGTGTAGTACCCGGGTCTTCGCATTAGCAATGAGGAAACTGAGACCTTTGGTGCCCTTCCCTTTCCTGAAGTCACTATACAGCAAACAGCAGGACCAGGATTTCATCCCTGTTCTGTAAGTTTCTCACCAAAAACACTTATTCTCAACCTTGCAACAAGTACACATCTTGCAAAAACCAGCAGACAGACAACTCACCTCAATCTGGTCAATTTTTACTTCCTTGTATGCCTTCTTCATTTCCTTTACTCCCAATTTCATGGCATCAACCTAAAAAAGTAGAAGAAAGCACAGTTTATTTGTTGTTTTATCTTGAAGTACCAAGGATTTGAACCCAGATACTTGTACATGCTAGGCAACCATCCTACCATTGTGTTTCATCCCCAGCCCAGAAAATACACTGTTCTGGGAAGTTATGTTTGTGCTGGAGAGCTGTCTCAGTGGTTCAGAGCATCTGTTGCTCTTGCAGAAGACAGAGGTTTCATTCCCAGCATCGACATGCTCACAACCATCTGTAACTCCAGATCCAGGGGATCAGATACCCTCTTCTGACTTCCTTTGGTACTACGTATACACGCACGCAAAATATCCAAACACAGAATGTCATGTTTGCTAAACCATCTCTTAAAAACCATAGAAAAGTATCTGAGATTAAAAATCAACATGAAGCTGGGAGATGACACTCAGGAGGCAGAGGCGGGAGGATCTCTGTGAGTTCTAGGCTAGCCTAGCCCAAAGAGTGAGTTCCAGGACAACCAGGGCTACACAGAAAAACCCTGTCTTGAAAAACGTAAAACAAAAGCAAAACAACAACAAATTAAAATGGGAAAAGGAGCTTTGGGCATACCGTGGTCTTGGTGTCCTTCAGCGACTGGATGGTGTAATTAGCTTGCTCCATGTTAAAGGACTGCTGGGCAAGGTTGTCTCGCTGCTGCTCATACCTTTTGGGGTCAAGTGGGAATTAGAAATGTGAGCCAGATAGAAATCCTCAGGAAGAAAAGAGCCTTAACACTAAACAAACAAGCCAAAACCAAAATCATTTTAAAACTACCCACTCTTACAAAATTCCTCCAAAGTCTTTTTCCCATGGATGTATTTGAGTTTTAATTATTCCCACTTAGCAACACATTATTTGCTTCTTTTTTCTATTTTTTGAGAACAGGTCTTGTAGTTCAGGTTAGCCTCAAACTTATAGTGATCTACTTGCTTCAGCTTCCTGATGCTGGTAATGTGGGTGACTCCACTCCAGGTAATATGGGTGTGTCCACTTCTGGTGATGTGGGTGTGTCCACTCCAGGTAATGTGGGTGTGTCCACCCCTGGCCTTGCTCTCCATCTTATTTCATCTTATTTTTTTCTAGATATTTCCCAAGATGCATTCTCCAGTTCTTTTTTTTGTTTTGTTTTTTTGTTTTTTTGTTTTTTTTGTTTTTATCGAGACAGGGTTTTTCTGTGTAGCCCTGGCTGTCCTGGAACTCACTCTGTAGACCAGGCTGGCCTTGAACTCAGAAATCCGCCTGCCTCTGCCTCCCAAGTGCTGGGATTAAAGGCATGCGCCATCACTGCCCGCCAAGATGCATTCTCAAAAGTGGAACTCTTGGGGCAAAGGATAAGACTATTTTTTAAGATCCTTCATATGTATAGTTAAATGTTTTTCAGACTCAAAATAACCCTATATTCATAATTTAGGCTACCCATCATACTTAATATAATGTCTGATACTTGAAATACTCTTTAAAGTTTTCTATCAAGTTATACAATGTCAAAGACTTATGTCACCACAATCTTTATACAACATGAAAACCATCTAATTAGCAGAAAGAAAAATAGGTAACTCATGATCCAAGAAATCAGCAAATGATCCCATGAAGTTAGGTATTGTGGCACAAGGCTATAATCCTAGCAACTGGGAGCCTGAGCCAGGGCATTGGAGCTGGAGGCCAGCCTGGAGTACACAGCAAACCTGTCTCTAGAAACAGAAACAGGAAGGAGGGGAAAGGATAGCTATATAAAAGATACATAATTTTCAGTTTCCTAAGATTCTAGATGAATTTTCTTTACCTCTGTTTGATATATGTTCCAAGCTTCTGCAATACATCTATATTCTTTTATTTATTTATTTTTTGAGCTAAGGATTCATGTAGCCCAAGTTACTTTAGAACTTACTAGCCAAGGGTAGCTTTGAACCCATGTTGTTCTTGTCTCCATGTACCAAGTACTAGGTTTACAGGGATGTGCCACCATGCTTGCTTTATTTACTTATTTAATTTGAGAGAGGGTCTTATGTAGCCAGGATTTCTCTATGTAGTCAATGCTTATAGGCCCCTGGTCCTCTACCTCCCAGTGCTAAGATTACAGGTCCAGGCCATCAAAGCCAAATTGTATTCCTTCCATAAGAAAACCAAAATACTTTAAAACCAATTGCCACCAAGAAGGCAACAGTTGTAATACACCTTGGCCATTCTAGGCATTATTAGATTTTTTTTCCAGTGTTATTTAATATTTAAAAAAAAAAAAAAAAAAGACAGCATCTGATTGTTACAAAGTCATTTTAAAATTGAAACAAGCCATCAACAATTTTCCTGGCTTGCTACAAACTGATTATGCCAAGTGTCTACAACTCCATGGATGGTCTCATAGGCTGAGCAGTCCACGGGGTGAGCACCACATATTAACTGGGTTTTGCACAAACACTGGGACATAGTAATTGAAAATAAATTGTGAACTTTCACATTTATTCTAGTGAGAGAGAATGAATACTTAGCACTCCTAACTTTACAAACAAAATCAAAAAGTGCATACTAACTAAATAACAGGAAAAGCAAACTATATCAACTTTGCCAGACAAAATAATCCCATATGGCTACCTAAACTTAGGTTAGTAACATTACATATTCGAAGCTTTTGCAAATTTGTAATGAAATCAATAATACTTAAAAAACGATATGAAAGCTGGAAAGAATGGAAGGCCTCTTCACTTTTTGATTTCAAACAGTTCTTAGAAAGGAGATGGTGCATGTGACTTACATCCGCTTTTGCTTTAAAACCCTCAGGGCTTTCTGTTTGACCATGTTCTGAGGAGAAAAACAGACTTCATTAAAAAAAAAAAGGGAAATACAGATGGCAAAAGACGTCTCCCATACGCTCACACTCATGCACCTGCTTGTTTCTTCTTCAAGATGGCAGACACAGAGGCTCCTTGACTCTCCAAGTTCCGAGCACAGATAATTCTACTGCCCAGCTGGTACATCTTAGCACCCTCTGCAACCCACTCTCTGTATCCTGGATTCCTCTTCCTTTTCCTAGGCATTTTATTTCTACTTCCAGCCCCAGCAGTGCACACTGTGCATATCCAGTTGCTTTCCATTTACATACAACATGTTCAATCACTATCATGTCCTCGTGTTAGAAACAGTTTACAACAGCCCACCAACCTCTCCCTTTCAGAATCTGAGAACCTCTACATCAACCTTTGATTCCTCTGTTGGTTCTTCATGCAAATTTATCAGAAACGACAATATTCTAGACATAATGCCATGTAGGCGACTTGTTATTTAATCCTCACACATTAGTATATATTATCTTCATTTAACAGATGAGAAAATTGAAGCTGAGTGATATCCTGGTTCATACTATTAATAAGCTATGGGGTTGGGGAAAAAAACCAAGATAGCTATATATCCATAGCCTACTAAGCAGGGATAGTATTGGAAGGCTGATCTTCCATGCTATATCTAGTCGAATCTGAGTAACCTGACAATACCCAGATTCTAGGCACAACCAAGCTCTCCTCTCCAGAGTCAGGCCTTTACAGCAGAGCATGCCAGTTCCCGTTACATGTGATCAGCATCTCCTACCTACCACATTAAAACCCAGCCTCCCTCTGTACTCTCTGTTCCCTGAAGAATAGATCCTCACATGTATATTTCTCTTTACCAGATTGCGTGCTTTTTCTGTATCCTTCACCATTCCCTACACAGTACTTCCTACAACAGTTGTCACCAACCTTACCTTAGCAGGACCCTCTCTCATCTTCTTGATTTGATCCTTATATTTCACTAGTTCAGCATCCAGTCGGGAAATCTTTTTGTCAATGGATTCTGCCCTGCTATCCACCTTGGAGGAAAATGTCACATGCAGTGGTAATTATTGTAATATGTTTACATGGAATGGGGCAGGAGGAGAGGAAGGAATACAGAAAACAAAAGGAACAATATAGCAAAGGGCAGAAAATAGTAGTTTTCTTGAAGATGGGGAATTCCAGCCCGAACCATTGGAGGGCTTTCATAGACTCTCTCCCACCTCCTAGATTCTGATATAGCAGCTCTCTCTTGAGGAAAACAATTTGAAAATCAATCAATCGGCTGGTTGAGGTTTCCCAAGTGAGAGACTAGTCAGTTTGGGACTCAGCATGAAGGTTCATGGAATGAACACTGGCTAAGATGAGATCTAATGCCATTTCCCAGATCAGGTTTAATCTGGAGGAGCCAAGATTAAGAATTTTGTGCTGCTGGGCAATGGTGGCGCACGCCTTTGATCCCAGCACTCGGGAGGCAGAGGCAGGCAGATTTCTGAGTTCGAGGCCAGCCTGGTCTACAGAGTGAGTTCCAGGAGAGCCGGGGCTATACAGAGAAACCCTGTTAACCCTGACATGGGCAAGGGAAGAAGAATGAAAAACGATTTTTAAAAGGCCAGGTTAGACGAAATGGGGTATAGTGACATAGGAAAGGTAGGTTGTAATGTGAGGACCAAAGCGAGAAAGAAGGGGTGGGGCACAGTGGGCATCGGAAAGAGATAAGTGCAGTAGGGTGAAAGAATGACGAAATTTGAGTGTCTGGTCTGTGGGGTCAGGAATGACCTGGAAAACAGGGATGAAAGGGCTGAGGATGAAGAAGACTGAGGTTTAATGGGCCCGAACCAGGAATGGGGTGGAGTACGAATTCGGGATGGGCGGGTCGGAGTGTCAGAGGTATACAAAGTCAAATGCCCACCGTCCCAATGCAGTCAGTCAGGCTAGGTGGCGGAGCCTTGGGTTTCGCTTTTCCGAAGAATCGGTTCATCTTGGCCAGCGGCGAGGAAACCCAAACACTGGAGGAAAACCAGAAACGGAAGCGTAGTCGCTCAGGTTTCAATTTCCGGCTCTCCCCCCCCCCCATGCGCAAGCGCAGAGTGCTCGTTGGCGTTTCCCGATCCTTTTTCCGTGTTTTCAGCTCCTCCTTCCGGAGGAGGAGCGCGGAGCTCTGGGAGAGGTGGAAAGACTTCTGGAGGAGGGGCTTATGAGGAAGGAAAGGGCGGTGCCTTGACAGAGTGGGTGGGGCCCAGACGCGGCTGGGCGGATGGGGCGGGGCCTGAAGCGGGGGGTCAGTTCCGAGGGCGTGGCGAGTAGATGGGGCGGAACTGGTGAGTAGTGGGGCGGGGTTGCGAGGCGTCGAGCCCCGTAGCCTCCGCTGCGCGGTGATCAAACGCGGGCCTGGCGGACCGCAGTGGCGCGCGGCGACCGCGAGGCGACCGGGAGCCTCTGGGACCCCGGCTGCGCGCCCCTCGGTCCGCCCGGGAGCCGCGCCAGTCGGAGTCCCGGGAGGAGCGCGGCTTGCCTCCCTCTCAGCGTTCATCTGTCCGCAGTGCAGCCAGCGGGCATGATCGATCCACCAGGGGCGCCGCCGCCGGCGCTTGCAAGCCGCGGGTGAAGAAGAAAGTCCGGCCCCGCTCTTCTCAGAGCGAGAAGGTAGCTCACAGCAGAGAGTTGACCAGAAGTAAGAAAGTGACCCGCAGCAAGAAAGTGACCGGGACCCAGGAGGCGACCCAAGTAGAGGAGGTGACCAAGATCGAGGAGGCGACCCAAACCGAGGAGGTCACCGTGGCGGAAGAGGTGACCCAGACAGATAACATGGCCCGGACCGAGGAGATGGTCCAGACGGAGGAAATGGAAACACCCAGACTTAACGTGATCGTCACCCACAGTGAGCGCCAAGGAGGGTTCCGTAGGTCGGATTGGGGTCTGTGGGTTTGGCCACGTGTAGTCCTGGGGAAAGGAAACATAGGTTCTTGGCTATATCTCTGGGGATGTTTTTGCTTAAGGTTGATGTCAGGACATCTTTCCGTGTGGCCGGTCTGTTATTTCCCTGGACACTTATTGGATCCTCTATTTGGAAGCAAAGTTGAGTGTGTGACTCTAGTAATCGTGGGTCTTTGTGTCAGGCTTGTATTAGGCCTTCTTGTGTGTAGAACTTCTAGACATTCACTCGTGTAGAGAGTACGAACTTGGTGCGTGATCAGGCAGTTCCTTACTGAGTAGTGTCTGTGTTGGATGTCACAGAACCGCAGGTTCAATGGGTCATAAGTTCAAGAGTTACTTTCTGGACATCTGGTGAAATCAACACAGAACTAAAAACTTTGGGAAGTACACGAGAAAGCTGAAACCATGAGACTTCCTTAGAATCAGTTAGGAAAGACTGACAAACTTTGCCACCTAAACCATGGTTCTATATCCAGCAGTTTTATGAAACTTTGAGATGGAGCCCCATTCCCACCCCCAAGGCCTCTTGATTTCTGGTCTGTGAGGCACAAATAGGAACTAGGACTCCTTCTGACCCTTGACTGGTTGGGAGAGCAGTCTTAAGGTAGATTTGCACCCCACTTACTTAGAAAAGAATTGGTACCTGTTTTAAAACAAAACAAAAAACCTCTCTGTTGTTTGATTATTCATTTGTCTTTACTAACCATTAACTATGGTGTACTTAGGTGTGCCCAATATGAAAGACTTGAAGGAAAACAGTCCCTTGCTGGTGACATTAGGGTAAACAAGACTAGTGCCATAGAGACAATAGGACAGCCAGGCCATAGTAGGCAGGCAACTTGTGATGGAAAAGTGTGGGTTTTGGAACCAGCTGGATGCAAGGTCAAATTCTGACTCAACAGTTGAAGGTTTCCCCAGCGAGTCTTAATTAGACTGATAGCTGCTTTATAATATTGTCCTGAGGTTTTGAGATAGTGCATAGAAAAATCTTGTACAGTTTATTATGTATAATTGCTTCAGATGCCAGCCATCATTAAAATAGTTTTTTATGTTAGAGAAAACAAATCCTCAAGAAGGTCACAAAGACAAGCTTTGTAATAGGTAGCATATGGATAGATGCAAGTGTGACCCTAACCTGAGTAACCTGACAATACCCCGATTCTGAGCACAACCAAGCTCTCCTCTCCAGAGTCAGGCCTTTACAGCAGAGCATGCCAGTTCCCGTTACATGTGATCAGCATCTCCTACCCAGCTGAATTCAACTCTCCGCTTCATAGGAAAACATCAGCTTATATTTAGGCCTATTCGAAATAGTTATCTTCATTGAATGCTTTTCTTTCTCTAGGCAATGAGAGGTATGACCTTCTTGTTACCCCACGGCAAGGTAACAGTGAGCCAGTTGTTCAAGACCTTGCTCAGCTTGTTGAAGAGGCCACAGGAGTTCCAGTGCCTTTTCAGAAGCTCATATTTAAGGGTAGGTGGTTTTCATTCATCTTTGAGTACTTACGGCTAAAGGACTTATTTTATTTATTAGGTTTTTTATTTTTTTCATGACAGGGTTCCTCTGTGTAGCCCTGGCTGTCCTAGAACTCAATATGTAGACCAGGCTGCCCTTAAACTCACAGGGATCCTCCTGCCTCAGCCTCCTGAGTGCTGGGATTAAAGTCCCTTTCTGGCAAGGGCAGATTTTAAACTGCTTGGTCTTACCTGATGGTGACTTTCAGTTTTCTGTGTGTGGATGGATATTTTGCCTGCTTACATGTCTGTGTGCCATGTGTGTGCAGTGTCCACGAAGGCCAGGAGAGGATGTCAGCTTCTCTAGAACTGGAGTTATAGAGGGTTGTGAGCCACCATGTGAGTGCTGGAACCTGAACCCTGATCCTCTGCAAGAGCAACAAGTGCTCTTAACCACTGAGCCAGCTCTCCAGCCCCCGTCTTTCAGTTTTCAAACCAGAACCATTTTCTTTCATTTGTTTATTTAACAGGTATTTATTAAGGAACTATTCTACACTAGACTGCAAAATCTGGATGAGTATCAGATTTGAAGTAACGTGATGACAGAATTGTCAAGGTTTTTTTTGTTTGTTTAATTTATTTATGAGTACACTGTAGCTGTTCTCAGACACACCAGAAGAGGACATCGGATCCCATTACAGATGGCTGTGAGCCACCCTGTGGTTGCTGGGAATTGAACTCAGGACCTCTGGAAGAGCAGTCAGTGAGCTATCTCTCCAGCCAATTGTCAAGATTTTTGAGGATTAAACATATGAACAACTTTCTCTGGCTAGGCTATGTTCTCTCTTCATTGTAGTGTTTCCTACTTCTGCATGATTGATTGTATTGAAGGTACTGTAAAGTTGCCTACTGTCCAGTTTCTGTAAGTGTGATAACAGAGATAATGCTGTTGCCAGTACCTGACATTGTGCTGATTAGAGAGGTTTTGAGAGATAGAAGGGGAGCCCTGATGGGCTAGTGCCTTGGTTGGTGCTGATGGTGCTGAGTGCTGAGGCACCAGCTCCTCCCCACCGCTATCTTCGGCCTTCTCACTACTATAGGAATCCAGTATTTTTGGTTCATAATAGGACCAAATTTATCTTATTAGGTTTCAGTCGTTGTAAAGAATTTAATAATGAGCATTACGGCAGGGGAATGACTCAGTGGTAGAACTTTTGACTGTAATAATAGCATCTTTCTTTATATTTCATGCTACATAGATCTTTGCCCCTTCTTCTCCCCTGGGTGGGAGAGTGATAGTTTCTTACAGCCCAAGCTGTCTTGGAACTAGCTATGTAATGTACACTGTCAAGCCCCATGTCTTTTTCTTTTTAAAACTAATTTCTAAATTTGAATTTTATCTTTTAAAGTTAAGTATGGGAGCACACACCTATAATCCCAGTACTCTGGAAACTAAGCTCCATGCCAACTGGGGCAATATAGTCAGGTTCTGTCAGAGGGAATGGAGTGGGGAAGCATGGAGGGAAAGGAGAAGGAAGGAGAAAGGAAAGAAAAGAAGCTCAAGTTTCAAAACAGAAAGGCCAAAGAAGAAAGTGTTCCCCTGGATAAAGCTCCTTATTCATTTTCTTTAACGGTACTGCGGGTCAATCAGACATGCTAGGTGAGTACCAAACCACTACACCCTATCCTCAGCCATGTGTTTCCTTTTTACAACATCGAGTTTACCAGCATTCATTGAAGTATTCTGAGAGAAAAAGGGAGCTTTCATGACTACAAAATCTTTTATTTACAGAAATTATGTTAGGGCTGGAGAAAATACATCGTGCACACATATATAATTAAAAATAAAATGAATCTTAAAAGCTTAGGGGCTAGAGAGATGGCTCCTGTAGTTATGAGTACCAGCTCCTCTTCCAAAGGACCCGGGTCCAATCCCAGCACCCACACGGAGGCTCTAAACCCGTGCATAACTCCAGTTCCGGGGGATCGGATCTCCACTGGCACCACATGATACGTTCAGGCAAAATACCCACACACATAAAACAGTAATAAAGTGTTTTAAAGAAATTTATCTGTTATGGGAATTATATTAATTTTTTGCTCCTGAATAAGATTTTTATTAACTATTATATAGGAACATTTTCAGTTATTTATTTAGGATAAATATCTAGAAGTGACGTCAGATAAAAGACAGTTTTAAAAAAAAAACCAATTTCAATTTATCTTTTTGTTTTGTTTTGCCTTTTTTTGTTTGTTTGTTTGGGTCTTGGCTTTTCAAGACAGGGGTTCTCTGTGTAGTCTTGGCTGTCCTGGAACTCACTCACAGGCTGGCTTTGAACTCACATCCAACTGCCACTGCCTCTGCCTCTGCTTCCTGAGAGCTGGGGTTAAAGGCATGCGCCACCAGCATCGAATTACCCTTTTCTTGTGAGCAAGCATGAAGTGGCTTGTTTGGCTGGTTGGTTTTGGTTGTTTTTGAGATATAGATTATTCTGTGATTTTCTCTGGCCTGGAACTTGGCCTCGGTCTGCAGACCATTCTAGGCCTGAACTAAAAGAGATCTGCATACCTCTGCCTCCTAGGTACAGAGGAGGTGTGCCTCATCCCCCATTTTCTGGGTTTTCTGGAAGAGCAGCCACTGCTCCTAACCATTGAGCCATCTCTCCAGCTCCCTTTTAGATTAGATTTGTATTTCTGTCTTTAAATAATGTGTATATTAGTTTTATGAGAATTTCACACAATGTTTTTGATCATGTTATTAGCTTGCTTGCATCTCCCCTCCTTCATTTGAGTCCAGGTTGTGTTGCCCCAACATTCTTAGGTCCAGGGTACACCCTGGAGTGAGGCGAACCGACCTGTCGGGGGTCGCACTCCGAAAGACAATCCGCTCTTTCCCACAGGACTGCTGGGGTGAGGCTCAATCCCACCTCCTTCTTGTGCATTAGCTGGTCTATTTTCAGTCTTCTACAGATGTTATAATTTGTCATGTCCCTCCACCACCACCCCCTTTTCTTTCTTTCTTTTTTTTTTTTTTATTTCAGGAAAATCTCTGAAAGAAATGGAAACACCATTGTCAGTACTTGGAATGCAAAATGGTTGCCGGGTCATGTTAATTGGTGAAAAGGTAAATTGTTTTTCCCATCAAAACTCTTCATAACTGAATGACTAAAGTCCTAAATGCATGTTTCTGTATAGAAGACCATATTGGTTACCCAGATTCAGCACTGACGACATGCCTCATTACATAATGTTTGATGAGATTACCAG
The DNA here is from genome assembly GCA_028551405.1 of Uromys caudimaculatus. NCBI lineage: Eukaryota > Metazoa > Chordata > Mammalia > Rodentia > Muridae > Uromys > Uromys caudimaculatus. Next base: position 44,162,693 of record CM052702.1, on the reverse strand, counting down.
TTTGGTTGTATGTTTCTATCCTGTTGCGTAGGCTTTCTCTCTAGGAATTAGGAACCACTGTGCTGTCTGAGGGGTATGGCTTCTGTATTTGGTGACTCTTCTCCTCTAGTTAAAATGTGCTAGAAACAGGCATTACTTAAAATTTTCAAGAGAGCTTTCGGTTGAAGGTGTAGAAGTAGGTACTCTTGTTCAAGTTTGAGGAGCCTTCTTCCTTTTACTAAAATCTACAAGAAGAAAACCCTCTCTGAGTGGGAAGGTTCAGACTGGAGAACTAAGGGGACAAGAAAAAGTTAATGGGTGAGAGGTGAGGCTATGGCCCCTGAGGTGATGGCCACTGTGCCCAACCCTTCATTGTGACACAGTGGTACTACTGAACTTGAGAAGGTTTCTCACTTAGTGAGGCGGCTGAGGGGCTTGGAGGTAGGAATGAGCTAACCAGAAGCATCGAGAGTCTAATCTTGGAGCCTTCAGGAGGCTGGTCCTAAGATAAGGTCACAAACAAGAATGGACAGTTGGGGGAGTGTGACAAAGCAGGAGGCTGCTGGCCCTGGCCACCGGCTGTGGCTGAGAGGAAGGATAATGTTGTGAACGTCTTGCTGAAGGGTTGGGAGGAGAGCGTGGGCAGCAGGCGGTGCCCTGCTCTGTTCAGTGAGACCGGTGGTCTCTGTTGGACTGGTTAGGATCAGGGAGTCCATAAATTCTAGTACATTCCCCGTGTTTGGGCGTCGGGACCTTAGGTCACTTTACTACATTAAGGCCCAGTGCTGTTATCTATAAATCAGTTTCTGCTTCTTAGGGTTATGGTAAAGCTTAAAGAAGTTGCAGGGGTAACTGTTAAGCCCAGTACCTGGCATACAAGGAGAGTTCTGAAAGAGTGTTGTCATTGTCACTATCATGTTAAATAGTAAAATTCAACTGAAGGGTGACATTTCCATTTAAAAGAATATAGTCTTGAACCAAACGTGTTGGCGCATGCCTCTAATTCTAGCATGGGGAAGATAGAGGCAGCTGGATCAGGAATTCAAGATCCTCCCATTACATAGTACACTTGAGGCCACCCTGTGCTATTTGAGGCACTGCCTGAAAAAAAAAATTGCTGTACTGCTGGGCGTGGTAGCACATTATCTGTAATCTCAGCATGTAAGAAGCTGAGGTGGGAGAAATAAGACTATAGATAGTCGGATCTTGTCTCAAGACAAAACAAAGGACTAGTTGAATTCTCTGTCTGCCCATTTTGGGCGCCTTAGTGGTATTCACTGGAGCTGTATTTATCCTATTTTGTGTATACTAGTATGTTTGTTGCCTGTGTTTGTATGAGTGCACTGTGTACTTGCCTGATGCCCATGGAGGCCCACTAGGGCAGGATGTGCTTGAACTGAAGTTACAGAAGATTGCAAGCCACTGTGGGTGTCAGAAACTGAACCCCCTCTGGCAGAGCAGTGAGTTGTCTCTAGTCCTTGCTATGTTCTAATCTGGCTGTTGGGGTTGGGGTTAGCACAGAGCTGAGGCTGAACCTGACGCTTGGAATGGCTCCATTCTCTGAGCATGACATCAGAATTCTCACTAGAATGTCTGCCTGACACCTCCCTTCTCTCTGGACTAGGCTTTGTAGGTAGGAACCCTGTTGTCTAACCCTTTGACATGCCTTCCAGGCAAGAAGCACGAGACGTTGGTTCAGTCTTTTCTAGGTGAGCGACTGCTGACCTGGTTTTCTTCTTCACATTAGAGCAATCCAGAAGAGGAGGCTGAGTTAAAGAAGCTGCAGGAGTTGGAGGCATCTGTAGAGAAGACAGCTAACCACCTGGAAGAGTTGACTAAAGAGCTCTCTGGCATCCAGCAGGTGACGTCTCTAGTCTGTGGGTAGAGTGGTATGGTACTGTTGCCTGGTTGGCTTTTTAAAAAACAATTTATTTCACTTTTAAATGATGTATTTATTATGGGGGGGGGGGGGGGAGTGTGTGGTGGCCAGGGAGACAGAGCTCTCAGATTCTCCCAGAGCTGGAGTTATGTAAGGTCGTGAGCCTCTGTAGATGCTAGGAACGGAACTCAGGTCGGCCGGAAGAGCAGTACACGCTCTTAATCACTGAGCCATCTCTCCAGTCCTCTTTTGTGTTTTAATTATAAAATTAATTTGCAATGCTTACCCAAAAGTTTTAAATGTGCATATAGATAGATTTAAACTGAGGCCTTTCACATCCTAACCTCTGTGCTCTTACAGTGCTTCTTGTGTGCAGGTGTGCACGAGTGACCCAGAGATGTTAGTACTCTGAAAAGTATTTTTCATCTTACTTGTGTATTGAATTTTAACTAAAATTTTAGCTAAAATTTAATATGATGTACATTTGGTAAATTGTTCTTTTACTGACTAAAAATTAACATTTTCCTGTGTCATTGAAAATGGCCGTATTTTACTGCATGTGAATGTATCATGGTTTACCTAACCTAGTCTCTGTTGTCTGTTTTACCTAAATTTTTTTCTTACATATGCTGCGTCTTTGAGTGCTCTTAGACACAAGTCTTTTCTGACTAGTTGTGATTGTCTTTGATAGAACTGAGTTTGGATTTCTGAGTAATGTTTGAACTTCTTGCTGTGTGTTTTCAAATAACACATTTGTCACTCTGGTTTAATGGCCATCTTCAGAAAGTCCTGCTTTCAACTCAGCCACCAGCTAACTGATCATTAGACAAAGAGATAGGCAGCAGGGTGGTTTAGGGGGTCAGGAGTTAAAGAACAGCGTTGACTATACAGTGAGTTGGAGACTGGCTTATACTACATGAGATCTTGTCTCAAAACAAAACCAAAATAATACTGTCATCATCTGTTACCATGTGTATCTATTTGTGCCATGAGGTATGTGAGTGTCTACACATCTTCCTCTTCAACATTCCGTAATCCGAAAACAGTGAGGTATGGCGAGGTTAAATAACTCGCCTAAGATCTGAAGCCAAGTTGGGGATGCAGTTGAGATTCCCAGCATCTGTGTAGAAACTGGACATGGTAGCACACTGTATAGTCCCAGTGCCAGGGAGGCAAAGACAAGAGGATTGGATCCCTGCCACTCACTGCCCAAGTAGCCTAGCCAAATTGGGCAAGCTCCAGATTCAGTAAAAGATTCTGTCTCAAAAAATAAGGCAGAGCCTTAGTCAGTGTCCTATTGCTATGAAGAGACACCATGACCACAGCAACTCTTAAAAGAAGAAAGCCTTTATTTGGGGCTGGCTGATAGTTCAGAGGTTTAGTCTGTTGCCATCATGGCAGGAAGCATGGTGTCATGCAGGCAGAGCTGGAGAGGTAGCTGAGAATTCTACATTTCAATCCACAGGCAACAGTTAGAGAGAGACACTGGGCCTGGCTTGGGCTTTTGAAACCCCAGAGTCCACCCCCAGTGACACATTTCCTCCCACAAGGCCACACCTCCTAATCCTTGTCAAGTAGCACTGTTCCCTAATGACTAAGCATCCAAATATATGGGGCCGTTTTTATTTAAACCACCACACAGTGTTGACAAAGACACCTCATGTCAACCTTTGATGCGCTGTGCCCAGCATTTCAGTCTGTTCTCTTAATGTCTGCTTTTTATGTGCATGTATACACTTGTGTTGAAGACTGCACCAGGAGGCATTCAGACACCCAGAGAACTGTGAGAGAAAGCAGTCTGTGCCGGGCAGTGGTGGCGCACGCCTTTAATCCCAGCACTCGGGCAGAGGCAGGCGGATTTCTGAGTTGGAGGCCAGCCTTGTCTACAGAGTGAGTTCCAGGACAGCCAGGGCTACACAGAGAAACCCTGTCTTGAAAAACCACAAAAAAAAAAAAAAAAAAAAAAGAAAAGAAAGAAAGAAAGAAAGAAAGAAAGAAAGAAAGAAAGAAAGAAAGAAAGAAAGAAAGAAAGAAAGAAAGAAAGAGAAAAGAAAGAGCAGTCTGCACCCTGGTAGTATTCTTAGACTGGCCAAGGCTAGCATTTCTAATTTCCACAAGGGATGAAGGTCTGAGATTCAGCCTGGCTTCTTAGATCAGTGGTGAACTCTGGGTTGCTTCACCAGTCTATTGGCATGTTTTTCCATGAGTCTCAAACACTTGCAATAGTGCTGTATTCCTTCTCAGGGTTTTCTGGCTAAAGAATTGCAAGCGGAGGCTCTCTGCAAACTTGATAGGAAAATAAAAGCAACAATTGAGCAATTCATGAAGATCTTGGAGGAGATTGACACAATGGTAAGTAAATATTCAGCTCAGAGTTACTAGCCTTTTTATTTATTTTAACATTTTATTTATGTATGTTCTGCCTGCATGTATGCCTGCATGCCAGAAGAGGGCACCAGATCTCATTTTAGATGGTTGTGAGCCACCATGTGGTTGCTGGGAATTGAACTCAGGACCTCTGGAAGAGCAGTCAGTGCTCTTAATCGCTGAGCCATCTCTCCAGCCCCAGAGGTACTAGTCTTTAGTGGCAGTATTTCAGACTATTTCTTTCTATCAGTATTACACTTGAATTACCTGGGCAAATCTGTTCCTCGGGGATGTTAAACATCTACTGTTATGTTCCAGGTACTATATGTCTTAGTTAGCTTTAACTGTCAACTTAGCACAGCCTAGAGGTACCTAAGAAGTACATCTCAACTGAAGGACCACAGATCAGTGTGACCTGTGGGCACATTGGGGCAAGGTTGTTTTGGTAATTGATATAGTCCATTATAAGCTGCATCCTCCTTAGGTAGGTGGTCCAGGGCTGTATAAGAAAGCTAACGCTGAGCCAGGGAGATGGTTCAGTGGTTACAAGGACTGGTTGCTTTTCCAGAGAACCTGGATTTGATTCCCAGAATCTACATAGTAGCTTACAACCATCTGTGACCCTAGTTCCAGCGGATCCAGTGTCCTCTTCTGGCCTCCTCAAGTCCCAGGCACGCATGTGGTGTTGAGATACATACAGGCAAAACACCCATAAAATAAATAAACTTTAAAAAGAAAAAAAGCTAAGCATGAGCCAGAGTGAGCCAGCAAACAGTGTTTCTTCATGGTTTCTGCTCTGGCTTCATTGACCAAGGGCTGTGACCTGGAAGTGTAAGCCAAATAAATCCCTTCCTCCCCTAATAGTGTTTTATCAACAGGGAGGAAACGAGGGTAACACTCTAGGTTCTGGGTGAATATGTGGACTCTCTGATCTATAGGCGTTTACAATCTACCAGTATAATAAGGTGGGGGGGGGGGGGAAGAGCGAGCGCACGAGCACACTCATGGACCCGGAACCCAAGGAGTTTATGATCTTGTGGTTAAGGAGACATGGGTCTTTGTTTTCCTAAGTCTCAAGTAGCTAGTGATGCTGCGGAGCTAGTTTCTTCTACAGACTTCAACCACACCCAGATCCTGGGAGGCTGTTGACTTATTCACCCAAATTTTCTTTAACTTATGATAGTAAGGGTGTTCAATGACCTGGTACTTCATTCTCGAGAGTGAATTTCTCTGGTCTTGGAACTCAAAAAAAACAAAACAAAACAAAAGCAAAAAGAAAAACAGAAGGTACTTTTCCTGGCATAGTAGTATTTAAATGTAAGAAAGAGTAAAATACAAAATCTGTGTTTCAGATCAGGTTACAGTCCAGACATTGCAGCCAAGGACAGGGGAGTCACAGGGACAAGAGCCATGAACGGAGCCACATAGGATGCTGAGCTAGAGAAACGATACCTGAAAGTGCACATCTTAGCTCATATTGCTGACCTGTTTGGTGTCATGTGTATCTCCCATGTCTCACGTCATTGTCATTGCTGATGTCAGCTCTTTGGTGTCAACTGTTTCTTTCATAGATCCTACCAGAAAAATTTAAAGACAGCAGGCTAAAAAGGAAGAATTTGGTGAAAAGGGTTCAGGTGAGTCCTATGGTAGTACATGACAAGCTATAATATATTAGTGTGTTGGTGTGTGTGTTTGTCTGTTCAAAGCAGGGTAGTGCAGAACTCCGCCACGATACATGGTCTGTTATTTATTAGCATGAACCCACGAAGGGGGTTCTTATGCCTATGTACCTGATTTAATCAGTTTAGGCACATTCACTGGAGAGCAGATAGGGCTGACAAAGTTCTGGTAAGGGCCATTGGTGTGTCCAGTACCCCCTTTTTATAGGGTTTCTGGCCTAGATCATAGTCAAAACCATGGCTCTTTGTTTTACTATCCCTTACTCCCCTGAACCTTGGAGTCCGGGCTGGAGCCCATGACCATCCATGCACAGGCTGTTTAGAGTCTAATCTACAGGTTCCCCAGAATGGCTAAATAAAGAACCTTGTCTGAGCAATGGCTGGCTTGTCATAGGAGGGCCCTGAATGTCACTGCCTGTGTCTGTCTTGCAGGTGTTCCTAGCAGAGTGTGACACGGTGGAGCAATACATCTGCCAAGAGACAGAGCGGCTGCAGTCTTCAAACTTGGCCCTGACTGAATGAAGTGCAGCAGAGAGAGGCTGTGCTGGCCTGAAGAGCTGCTCCACAGCCCCACCCTCTCTGGAACAGAAGTTGCTTGTTTCTCCAAGACTGCCAGGGGCAACTAGCCAAATGCCAATTTCTCCACTCCTCCAGTTCTCAGTGAAAAAAAGTACTGTCTTTGCAACCTGAACTAGACTTCCTGTTTTCTCATTTTGGCTCCATGTGGTTGTGCCATCCAGAGCTGCCTTTCTAGGAGAGGCCTCCCTGCCCATGAGTTGCCAGCTCTAGTTCATCTGGAGCTAGTTCCAGGTTTGTAGGGTACCCTCATCCTCAGATTCATGATCTGTGACCTCAGTTTGTAGATATAAGATCAGAACCACCAGGAGGTGGAATCCAGATGGGAATGTTGGATAAAGTTTGGCCCCTGGACAATCCAGAGTACCTTGCTGTCTTGCTGTGACCTTATTCCAGAACATCTGGCTGGATGTTGGTTTAAAGACCTTGTCCTCATCCCCTACTGCTCCTCCCCACCCTCCACTGCTCCTCCCCATCCCCCACTGCTCCTCCCCATCCCCCACTGCTCCTCCCCACCCTCCACTGCTCCTCCCCACCCTCCACTGCTTCTCCCCACTCTCCACTGCTTTTCTCCAGCCACAGGCCTTGGTTTCAAGGTGAGATTCTTTTGTTTTGTTTTTGTTTTTCTGTGTAGTTCTGGCTGTCCTGAAATGCATTGTGTAGACCTGAGATCCACCTGCCTATGCTTCCCAAGTACAGGGATTAAAGGCAAGCAGCACTATGCCTGGCTTTAAGGTACTAGTTTTTTGTTTGGTTTGGTTTGGTTTTTCTCTCTCTTTTTTTTTTTTTTTTTTTTGTTTTTTTCGAGACAGGGTTTCTCTGTGTAGCCCTGGCTGTCCTGGAACTCACTCTGTAGACCAGGCTGGCCTCCAACTCAGAAATCCGCCTGCCTCTGCCTCCCAAGTGCTGGGATTAAAGGCGTGCACCACCACTGCCCGGCTTGGTTTGGTTTTTCAAGACAGGATTTCTCAATGTAGCCCTGGCCCTGGCTATCCTGGAACTCATACTGTAGACATGGCTGGCCTCAAACTCACAGAGATCCTCCTGCCTCTGCCTCCTGAATGCTGCGATTAAAGGTGTGTGCCATCACTGCCTGGCTTCAAAGTGCTATTCTGAGATGGCCCCTGTGGTTAGTAATGTGAATGACCTTGCCCCTAAACAATCTCTGAACTAAGCTGAGTCTCTGCCTGAAACCAGCTCAGAACCATGGCTTGGGAAGGCTGACAGTAGTTTGAGTGTGTAAATACAGGTGAGGCCAACTGGCTACTTCTGTTAACCATGCCCTCTGAGCTCTACATGTTCTTTGAGATTGTGCCTGTTGATTTTGTGGACTTCCTCTACCGCTGTTTTGTTTTTTAGATTTCTTACATTACTTAACTTTGCGTATATGAGTGTTTTACCTGCACGTACGTCTATGTGGTGTGCATGCAGTGCCCACGGGTGCCCAAAGGACGTCAGATCTTATAACTGCAGATAGAGTTGTTAGCTGCCATGTGGATGCTGGGAATCAAACCTGGCTCCTCTAGAAAGGCAGTCAGTGAGTGCTCTTAACTGCTGAGCCAGCTCTCCAGCCACCGACCCCCCACCCCCCATGGCTTTTAAAACCAGTCTGTATGTTGTCATCAGGCATGAGAGTATTTGGAACGCTTGCTCACTGTTGTTTCTCTCTCTCTCTCTCTCTCTCTCTCTCTCCCTCCCTCCCTCCCCTCTCCCTCTATCTCTCCCCTTCTCTCCCTCTCTCTCTTTCCCTGCCCTCTTTGCCTGTGCGTGTGTGTCTGTCTGTCTGTCCCTGTCCCTCCTTTGGACAGAGTCTTACTATATAGCCTAGGCTGGTCTTGAACTTGTCCTTGCCTCCTGAGTTCTTGAATTACAGGTGTACACAACTGTATATAGTGTTTATTTGTTGTTGCTTGTATGAGAAAGAAAATATTTTTGTGGCTTGCCAGCATTTGCATTTGATGAAGCTTAGAGTGATTTGTGTGTTAGAATCCTTTTAAATTAGTCAGTTGCTGTCAGCTCACTTTTTAGCATGGCACTCAGGGGATAGGCTCTCAACTGGCCACTCTGAGGCTTATCTTACAACCAAGAGGGATTCCCTGAAGTCCCAGGGACTTAGGACTGGGTAGGTCAGACATCAGACCTAGTGGCAGTCAAAGCAAACAGATAAACAGAACTCAGGGCCCAACCCAGCCCACTCCTAACTTTACTGGAACTGTTCACTGTTTTATATGGCAGCTGTTTGGCCCTGGGTCACATTTAACAAGAAGTTACTGTGGGGTTTGGAGATAGCTTAGTTGGTGAAGTGTTTGCCACACAAGCAAGAGGATCTGAGTTTGATGCTCAAAATCCATGTTTTTGTTTTATTTTTTAAAGCTGAGAATGGTGGCACATATTTGTAACTCTGGCACTGGGGAAGTATAGACAGGTGGATTCCTGGGGCTCACTGGCCAGCCAGTCTAGCTACTGAGAGACCTTGTTTTAAAAAAGATAAATAGGGTGGGTGGCCCTAGAGGAACAAAGCCTGGGGTTATCCTCTGGCACCTGCACAGAAAGTTACTCAGCGCCCAGCACTGTTTGTATAGATCAGTGATCTGCTCCTCACGCCATAAAGAGCTAGAGGAAATGGGAAAGGCAGCAAAGCCACACCAAGCTGGGTGCTCTATGTAAGATGGATTTTTATAAAACGTGTATGTGGTGCGTTCCTGCAGTCACCCATAGAGGCCAAAGGTGCTGGAGCCCCCTGGAGCTGGAGTTACAGGTGATTGTGGTCTGCCTGATATGGGTGCTGGGAACTGAACTCCGGTTCTCTTGTAAGAGACGTGTGTGCTCTTAACTGCAGAACAACCATTTCCAGCCCTTAGAGGATTAGTTTTGTCAACCTGACAATCTAGAATTATCTGGGATGGGAGTTTCACTGAAGGATTATCTAAATTAAGTTGGTCTGTGAACGTCTTCGAGGGGGTTATTTAATTATGTTAACTGAGGAGGGAAGACACGTCCACTGTGGGTAACACCATACCCTAGGCAGAGGACTCTGAAATTTATGAGTAGAAAGCAAGCTGAGCACCAGCATGCATGCATGTATCCTTGCTTTTGCTTCTTTGCTATGGATGCAATGTGACTAACCCCCTCAAGCTTCAGTGACTTCCTGCCATCATGGATTAGCCTGGGGTTATGAGCCAGACAAACCCCCTTTCCCTTTAAGTTGCTATGGTTGGGGTATTTATCATAGCAACAGGATTCAAAAGAAGACAGTTGGTCTCTGACACTCTCCAGTTCATTCTCCTTGGAGCAGCCTACATGATGCTAGAATATGTGAGAGTTCTAGATAGAAGCCTTCAGTGGCTCCAGTGCCTTTTAGGATGAAGACCCTACCATCCCTGCCAGGCATGGTAACTTAACACTTATAATCCTAGCACCAGAGAGGCTGATGCAGGAAGATTGCCATAAGTTCAAGACCAGCCTCTACCATACTGTACCATACCATACCCTGTCTCAATGCCAGCACACCTTTCAGAAGAAAGCACAAAAGTCCCTTTCTCTGTACCTTCTCTCAACTCATCCTGGCCCCTCACGTGTCAGCCACTCGATCTCCCAGGTCCCCAGATTCATCTTGTTTTCTACGGTTGGGGGCAGGGGTCTTTGCGTCTACTGCTGTCTCTGTGGACAGCTCCTCTTTCCTCTACTGCTGCTCATTTGGTAGGTGACTTCTGTTCATCTTTGAGGATATGATCAAATGCCCCTTCCATGGGAAACCCCACCTCTGAGACTATTCGGGCCCAGCTGGTGTCAGCCAGTCAATGGATATTAATTTGAACAGGGCAGGTATGCCAGTCATCCTGCTGTGCTAGGAGCTGACCTGAGGCTGGACCTGAGATCCAGGGCTCTCCATGTAATCTGTGTGGGGAAGCACACATAGGACTTAGAACATTGCCCAGTTTTGGATGCTTATTAATAATAAACTTTGTGGCACTCGATTGTGTCTCAGTCCAAAAAAACGAAATAGTTTAAGAAGTAGCTCAGTTGAATAGTTCCTACTGCCTGAATGCCAGCTATGTCCTGTCGGGCTTGTGTGCGTTTGTGTCTGCCCATGCATGGGCTCAGGTGCCACTGGACCACACAGTAGTGGGATGTTCATCTTCCTTGGGTTTGTGGCCTGAGGTAGGTAGAACACTGCATGGTTCCCTGGGGTCAGAGTCTGACCTCAAGCAGATGGAAGGTAACGGACCTTTAATTGCGACATGTAACAAGGTTGAGGACCACCAGGGCAGTTGGGTCGTCCCTTGCTGCCACCTCCCCAGAGTCCCCAAAGAGTGGGCCACTTCACCAGCTTGGGCTACATCTTTATTTCATATCATGGCCTCTGGAGCATCACTGTACTCCAGCTTGAAGTTTCATGGCTTGAGTGCACCTCTGGGCTCAGCATTTGCCATCCTTCACGATCTGAATGTCCTTTCTGGTTCTCCTAGAATCAAAGAAGATAAGGATGAGGCCATTAACTGTAGGAATTACAAGGGACAATTAAAAACTATGCCCAGTCCATTTAGACTTCCTGCTGAGCCCCTCCTTGAAATGTCCAGATGTAGAGCAGATAGAGGGATCTGATAGCACACCCCATCAACTGACCCTCCTGTATATACTCTGAGAACGTCCAGATTTCTGGGGTTTCAGCTACCATTGCTTGCTGATGGCTGCCAAACCTCTGTACTGTCTGTTCTTACACCTATAGAGTGACCCCCACCAAGATAAACCAGAAACCAACTGTCCACAAACATCACTGACTCCCAAGGCTGTCCTTATAGCCCCCGCCTTAGCAAGTGGTACCACTAGCCATCCAAGGCCGAAGGAAACGAACTAGACCTGGAACCGCAGGGCTAGGATCCCTTACTCAGGAGGCTAGGCGAAGGAGTCTAGCTTCAATGCCTTCCTGAACTTTATGAGTTCAAGGCCTATGCAACTTAACCAGGCCCTGTTTAAAAATAAAGGGTGCAGATGTGGCTAGCCATGCACGTATGAGGTCCTGTGTTCAGTCGCTAGTACTGAAAACAAAACCATGAGTTCAAGATCAATCTGTGTCTTAGCATGTGAGGCAGTAGACCCTGAGAGGAAGCGTGGTACAGTCAAGCTAGGGCTTGAAGCCCCAGGGACCCTGAAGGGACGGTAGGAGCTTCACCTGTTCCCTGGTACCAAACCCGACACAGCCACAGCCCCCCATAGAATTGTGGCCATCAGTCCCAGAGGGATAGAGCTAAGCCCCTCCACATGTAGATGAGGCTTTGCTAACATCTCAGACCAAGCCAATGGGAGGCACCTGCTGTTAGACCCCACCCCAAAACTAAGATCCTATCCAGAAGGAATAAAGGTGTGTGAGAATTACTCTGCCTCTGAGAGCATCTGTCCAAAAGAGCTGTGTCAGTGCCTGGGAAGAGAATGCTCTCCAGAAGCTTTCGCCACCAGAAGCTCCTCTGCACTCCGTTCGCTCGCTCGCTAGCCAGCCCTCCGCCAGCTCGGCTCAGCCCAGCCAGTGCAAGGGCAGCAACACCAGAGTAGCGGCAGTATCAGAGGCGGCGGAGGCGCTTCCCCTCCCTACTTGTGCCCTTTCCCATTCGCTTGAACCCTCCTGCTGGGCAGGACCGGAGACTTGCAATAGCAAGATCCTGTTTCAGAAAGAGGAAGGGAAGGGAGGGAAGGGAGGGGAGGGGGAGGGGAAGTGGGGGAGGGAAGGGAAGGGAAGGAAGGAAGGCAGGTGGTGCTCTTACCCTCGCTCCTCTCACCCTTCACATCCAAGACTCACAGTCTGATTGATAATTTTACTGGTGAGGAAATCGAGACCAAGTAGGTGATCTAATTAATGTACCAAGGTCGTGGTCTAGCCTCTACTCATCACCTCTCACTCACTTCACATTCTACTATATCCAGCTTCCTGATCCTTTACAGACCTTCCCGAATTCCCTTTCTCCAGCTTGGAATTGTATTTCTTGCTTTTTTTTTTTTTTTTTTTCCCTAGCAGCTTCTACTTAGGCTACAGGATGAGCTTGGGTTTTACCTCCTCTAGCCTTTCCCGGTCTTGCTCCCTTTCTGATCCTGTGTGCTGCTCCAGGTCTTGAGCTATGCTGCCATTGGCTGACTATTGTTGGCTTGGCTTCCCTCTCTTAGCCTGACACCAAGAGACTAGAGGGGCTCTCAGGGACTAGCCATAGTAAGTGCTCAATAAATAATAGTTGGCTAGAGGAGTGAAAGATCAGATAAGATCATCTAGTCAGGGACAGAACAAGAAAAATATCTCAGGGTTTCTGCTCCCTCTGGGTCCTATCAGTCTCTGTCTTTTGACCTGGGACCTCCGTGCTTGCTTTGAGATACATTTAGCTCATTCTGGTAGACAAATATCTAAGGACTCTTTTCTGGCTGTGTCAGTGTGTGAAGGAAGATGAGGTCAAGCCCTGCTCCTTTCAGACAAGCATGCACCGGAGAGACGACCATTCAAACATGTTGGATGGGATGGAACTTACATCCGGGTCACGCAGAGGTGGCATTCATTTTGATATGTGAGCCCATCAGTGCCACAGATCAGGTTAGGTGTCCGGGGACAGTTTGGAAACGCAGCCATGTGGTCGCAGATGGGCTGTGGAAAACAGAAGTAGTGGGGGGATTCAGATGTAGTGGTCATGGACCCAGGGGCTCTGCTTAGAACATGGAGCCAGCTACACAGGACTCCATGATGTGTTTGCTCGTGTGTGTGCATATGGCTGGCTGTATATATGTAAGTAGGAGCCTGTGTCTGTTGAGCCATGGTGTGTAGCATCTTGCCTGTGCTTGTGTGTTTGTGTGTGTGGGTGGGTGGGTGTATAAGAAGCTTGTGCCCTTAGCTGGGCAGTGGTGGCGCATGTCTTTAATCCCAGCACTTGAGAGGCAGAGGCAGGCAGATTTCTGAGTTTGAGGCCAGCCTGGTCTACAGAGTGAGTTCCAGGACAGCAAGGGCTACACAGAGAAACCCTGTTTCGAAAAACCAAAAAAAAAAAAAAAGAAGAAGAAGAAGAAGCTTGTGCCCCAGAGCTCCCTGGTTCACATACTTCTCAGGGGATATAACTAAAAACTCTGCTCCTGGTCCAACTATAAGCCCAGTAAACAGCCATCCATCATTCCTAGGAAGTGTCTCATTCCCAGGGGCTCCTGAAATTACCAAAGCCAGCCAATATGGTCTTTATAGTGTACTTGGCGGGGGGGGGGGGGGGAAATACATGTGTGCATGTATGCAGAGGTCATTGAACACTGGATGTGGCTCCTTAGGTTCACATTGTTTTTTCCGGACAGGTTCTCTCATGGTCTGGAACTCACAAGGAAGCTAGACCAGGTGTCCAACAAGCCCCAAAGATGTTCCTATCTGCCTTAGGGTTTTACTGCTGTGAACAGACACCATGACCAAGGCACCTCTTATAAGGACAACATTTAATTGGGGCTGGCTTACAGGTTCAGATTCAGTCCATTATCATCAAGGCAGGAGCATGGCAGCATCCAGGCAGGCATGGTGCAGGAGGAGCTGAGAGTTCTACATTATCATCTGAGGGCTGCTAGCAGAACACTCACTTTCAGGCAGCTAGGATGAGGGTCTTAAAACCCATGCCCACAGTGACACACCTACTCTAACAGGGCCACTCCCTGGGCTAGGCATATTTAAACTACCACATTCCACCCCCTGGCCCCCATTGGCTTGTTCAAACATATGAGTCTATGGGGGCCATACCTAAACATAGCATAATTTGAAATACATTTAGTCCACTTCCAAAGCACCCATAGTCTATAGCAGTCTCAACCATGTTAAAAGTCCAAAGTTCAAAGTCTCTTCTGAGATTCATCCAATCACTTAACTGTAATCCCCAAAGCAAGACAGGAAACCAGCTGCGCAAACTCCAAACTCTGCATCTCCATGTCTGACGTCAAAGCAGTCTTCAGATCTCCACTCCTTTTTCATTTTTGTTGGCTGCAACAAACTTCTTTCTCTTGGGCTGGTTCAGCTCCCTGTTAGCAGCTTTCCTCAGCACATAGCCCGCAGCTCTGGCATCTCAAACATCTTGGGGTCTCCAAGGGAACTTCAATGTTACAGCTTCTTGTTTCAATGTCTGGGATCCACACATGATCTTCTGGGCTCCTTCAAAGGACTGGCGTCCCTTCTCCAGCTCTGCCCTCTGTAGCACTGTAGGCTCTGGTTGATCCACTCCACTGCTGCTGCTGTGCTTGGTGATCATCCCATGGTACTGGCATCTCCAATACAGTAGGATCTTTAATGCAACTAGGCTTCACCAATAGCCTCTCATAGACTCTCTTCATGGTGACAAGCCTCAACTTCTTTGCATGACCCTGTCAGTCCCGGACCTTCAACTGCAATTGAGGCTGCACCTTCACCAATGGCCTTCCATGGCCTCTCACAGTGCCAAGCCTCAGCTGCTCTTCATGGCCTCTTCATGCCTTCAAAGCCAGTACCACCTGGGTGACTCTTACACATTACCAAGTATAGCTGCAGCATGAGCTACAGCCTTGGCTATCTCGAACACATTTTCTTTGTGCTCTCAGAAAATACTTCCCAGAAGATTTCACCTTAGTGATGCTGGTCTCTTCTTAATCACCATTAATTTTCTTAGCTCCAGCTAACCAGCATCACCTAACCAGGAGTCTCCTTTTCCTCTTTATTATAAAGCCAGAGACGCATAGCTGAAGCTTCAAGAAAGTTCTGCTGCTTCAGGAGCTGGAACATGGCCTTTGTTCTATTACAGCATCACCAGCTTTCTGTTTTCCAGCTCCTTCACACTGCCTAAGCTTGGCTGTCCTGGAACTTGCTCTGCAGATTGACCTTGAACTCAGAAGTCTGCATGTCTGTCTGTGTCTCCTGAATGCAGGCAACACCACACCTAGATTTAAGCTTTTCTCTACTTGAAATTTGTGCTGTACCAGACTGGCCTTGAACTCAAGAGTTCTGCTTGCCTCTGTCTCCTGGGATTACAAGCGTGTGCCATCGGGGGCTGGAGAGATGGCTCAGCAGGTAAGAGCGCTGACTGCTCTTCCGAAGGTCCTGAGTTCAAATCCCAGCAACCACATGGTGGCTCACAACCATCCATAATGAGATCTGATGCCCTCTGCTGGGGTGTCTGAAGACAGCTACAGTGTACTTACATATAATAAATAAATAAATCTTAAAAAAAACAAAAACAAAAACAAAAAACAAGCGTGTGCCACCAAACCTGGAAACTTAGCTGGGTGGGATCTTGCCCCAAGGTCACCACTCCCTTAATTCAATTTAATATCCTTGAACACGAGACTCAGCTCCACTTCACTTTCTGGTCCCCCTTTAATACTCGAACCATATATTTTATATTTTTCCTTTCTAAGCATGCTATGCTTATTCAAAACACTTCATGAGACTTCACCAGCGAACAAAGTGTCTGCTGGGTTTTTTTTTGAGGCTTCCTTGTCATGCAATTAATATAAATTAATATAAGTCTCTTTACCTCGGTCTCGGGTAGACTCTTCAGACAAGGGCAAAAAGCAGCCATGTTCTTTTCGCCAAAATACCACAAAAACAGTCTCTAGGCCACGTACTGAAATTCTTCTCCATTGAAACCTCTCGGGCCAAGTTCAAATCACTCTCAGCACCAACGTCTTCCATATTCTTACTAGGATAGCCCATTAAGCCCCATTTAAGCATTCCACCTTTTTCCAAATCCAAAGTCCCCAAATCCACATTCTTCCAAAAAAAAAAAAAAAAAAAAAAAAAGCAAGGTCAGGCCTATCACAGCAATACCCCAGTCTTTGGTACCAACTTCTGTTTTAGTTAAGATTTTACTGCTGTGAACAGACACCATGACCAAGGCAATTCTTATAAGGACAACATTTAATTGGAACTGGTTTATAGGTTCAGAGGTTCAGTCCATTATCATAAAGGGGGGAGCATGGCAGCATCCAGGCAGGCATGGTACAGGAAAAGCTGAGAGTTCTACATCTTCATCTGCTGCTAGGAGAACACTGACTTCTAAGCAGCTAGGATGAGGGTTTTAAAGCCCAAACTCAAAAATGGCATACCTACTTCAACAAGGCCATACCTCCAAATAGTGCCACTCCCTGGGCTAGGCATACTCAAACCACCACACCATCTCTGTTTCACAGGCACCAGGGTTATAGGGATGCTAGAGGTCAAACTCAGGTCTTCACATTTGCCAAGGCAAGCAGTTACTGACTGAGCTCTCCTAGCCCACAACAGGGTCTTCAGGTCTTTTCGGGAAGGCTGGAGAAATGATGGCAGGGCTTACAGCTTAATTAGTCTCCAACTGAAAGGTTCTGGGGTCGGGCAGTGGTGGCACATGCCTTTAATCCCAGCACTTGGGAGGCAGAGGCAGGCGGATTTCTGAGTTCGAGGCCAGCCTGGTCTACAGAGTGAGTTCCAGGACAGCCAGGGCTACACAGAGAAACCCTGTCTCGAAAAACAAAACAAACAACAACAACAACAAAAAAAAAATTAAGAAAAATAAAAGAGGGCTGGAGAGATGGCTCAGTGGCTAAGAGCACTGACTGCTCTTCTGAAGGTCCTGAGTTCAAATCCCAGCAACCACATGGTGGCTCACAACCATCTGTAATGAGATCTGATGATGCCCTCTTCTGGGGAGACTAAAGACAGCTACAGTATACTTACATATAATAAATAAATAAAATTAAAAAAAAAAAAAAAAAAAAAAAAGAAAGGTTCTGGGGCTGAACTGACTGAAGACTGGGATTGGAGCCTGGATCAAAGAAAGGGTGAGGGGGGCTTTGTAGGGGAGCAGTAGAAACCCATGCCCTAGTGCTCATCATGGTCGTGCACAGCTGTGAGCCCACAGTTAAAACATGGAAGGAGGAGGATCACAAGGTCAAGCTTATCATCAATTAGCTGAAAATCAGCCTCTGCCGCACGAGGCCCCGTTTGAAAAAAAATAAAACAACTAAAGTCTGCACTCCACAGCCCCCAGGTCAGCCCCTGAGGCTTTGTAAACTTGGGTGAGCTATTTCCCTTCTCTGCGCCCAGCTTCCTCCTCAGGGAAAATGGTGCCTAACTCTTCTTCTCATGAGGATTAACATATAAAGTATCTGCTTCTTCTTTTTTTTTTTTTTTTTTTTGGTTTTTCGAGATAGGGTTTCTCTGTGTAGCCCTGGCTGTCCTGGAACTCACTCTGTAGACCAGGCTGGCCTCCAACTCAGAAATCCACCTGCCTCTGCCTCCTGAGTGCTGGGATTAAAGGCGTGCGCCACCACTGCCCGGCAGAGCAGCTTGGCGTTTGCCCACTAGAGTAAAGGGATGCAGGAGGAGAGGTACTTGGTAAAGGGTGACAGCCACTGGGTTGGGGTGTGACCTCTTTGGCCTGAAACCTGTGGCCTGTCCTGTGCTACACAGAGCGCAGCAGGTGACAGGTACCAATAGAGAAAAGGACCTTGGAGAACAGGATGGAGGCAGATCCTGAGGGCTGAGGCCCGGCTTGGAGCTTGGGCCTGCTCTGTCTGGAGGAGGTATTCTGTGGGAAATGCAGGTGCAGGAGGCCACCTTGACTACCTTGGAATCACTGAAGGTGTCAGCAGAAGGGTGGATGTCCTAGAGAGGATGAGAGGACTCCTGCAGAGTCATGTCCTTACCATTCTGGAGAAAACCAGCTTCCCCGCTGACACCGGCAGCTCTGGAGGACAAAAAGAACAAAGCAAGGTTCTGTCAGCTCTGGCTGCCAGGTCAGAGTCTGGGGACCCCTCCTGCTCTGGGGCACCTGGCCCAGGCTCTGTCAATCTGGAAAGGTAGAGAGACTCAGATGGTGGGACTGCCAGAAGGCTGACATCGTGTTGGGTTACATGAATAAAGACAGAAAGTCTGGTATTAGGGGGTGACGAACCAACCTGCTTCTAATTACTCAGATCTCAGTGAGAAATTTTGTGTCCTGGCAAATAATAATACAAAAAATCAGCAGTTAGCTGTATGCCAGACACTGCAAATACAGGTCTTTTGGTTCTCTCCACACCTCTCGCCACCCGAACAGAAGAAAGAGTGGAGGTAGTAAATGGTGTATTTGCTAACCAGAGTCCAGCACAGGCCTAAGGTACCAGCCCTATCTGCTGGGAGTACTAGCTGCTCACAATCAGTCCCTTCCTAGGAATAACCTTGGGGAATGGAGCTGCCTCATTCAACCTTGCCTCCCTATAACAGATATCCCCCAACAATGGGCTGGCTGCAAGACCCAGCCCTCCAGTCTCTGGAACATGCTGAGGTGCCACGCAGCTCCCTTCAGGGCCACCTGACACATGGTTACACCCAGCCAACTCCCTCACTCTGGGTAGGTAGCATTCTTAAACTTCTCAGTAAAACATGCAGGCTCAGGTCTACCTGCTGGAACGCTTGACTGGCCTATGAAAGGCTCAGAGAGCTTGAATGACACTGTCCTAGAGCTAGGACTTACACACGGGTTTGCCATCCAAAAGGCAAATTCTAAAAGAAGGAATTGATTCTGTCTTTTGGTTCCAGTGGGATAAGAGTCCATCGATGGTTAGGAAACATTGGAGCAAGCAGTAGGCGTGGTGGCTGGAACAGAAGCTGAGAGCTTACTTTCTCAACTACTAGCACGAAGACTGGAAACACACACACACACCGCTCAGCCCCAGTGATGTACTTCCTTCACCGAGGCTCCACCTCACAAGGGTTCTGCAACCTTCCCAAACAGTACACTAACTGGGGAGCCAGTGTTCAAATACTAGAGCCTGCAGGGGACATTCTCATTCCAACCACCACGGTGAGAACGGTGCCAGTAGTCAGGCTGAGGCAGGAGGATCAGGAATTTGAAGCCAGTCTAGACTACATAAAGAGACCCTGTCTAAAAAATTAGAATCTCACAGGGCTGGAGGGATGGCTCGGAGCACATACTACTATCGCAAAGGACCTGAGTTCTGATCCTAACACTGGCGTTGAACGGCTCACGTTGAATTGTCTGTAACTCTAGCTCCAGGGTGTCCAGTACTTCCTCGGATGCACTCACTATACATACATATACATAATCTTAAAAAAATCTTTTGAAAAGATAAAACACAATAACAGCAACAATGGAAGCATCGGATACATACAATCGGATACAATCTGATACAATGAAGCTAATCTGCAAAAATATTGAGCTGAGCAAAGGAAGCAGACACAAAAGGCTCCGTGGAGTGGGATTCCATTCGTGTCACATCTAGAACAGGCCTGCCAATAAAGTGTTATAGAGAGAAGGCAGATCAGCATGGTGTGTATGTGCGTGTGTGTGTGTGTGTGTGTGTGTGTGTGTGTGTGTGTGTGTGTGTGTGTGTGTGTGCATTTGCCTCTGATCACTGAACATTACTGCTGTCTCTGAGACAGGGACAGTCCAGGATGGACCAGCAAGAAAGAAATTTCTGCAAGGGTGGAAACGTATATATTGTGTATCTTGTTTGTAGTTGTTAAGACAAGCTCTTGCTAGGTAGCCTTGGCTGGCTTGGAACTTCCTGTGTAGATCAGGCTGGCCTCGAATACATGGAGATTAAGCTGCTTCTGCCCCAAGTCCTGGGATCGCAGGAGTGTATCACCTTGCCCAGCTGGGTTCTGTATTTTATGTATATAAGCACTCTGTCTTCATGCACACCAGAAGAAGGAATCTAGTCCCATTACAGATGGTTCTAAGTCATAAGTTGCTGGGAATTGAACTCAGGACCTTCGGAAGAGCAGTCAAGTGTTCTTAACCACTGAGCCATCTCTCCAGTCTGTATCTTGATAGAGGTTTGGAACATATAGGTGTGTGCATTGTCACAGTTCATCCGTAAGATGTACTGAGTAGAAATACCATGGGTTCCATGGCCTGTAACTATTAGCAGAAAAGCTTTTATAAAGGCTGAGTGAGTGTGGTAGTGGAGGCCTATAATCTTAGCTTTTGGGGGCTTGAGGCAGAAGGATCATAAGTCCCAGGTGAGACCCAGCTATATAGCAGAACAAAAATGACCAACATTTAAAAGGCAGAACACCCCTTCTCTGGCTCCCATCACTGTCCCTCAGCTTCCTGCGGACCAGCATTCCACAGTCACATGTTCAGAGCCTGTGTGAACTGACTCCCCAGCCTTGCTCTTGGGACTTGCTATCTAACATAATCTGCAGTGCTCCCCCCCCCATTGTTCTGAAGCAGTGGCTGGCTTCTCTGACTCATGCAGACCTGCCTGAGATGCCCCACCCCCAGTCTCCTCCTATGAAGTCACAGCATCCTCCCAAGGCTCAGAAGCTTTCCCTACTGTCCCCCACAGTTCCTTGAGAAAACGTGGATTTGAGCTTTGTCCCAAAGCCAAATGTTGTCCCACTCACTGGGTCACCCCTGCCTCCCTATGAACTCGAGTGTCTTGGGGTTCCCTGTGGCAGCTCATCCTTGCCTCACCCAGTGAATATTCAGGAATTGAGCACTGAAGTGTGTGACCGGAGAGCACATAACCTTACATGGTCAGAATTTCTTCCTAGGATTGTGAAAACTTGTCTTTAACCCCAGGCACCCCTTGCCTTGACCCAGGTGCACCCTTCATTCAACCAAGGCTGGAATCTGAAATGTGTAGGAGGACCTTCAAGGCAGGCTGCTTAATGTGTTCCCGCTGGAGGAGGTGTTAGCATTCTAAACTCCACCCCACAGTTGCCTGGCAACAGCCAGGTGGGCCTGGCCCACTATAAAAAGGGCTGCTTGCCCCTCCTCTCTCATCTCTTTCTCTTGCCTCTCTCTTGCATCTCTTATCTCTTACCTCTCCCCATTCCCTTCCCCCCCTCCACGTTGTCAAGGCCGGCCTCTCTACTTCTCTACTCTCTCCCTCTCTCTGCCTTTCTCTGCCTCTACTACCCTCTTAGCTCCCCTCCCCATGCCCTGAATAAACTATTCTGTACTATTCCGTGGTGTGTCTGGTCCCTCAGGGGGAAGGGATGCCTCGGCGTGGTCCCGCTGAGGCACACCCTTCCCCCGTACCCCCCATAGAGCATATATCTCTTTATCTTTTTACAAACACGGCAGGAGGTGCTTGGGAAATGGGGAACAGGTGTGGGGGAAGGCAGCCTGTATCTGACCGGAGACTGCAGGCCCCTTCCTCATGACCCAGCCTCCAGCTGTGACCAGCATGGGGTAGTGGGCACGGAGTCAATGGCCCTGAGGTCCTGCTGCACACTGCTTAATTATAATGTGACTCTCCTCTAGTTCGTCCCAGCGGGCCTCTCGGCTTCCCCGCTCTGTTAATTCTCAACATACAAGGTAGAATATTCTTTAAAGGTTTAACTCTACTCCAAACCTGACACTGGCTCCCACTTCACTCCGAAGAAAAGGTTCTCACCCTGACTCCCAAGACTTTGCCTAACATAGCTCTCAGCTGCCTCTCCCCTCCTCACCTCTCCCCTCCTGTCCTCCCCTCCTGTCCTCCCCCCTCCTCTCCTATCTTCTCACTCTGTACCACGCCCTCTACCCCCCTCCATCCACACAGCACCACCTCACTCTAACATGCTTCTACCTCAGGGTTCTTGTATTGGCTGTTCCTCCACCAGAACATCCTTGTCCAAAATACCCTCACCCCCTCACCCCCTTCAAGCTCTCCCCTGACTTAACACTGCACTCCCTCCCGATGCCATCTCCAAGCTCCGTATTTTTCTTAGCCTTTATCATATTCTTGTATACTATTTACTGCGCCCCCCCCCCCATCTTTCCCACTAAGTTTAAGATCTGTTGGGAAGGTGCTTTTGTTGTTGTTGTTTTGTTTTGCTCCTTTCTATGTTAAAGGACAAGAAAAGTATCTGATAGCAGCTGTGACTGCTGAGACGCTCAGGGCTTCGAGGAAGTCCACCTCTGGTGTATGGTGGTGTCTAACCACCCAAGGGCCCCCCACTATATGCTTAAATGGTTGACTTGGGTCCCATACTACACCTTGTCAAGACAGAATAGGACCCTGAGGGCCCGGGACAAGTCTCTTTTAGCACTTGACACCCCACAGTCAACCTGGGGCCTGACTGTTCCTTCTGTCTCCTCAGCCTCCAGTCTCTAATTGCTCAATACAGCTTCAAACTGAAATGGCATCCTACTTCACAGTTCCAAGAGATGAGGACTTGGAGGTTCTGGTCCAGAGTCAGGACTGAACCCATCTCTTCTCTCCCAGGGTTTTGCCTCCTATAGTAGGATGAATGCAGAAGGAAGATCTATGCGGAAAGCCCAGGCCTTCCGGGAAGCTCCAGGCCGCACCTCTGTCTCCACACCCCAGCTCACCTACTAAGATCAAGCTACAGACAGACCGAGTTCTGCCCACTCACCCCTATCCATGGCAAGGAGGGGAACCAAGGTCAGGGTGACCAACCACAGATGCATAGCCATGCTGCTTGTGAGCTGTGTGACCGAAGCCAAGTGTGGGCTGGGCTGAGAGGAAGGTCGAGACCTATTTATTGTGTTGATCTCCACCCTTATCTTATCTGTGACCAGTTGGCAGCCACAAAGTCACCCCAAGTTAATCTCTTCATCCTGACACCTGGGAAGGGCTTGCTCAAAGCTCGAGGCTAACTTTGTGGTGATAGAACACTGGGCCCTGGGTCCCAGGGACAGAGCTAGGGCTGGCAGGTATCCAGAGCGAGCAAAGGGTTGGACAGGTTGCAAAGCTGACTCCTTGTGTCAATTAAAGCAAGAAGTGGGGGGGGAGAGGAAGCAGAGAGAAACACAAACAGAGCTGAAAATGACAGCAGGGAATGAAAGCATGGGGGGGGGCAGCAGGAGGCAGGGAGGGGGGTAGAGTTATGAATGCCTCTGCCAGTGGCACCTCTGCCAGGGCCGCCTCTGCCAAATCTGTGAAAAGCCACTTTCCTTATTTGGACCTCACATGAGTGTTTATTTGGTTCTGGTGCTGAGGACTGAGTTTGCTTCTAGGGAGTGCTGGGCAAATGGTTTTCTGCTGATACGTCCCCAGCCTCCTTTCTATGTATTGAGGCAGGATCCCACTTAGTTTTGGACTCTGGCCTCGGACTTACTCTGTAGCCCAGGCAATCCTTGAACTTGGATTTTCTGCCTCATTCTTCCAAGCAGCACAACCATATACAACACAAAGTTGATAGTTCTGACTCGACTTCCATCCTAGGGCTCCGCCAGGGACAGCGGTGGAGGCAGCAGACAGTATAGAATAAGGCAAAGGGAAATAGAACTGATTTGCAAAACTTTTTAAAGGATTTTTTTTTTTTAGATTTTATTTTATGAGTACGAGTGTTTTGCCTATATGTATATGTGGGCACCATGTGTATGTTCGGTGCCTTCAAAGGTCAGAAGAGGGTGTTAGATCCCCTGGAGTTATGAATGGCCATAAAACACTATGCAGATCGGTGCTGGCAACCGAACCCAGGTCTTCTGCAAAAGCAACAAGCGCTCCTAACCAAGGATCCATCTCTCACTTGCTTTTTTTTTTTTTTTTTTTAATGTTTTAAACATTTTTCCTTACATATGTGTCTGTGTGCTTGTGTGTGGGTTTGCACATATATGAGTGCGGATGCCTGGGGAGCAGGAGAAGAGGGCATCAGATCCTCCTCGGGAGCTGGCGTTACAGATGACTGAGCCATCTCATAGGGGTGCTGGGAACTAAACTTGGATCCTCTGCAAGGGCATTATCGCTCTTAACTGACGTGCCTGTTACCTCTACTCCCCTTTTTGATACCATGAAGTGGGGACAACTAACTGACTACACACACACACATATGCACACACACACATATATATAACATCATATAGGGACTAAAGAGATGGCTCAGTGGTCAATACTTTTTTTTTTTTTTGGTGTTTTGAGACAGGGTTTCTCTGTGTAGCCCTGACTGTCCTGGAACTCACTCTGTAGACCAGGCTGGCCTCGAACTCAGAAATCTGCCTGCCTCTGCCTCAGTGGTCAGTACTTAATGCTTTTGCAAAGGACCCAGGTTCGATTCCAGGCAACCACACGATGACTCACAACCATCAATAACTCTAGTTCCAGAAGATCTGAAGCCATCTTCTGATGTCGGGCACCAGGCACATGCATAGTACACATGCGTATTTGCAGGCAAAACATTCAAACACCTACAATAAATCTAAAACAAAACAAAACACAATGACAGCATACTTTACCTACTCCGTGGCTTAGCCCCATGCCCTGTAACCTCCTCTCAATAGAACATAGTAAGCCAGGCGGTGGTGGCGCACGCCTTTAATCCCAGCACTTGGGAGGCAGAGGCAGGCGGATTTCTGAGTTCGAGGCCAGCCTGGTCTACAGAGTGAGTTCCAGGATAGCCAGGGCTACACAGAGAAACTCTGTCTTGAAAAACCAAAAAAAAGAGAACATAGTAAGAGAGACATGCTGAACTGGCCATGGTGGCAAATACCTGCCATCTTAGTGCTTAGAGACTGAGGTAGGATGGCTGCTGCTAGGTGTTCAAGGCCAGCCTGGACTACATTTAAGAATCAAAAATAATGTTGAAGTGGCTCAACAGATAAACACACCTGTAGCAAAGTCTGAGAACCCAAGTTCTACACCCAGGAATCACTAGGAGAGAACAGACTTACAAAGTTGTCCTCTGATCTACAAGCACCCCTACACACACACACACACACACACACACACACACACACATACACACACACACACAAACACACACACATACACACAGCATGCACGTACACACAATAACAAATAAACAAATGCTAAAAAGGAAAATGTTGTGTGCTTTTCAGGTCCTCTGTGCCCATTTGCATTTCCACAGGATGTAGACAAGATTCATTTCAAGAGAAACAGTACCAAGGCTGGGAGAGATGGCAGCAGTCAAGATGGAAGTCCTCAGTTTAATTCCTAGCAACCACATGGTGGCTCACAACTATCTGTAATGGGATCTGATGCCCTTTTCTGGCGTGTCTGAAGATAGCTACAGTGTACTCATATACATTAAATAAATAATATCTTTAAAAAATCAATTCATAGAAAAAAGAAAGAAAAGCATAATGAATCAATACAAAGAGTCTTTGGGTGTCATCAGGCAGCCAGGCAGACACCTCTACAGATTGTGGTAGAGCCCTGCCTGAAGTACTCCTTGGTCCTTGAGGTAGGTAGCCTTTGACTGCTGAGCCAAGCAAATACTTAATGGTGATTTTCTGTTGTAAAGCAATGTAGTGGGAAACTCAAAACAGTCCTTAGAGTTGGCTTGCCCACCTTCCTCTCAGATCTTCCCTCAGCAGCTCCAACCACCCCTCTTCCTCCAAAGCCATTGATCCCACAGTGACAGAGACGAGCTCACTACTTACCACTTTCATCACTTTCATAGAAGGGTTTGATGAGAACTCTTTACCTGCGAGATCTGCTGTCCCATGGCTTGTGAGGGCCCCAGCTTTGACTCTGGCCTCCTAAGCTGCAGAAATACCAGTGATCAGGCATGCCCCTTGCCCACACCCTTTCCCTTGCACATAGTGAGGCTTCAGGGAAGCTCTTCGTGGCTTATCTGACTCCTGCCCTGTCTGTCATTGTCTCACATCAAAGTGAGAAAGGGACAGAGAAACCCAGGAATTTGCCTCCTCCCTCATTTTGAACTTCAGACCTCTATCAACATGGCTGGAATACTACCAATGGCTCTACTTGCTTCAAGGAAGCAGGGATCTTGAACTATCTTTCAAAGTATAGAAGGCAGCCATGTCATGCCAAGTCCTCCATCACACTCAGCACCTCCAGCTCCTCAGGGAAACTTGTGAGCATGCCTGCTCCTGCTCTTTTGGCCTGAAGAATGGGGGAATACTCAGCGAGCTGTTAAGGGCAGGTACTGCTCTTGCGCTGTAACTCAGGCTCCAGGGAGTCTGTCGCCCTCTTCTGGCCTCTGAAGGCTCTACACTCACGCACAAATACTGCCCTACATACTCATAATTAAAAATAGAAATAAAATCTTAAAGAAAAAAGATAGGCCTGAAAATACAGACCACTAGCAGATAACTCCAAGAAGGCTATGAGGGCCATGGAGAGAAGAATGTGAGACGTACTAGGTACAGCCGCCATGACACCAGGGAAGGAACTGAGCAGGGATCTCTAGGAGAAAGGTCAAGGCCTATACAGGTGCTGGGTTCCACACAGTTAGAATAGAGATGCCTAAATCTGAGCACCAGCAGGGTCACTGGCCATTTCTTCATCTGCCCTATTGGGGTAAAGGCCAGGATATGTGTTTTGGCCGGGCTAACACTCCTATCCTCACCAAGGGCCCTCCAGCCATCTGCTCAGCTTGGGGCAGGGCTAGCTCTTCCGGAAACACTGCCGCTCGCTCGTCAATGACAGCAGCAGCTCATCGGTGATGTCTAATTCACAATTCCAGTTAATAGGTGGAGGAAATAGAATCTTGTTTGGCTTAAGATGGATTAAGTGAGCTCAAGCAGGCTTTGGGCCTGCCAGATGGCATGGTCAACACGGCCAGCTTGTCTCTAGACCACTTTCCCTGGCCCCAGCCCATATCCTGCTCCACCCTTCCTGAAGTCTAAAGTGTCATCCCTCACCCATGTACCTGCTATGACACCCAGTGGGTGTTAGCACTCACTCTAACTAGGGAGGCCTGGTCTGAACCCACAAAACTCCACAGCCTGGCTGTCCTGGGCTCCTCAGACACTGACTGAAATTCACTATTTCCAGTCTGCCTCACCTGCCCGCAGGCTCCCTAAATGGGAGGGATGGACGCCATTCACTTGTGTGAACTTCGAGTCCAAGGAGCATCTTCTTAGCTCACTGTTAGCAGGGATTTGCAAGCCATGTGCCACCATGCTTGGTTTATGTGTAGTCGGGAATAGAGCACAGGACTTGGAACAGGCAAGGTTTTCTGTGTTTTCTGATGGTCTCAGGTGACCTGCAGGTTGAGAACTGCTACCATGGGACTTCAGAGATCAGTAAAGCTCACAGCCTCGCCGCAAGGAGCACCATTGGGTTACGGACAGTAAGCTGTGGACAGAGAATAGTAATGGTATTGCAAAACAGCTCTCAGCACAAAGACAGTAAGTGTTTATTGTAATGTAAAAGTAAGTGACCATAGCCTGGGAACATGGACTCACATTGACCTAAACTACATGTCGCAATGTGGACAGAGTTTCATGAGTTTTATGGTTACAGAACAGAAGAAAGTCATACACCAAGGCACTTTTCAAATACATTGGTGGGAACCTCAGGTAACTGGGTTACAGTGAAAGGGGGGTCTCTGCTATGGTCTCAGAAACTATCTGATGACATTCTTGGCCTTGGGGTTGATGAAGCTAGTGGTCTGTTAAAAAAAAAATTCTAGAAGGTTTTACCTGATAGACACAGGAAGTTAGGCTAAGAACATGTTAATGATTAAGTAATTGCTTAATTACTCAGGGAACTAAAGATAGCCCAGAGTAATTTGGCTCTGGATCCAAAACATTCCAACTCTACACAATCACAAAGTTCTAATCAGTCAGTCAGCCTTGCACAATCTTTAAACATAGCTATCCCATTTAATTTTTTTCTGGAAACTGCAGTTCACATAGGGGATACTTCTTCCTTTACATCCTATAGACTCCTTTACTTATGCCCAAAAGTCAACTATTTACCCAGAGCTATTAAAATGTACAGGTGGACAGCACCACCACGATCCTGGTGCTTAAGGCAGAGTTGGGCACCACCCTGCACTTCTTTCTCACCTCACTGGCCACGTTATGTTGTGCCCACACTCGCTGGTAAGGAGGTGGTGCTCTATTCCAAAGGCCCTTTCTATAGTTCTCGGTCACCTTCTCCCGGCACCCAAGAACCCAGCAGCTCTCTCCCTCAAGATCTACATGTAGTTCTCTATCTCCAAAAGCTACCCCAAGACCATCATCTGGGCCGCAGACAGCAGTTCTATCTTCTCTGCTGGTGCATGAAGGGAGTTCTGTTTTGATCCCACACAGTTGGATGGACTATCGTCCAGTTCTCATCTTCAGAGTGGACCTGCACAAGAGACCTGGTGTTCTGGACTGTGTACCACTTGAATAATTCCATTTATAGGCTAGCTTAAGGGTCTGATCGCCTTCCTTTCCTTCCACAGGTTTTTGTTGTTGTCTTTGCTTTTGGGGGATGAGGGTGGGGGTGGGGTTTGAGACAAGGTTTCTCTGTGTTGCTCTGGCTGTCCTGAAACTCTCTCTGTAGACCAGGCTGGCCTTGAATTCAGAGATCTGCCTGCCTCTGCCTCCTGAGTGCTGGGATTAAAGGTGTTCACTACCATCACTGGCTTCCTTCCATGGTTTTGAAAGCATCTATCATTTATCTATCTATCTATCTATCTATCTATCTATCTATCTATCTATCTATCCTTTTTATTGATTCTTCGTGAATTTCACATTATACACCCCAATCCCACTCATTGCCCTGTTGGTTTTTATCTGCCCTCCACCCTTGTAACTTCCCACCCCACCAAAATTTAAAAAAATTAAAAACAAATGAAAAAACAAACAAACAAAACCAAAAACCATCTCGTCATGGAAGCTGTGGCGTGTTACAGTGTGTCACGCAGTGTTCCCTTTCGTTCACACATCTTTGCCTGCAAATGACTTCATTGTAAAACTATGAAGCTTTTCTACTCCTGCCCTTGTTCTAAATAATGACATGGAGACCTGTCATAGGTATTAAAAAGCCTCTTGCACTATAGCTGGGCAGGGCCCTCATCTGCCCTACCATATTCTGACCCGCCTATGGCTGCCTTCTACCCAGCCACATGTCCCGTTTTACCTGCCATCTGTTTCGCCTTGGCTGTTCCTGCTCCATCTGTCCTCTCATGGAGATCCGCTCCCCTCCATCTCTCTCATCAAGAATCTCTCTGCGTAATTATCTCTCCCTCCCTCTGCCCAGCTATTGGCTTATCAGCTCTTTATTAATCAGTCAGAAGTGGTGGAAAACAATTTTTACACATCGAGACAGGAGGTGCTTGACAGTGCCAACTTCTGGCTTGCAACCAGATCTCTGGGCGCAGAAACCAGCATCTGAATATACACAACCATCTCCCAACACTTCATTACAACGAGTCAGTGGTCTGCTTTGAGGCCTCTGCTATATCATCAGTACTGGATCCTCACTGGGACTCCCCTTGTTGCCTTGTGTCATGGAGATCCTGCAGGATTGGTTCTGCAGGACCTGCCCCTTCATGCACTCCAGCAGTTCATAGGTGGGGTAGATGTTGCAGTGTACCAACTCAGAGCCCTGGCTCTGGACCTGGGTGGTAACCGAGTTGGTCAGTCTGCCAGCTCTCCTGCACCCACACCACCATGTCCAGCTCTCCACCACTGCCCTGGCTAGCTCACCCAATGCTAAAGCCAGCAAGCAGAGGGGTTAGCTCACCTGTGCATGTGCCACCAGCCTCCAGGGCCAGCTCTACTGTGCAGCCCAGGCATGGTACAGCCGCTCTCCTGAGTGCTGCAGCCAGTGAGGGGCAGAGTCAGCTCGGTGAAGGGCTTGGACGGTGGCACAGACCCCTGCTGTTGCATGGCCACGGACCCAGGCATGGCTCTCAGTGGCAGCATGGACTGGGACTTCACATGGCCTCGGGTGGCAGGGCAGGCTACCCACATTGGTTGTTCCTCCCCACCGTACATCTCCAGTTCCACCTCTCTCCATAGTGCTCAAATCATTCCACGTTTCTTTCTCTCTCATCTCTCCACCATCTCACCTCTTAGTGTCTTCCGCCTACCCTCGCTGCGGGTTGACAAGTGGGCTTCTACTTGCATATATGCACAGTAGACCTGGCCCGAGTGGCTGGTGGCGTGTGCACAGGTGATCTGACTCTGCCCCTTGCTGGCTTTAGCACTAGGTGAGCTAGTCAGGGCAATGTTGGAGAGTTGGTCCTGGTGATGTGGGTGCAGGAGAACTGGCAGGCTGACCAACTCGGTTACCACCCAGGCCCAGAGACAGGGCTCTGAGTTGGTCCACCCCTACATCTACCCCATTTAAAAGATTTAAGGGCTGGAGAGATGGCTCAGTGGTTAAGAGCACTGGCTGCTCTTCCAGAGGTCCTGAGTTCAAATCCCAGCAACCACATGGTGGCTCACAACCATCTGTAATGGGATCTGATGCCCTCTTCTGGTGTGTCTGAATAAATTAGTTTTTTTTAAAAAAAAGGATTTACTAGGGTCTGGAGAGATGGCTCAGAACCTAAGTTTAATTTCTAGTCCCCATGTTCGGCGACTTACAACTACCTGTAACTCCAGCTTCAGAGCTCCAGTTTCTCTCCTGTTCTTCCCAAACAGTTCACTCACCTACACACACACACACACACACACACACACACACACACACACACACACACATACACACACAGTGAAAAATAAGAATAGTCTGGGGAGGGCTGGAGAGACGGCTCAGTGATCAAAAGCATGAGTTGTTCTTGCAGAGAACCTGGGTTCTGTTACCAGCACCACACTGACTCACAGCTGTCTGTAACTCCAGTTTCAGGAGATCTGGCACCCTCTTCTGGTTTCCATGGGCACCAGGCACACATGTCATACATAGACATACATGTAGGCAAAGCGCTCATACACATAAAGAAAATAAAAAGCTGGACATAGCCGGGCAGTGGTGGCACATGCCTTTAATCCCAGCACTTGGGAGGCAGAGGCAGGTGGATTTCTGGGTTCGAGGCCAGCCTGGTCTACAGAGTGAGTTCCAGGACAGCCAGGGCTACACAGAGAAACCCTGTCTCGAAAAACAAAAACAAAACAAAACAAAACAAAACAAAAAAAGCTGCACATTGTGGTTTACACCTTTAATCCCAGTGCTCCAGAGGCAGAGGCAGGTAAATCTCTAATTTTGAGGCTAGCCTGGTCTACATAGTTCTAGGTCAGCCAGGGCTACCCAGTACCTGTTTAGATAGATAGATAGATAGATAGATAGATAGATAGATAGATAGACAGATAGATAGATAGATAGGGTGGGGGGAAAGTGTTTAAAATATTTGTTATTTACCTGTGTGTAGGACTGTGTGAGTATACATGTCTGTGTATGGGGGAATGCGTACATACTCATGCCTGTGCAGGAGAGGAGACCTTAAAAGGCCATGGCGCAGGGGCTATAATCATGCCCACCTACTGTAGACAGGCTTAATCCACACCACTGTGGCACAGATATGGCTGCAAACTGCAGTTCCAGGCCAGGCGAGAGATGATTTGGTGTAAGAGTGCCTAACCAGTGAGTGTCAGGACAGCCAGGTCTACAAAGAGAGTTCCAAGAGAGCCAAGGCACACAGAGAGACCCTGTCTTTAAAAGACCAAACCAAACCAAGAAGTAGCAACACAAGCAAGCAAGCAACAACAAAAATCCCAAACTCAAGTGAAGACCAAGATTGGGTTGTAAAATACACATGCTCATCTCTCTCGCAGATCAATGTAGCCAGGGAACTGACCTTTTATTATTAGCCAAGATGGCATGTGCCACATTGTTGCCAAAGGGGTAGAGCGAAATAATTAAACATTATGTTATCTAGCATTATGCTAACAGAAGTCCTGACCCAAAGGTCGTAAAAACTAAGGTGCCCAACCTGGTCCACTTCCTTTCAAGAAAGCTATCCACTTCCGGAGGCCCTTTCAGCAGCTCCGGGGTGTTGATCCAGAGACAGGTGAAAAAGAGATTTCTTTTGTTCTAATGGCACTCGTCAAATATTTACTGTTCGGGAGAATTGACCGGTGAGGTGTCAGAACTGGTCAGCCCCTCCTCCGCGGCGATTACTTCCTGCCTAGCCTAAAAGTTGCCAAAGATCCTGCTTGCTTGCCATTCTCTGCAAAGGTGGGTGTGGGCAGGGTATGATCTTGGCTCACCTAGTCCTTTCCTCCTGCCGGAAGAGGTCCCCGGAACCCTGAACAACACCTCTTCCTTTTAACTTTTCAGACAGCTGCGGGTTCTTCCCTCCGGGATTCCCAGGGAGCACAGCTGAGAGCTGCGAAGGGCAGGAACCAGTCTTTCTTCGCAGTGCCTGCCTACCTTGGCTTACTTGCTGTGCAGCCTTGTATGCTGCTTTCCTTTTTCAAAAGGGGGATCTCAACTGCTGCTAGACTGGATTAATGGGGCAATTTAAGTGCTGTAGCCAAGCTTCCTACACATCGACAGTCTCTCTCTCTCTCTCTCTCTCTCTCTCTCTCTCTCTCTCTCTCTGTCTGTCTCTCTCTCTCTTTGGTTTTGCGAGACAGGGTTTCTCTGGCCAGGGTAGCCCTGGCTGTCCTGGAACTCACTCTGTATACCAGGCTGGCCTCGAACTCAGAAATCCGCCTGCCTCTGCCTTCCAAGTGCTGGGATTAAAGGCGTGCACAACCACTGCCGGCCAGATGTTAGATTTTAAGATACATATCTGAAGGGACAACATAAGCCCCATTTGTCTCCATTTAAGGACCAGGCCTGATTTTGAAAAAAGGCCCTGAAAAGCTCCAGGAACAGACCAGAAGTCCCAGGAACTAGGCCATAAGACACCAGCTCCAGGGACAGACCATAAAATCCAGAGCAAGATCATAAAACCCCCTGGGGATAACCACAAAGACAGCCTGGGGATAACCACAAGAATGGGAAATATCTCAGGATGGACCATCCGGGCTGGGCAGCCCTAACCGGTCCTACCGTTAAATATTCATGACATAGGAATGCAGACCACTGACCACCTGTGACCTCCCCTAACACCCACCAGAGAAATTTTAGATTACCTAACCCCTCTAGAGAGTTTCCCCGGTTCCTTATAAGAAGGCCTTCATGCCTTTGTCTGGGGTCACCATTTCAAAAAATGGTTGACATCCCCCACCCCCGAGTGCTGGTTGTTTCTGCAGAATAAACATTCTTTGTTTTTGCATACTATCTGAGTCTTCCTTCAGCGATTTTCGGACCCTTACATATCTATCATATATAAGTTATTTCTCTGCCAGTGAAATATCAAGCCAGATTAGAGTATATGAAATGCAGGTTTATTGGGAAGCTGCTCTCAGGTGAGTTCACTAGCCCCAAGGACTGAGGCCAGGGAAGTCCCAAAATGTCTGGATTGTATAGGGAAGAGCTTTTGGGGGAAGGGCAGCCCAACCCCTGGGCTGGAAAGTTCAGAGCTGGGGACAGGGTGTGCCAGGTAGGGACTGAGGGACGCTGGCAGAAGGTCTGCTGTCCTGGGGTACAAAACCAAACTGTTTCTCTCTCTCTCTCTCTCTCTGTGTGTGTGTGTGTGTGTTTGAGATTCTTTCAATGTAGTCCTGGCTGTCCTGGAACTCATTGTGTAGACTGCAGATTCACAGAGATCTGCCTCCCAAGTACTGGGATTAAAAGGATATGCCACCAAACCATGTATGCCATACTTTTTATATATTGTTTAGGACATTAATCACAAAGGTGCATATACTTGTCAAAAATAATTGATAATTAATGCTAGGGATATAGTCAGTGTAGAGCACTTACCTGGCATGTTTCAAGGCCTTTGGCTCCGTCCCTGACACTGAGAAAAAGAAAGTGTATGAACAAGACTCCTTGAAATTGAAGATGGTTGTGTACTTCGTAATCACATTTCAGCAGTGGGCAGAGAGCAGACAACATACTTGATCACAGTCTGTAAGATTATGAGGAGGATGGAGAATTCTCATCATCTTAGTGACGTCCTAGCCACAGCATCATGCAGAACTCACATGTTTGTGGGAATGCAGTCCCAAATGTACAGAAGTGTGGCTTGGGGACTGCATGATGGCTCAGTGGGCATGGCTTGCTGCTAAACCTGACAACTTAAATTCAATCCTCAGGACCCACATGGTGGAAGGAGGGAACAGACTCCTGCAAATTGTCCTCCGACCACACACTGATTTAAAAGTGTATCTCATAAAATTATATATAGCACATGATACATGGTAATGTCAGTAAATAAGTGTATGGCCCAGCCTGAGGTTATGTGCTTGTAATCCCAACAGGAGAGGTAAAGCAAGAGAATTGTGAGTTCTGGGCCACCCTTGGTTACATAGAGATTCTGCTTCAAACAATATTAAACAGATGACTATGTATGCTTTACCATGATATACTTTTTGCTAGCTTAAAATATACTACTTTTAATTATGAAAAACAATGCACGGTAGCCACCTTGTTCACCTTTACTGCCTTTCTTAGTTGCCTCCAAGGCCATAGCATGTGATGGACCTGTAAATATGACATTCACACACTGGCCTCCTAATGCTGTCTCAAAATGTACAACTGATCTGGGCTATTTACTGTATATAAATCTTATTTGTTTGTTTGTTTTAAATAATTAATTATTTTATGTATGAGTACACTGTAGCTGTCCTCAGACACACCAGAAGAGGGCATCGGATCCTGTTACAGATGGTTGTGAGCCATTATGTGGTTGCTGGAAATTGAACTCAGGACCTTTGGAAGAGCAGTCAGTGCTCTTAACCGCTGAGCCATCTCTCCAGCCCTGTTTGTTTGTTTTTAAAGGGCACCTGACAAAGTGGCACATGTCTTTAGTTCCAGCCCTTAAGAGACAGAAGTATGTCAATCTCTGTGGGTTTGAGGCCAGCCTGGTCTACATGCAAATTTCAAGTCAGCCAGGGATACACAGTGAGCTCCATCTCAAAAAAAGTGGGGTGGGGAGGGACTTGGGGAGGACTGGACGAGGGCTGGGGAGATGGCTCAGCAGGGCTTGTTGTTAAACCTGAGGGCCTAAGTTTGATCCCTGGAAAACACAAAGTGGAAAGACAGTATGGACCCAGGCAAATTGTCTATGACCTTCACACATCACCGTGACACAAACATGCCCACACCCCACTCACCTTCCCCAACCAGCCAACCAAACAGGTTAAAAACATTTTTATTTGGAATTCTGGCTCAATTTGCAGTTACTACCACAAGGTGGCAATGACACCTAAATCACAAAGGTTTAACTGTTGGAGGATTTCATCATTCTGTTGTGAGAGGTGGTGTTGTTTTGTTGGTTTTGTTTTAATTTTATTTCTGAGACATGTAGCCCAGATTGCCTTCAACTCAATTATTAGCTGAAGCTGACCTTGAACTCCTGATCCTCCTGCCTCCACTTCCAAAGTGCTGGAATTATAGGCAAACTCCTCTACAACTGGCTACTGAGCGCTTTTCTTTTCTTTTCGGACAGTCTTACTGTATAGCCCTATCTGGCCTGTAACTCACTATGTAGACCAGGTTGGCTTTGAACTCACG
This sequence comes from Uromys caudimaculatus, assembly GCA_028551405.1. NCBI lineage: Eukaryota > Metazoa > Chordata > Mammalia > Rodentia > Muridae > Uromys > Uromys caudimaculatus. The sequence continues at coordinate 44,127,029 of CM052702.1, read as the reverse complement.
GAGATCCACCAGCCTCTGCCTTTGCCTCTGCTTCCTGAGGGCTGGGAGTAAAGGTGTGAATGGTTTTCTTGCAAGCGGAAGGCATCGTGTTGGAGGTCTCCTTCTGTGTCTTATGCTTTCTCCTCCACTTGGTGCCAAGCTCTAAGAATCCACTTTTGTTGTAGGTACACCTACATCATCGGTCCTTACTGTGGTCGAAGAGTGGACAGTTGGCACAGATGGTGGCTCATATCTACAATCCCAGCATTCTGGAGGCCAAGGTGGAAGGACTGAGTTAGAGGCCAGCATGGCCTTATTTAGGAAAAAGAACCATGAGGTAAACAGGCAACACGTATCATATGTAATCATCGTTCCCTTCCTTACGGATGCATCGCTGCATCCAAATCTCCAAACACTTCCGAATACCTTAGTGACAAATACCCTCATGGGCGTCTGTTACTGGACCTGTGAGAGGCCTCTGACTCATGTTTTCATCCACACACATTTTCCTCCCTTTTTGTTTCTTAATAAATTGCCTCCAGATTTTTTCTGGTGTGTGTTGGGGTGTATCCTGTGTGTGTGTGTGTGTGTGTGTGTGTGTGTGTGTGTGTGTGTGTGTGTGTGTAGGAGTGCATATGGAGGCCAGAAGTCAACACTGGATGATTTCTATTTTTTTATTCTTTTGTAAAAAATTATTTTTTATTATTTAGGAATCTTTTTTTTTTTTAATTTATTTATTTTATGTATGTGAGTTCACTGTAGCTGTCTTCAGACACACCAGAAGAGGGCATTGGATCCCATTACAGTTGGTTGTGAGTCACTATCTGGGAATTGAACTCAGGACCTCTGGAAGAACAGTCAGTGCTCTTAATCACTGAGCCATCTCTCCAGCCCATTTGGGAACTTACATCATGTACCCTGATCACACTTCCCAGTCTTCCCCATGAACCACCCCCCACAAAGAAGAAAGGGGAAAAAAAAAAAACCAGTTCATGGAGCATGATCAAATTCTTAGTGGCCAGCCCCCCAAGGGAGGATGAGTCTTCCTCTGCCTATGTCTGCACCAGAAGCCCGTCCACTCAGGAGAGCTGTGCTGTGGGCCAGCTCTCTCGCAACCACCTTCATTAGTATGGCTTCAAGCATCAGACATCCACGTCAGTGGTAACATGGCCACAGACATCAACACAATCCTTGGCCATATCAGGACCACTGAGCCTCTCATGGCCCTCAGTGGCTGCAGGGGTCAGGGACCTCAACATAGCCTCAGGTTCATAACTTGACACGTGCCATTCACATCAGGAGGCCCCTCACCCCCCCAGGCAGGGAAGCCCGAGGACATCACCAAGGCATCAGGCAGCGGGACAGATAAGTCCACAGATGGCTCAGCGCATAAGTCCACGTGGTCTCAAGCTTCATCGTGGCCTGGGGCCACAGAATGAACCACAGACACCAACATGGACTCCAGTGGCATCAAGAAACATGGTGGTCCTTTTAAGAAGGGCCAATTCAGAAAGGGAACATTTCCTCATCTTGGGCCTTCGTGGCTGCCCAGAGAGAACCAGGGGGATCTCATGGCTGAGTAACAGGTTCAGGGGCTGAGTCTGCATCTTCATAAGCTCCAGGCTGCTTTACAGCATCCTGCGGACCCTATTGGGCAATGACAGTATGTAAACCTCAACCCTCTCTCACCTGTCACCACCATCAGGTCTCCACTTCTGCCTTTCTCTACACACCATTCCATTTCTCAATCTCTCCCGCCTCTCCACCTATTTGTCTTATTAGATCCTTGCCACCTGATCTGAGGCTGGGCAAGCAAGCGAGTGCTTGGGTGTTTTCAATTGCCCCAGACTACGAGGCCAGGGCATGCTTGGGTCTTTTGTGATCCTTTAAATTTTTAATTTTAAATAATTTTTAAGATTTGTTCATCTATGTGTTTGTTTGCTTGTTTGTTTTTAAACTTTTTTTTTTTTTAAAGATTTATTTATTTCATTTATATGAGTACACTGTCGCTGTCTTCAGATGCACCAGAAGAGGGCATCAGATCCCATTACAGATGGTCGTGAGCCACCATGTGGTTGCTGGGAATTGAACTCAGGACCTCTGGAAGAGCAAGCAGCCAGTGCTCTTAACTGCTGAGCCATCTCTCCAGCTCCCAAACAGAGAATTCTCTCTCTCTCTTTTTTTTTGGTTTTTGGAGATAGGGTTTCTCTGTGTAGCCCTGGCTGTCCTGGAACTCACTCTGTAGACCAGGCTGGCCTCGAACTCAGAAATCCACCTGCCTCTGCCTCCCAAGTTCTGGGATTAAAGGCGTGCGCCACTACTGCCCAGCTGTTTGTTTGTTTGTTTGCCTGCACATCTGTATGTGCACCGTGTGCCTGCTTAGTGCTTGTGGAGATCAGAAGAGGACATTGGTTCCCAGGAACTGGAGTTACTGATGGTGGTGAGACAAACCTAGGTCCTGGAAATCAAACCCAGGTCCTCTGAAAGAGTAAAGTGCTCATAACCGCTGAACCATCTCTCTGTCCCTTGATACCTTCTTTTTGAGACAGGGCTTCTTCATTGAAGCAGAAGCTTGTCAATTTAACTAGACGGCCATGCCTCTGTGAGTGCTAAGCTGTAATCATTCCTGCACCTCCCTCAGTACACTCAGCTCACAAGGTGTTTCTCCAAAGATGCACTTTGTGGTCAAGAAGTAGGCTCATGCTGTGTACTGGGTCTCTCTCTTAGACACTGGCCACAATCAGTACTTCATTAGGACTTCCTTGGGTATTCGTTTTCTGTCCAGTATTTCTCAGTTTAAGTGATTATAAAATCTTTCCTCCTTCCCCCAAACAAATATCTATTAATCTTCAGAATCAATGCTCTAATTACCAGTCTAGGAAATGTTGCCTGTGGTAGTTGGAATGGCCCATAGGGAGCGGCACTATTAGGGGACGTGGCCTTGTTGGAGTAGGTGTGACCTTGTTGAGGCAGGCCTTGAAGTCTTAAATATGGTTGAGCCATGCCCAGTGGGACAGTCTCCTCTGCTGCCTTCTGTTGTGGATTTGGTTTAATGCTTGCATTAGGGGTTCTTAAAATTTCGTGAGAATTCCCATGTGAGACCCTGAGGATCTCTGCCCCCAGCTGGTTTTGATCGGCAAATAAAGTTGCCAGTGGCTAATGGTTGGGCAGAGAGACAGAGGTGAGACTTTAGGATTCATGGGCAAGGGGACTGAAGAAGAGGCAGTACTGCCATACTGGGGAAGCAGAAAGATCAGGTCTGAGAAGTTCAGGACAGAGAGATGACCAACATGTAAGAGTTGGGGATCGCCCCAGGAGGGCTGGGACTGCCAGATGGAATATAGTTGTTTGTTTGTTTTTTTAAATTTATTTATTTCTTATATGTAAGTACACTGTAGCTGTCTTCAGACACCCCAGAAGAGGGTATCAGATCTCATTCCAGATGGTTGTGAGCCACCATGTGGTTGCTGGGATTTGAACTCACGACCTTTGGAAGAGCAGTCGGCGCTCTTAACCGCTGAGCCATCTCTCCAGCCCGGAATATAGGTTTTAATAAGTAATAATTCAGGAATATCAGAGGGGAGAATGTGCTAGCCACATAGAGGTTTGGGAGTGGCCCTGCTATTGAGCTGCTTAGGGCATATTAAAAATAAGGCTGTGTGTGTGTGTGTGTGTGTGTGTGTGTGTGTCTTTCATTCTAGACTCCACAACACTGGGGCAGTAGTGAGGAGCTCAAGCTACCACTGCTGGGCAATTTGAGAACCATTAATCAACTACAACTACAGCCTTCAGACGAAGATGTAGACCTCTCAGCCCCTCCAGCACCATGTCTTCCTGCACACTACCATGTTCCCGCCTTGATGATAATAGACTTGAACCTCTGAAACGGTAAGCCAGCCCCAATTAAATGTTTTCCTTTATAAGAGTTGCCTTGGTCATGGTGTCTCTTCACAGCAATAAAACCCAAACTAAGATGTTGCCTTAGATATTAACCATCTATGCGTACTGTGAATTGCCTTCAAGAGTTATCTGTTTATTTATTCAACGAGCTGTTGAGCATCTACCATGGTAGGGATTAAGGCTATAAAGAGTTCTTATCCCAGGGGCGTAATACGAGTAGGGAGACACAGGCACACTCAGTTGAGCTCAGCTGTGGCCAGGGCTATGACAAGAGACAATAAAGACGGAGGTAGGTGCTTGAGAAACAATGGGACAGAGTGACTAATTCCTAACACCAGGGCTCTTATAATCTTTCCTGAAACATAGACTTCATATTTTGAATTATAGTTTCGGCACACACAGTTCATCCCATCGTGGTGGGGAAAGTGAATCACAGCTGCAAGCTCCGCCTGCAGTGTTGGGAACTTTGCCACATAGCTGTTCATGTTTTGAAAGATCAGAAAAGAGAGAATTTGGGCTGGATCCAGAAGTAAAAACCACTTTCAGGGCATGCTCTCAGCTATGTACTTCAGCCTAATTAGGCCCATAACGTTCTAAAACATACCCATTGACTGGGCAAGGGTTTAAACACAGGAACCTATATAGAATACTTAACAGTAGAGCCACTTACCTTCTCAGATATACTGTCCTTGGGTAGAACCCCGCCTGTGGCCACTGTTAGGGATGAAGAGCCCAAAGTTAAAGTGGGTTTTTTGGCTGTTTTGTTTTTGTTTTTGTTTTGTTTTGCCTCTTTGTCTTGATCTCCAGCTCTGGGCACTGGAGGAGTTGTAGGGGAAGATTAGGGGCAAACTGACCCATCAGGAATAGTCAGGGCACATGTGTTGGAAGCTGAGCAAGCTGTTCTTTCCTGGTACTGGACATAGCTGGGTGTACTGGCTAGTTTTGTGTGTCAACTTGACACAAGCTGAAGTTATCACAGAGAAAGGAGTTTCAGTTGAGAAAATGCCTCCATGAGATCCAGTGTTAGGCATTTTCTCAATTAGTGATCAAGGGGAGAGGGCCCCTTGTGAGTGGTACCATCTG
>CM052702.1:44098536-44121567 GCA_028551405.1 Uromys caudimaculatus | reverse complement strand
TACCAGACTTGAGGATCGAGGACAAGGACTCCCTTCCCCATATGAGCACTTACGGTAAAGAAAGGTTTAAGTTCATTAAGATCTTTTTTTAAAGAACCTGCAGCTACTGAATATGTCATACTGACTTATTTACAAGTTTTATGCCAGGACTCAGACATGAAGAAGCAGAAGTAACACATGAATATGCCCTCCACTTAAGTACACGCTCCTTGGCTGCACTGTAGGCTGACTTAGGGTTTCCAGAGCTTCAGGAGTCCATCTTCACTGTAGGTGGCAATCAAGTTCTGGTGCGGGTGGTGTGCAATTCCAATCACATCCTTCTCATGAACCTAGAACACGGAAATGGAAAGCACAATCAGGGTACACAGGTCTTAACAAAACACTCTGAAGAGGCCTCCAGAGTTGGGTGAGGAGGAAGAAGAGACACCGAGAGACCACATACTGTAGATACTGCTTAAAAGAGGGCTCTCCAATTCACACTGCATTGTGACACAATCAAAAAGTTTTTAATCTTGTTAAACCACTAAAATTTGGGGACTGTTTATTATAGCAATTGGCATTAATTACTCCTTATCAGCTGTGTGGTGGTACATCCCTTTAATCCCAGAAGGTAGGCAGAAACTGTTGTATCTGAGTTTAAGGCCAGCCTGGCTACACAGAAAAACCCTGTCTTGAAAAACCAAAAAAAAAAAGGAAGGAAGGAAGGAAAATTACTCCTGAGATCTTCAATTTATTTGAAACAGTACTCTAAAGCTGAAAGTTTCAAAAGCAATTAATTTGGAAGAATAGTATGCAAAGAATGTACCTTCTAAAGGAACTGGTAAAAGCATTCTGTCTCTCCAGCCCCTCTGCCCCAGAAGATCTGGCCTAGTTGGCTAGACAGTATGTCCCTTCCCTGCTTTCTGTACAGTCATCCTCTTCCCTAAAGCAGACTTGTACTACAATACAATACTACCTGATTCTAACATATAACACAATTATTCAACTATTTATTGGTTTATGCCTCCAATGCAGAAGGCTTGTACTTCAGAGTTGAGGACAGACATTCCCAGAGCTACTACTCACCGTCAGAGTTCTCTCCAGCTTGCCAGTGACTGTGCTGAAGCAGTAGAGCACAAAGTCCTCCCCAACACAGTAGATCCACTCACCACGAGGAGAGAGGGCACAGCAAACAAAGTCACCACCCTCTCTTTTACCAGAACTGAAGCTTCTGACAATCTAGAAGACATCACATCCGAACAAAAGCAAAACACGATTTAGAGCAAGTCAGCCACAGGCAGCGTGTAAACTACCCCTGCTGCTGATCTAGCAGGCAATAAGACTTTCTGTTTTGAGACAGGGTCTCAGGTAGCCAGGTTGGTCTCAAGCTTCCTATGCAGCCAACATTGACTCTGAATTCCTGATCCTTCTGCCTCCAATCTCCCAATGACAGGCATGCATCAGACACTGAGAAAAAAACCACAAATTTCAAGCCTGACATTTTTACACTATTATTTTTCACTTTGGCTACTATCACAAGTTCCATCAAAATGTGTTAAATCTTCCTGCCTGAAAATATTCAACAGATAAGCTACCTAAAAAACAGCTGACAGAAATTTTGAATTTTGCGTCCAAGTCACCAGCCCCATCCTCTGGTTTACTGACCATGTTCTCATGAGGCAAATTCATTACCTCACATCAACTATTTTCTAAATCAATATACTTCTAGTTTTCAGTGCTACCTAGACTAATGTTCACCAGTCCACTCTAAAGATGAAATGCTGATACCTCCCACCCCCCAGAATGGACCAACTAAGACTTTGCTTTATGATACAGAACATTAAACTCATCTTGGTAGTGCTCACCTGAAGCCCCCACTTAGGGGGCTGAGAAAGGGGACTCAGAGTTCAAGACCACCCTAGGCTACAGTGAGACACTGATGCTTTCTTCCCATCGGTATTCCTGTGTGGTAGTTAGATGTCCCAAAAGAGTAATCCACACCACACTGGACCTCCCTAAAAGGGAGCGCTGCTATCTACAGGAGGCTGACTGACAGACCAGAGCTGGGCATGGTAGTGTCCAACTATAAACCCAACACTCAGAAGTCTGAGAGAGGGATCACTGAGTTTGACAGTAGACCAGGCTACATAGCAAGATTCTGTCTCTAAAAACAAAGGGCAGATTAGATGAAGGACGAAAAGGTAAACACACACTAGAAAAGGGATGTACTTCTACATGCATGCCTACAAATACACACGGCCACAAACAGCTCAGCACTAATGGCCCCTTGTTTGGTCATAATCCTGGCCAGAGCCGAGTTCAGTGCAGAGGCACTTTCTAAGTACTCACCTGCCCCTGCATGTTCATGATGACCACTGTGTTCGATCGGTTGCACACCACAAAATGCTCTGGGTTTTTAGGAAGCAGAATCACGCTATTGACTGTAATATCTGTCCCTGCAGTACTGCCCAGGGATTTAAAGGTATTTGAACATTCTGTGGTCTTCATATTCCAGATCTATCACAAAAAAAAAAAAGTATAAAGCATAAACATTTAGACTATGAGAATCTCTTAAGTTTTAAGTCTTAAAAACTAACAAACAGGTTAATAAAAATGAGTTAAATTGACTCAAAGTTGCTTGGTTTTAAGAAAATAAATAACCAATACTGCCATATATACAGTAAGCATTTAACATCTTCAGTATTTAACTAGCCTAACAAAATGAAAACGACAAGCTAAACAATAAAAACTCTTTATGATCCAGGATCTTTTCTTATATATTCTTCTTTAGCTACGGGAACCATGTAACTTTGAAATTAGCTATGTTTCAACACTGCTATCTTCATAAACAACCAGAAGCTGGCACAGTGGCACATACCTTTAATCCCAGCACTCAGGGAGCTAAGAGTTCAAAGTCAGCCTGCACTATTGTATAGCAAGATCCTGTCTCAAATCAGCAAAATACCAGGCATGATGGTGCATAACTGCAATTTTGGCCATCAGGAGGCTAAAGCAGAAGAATCCCTAGTTTGAGAAAGTATGTTCTAGGATAGCCTGGGAAAGAAGAAACAATTACGCAGGAACTGAGGACATGGCTCAGGACAGTGCACTCAACTTGGAATTCAAAGATTCTGAGGAAATGGCTGGCTGGACAGCTCCAGGGATTGCCCTGTCTCCTTCCCAGTTCTGGGATTCCTGACACCCAGCTTTTATATGGGTGCTGTAAGTCCTCATGTTTGCCTAGCAAGCACTGTCCTGAGCTATGTCCTCAGTTCCTGGGTAATTGTTTCCTCCCTTCTTTCCCAGGCTATCTTAGAACATGGGTACAAGGATCAAACCTTTGGTTCTCTGGAAAAGCAGAACCACGGAGCTTTTTCCCCAGCCTCTGAAATAACCGAATCTTTAAGGTACTGAAGAAAGACCAAATACCTCAGTTGAGATATGCCAGGCAAAGGGTATTTGAAAGTTCTGAGCTCAGGTATTTTTATTATGGATACAAGTGTTTCGCTTGCCTTTATGGGATGTGCACCATATGTATCCAGTGCCAGGAACAAAAAGAGAGAACTGAACCAACTGGAACTGGAATTACAGATGTTTAGGAGCCAACACGTAAGAACTGACAGGAGTCTTCTTCAAGAGCAGCAGTCACTCTTATCCACTGAGCTGTCTCTCCCACTCCTTGATTGGTTTTGTTCTTTTCAAGACAAGGTTTCTCTGTTTAGCCAACTGTCCTGGAACTAGCTCTGTAGACCAGTCTGGCCTCGAGCTCACTGAGATCCCCCCTGCCTCTGCCTCCGAGTGCTGGGATTAAAGGCGTGTGCCACCACCACCTGACCCCTTGTTTTTTGAAGACAAGGTTTCATACAGACTAGGCTGGCACAGAAAGTGGCAGGACTGCCTCAGATTCACAACTACTGGGAGGTTCTTTTTTTTTTTTTTTTTTTTTTTTTTTGGTTTTTCAAGACAGGGTTTCTCTGTGTAGCCCTGGCTGTCCTGGAACTCACTCTGTAGACGAGGTTGGCCTCGAACTCAGAAATCTGCCTGCCGCTGCCTCCCAAGTGCTGGGACTAAAGGCGTGCGCCACCACTGCCCAGCTACTGGGAGGTTCTTATTTCTGTGTAGAGATAATCTCTTGTGCAGTGTATAATAGCTTCAACTGTCAATAAAAAGGCCTACGGCCATCGAGCTGAGGCACGATTAGAAGGTAGGACACCCAGCAGAGAAAGGACTCTGGGAAACAGGCATGGAAGTCTCGCCCTAGACACAGGAGACACTTGCATGGAACCGAGGACTAGGAAACCAGCCACGTGGCATGACTTAGAATAAATGGATAATTAACTTACGAGCTAGTCGGGGGACAGAGCCAAGCCTGTTGGCCTAGGCAGTTATTCATATATAAGAAGCATCAGAGCCGTTATTTCGGGGAGTGGGTGGAAAGGCCCAAGGTTACAGGTGGCTTTCACTACATTTCTATGCTTTCTTTCCCCTACTCCTCTTAAAATATAAGGAAAGCCTTAAACTTGGGGAGAAACACAAGAAACAGGGATTTACTTGGTCACTGAGACTTCTGAATTTGATTGTAAGTACTGGCCTATAGCTATGGGAAGACTGAACTACTGCATGCACCTCTGAATGAAGCATCACTAAGTTCAGAAGAACTCTTTTTCTATACATGATAATGCTTGTGTTGTACGAATTAGAGGTTATAGGAATGTATACCATAAAGACCAATAAGGAACGCTGGTCTCAGACTCATGCTGTATCATCAGCATCCTGACCAACAATACCTTCTTAAAAAGCAACACAGGGCAGACAGCCCAAAATGAGTGGAGGGTAATATGTCACCTTCACAGTTCCATCAGAGGATGCACTGATAATATAATGTCCATCTTGTGTAAATGTTGCCTCATTAACAAAGGAGGAATGGCCTCGAAATTCCTTCAGTGTTTTTCCAGATTTTAAACCATGAATTCTATCAAATAAAAGTAAAAGAATAATATCCAGTATGTTATTTCTGGAAGAAAGTGTTCAATGAATTTTAGATGAATTATAAAAGCATTACAATATTAAATGAAGAACTATATACAGCATCATTTTCATTATGTCAAACAATGAAACAAAACCAAGACATATTACTGCACAGCAAGAAACTGCAAGAAACCTCAGTAACCTAGGCTTCTATGCAGACTAGTAAATAAGAGATTAGTAATTAGTGGTCTCAGCTATGTCCCAGCAAGCTGTAAAAATGTTCTTTCTCTAAAGTGATTATAACACAGATGGCTCCACAGACCACATTTTTTTTAAAGACAGAGTTTCACTGGGAGCCCAAGCTGGCTTAGGATTCACGGTCTGTCTGTCTGCCTTCCAAGCGCTGAGAGCCCAAGCTCCCACCTCCACACCTAGCATTACAGACCACACACTGAGAAACATGAAACACTGTTATTTCACCCTTTCAAATCTCTTCTGGATACAAACTCAAACAGAACAGTGCTGTGCCACCTGAACTGGAGACAATGAGCCTCACATACCCTTGCTGTCCATATAACCCCATCCTGGAAACAGAGTACAGACACACTAAGAACTTCTCCCTCAGGGGCTTTGATCTATTTATCAAATCTTCAGGATGACAATTCAGAGATTCCTCTTACCTTATTGTCTGGTCAAAAGAAGCACTGAGGATCTGACTGCTGTCCTTGGAAAAGCTTAGACAGGTGACACCTTTACTATGTGCCCTTTCAAATCTTCTTAAACACTGCCCACTCTGAATCTTCCAAACCTTTATTAAGAAAATAAAACATGTGAACAAGTGTTAGCAGATACAGTTCACAACATGGTGCTAATATACAAGGCAGCATCAAGCTGCATGCCAACAGTTCAATTTGGCATGTCTAATGCAGTAATGCAATGAAACAAAATCTTCTGAAACTTACAACTCTTTTCTTATAAATTATTAAAATAAAGATTCAAGGCTAGGAATTTAAACAACAACAACAACAAAAACCACCTCCATGGTGGACTGGAGAGCTGGGTCAGTACTTAAGAGCATTTGTTGCTTTTGTAGTGGACCCAGGTTCAATTCCCAACACCACATGGCAGCTCAGAACTGCCTGCAAGTGAAGTTCTAGGAGACTGATGCCTCTTTTTGACCTCCTCAGTTAACAGGCACATGCGGTGCACATATACACATGCAGACAAAGCACTCACACATAAAATAAATCCTTTAAAACAAACAAAAAACAACCCAGGGTAAGAGTGTTTGTCTAACATTCACAAGGCCCTGAGTTCAATCCCAAACACTACAAAAAACAAAACAAAACAAAACAAAACAAAACCCAATAGCTAAATCCATTAAGCAGTTATCATTTTCATTTCCATATTTACCTAGCCCCAGGTCCATAATCAGCGACTAAAAACAAACCACAGCTAGATTAGCTGTCCACCATTTCCTTTAAATATACATCAACATGTAATACAGGCAATGAGCTACAACCAAAACAGACATGTATAGATTTGAACTGAAGTACTAGATCTGTAATTTACCAACTGTATAACTTTAACATGTTAACAGTCCATCCCAGACAGAACTATTAGTAAAATTGAACAAGAAAAAGAAATTAGCATCAAGTTGATGCTCAATACATAGGAGCTATTTGGATAATGAATGTCATGTGTACCACACCATTAAAAAACTTGAAAACAGCCAGGCAGCGGTTGGCGCACGCCTCTAATCCCAGCACTTGGGAGGCAGCGGCAGGCGGATTTCTGAGTTCGAGGCCAGCCTGGTCTACAGAGTGAGTTCCAGGACAGCCAGGGCTACACAGACAAACCCTGTTTCGAAAAACCAAACAACAACAACAACAACAACAACAACAAAACCAAAAAACCACCACCAACAACAAAAAACAAAAAAAAACTTTTGGTGGTGAAGCACACCTTTAATCCCAGCACTTGAGAGGCAGAGGCAGGCAGATCTGAGTACAAGGCCATCAAGTCCTATAGAGTGAGTTCCAGGACAGCCAAGACTACACAGAGAAACCTGTTCTTAATAAACCAAAATAAATAAGTAAACAAACAAAACAAAAATCTTGAGAATGCTGAATACAAGCACTCTTGGCACTGATCCATACCTTGATCTTTCCATCTTGGGCGCCAGTTGCTAACATTTCAGTATCTCTGCTGAAACACATGCAGAGGACAGCATCGTCCATCATCATGAAGTTATCCTGGGCCTGGTACTTAAGATCCTAAAGTGATAACAGTTGTTAAAGTGATGCAAAAACCAAACCAATATCCCAGAGGCCCCACCCACAACTCTTGAAATTGAGTAAAAGCAGGATGTCAGATTGTATCTACCCAAATTACAAAGCAAATAGCTGTGCCACACAGCTTCCTTATGAACAACAATAGAACTAGGCCTATAACTTTACACAATTCAGATGACACTGTAGAAAGGACCAACACGAGGTGGGTATGGTGGTGCACACCAGAGCCTCAGGCAACTCACTGAACTTCTCTAGGCAGAATGGCTCTCCAGTTTCACACTTTCTGACTTTAGTGAATCTAAATTTGCTTCTTCAGGGGGGTGACATAAGTAAAGAAGCATGTGTCTCTCTCAGCACTTGGGAGGCAGAGGCAGGCAGAATTCTGAGGCCAGCCTGATCTACAGAGTGAGTTCCAGGACAGCCAGGGCTACACAGAGAAACTGTCTTAAAAAAAAAAAAAAAGAAACATGCGTCTCAAATGGCCAGCCCCCATTCCTAGAGCCGCCCGTGGGCGTATCTGCGCCTGATGTTTCATCTACCACCTATCACTACTGCAATCAAAGTCTGCTTCACTTTTTCTTTTTCTCATTTTGTATTTTTGAGGCATGGAAGTTCAGGAATTAGAGGCATGTTATACTACACATGGAAAGTGAAACTATGATTTTTCCTCTAATTATAAAATGAGATTGTTTCGTGGTTTAAACAAAAGTCAGAAAGATGACTTAGCTGTAAAGACACTTGCCACACAAGCCTGGCCGCCTGAGTCTGATCTCTGGAACTCATGTAAAGATGGAAAGATAGAATCAACTTCACAAAGTTTTTAATATTTTTCAAGACAAACATACAAAAAGTGTAAATCACCCATAAAATCCATACTCTGGCTGGCAAGATGGGCTCAGTAGGTAAAGAGGTTTAGTTTCTACTGCTGTGATAAAACACCATGGCCAAGAGCAACTGGGGAGGAAAGGACTTACTTCATCTTACACATAAAGGTAACGAAGGGTCCTTCAGTGAGGGCAGTGAGGGCAGGAACTAAAGTAGGGCAGGAGCCTGGGGGGCAGGAGCTGAGGCAGAGGCCCTGGACAAATCTGATAATTAACTTCCTCCCTACAGCTTGCTCAGCCTGCTTTTTATAGCACCCAGGACCACCAGTTGGGGGTGGGGGGGGAGGTAGGGGGCTAGAGAGGTCTTAAAGGTGGGGGGGCTGGCACTACCCACAATGGTGAGACTCTCCTACATCAGTCACTGAGTAAGAAATGCCATACAGGCTTGCCCACAACCCTATTACATGGATTTTTCTCAACTAAGATTCCTTCCTCTTGGGGCTGTCGAAATGGCTCAGTGGTTAAGAGCACTGGCTGCTCTTCCAGAGGTCCTGAGTTCAGTTCCCAGCAACCACATGGTGGCTCGCAACCATCTGTAATGGGATCCGATGCCCTCTTCTGGTGTGTCTGAGGACAGCTGCAGTGCACTCATATAAATTAAAAAAAAAAAAAAGATTCCTTCCTCTCAGATGACTCTATCTTCTGTAAAGTTGACTTAAAAACTAAGCAGCACAGAAATCTATTACTAAAAGCTTGATTCCTGAGACCCACAAAGTATCAGTAGAGAACTAACTCCCACGAGTTGCCCACCCACTTCAATACAAGTACCATAGACACAAGCACCCATAAACAAAGAATACAAGTTTTAAAAAATCACTATCTATGGATTGAAATTTAGTACTCAATAATAAAAGTTACACTTAAATTATTTATTAATAAACAGTAATCTGAAGGGAAAAAAATAAGTTGGATCAATACCAACTTCCTCCTATACAAATCCCAGATGAATCAAAAACTAAAGCAAGGTTGGGCAGTGGAGGCGAATTCCTTTATTCCCAGCTCTCAAGGAGGCAGAGGCAGGTAGATCTCTCTGAGTTCAAGGCCACCCTGGTCTACAAATCAAATTCCAGTATAGCCAAGGCTACATGAGAAACCTTGTCTCAAAAAAACAACAAACTAGCCGGGTAGTGGTGGTGCACGCCTTTAATCCCAGCGCTTGGGTGGCAGAGGCAGGTGGATTTCTGAGTTCGAGGCCAGCCTGGTCTACGGAGTGAGTTTCAAGACAGCCAGGGCTACACAGAGAAACCCTGTCTCGAAAAACAACAACAACAAACAAACAAACAAACAAACAAACAAACAAAACCCAACAAACTAAATACAGGATTTAGAATGCACCTCAGAAGTAAGAGTACTTGCCTAGCATGTGAAAGGTCTTGAGTTCAATTCCCAACAGAAAAAACAAAACCACCCTTCTTATTTATGGCCCACTGTGATGACGTACACCTACAATCTCAGCAGTCAGGGAGACAGAGGCAGAAATCAGCCTCTGCTGCACAGAGAGACTTTACATTAAAACAATCAATCAACAAAACAACACAAAAGGAAAAAAAAGGGCTGGGGTTGGCAGGATGGCTTAGTATCTAAGAGTGATTGCCCTCTAAGGACCAAGTTTGGTTACTAGCATGCAAGCAAGGAAGCCAATGCCCTCTTCTGACTTCCAGATGGGAAGGACAAAAAAAAAAAAAAAAAAAGAAGAAAAAGAAAAAAAAAAAAAAGCAAACGAGAAAACAAATTTGATTAAAAAAAACAAAACAAAACAAAGCCAAGCCATTAATGCAAAACCGCAAGCCACTTCAGAAGATAAAAATCAAAACTGAAAATTTTTTAGAATGTAAATTTATTTCCCTCATGTGAAATGTGTGTTCACATGTGCATATGGGTACACAGGCATGCGCGTCTACACATGGGAGGCCTGAGGCCGACATGGATTCTATCATTTTCCACCTTATTCAATGAAGTGTGGATCAACTGAACCCAGAGCTAACCAATATAGGTGGTGTGGTTAGCCAGCTTGCCTCCTCCATTCAAACACTGGAATTATAGGTGAGCTGCCAAACCAACCACCTAAGAGACACATGGCTTCTGGGGCCTTGAACCCAGGTTTTCACACTGACACAGCAGGTGCTTTAACCCGAGTCATTTCTCCAGCCCTTGCAATGTGTATTTTGATTTCCTACAAACCCATTTGAAAAAAGAAAAAAGGAAATGGACAAAGGGGCTGGGGAGTTGTTGTCTTACAAGCATAAAGACCTAAATTCAATCCCTAAAATTCATGTGGGGGAAAAAAAAAAGGTATGGTCTACATTTGTAATCCCTGAGCTAAGAAAGCAGACAGGTCTGATCTAGCCTCCCACCCAGGCTAGCCTACTTGAGGAGTCCACACCAGTAAGAGATCCTATGTCAAAAAACAAGGTGGGCAGCACCTGAGTGACAACACCCAAGACTGTCCCCCACCTCCACATAAGCACACATATACACGCCTGGGGTGTGTAGCACTCTGGCTTCACAGAACACAAATTTTTAATGGCTATTTACATAAAAATTTTATTCGTGCTACAATTAGGTGAGACTGGCAACAATCTAAAAGGGACTCATGATTCATTTCATACAATCCAATGTAATTCAGCAACTATTTCAAAAACACTAAAAAGAGGAAAGCAAGAGGCAAAATTCACTACATGGCATGTATACCGCCATCTGTGTACCATTACTAAGAAAACACACGAGTAACTGCTAGCACACACAGAAGATCGCTGGAAAGCCAAGAAATGGGTAACCACAGCCCAACCAAGGGAGAGCTCTGACTACCTCAAGAACAGGAGTAGGAGCCTCACACTCTTAGACCTTAGGACACTTTCTCAACTCTAGATAGACATGTTATTTATTCAAAATAAAGTTTAAAAAAACTGTTTTCAATTTTTATAAAAATCAATGAAAAGTATAAATAAAGATTTTCCTTAATAAAACTTCATAATTTAACTTAAAAGGAACTTTTAAAATACATGTTTGTCTCATAAAGGGCCATCGTCATATCATCTAATTCAGAAACAAGAAACAAAATGAAGGAAAAATTACCAATTCTTCCTAAAGACATGAATGCATTTAAAATACACTACCTTCCTGATTTTCCCAGTAGTGAAGTTCCACACCTCGATAAATCCATCAACAGAGCCAGTGACCAGGTACTGACCGTCTGGAGAGAACCGTGCACACTCCACATGGGATTTCTGTCCAAACTGTTATGAGGGAAATAAGGAAGACATAAATTTTTATGTAATCATCTTAATTTTTTTTTAAGATTTATTTATTCTACATATGTGAGTACACTGTAGCTGTCTTCAGACGCACCAGAAGAGGACATCAGATCCCATTACAGATGGTTGTGAGCCACCATGTGGTTGCTGGGAATTGAACTCAGGACCTCTGGAAGAGCAGTCAGTGCTCTTAACTGCTAAGCCATCTCTCCAGCCCTTATGGAATCATCTTGAAACAATCCCCCTTTTTTAACCTTTTTCGAAAGTCTACCCTTGCTTATAATTCCAGGCGCCCATATTATGGAGTACTGGAGGGCATTTCTACACCTGACCCTGGTGGGTGCTTTCTCTGACCAGTTTTACATCAAAATGTTGTTTTAGTGCAATTATTTCCAAAGAAAATAGGGGAGACCATTTTGTTTTGTTCTTTCAAAGATGATTTATTTCACTATGCGGCCCAAGCTGGCCAAGAACTCAATATATAGCCCACACTGTACTCAATCTTGACACTGTCCTTTCTTCAGTATCCCATAAGTGCTGAGATTACAAGCATATATCACCTACACCTACCTGAAAAAAATACTCTTATTTTCATGAGGTATAGAACAAATACTTCAAACAATAACTCCCTGCCAGAACCAACTATTAAAACGGCCTTCAGTCACAAATTAACACGGCCTAATAGTACGTCTCTGTTGTGGGTCTGGGTGGAAGAGGTGGGGATTCATCCCCAAAATAAGAGTATTATAAATAATATCCCCATCACTATTTCACAGCCTTTGCTGATTCATATGATAGTGTACGGCTCACCAAATTAGGGCTAGGGGCTAGAGAAGCGGCTTAGCAGTTAAGAGTACTGGCGGCTCCTGCACAGGACCCCGATTCAAATCCCACCGCCCACAAGGCACCTCCCAATCATCTGTAACTACAATTCCCTCGTCTGGCCTCTATGGGTAGCAGGCATGCATGTGGTGCACAGATACAAACATGCACAAAAAACACCCACAGATATAAAATTAAAATAATAAATAAATCTTTAGAGAAAATGAAAGCCTAGGACTAATTATTAGACACGCCATTGCTTGGTAAGTGCCTTCCAAGCACTGGCAGTGACAGTGTTCCAATGTCAGGGAAACCACAGGACAGTAGACAGATGGCAAAAAGAGACTAACATTTCTCTTTTCTTTTGTTTTTAGTGCTGAGGCACAGACTCAGGGCCCGTACATACTAGGCAGGTGCTCTGTACCCTCAGCCCTCTTCTGTATTTTGAGACTAGGTCTCAGTAAGTTGCCCACACTGGACTTGAACTGAGTCTAGGGCTGAGGCACGCCTTGAACTTGAGTCTTCCTGCCTTAGCCTGCAGAAATTACTGGAATACACCATCATGACTAGTTACATTTTCACTGCAAACTTTGCATGCCAGAAAGTTGCACTGCAACTTGTTCATGCCAGAAAAATTCTAGCCCAGTGTCATTAACAGAATGACACCAAGGTAAAGAAAGTTACTACTCGAAAATACCATATGCAAGTTAGAATACACAATGCAGTAAAGACAAATCCAAAATACTAAAGCCAAAGAGTTAAAGAATATCCAACACGTGTGTGCACTTATGTGCAGTAGTGTGTGCATGTGTGTACATGTTCACGCAGGTGCACTCATCCATGCCCACAAACGCGGAGGCTAGAGGTCAGTGTCAGGTATCTTCTGCCTCTCTCTCTGCCTTATTTTTCAAGACAGTCTCTCACTGAACCTGGAGCTCCCCACATTCTGCTAGAATGGCTGACTAGCAAGCCCGCAATATCTGCCAGTCTCTGCTCCCACCACTGGGCTACCACATGCAGGCTGTCAATTGTATGTGGTGCTGGGAATCCAAACTCAGGTCCTCATCTTTGCACAGCAAGCATTTTATCCACAGAGCCATCTCCCTATCCCCATAATATGCAGCATTTTTAAATCCATGAATTCAATAAAAGCACAAAATTACAGAGAAGCTATAATATGAAAGAAATGCTAAGTTAGCAAGCATACCTCTAATTCTGGGAACTGAACTACTTGATTATGCCTTCTCCCGAAAAGGTATCCAAATAAAATCAAGGTGTGGGGATGTAGCTCAGTAGTAACTAAATAAGCCATTAGGTAAACTTATTTCCCTTCACATCACATGTCAACTTTACAATCCTGACTGGCCCTTTGCCTGAGATTCCACAGACTAAGCATAAATGTTTAACAGGCCATGTAGGTAGACAGTTCATGCAGTCCAAGATTTAACCAAAGAGTGGACCATTTCTCTAAATATAGTATTATGGGCTGGATGTCAAATATGTATCTACTTGTGTATACAATTCATGTGCAACACTGCCAGGCTACTGCAGTACCCCAAAATGGGCACCAAGAGAACCCTGAGGACCGTCAGAGCTCTCCTCCCTGGAACCCCAGGTCCTGAGGCAGGGCCTGGCTCTGTACATGACGGTACTCAACAACTGACCACCAACGGTCACGTGTCTAAGAATCAGACCCTACCTTAATATGCCTGCTCAGCTGTGTTGGAAACTTCTCTTCTTCCACATCCTTGACAGCCGCCTTGCCTCTAAACAAATCTATGGTCATACCAGGAGGAAGCAATCCCTGATGCTGCTGCCACTTCAATGCCTGTGAAAAAGGAAAGAATCAATCTGCGGAGAAGCTTTGAAGAGCCAGTAATCACTGCTAAGGCAAAGACATGCCTGAAAGAACGAGGTCTGAGGAAACTAATAAGCTTCTGGTCACACCATCTCTAACTATCCAAACAATCTATGGTTCAGTGTGGGCAAGAGCATGGACTTCTCATGGGAGACTCTGACAGGAAAAATCTACTATCTCACACCATTATTTCATTATTATTGTTGTTGTTATTTTCCTCTATTATAAACAAAAATGTGGAAAGCAGAAATTTCCCAGAGTTCCAATACTCAAAGCCAGCCACTAATAACATTTTACATAATTCCTTCTAGTCATTTTCCTCTCATATGATACTTTTTTAATTGCTCTATTAATAATTATATACTAAATTTATATTGTCTTCACCTCATATTATGACATACCTTAATATGCCAGCTCATATGTATTAGGAATTGCAAAGCTATCATTTTAATGGCTGTAAAATATAGTCTGCTGTTTCTGTTTACCTAATCAACATATATATTAGTGAACATCTGCACTGCTTCCAACTTGTCAACTTATTTAATGAATGCTACCCTGAACTCATCTAGACAAGGGTGCTTTGCACTCCTAATGGTTAGTTTTTTGTTTTTTGTTTTGTTTTTTGTTTTTTGTCTTTCAAGACAGGGTTTCTCTGTATAGCCCTGGCTGTCCTGGAACTCACTCTGTAGACCAGGCTGGCCTCAAACTCAGAAATCCACCTGCCTCTGCCTCCCAAGTGCTGGGATTAAAGGCGTGCGCCACCACTGCCCGGCCTCTGATGGTTAGTTTTTGCCAATTTGACATACAAACCAATCATCTGCAAAAACTGGCCTGTGGGCAGAGCTGAGGGCATTTTCTTGATTAATAATTGATGTAAGGGCCCAGCCCACTGTGGGTAATACCATCCCTGGGCAGATGGTCCCAGGTGGTATAAGAAAGCAAGAGGAAGCCAGGTGGTGGCGCACGCCTTTAATCCCAGCACTTGGGAGGCAGAGGCAGGTGGATTTCTGAGTTTGAGGCCAGCCTGGTTTACAGAGTGAGTTCCAGGACAGCCAGGGCTACACAGAGAAACCCTGTCTCGAAAAAACAAAAAACAAAAAACAAACAAAAGAAAGCAAGAGGAGCAAGACATGGGAAAGCAAGACAATAAGCAGCATATTAACTGGCTTCTGCTACAGTTCCTGCCACCACACTCCTGCTTTGAGCTCTTATTCTGGATTTCCTAGAGTGTATAATGAAACAAATCCTTTCCTCCCTAAGTTGCCTCCATCCCCTAAGTGCTGGTACTTGTGCACACATGTGCATGCATGCACACAGACACACGCACACAGACATGTCCTCACAGCACACCATAAATACATACTTTTCCATGTCAGAAAATAAAATTATGCCTCACTACTGGTTTTGGTTGGGAACAAATCTATGATCTCATGCACAAGAAGCAAGCAGTTTGTCCTAATAACCAAGCTACAAGCCCAGCTTGTCAGGAACAGAAAGACGGGAGAAGTCTGGATTTCATGGGGCATGAGCATTATTCCAAGCCCCCAGCACAGTTCCAACAGAATTCTAAAGATGTTAGCACTTCTGTCCTGGATGCCTGATTTGCTGTTCCAGGAGAAGAGGAAGGGTGCATGGTGCAGCTGCTGAGCAGTCAGCTTTATAGGTAGGCTCTACTCCCAGCCCGCGTAATTTCCTTAGCTCAGAAATATGCCTTATACACAGGAACCAGTACCAGAATTTAGGGTAATTTCGCCTCTACAGGCATTTAATTACCTGCCCCAGCAATGCCATGAGACGAGAAGGTGGCACCACGCTAACTTCCCCAGCTAACGCCTGGGCAATTGCTGCTCTCCGTTTCTCTTTGCTACTTCCATCTGGATACGCCTGGAGGGGGGGAAAAAGGAGGTGACATCATCTCCAAGGAGAAGCGAAGCATGACTGAAGCAAGCTGGAGAGATGGCTCAGCAGCTGACAGCATGTTCTACTCTTCCAGAAAAGAAGGTTGGTTCCCAGTACTCACAACTGCCTATAATCCCAACTTCAAAGGTGAATTTGATCCCTCTGGCCTCCTCAGACAGGTATACGTAGGTACATACACATATGAACACACACACACACACACACTTAACCATAGAGGAAAAAAATTTAAAAGGAAACATTCAAAGAGGAAAACAACAAAAACAAAATATCCAGTTAAACAGGTGAGGAACTAAAACAAATTATTATTTTAAAATAACTTTCTAATTCTGCACACTTGCATTCAGAAGTATGTGAGAGAGCCGGTATCAGTCAATCTGCACTATTGTTCCTGAGGAACCACAAGGACAGAGCTGTGGTTCTAGTTTCAGAAATACACTCAGGACCAAAGAATCACAGTCTTCAGAAATCCGAACTTTCTACTACCCGGTTCCTATTACATCCCCCCTTGTTTTATCTTGACAGCTCTCCAGTGGAAGGTCATGTGCAAAAGAAACTATGTCTTTATGTGCGTGTATTAAATGGTGTTTATCTTGGATGGGATGGCTCTGTGGAAAAAAGGTGTTTACCACCAAGCACGATGATGAGTTTGAATCTCATGGTAAAAGAAACAACTCCTGTAAGTTGTCCTCTGACCTCCACACATGCATGCCTGCCCAAACACATACACAAACAAAAAGGAGTTTAGACATTCTTTCTGCAAGGCCCCATTACTTAATTTAACTACCACAGACATACCTCACGAGGATCAAAGTAAGATCTGGCTAAGAGGTTTTCCAGATGAATATAGCGTTCTGGTTGGGTTTGCTTTAACATAATCATGGGGTCGGTCTGTCTCAGAAGTGACCTGGCAGCACCCAATTCACGAAGCTCTATCAATTCCAAAACAACCTAGACAATGGAAAGAAAATCAATTTTTTAGCACATTATCTTTAACAATCTTCCCAGCATCACGATCATCCTTCAAATTCTAACTTTGTTTTTATTATTACTTTTTCTTGGTTTTGATTGATTGTTTTGAGATAGGGTCTCACTACTATGCAGCCCTGGACTGCTTGGAACTTACTATTTAGACGAGGCCACCCTCTAAATGCTGAGGTTAAAGGTTTAAATCATCACACCTGTGTGTTATTTTATATGTTACTTTTTAATAAATAAGTCAATGTCTTTCCTAAGGTCTTGTTTTAGAGCTTATAAAACTCTTAGAATTCTACTAGTGACTAAATTATCTGTTACTCAATTGTCCCTTGAGTAACATGTAAGTTTATGCTAAAATGATACCTTGGAACAGGGACTGCTTACCAGAAAAGCCATGCTATTAGGTTACAGTTTTAAGCCAATCTCACCTCTGGTGAAAAGGGGGAGGTGGGGGGGGGGGGTGAAGACCAAGGCTGGAAACTGTATTGATCACTGGGGTTATGTAACAAAATCTCCACAGAAGCCTCTGGCTGGGGATCTGCCAGGTGGATGGCACAGCCCTTTCTACAGAGACAGAGCTAAAGTTCTACATTCAGGGCTCTCTCAGATTGGCTCCGTCTTTTCCTTTGGCTACTTCTGATCTGTGTCCTTGATAATAAAACTCTAATCACATAAATACAGAAGTTTTTTGAGTTCTATGGATCATTTTAGTAGATTATCAAATTTAAGCATGTCATGTGAGTCACTAAATATAGCAGACCAAAAGCCTAAGCAGCATAAAGCAAGGCAGTCATGGCGCACACCTTTAACCCCAGCAATGAGGGAGGCAAAAGCAGGCGGATCTCTGAGTGCAAGGCCAGCTGGATCTATACAGCAAGTTCCGGGAAAGCCAGGGCTACACAGAGAAATCCGGTCTCATAAACAAAAACAAAATGAAGAAAAGAAAGAAAAAGGGAAAGAAAGAAAAAGAAAGAAAAAACCTTAAATGAACTAAATATGCCCTGTCCCTGCGTACCCCAACATAGTAGAGCCAGTATCTTAAGAGAAATCTATGTCAGACTTAGTGGTGTGTGTTAATTCCAGGTGGTCAGTGCCTGAACTGAATCACATTATATAATTTAATATTAGAATATTTTTCTCTTTTTGTTTTTTTTTTTGTTTGTTTTGTTTTTTTCTTTTTTAAGACAGGGTCTTACTATAATAACCCTGGCTGGCCTGCAACTCATTATGTATACCACCTGGCCTCAAACCACCATGCTCAGCTTTAGAATATTTCATTTAATGATAACCTAAAAGTAATTTCATTTCCCTGCGTCTGATCCTCAAAACCATACCAAGAAATAATTTCAGTTAGGGAAAATTTTGAACTTTCCAAAAGGGAAGAAAAAAATACACTGTTGAGTCTTGACAATGTACATTTACAGGTAGTTATACCCCTTAAGTGCTTGAAGAAAGGCTCACTGATACTTTAAGGGACCAACCAAAAACATCAAGAACATCACCTCCTTCTTACCTGTTCATAAAGATCAATAAGGGTTTTGTCTGGCAATTTCAGAGACTGTATAGCCTGTAAAACAGTATCCCAATGGCCACTATTAATATCAGCCACGAAACTTTCAATGCTATCCACAGTATTCAGAGAGACAGTTGTCTCCTCCTGTAAGGTGGCCAGCGCCCGATGTAAACTGTTCTCCTTCAAGTACTGCATGATTAGACGGATCACACTGAAAGAAAGAAAGTCATTTAGTCTGGAGATCTTCAGTCATCAGAGCCCAAGGGGAACCATAAAGCTTCCCAAAAAAATCACACAATCAAGGTTCCAAAGGACTTCCATCTAAAGATAGGAGAACTGAGGTGAAACCATTTGCCCAATGTCCCCCACTGAGAAAGGAAGTTAGTAGCCATTATTATTATGATCACTAGATCTTCTGGACATTTGTGTGAGATACTTTAAACCTGTAATAGTCACTGTTTTTTGTTGGTTTTTTTTTTTTTTTTTTTTTTTTTCTTTTTAAACCATCTGGCTAGGCAGTAGTGGCACACTGCCTTAATCTTTGCGTTCAGGAAGCAGGGGCAGGTGGATCTCTGAGGCCAGCCTGGTCTACAGAGCGAGTTCCAAGACAGCAAGGGCTACACAGAGAAACTCTGCCTCAAAAAACAAAATTAATTAGTTAACAAATTAAATCATCTAAATTGCTGTAAGAAAATTTAGTCCATTAAAAAAATGACAACAAGCAGAGCAGAGGTGGTACATACCTTGAGGCCCAGCATTCTGGAGGCAGAGACAGAGAGGAAGGTGAATCTCTGAGTTCCAGGCCAGCCTGGTCTACAGAGCAAGTTCCAAGACAGCTAGGGCTACACAGAGAAACTCTGTCTCAAAACAACAACAAAATAATAGTAACAATATGAATATGCACAGTTATTCTTCATATAGAAGGCTCAAAGATTGGTCGTTAAGGCTATTATTAGGCCCCAAAGTAAAAAAATCGTTTGCAGTTCCTGCCCTGACTTAAGTTATACCTTCCAATACTGTCACTGTTTTATTTTTCTACACACTGACCATCTGTTACTGTTCATATTTTACTTACTGTTTTTGTCTACTGTCTGCCTTCCTCAATCAAAGCATACCTTCATTTTAAAATGACTTATAAAGCTGGGTGGTTGGCAGCACACGTCTTTTAATCCCACCACTCCGGAGGCAGAGGCTGGTAGATCTCTGTGACTTTGAGGCCTGGAACTCACTGGTCTACACAGTGAGTTCCAGGACAGCTAAGGCTACACCTTGTCTCCAAAACAAAACAAAACCCAGAAAAAAAGTGTAAAGAGTCCCAGGCTGGACTCCAGGCCTTCCTACTTGCCTCTTTAGTGCTGCGATTACAGATGTGCATACTTCCTGTCAGCTTCTGGTCTTAAAAATACATAGGTTTCAGACTCAGTCGACTTAATAAACATTGCTTTTCTGCAGATCTTCAGAACAGACCTATCTCTCTCTTGCACTCAGAACACAGCTCTTTGATAATTTAATTTTACTTTTCAGAAAGTAAAAGGCGGTGAGAGTGAGTCCTGGGTAGTCCAAGCAAGACTCTTCAGTCAGTCACTCCCCGCCCACCTGGCTCCTCGTCGCTCCCCGCCTTTGCTAAGCATCATTCTTCTGACCCAACATTCAGATTCTGTGTCCACAGAGAGGTTCTCTATCTACAAGTTGCAAACCAAAACACTACACCACACTAGGTCCGATCAGATAGGAGAAGCAGCGGATCCTTTAGGGTAATTAGTGCTTGGACCAGGAGGAAGAGCTGCCTCACAGGCAGGCTGGGGGACTGGCGACACGCGGGCAGCGACGAGGGAGGGGTGGCTGGCAGAGGACAACACAGCAGTCAGGTCTGCTCGGTGTACCCCTGCACAGCCCCAGGCCGGCTGCCCGCCCCATGGCTGCTTTCTCGCGGGCCCAACTAAGAGGGAGCCAACCCGGAAAGTGCTTCGAGGTCGCAGCCTCTTGAGCGAAGCCCCCTCCGACGCCCTCCCGAGCACCCCCCACCCCACGCCACGCCACGCCACGCCGCGAACACGCCACGGCAGGACTCACTCGGAAGACTCGATTTCGATCGACATAGCGGTAACGCTCCGGGTCCAGGCCCCACTCAGCACAGAGCCGGTCGCACAACACCGCGCGACACTTCCGGCGGCCGCGTTGCGTCACTTCCGCTCCGCTAGGGGCTAAAAGGCGAAGAAAGGAAACGCCCAGATGGGCGGTGCGTTAGGTGCGGATCCTCGGGTGTTTGTCTGAAGTCCTTGTGGGGCTGGACCGCTCGCTCGGAAAGTACGGGTATCTGCGGCTGAGCCTGACCACCTGAGGTGGGGGCGGAAGTGTGGCACGATAGCTAATGCCCATCGGTTTCGCCAACACACACGCCGAGTCTTGGCTGTCCCGGAGCTCAGAGATCTGCCTCCCTAGCTCTAGGATTAAAGGTGTGCGCTATCACGCCTGGCTCCCCTAAGAGTTAAGTTGAAAAGGCTGCAGTTACAGAAAAAGAAATGTAACCAAATGCGAAGTTCTAACAGATTTGAGACTCCTTTCAACTTAGACTTTAAATCAAACCTTACTGGCATGGCATGACAGAGCTGAGGACATAGCTCAGTGATGGAGTGCTTACCTAGCAAGTCAGAGGCCCTGGTTCAATCCTCACTTATTAAAAAAGAATACATAAATATTGATGAGTTTTATAAATAAAGTCTAGGGAAAAGGTGGGATGGACATGTAGCCCATAGCTGGCTTCAAACTAATTTTGTAGTTGAAGATGCCTCTACTTTCCAAGGCCTAGAATTACACATGTGTGTTACTATGCCTATCTCCAATAAGAGCTATTTTAAAATCCCATTGACAAAGTACATATATTTAAATATATATACAGCCCGGTGGCAAATCTTGTGAAATTACATACTGAGATAATTCAGTGGTTTCTAATGGCTCTCTTGTCTGTTTCACATACCTTCTCCACAACTTCTTTATACTCTCCTTTTTTCCCCACAGAGCCTTTCAATATAGCCTCTCATATACTGTTTTCTTTTTTATTTGATTTTTTTGTTTTGTTGTGTTGTGTTCTATTTGTTTTACGACACAGGATTTCTCTGTGTAGCCCTGGCTGTTCTGGAACTTGTTCTGTAGACTAGGCTGGCCTTGCTGCCTGCCTCTGCTTCCTGAGTGCTGGGATTAAAAGTGTGCACCACTATGCCTTGGGAAATTTTTTTTTTTTAAGATTTATTTATTTATTATGTATAAGGAGTTCTGCCTGCATGTATGCCTGCAGGCCAGAAGAGGGCACCAGATCCCATTATAGATGGTTGTGAGCCACCATGTGGGTGCTGGGAATTGAACTCAGGACCTCTGGAAGAGCAGACAGTGCTCTTGACGTCTGAGCCATCTCTCCTGCCAGGAAAAAAATTTTTAAAGAATAATTTGAAACTAAGTAGAGAAAATGGCATATACTACTGTTAACAATGAACTGGATCTTCTATGGTGCTCGGATTAAAGGGGTGTACCACCGTACCCAGCTCTCTTTCAGTTTTCAAATCACTTATTTCCCACTAACTCTAAAGAACACAGTCTCAGCCAGGCAGTGGTGGCACACCCCTTTAAATCCAGCACTGGGGAGGCAGAGGCAGGAAGTTCTGTGAGTTCAAGGCTAGCCTGGTCTACAAAGGAGTTTCAGGACAGCCAGAGCTACACAGAGAAACCCTATCTCAATAATAAATATAATGACTTATGACTTCTGAGTTATTCTCATTCTGAGCACAACATGGAAATTTCTCTTTTTTTTTTCTCTCCTTTGTTTCTTTTTTTTTTTTTTTTTTTTTTTCTCCCTGAGATTGGGTTTCTCTGTAACCATGGCTGTCCTGGAATGAGTTGATTCTCTCCTTCCACCATGTGGAAGAATATTAAAGGGAGTATTACAAAATATTCAGAGGGCCGGGGCCACCAGGAGTCCATGGCCAACGAGTGCCGTTCTCCGGAGTGCTACCCTCCCAGGAGCTTGGAAAAGCCATGAGTGGGGTTAAGGGGAGCAACACCTCTCACCCAGACCCGCCCGGATCTGCCAGGATCCAGGGCCTGAGAACCTGGGGCCAGGAAACCTCTGAACCTTCCAGTTTCATCTGTGGGTGGAGACCTCTGCCTGGGCCACCAGGGGCCTGTGCCTGGGGACCTCAGCCTGGGCCACAAGGCTCCAGGAGAGAGCGGGTATCCCAGGAGTGCTGACATACCTTTGAGCACAAGCAAAACCACCACTTCTGTTCAAACTCACTGGATCAAGAGGGACCCTTGCAGAGCCATCAGGGCATAGGAACCAAGGGACAGCTGGGGACAAGATCCTTCCGATTTCTTTCTGCACCCCAGAGCGGACCCTGTGCCACAGCTCTCCAAACCCAAACACCTCTCAGAGAGAGCTGGTCTTCAAGGAGTATTGACACAGAGGCCTGCAGAAGGGGCAAGCCACAACCAGACAGAGTAAGATCAGCTAACATCAGAGTCAACAAGATGGCAAAAGGCAAGGGAAAGAACATAAAGAACAGAAACCAAG
>CM052702.1:43972851-44098036 GCA_028551405.1 Uromys caudimaculatus | reverse complement strand
AGTCATCCCTTTAAAAACAACAATTCTCACTAGTGGGTTCAGCCCCTCTACCATCCACTTGTTCACTGTTTAACACTGTAACCAATACATCTTTAAAAAAACTTTCTATAGTAAAAGATGTTTCCACGTATTTCCACATAAGGATATAAAATATAAATGTTTACGTCTTATTTTCTCTTTGGCAACGACTGTTGCTTGACTAGTCCTCATTCTCCTCCATTTCTTAGGAAAAATAACACCCTGACATAAGAAAACATGGGAAAGGGGAACAATGCCAGGCACATCCCACCTCCCACCCCTCAATTTGGTCCCTGAGGTAGCTGTCCATTAGTTCTTATGAGTATACCTGAAGTGTGTCCATGTCACCTCCTGAGCAGCTAAACACATAGTAGAGCTCTGTCATTCAACCACAAAGACCACACACCCACATGGCTCTTTTGGCGTGTGACAGTTCACTATTGAGAGATCCGTTAGGAGTCCTCTGTACATTCCTCCACTTGGGCATGGCACTGTGGTTACAGAAGGCTGGTTTTCAAGTTTCAAGTTTTAAAAACTTCAAGACCCTCCAGCATCATCAGTATCCGACTGTCTGACTTTTTTTGTAACTTCAATTCCATTCTCTTCCAACTTCCTCTTAGCACAGTCCTGACATGCATTACCCAGTAGTATGGTGCTGTCCACTCGCTCAGCATCTGGACTTCGCTGCTTGCAGATCAGAGTGGCAAGGTCTTGCACATATCCTGGGAAAAGGTCAAAACAGTCCCCATAGGACACCACTTTAATCCCATGCAAAAGCATGTCCGCCTGATGCTTAAAGAAATGGTCTTCGTTCTCCTTGAGTACTACCATGTAGTGCTCCAAGTCCACCTTATTGGGCACGGAGTACAAGAAGAGCGCTTGGAATATCTGATCACGCAGCGTCTCTCCACAGCCCACGAATAGGAATGACTTGGTGCGGTAGAGATTTTGCAGGACTTCTATTACTTCTGGATCTTGAGTGACATCTTTATAGCCCGACGGATCCAGCACCATCCCACAGGGGTCTGTGTACAAGCCGTGAATATGAAGGACTCCATACTTGATATGGCCTCTTGCCCACTGAAGGACCTTCGTCTTGTCCTTCAAGTCCAGGGATTCCATGGGTTTGCTCTGCTGCTGCCCGAAGATCTCCAGCAGGTTGTCGTAGTTGGTGGTCAGCACCATGGTACCTCTGTCCATCAGGCTGAGGATGAACTGCAGCACCACGGGGTTCTGAATGTGCTGCTCCAGGCTGTCGAACACCTCCATCAGGCAGTCCTGAAAGAAGTTGGGCTTGGTGTCGCCTGTGCGAGGTGACATCTTCCGGATCAGATCATGGGCCACAACCAGCAGGTCCCGGTCCTTCATCACCTTCCTCCGGAACTCGGCAACGTCCCCAGGGTGCAGAACCTCTAACTGCTCCGCAGCCTCAATGACCGCCTCGATGCAGCTCATCCAAGAGCAGAGCGCTCGGATACCTGGGGCCACGGCTGCACTCACGCCAGTCCCAATGACCAAGAGCAGGTCCTGGGGTTGCTTCCTAATGAGGCTCTTTAAAAACTTCCTGCATTTCTGTTCATTTCTGTTCGTTGTCTTTTCCACTGACTCCATCTGTGAATCCTGCCACGCCGCGGAGACGTCAGTGTCACTCGCGCTCTCGCCGCCTCCCACCAGGGCCGCGCCCCTGGGGCTAGGTGGAGCGGCCGCGCGCACCCAGAACTGTAAAAATATTAACCAAAGGTCATAAAAGGGAACTAATTATTTATTGTAGTTGCAAGGACTGAAGATAAATATTGGATGGGTTTATCTATACAAAACTTCAATTCTAACTTAGTCACAAGAATTATGGTTTTTAACTTTCAATGAACCTGTGGAGCTAGTGGCAGAAAATAAATGTCAAGTTAGATAGACATTTAATGGAAACACATGTAAACATCTCTGCTGTAAACACTTTCAATTATGGTTTGAACTTATGTTTAAACTCATGGTAAACTTTTGAATTAGATACCATGTGATCATGAATTCTGAGAAAATAAATAAGAACTGAGAATTAAGAACTTACAACTAGGAACATAGAGAACTCAGAGCAGAGAGACTTAGATAGTTTAATAGGTTTTCCTCTTTTTTCCTTTTCTCTTAGAAATAAAGATTAGAATCTATTTTCAAGTTGTCCATTTTCTTCCTGTGAGCTACTTTCTCTAGCTGATAAAGAGTTAGATAAACTCCCAACCTTGGAGACAGGGCCTTGGAATTTCTGTTAAGAAATCAACAAAGGAACCTCTTTACTTATATCCCCCATTGTTGGAATACAGGACGGGTTAAAACAAGACAGCAGTTTTTAACCTCAGCATAAGCAAGAAAGTTTTACATTTTTTTTTAAGAAGCCAGGAGCTTCAGCATTCAGCATAGTTAGAGAGTTTAAAGGTCAGAGATCATCAGTCTTCCCTCTGTCCAAGGCTGTGTCCCACTTCAGCCCATTCCAGGGCAGCCCAGCCAGCCCATTCCAGGCCAGGGCAAGCTCTCAGCAATGTGCCTGACCTGGTGTGTGTAGAGTGGGGCAGAGGACAGCTTCTCCCTCAAGCAAGTACCCACCTGGCCAGCTGCCTCCAGCAATTTAAGAGGTCTTACTTTAGGGCCCCAAGTATACCACCAAGACACAGACACTGTGCTTGGTTACCCCCTCTTATTGGAGGTGAGTGCTGATTCTGGAGAAACAATCTCAGCAGAACCATTAATCCCAAAGATGGGAGGAAAAAGACCTCCGACCCAAATCACCATGGCCAGATTAGTTAAAGCAAGTTGTCTTTATTTGTGTACACGAGCTGCTGTCTCCCCCTAAGATGAGGCTCAAGAAGTCAACATTGGACATGGAGAAAATAAGGGTTTTTTATTCCAGGAGTAGGGGGTTTCCAAATGGGGGATTGAGATAGCAAATAAGTGGGGTTACCAAAGCAGAACAGACGCATATGAAGTTGGTCAATAGAACCTGAAGCAAAGACGAGAGTGCAAGGTGGTCATAAGTTAGTTATAACAACAAGAGGTTATAATAGCCTTTTGAAATAAAGACATGATTGCCATTCCTGGAACAGGCACTGCAGAACCATTTGTAATTATGGTTACAGGTGGGCATAGCTCAATACTTGAGAAACAGGTTAAATCATAAACAAGAATGAACCTAGTTTGTCTTTACTATAAAATGGCTTTTAAGCCAAATATGGAGGCAGGCTGGTGGGTTAGAACCCAGTCAGGTACCATAGCTGCACGGCTGTGCAACCATAATGAGCATTTAAACACTCATTCTCCATCCGATCAGAACTTATAAATTCCCATTTTAATTTCCTAGTCTGGCCAAAGGTGAAGGCACATGCCTTTAATCGCAGCACTCAGGATGCAGAGATAGGTGGATTTATGAATTCAAGGCCAGCGCTTGATATTCAGAACAAATTCCAGGACACCCAGGGCTACACAAAGAAACCCTGTCCCAAAGAAAGCAAAGAAAAACAAAAACAAAAACAAAAACAAAAAACCCAAAAACCGAAACAAAACAAAACAATTTTATTCCTAGTCTATTTCTCAGGAGACTAATCTACTTCTGGTTATCTCATCAAGACTTTGGAATGAAACCAGCTGTGCAGTGATCAAGCTCCCCTCCCACCTATCTCCTCTGGTCTGGATGCCTCTTCTACTCAGAGACTCTAATCCTGGTTCTCACAGACCCCTTGACAGAGGGGGGCATGGCAGAGGAGGGCAGTGGTAACAGCATCAGCCTCACTCACAGGAAGTCAAAGTGGGCAACAATACTTTCCTTCAGGGGAGGCAATAGGGGGTTTCCAAAGAGGAGACCCAGAAAAGGGGCAACATTGGAAATGTAAATAAAGTATCAAAAATTAAGAAAAAGAAAATAAAGAAAAAAAAAAAAACTTTCCTTCAGACCTCTCTATATCTGGGCCTTCCAATGGCGGTACTGCGCACTCAGGGGAGGTCTTCACCACCCCTCGGCAAATCCTTTCTGGAAATGCCCTCACAGACCAACTTGTCTGTTAAGATATTCAGATCCCTTCAAGTTAACAATTAAGATTAGCTATCACAAGAGGGTTGTTTGTGTGTGTTTTGTTTATTGGCCACAGCTACCTAGCTGTCTAATGTCTATTTGTATGTCTCCATAAGGGTTATTTGGAACGATGGTCACCCAATAATGTCCTGTCACTGATGGGATTTTTAAAATTTAAAAACGTTTATTTTTTTATGTGTATGGCTATTTTGCCTGCATGTTTGTTTGTGCACCCCATGTGTGCTTGGAAGCCACAGGAGGCATCAGAATCCCTCCCTGGAACTGTAGTTACAGATGGTTGTGAGCCACCATGTGGCTGCTGAGAATCAAACCTGGGTCCTCTGGAAACCTCTTAACCACTGAGCCATCTCTACAGCCCACAGGATGATGGGGTTTATTTTTATTTTTATTTTATGTGCATCAGTGTTTTGCCTGCATGTATGCATTCCTGTGTGAGGATGTTGAATCTTGGAGTTGCAGACAGTTATAAACTGCCATGTGGATGCTGGAACCTCAGTCCTCTGGAAGAGCAGTCAGTGCTTTTAACCACTGAGTCATCTCTCCAGCCATCTCCCAAGGATAATAGGATTTTAACTAATATTTGTTCTCCTCTTCTTTTCATTAAAATGTTTATCATGATCATGTAAAAATACAATCTTAGGTCAGGCAGTGGTAGCACACCCTTTTAATACTAGCACTTGTGAGGCAGAGGCAGGTGAATCTCTAGGTTCAAGGCCAGCCTAGTCTACAGAGTGAATTCTAGTACTGTGATGGTTTGTATATGCTTGGCCCAGGGAGTGGCACTGTTGGGAAGTGTAGCCTCATTAGAGTAGGTGTGTCATTGTGGGCATGGGTTATAAGACCCTCATCTTACCTGCCTGGAAGTCAATATTCTGCTAGCAGCTTTCAGATGAAGATGTAGAACTCTCAGCTCTTCCTGCACCATGCCTGCCTGGATGCTGCCATGTTCCTGCCTTGAAGATAATGGACTGAACCTCTGAACCTGTAAGCCAGCCCCAATTAAATATTGTCCTTATAAGAGTTGCCTTGGTCATAGTGTATGTTCACAGCAGTAAAACTGCAACTAAGACAAGTACCATCAGGGATACCCAGAAAAACCCCATCTTAAAAAAGAAAATACAAAGTTGGGCAGTGGTGGTGCACGCCTTTAATCCCAGCTCTTGGGAGGCAGAGGCAGATGGATTTCTGAGTTCGGGGCCAGCCTGGTCTACAGAGTGAGTTCCAGGACAACCAGGGCTATATATAGAAACCCTGTCTCGAAAAACCAAAAAAAAGAAAGAAAGAAGAGAAAAAAAGAAAGAAAATACAAACTTAGGTCAGGTGTGGTGGCACATACTTGTATTTCTGCACTTAGGAGGAAAGGGTAATAGGATTAAGAATTCATTGCCTGGGAAAGGAGAGAAGACTCAGCAGCCAAGAGGACCTGGGTTCCATTCCCAGCACCCACAAAGTACCTCAAAACCATCTCTATATAACTCCAGTTCCAGGGATTTGATGCCCTCTTCACACTTCCACAGGCACCAGGCAGGCACATGGTACTCATACATACATGGAAGCAAACACACATACACTTAAAACAAAAGAAATAAATCTAAACACTAAAAAGAAAAAAAGAGTTCTGGGATGTGCAACATGTTTCAAAATAAACAACACAATGCAACCTTGGGTCAGAATCACAACACAGTGGCAGAATGTTTGTCTAACATGCATGGGACCCACCATTCTTTTGAAATTAGACAGCAGGAAGTTACTGGTTCAGTGTTTAGGAGCAGGTGCTACTCTTGGAGAGGACCTGAGTTTGTTTCCCAGTTGGTGGATGTCATGCAGGGGGAGCTGCAGTGGGCAAGTGAGCTTCCTGGAGATGGCCCACCATCTTGCTTTGCTGCAATGGATATACCCTGGAAAGACAGACACAGCCTCAGAGACTTCGTGCCAGGATTGCTGCACGCTACTGATGTGCTTTCTCATGGTTGTCATTGCCGCGCTCCTCATTTATGTGACTTGGTGTGCGTGGACTCTGGGAGACTCTCACTGCGTATAACCTGGTATGATTACTTTCTGCGTGATCCGTTGGCAAGTTCACAGAAGAGTACCGTGACCATGAACGTTCTTGAGATAACTCTGTTTAGATGAATTAATGATTTCTTGGAAGTCCTGGTTTTGTTTAAGTAGTTTTATGAAGACAGTTTGATTTAAATAACTTTGGGAAGTTAGGATAGTTGATAGAAAGTTTAAAGTTAGAATCAAGAATAGAATGTGCTCCTTCCTCACAGAACGGCAAGAGCTACATGTGTTGAAGACAGTAGTACAGTGAGCATTCATGCATTACATAATTGTAGTAGCAAGAAAAATGGCTTAGGACAAGTTAGTATTCAAAGAACACATTCACTCTAGGTTGGATCCAAGTTCCTTGATCTTGTGATCTAGGCTTTCAATAGACACCAGGAAAGAAGCTTGTGAATAATGAGTAAATACTTCTGAGTATAACAACAGAGAACAGATGATCAGACAGTTTAGCTGATAAAATCTTCAAAAATAAGATGCAAGACAGATGGCCTGTTCTTTAGTAAGACAGATTGCCACCAATGAAGCATAGGGAAAACTTACTACTATAGACTTGGCTTGCTTAAACTTTGTTAATCTATGACAAGAGAATTATTGATTTGGGGTTACAATGAGCTTGTGGAGAGGAAGACGAGAAATGTTTAGTGGGGTATATGTTTCAAAAGAAGATACATAGTCAATAATCCTGTTGTAATTTCCTTTTATGTAATGATTTTAATCTGTTTTTGAAGAGTATGTTTTTGTGGTGATCATTTTTTAAAAATGTGTAACTTGTAGCTATGAGGTGATTTCCTTCTTACATAGAAAATTATGTCTTAGGGGATATAAAAGGGTTAAGAGAAAAAATTAAGTTGTTGGAGCCTGCTTTGCTTCATCCACTCTGTGTGTGCGTGCGTGCGTGCGTGCGTGTGTGATCCCTCCCCTCCCCCCAGTTTCTTTCCTCTAATTGCTGGCTGCCATATGCAGCAGCCCCAGTCAGTTGCTATCTGAACCGACCCCATCAGCCCTCCTAGTGCTGCCCTCCTCTTGGCTGCTATTAGCACCGACCCCAATAATCAAGTTCACACTTGCTGCCTTCCTCAGATTAACCCCGTGGTGTGGAAGCTGGCCTTTGACACCCAGCCATGTTGGACAGCTCACAAACCTCTGCAATTATGGGATGTAAAACCACGCCAGGAAGTTTGGTAAGGTAGAGTAGATTGAGACCTGAGACTGTGGACACACACCTGAGACTTAGGCGACTCCCAGATCCCTGCCAGACTCCTGACTTGGAACACGTGCCATGCTTCTCACAAAAAAGAAGCGTGTCCTTTGGTCATGTAAGCTCAAAACAGAGTTCTCCATGTTAATGAGGTACCTAGAGGCCCAGAGGGCTTAGCTAATAAGCTTCCCTTCCCAGACATTCCTCCCTGCAAAAGGTATTTAATCTCAGGCCCACCCTGAGAAGTGGGGTATGGTTTTATGCATCCATTTTCCGCCATGACAATAAACTGTTTAGAACCATGGACTGTCTCTTTTCATCGATATCCACCATGGGGAGTCATGAAGAAGGCCTTCACCTATAGAGCTGCAGCCTATCTCCCACAGAAGGCCTCTCTGTGCTCCCAGCCACAACTGCCACCAAGCCTGCCTCCACCAAGGTAAGGACAATCACCCTGCTGGGGCATGCCAGAGCTCCCTTTACCCTGGCCTGGCCTCATTGCAGGCCTGGGGAGCCCTGAACTAGTTGCAGCTTTCCCATGTCCCAGATTGCACTTTCTCACTTGGAGCAGTGTCTCAGTGGTGGCAGCATGGGGTAAATACAGTCAAACTCCTCCTGTTCTGCCTCCCTAAGCTGCCATGCCCAGTGGTGGAGCAGATGAGGGCCTACAACTGATGCCCAATGTGGGGCTCGAACCCGCAACCCTGAAATTAAGAGTCTCATGCTCTACTGACTGTCAGCTTCAGGGGATCTGAGGTCTTCTTCTGAACTCTGGTGACACTTTCATTCTAGTATGCACACACCCACACACATACCTACTCACAATTAAAAATGATAAAAATAAGTCTCGGTTATTATTATTATATATTTTTTATTGTTTATTTTAATTTTTTCTTAACAGGGTTTCTCTGTGTAGCCCTGGCTGTCCGGTAACTCGCTCTGTAGACCAGGCTGACCAAAAAACTCACAGACTTCCACCTGCCTCTACCTCCTGAATGCTGGGATTAAAGACATGTGACTCCAATGCCTGGGTATTTTTTATTTTCTTATTCACGAGGCTTTTGAGTGCTTGTTTCTCTCCCCAGCTCACCAGACCACTTCCACACTTGGGAGTGCCCTTCTCTTTCTTAATAACTGTTTCCTATTACTAAAAAAAGAAAACATAATAAAGAAAATATTGGGCTTAAACTTCAATTACAGAGTGTTTTTTAGCATGCATAAGACCCTGAGTTCAGTTCCCAGCACCCCTCTGTATCTTCAAATTCTTTTTTCAAGAAGAAAAATTATGGTACTAAAAGTTGTGTCAGTTATCAAAAAATTTATAGGAAACTCAATCGCTGCTGATTCTAAATTCAGAGGTGAAATGAAAAGCACTATAAACAAAAGGGAAGCAAGGGAGGGAGGGGGCGGGGCGGGGCGAGGGCGGGAACTGTATTCTACCTGCAGGGTTTACTATTTGGGAAAGTTTCTGGTAGAGCCAAACTGTTACAAGTCAAAGCTTGTGAGCTTGTTATCTTCTTATCTTCAGTCATGCCTAAAGTCTACGCATCCTCAGTGATCAGGTCAGATACCACCCGAGAACAGGGAGGGGAGGTGCGGGGGAGAGGGGGAGAAAAGGGGGGAGGGGACGGGAGAGAGAGCCCGCGCTCAAACAAGCAGGAAGGAAATGGTCGACTTACTACTCCAGCACTTGAAAAGTTGAGACAGGATGACTCCACCTTGAGGCTAACCTGGGCACCTAATTTAGAGCCTCCTCAACATGACTGATATAGACAGATGAGACAGCCAGGAAATCCTGTTTCCTGTTCATGCCCCCTTTCCAGACAGTTGTCCTGGTCAGAAAGCCACTTAACTAACATTCTCCTTAATCCAGCAGAGGGCAGGACAGCCACACTAAAACCGCTCAGCAACGTTAGCTTCATTTACTTGATTTAGACCAGCTTGTTGGAACTGGAGGCCAAGTCTTGAGAAAAGCCATCCCACAATTCCACCAGCTCAAGGCAGAACATAACTTTCTCCTCCTTTTTAAGTTCAGTTCCCTCGACAAAGGACCCTCATCTTTTTTTGAAATGCTTATGGGTAAAAGTCATCTGTTTTAACTTGTTACAAAATATGCTTCCCTGTAACTCTCAAAGGACAAGCCTGTTCCCTTCAGAGGTTGCGCAGTGTCTTGATCCTACACTGAAAGCAGGAAGTTTCTCCTCACAGATCAGTTTTCATCCAGGAAAAGACTTTTTCTGTGTCTCTGTCTCTGTCTCTCTCTCTCTCTCTCTCTCTCTCTCTCTCTCTCTCACACACACACACACACACACACACACACACACCCCTAATTTCTGCTGATCCACTGGCCAAGGCAACCTCACATGTTTCTTTGTTGAGTTTAGGACATCACTGGCAAAGGAAATGGAATTACTGTGGTTGACTAGGCCACATGGCTGTGCCCCTGGGGCAGTGGAAGACCACTTTCTTCAGCATCCACACACAGCTGCAGATCATCTGGCAAGGAAGAGAGAGCCTGTGGAATGTCTTCTGGGACTGCCCTGTAAAATTGGTCTGGAGTACTGCAGAGCACTGTCTGGGAGGAAGGAGAGGGCAGGGATTGGGAAACCCAATCTTAGTCTCACAGTGCGGACTCTGAGTTTATAGAAAACCAGTTCAGCTGTGTGCCCTAGTTGGGACTTTTTGTCGTCGATGCTGTTTTGTTTTGTTATTGCTGTTTGGTGGCGGACATATGATCCATGCAAATGTGTTGACAAAGGCACATTGGAGTCAGGGGCCTTGAACACCTCGCCACTAAGGATGCTGAATGCAGGGCCTTGCACTTGCTTGCCAAGGGCTCAACTGTTGATCTACAGCCCCGCCCACTTCCTTCTTTCTTTCTGTTTTCACTCCTGATAGTTTGAACTGTAGGAGGAGAAGGAGATAGCAAGAGGCCTTTCTCAGAAAGCAAGGATATGGGATTGGCAGGGAAACAGAGGTTATGTTTTCTTAGACTGGACATACATAGTTCATATGCATGTCTACCAGGTCGTGCAGGCTGAGGGACTGTCTACAAAGGTGTGTCTGTGTTTCTTCATCCCTGGAGACCCTGCTTGTGAATACCTTGTGATTTCAAACTTCATGGTAGTCCCAACCCGTTGGATGAGTGGTGTGGACGTGAGACCCAGGAACAGACGAGCCACAAGCCAAGCAGCACTGGCTCTCAATCACAAATCAAACTCTTCCGTTTTTTCAGGCTTTGGAAGCTGGGGTGGTAGAGTGGGGAGGGGGACACAGCAAGGGACTTGGGAACAGGTGCTGAGGTCTAAGGCACCTTTAGGAGGATAAAGCCTGTGAGTGCTCCGGAGGAGAGGACACACGATAGAGGCATACGCAAGGGCAAGCCTTGGCTCCCCCTTGCTGCCAAAAACACTGGAAGCTACTGAACTCTAGAGAACGTCACTCTCCATGCCTGGAAGAGCTCCACTGCTGATACTGCACAACTTAAATTCCCGCACTCGGGTGGATCTCTGTGATCCTGGCTACACAGAGAGTTTCAGGGCAGCTGCACAGTGAAACTCTTGTCTCAGAAAAACCCACACCAGGCAAAGCCCCAAGCCTATTCTCAGATGTTGGCACCTTCCTCCTCTACTGTTAGTCCTATGTGTACCCTCTGATAACCTCCTCCCGTCATCTACCTCACAGGAGGCTCTCGATTCCAAAGGAGCCTAACCGGCTACTCCATACTGCTCGCCTGTGAGCTGCAGCACGCACTGAGAGTGGCTGAGCTGGAAAGTCCAGGGTGTGCTGTTAGCGGCTCTCATAATTCCTGAGGGTCAGGTGGTAGGGGTGCAGGCCTTTAATCCCAGCACTCAGGAGCCAGAGGCAGGCGGATCACTGAGAGTTTAAGGACAGCCTGGTCTGTGCAGTGAATTCCAGCATAGCCAGGCTACACAGAGAAAGCGTCTTAAAAGTTAAAAATAAAATAAAAAAGTTTTCTGAGGCTCAAATGAATTATTACATATAAAACATGTTAACCATATCTAGTATACCTAGCACCAAAGAAGAATGTGCTATAGTTATCCTTTAGTAAGAAGTCAAACCTTTAAAGTTGTGGGGATAGCTCAGCACTTACAAGCACCTGTTACTGTTCCAGAGGCCACAGGTTCGATTCCCAGCACCCACACTGCAGCTCATAACCATCTGTAACATCAGGCCTCAGGAGATCTGATGCCTCTGACCTCCAGGACACCTGCGTTCATATCCACATACCAACATGCACACACTGTACACACACACACACACACACACACACACACACACACACACACACACCACATACACTCTCTAAGTGGTTTTGGTGCTATGAAGAAACACCATGACCATGGCAAATCTTATATAGCAAAACATTTAATTGGGGCTGGTTCACAGGTCCAGAGGTTCAGTCCATTATTGTCATAGCAGGAAGCATGGCAGCCTGCAGGCAGACATGGTGCTGGAGAGGTAGCTGTGAGTTCTACAGCAGGATTAGCAGGCAGCAGCAAGAACACAGTGAGTCACGAGGCCTGTTTGAGCGTCTAAAGCCTCAAAGCCCATCCCCAGGGGTGCACTTCCTCCAACAAGATGATGCCTCCTGATCTTTTCAAATAATTCCACTCCCGATGAGCCTGTGAGAGCCATTTTCATTCAGACAACTACACATACCTATACATAATTTTAAGACATAATTTGTTTTTAATTTTTAAGACGATGTCAAAGCCTTTCTGTAGTTTCTATTTCTTAACATAAAGAGGAAATGATCCCTGTAAGTTCAAACGAGGTCTAAACTGGTCGGTCTGGAGTGAGGGAACACTGTCCTTGTTAACAAGATGCCAGTTCTCACATATGAGCTTGCTTGCTGTTCCTGTGTCAGCAGGTGGTGGCTGGCTGGTCCTCCCATGACTCCCTTATCTTGGGCCCCAGAATCACAATGTGTGGCCCACTGGCCACTCAACCTCTGTGACACTAAGCCACATGAAGCATGTGGCCAGCACCTCCTTTATCCCTACAGAAAAGGTTCTTACCACAGGCTGGGACTGGAAAGTGAGGGTTGTTACCCCTGGCATTTGTGGCTTCCTGAGGCTTCCCTCTGCCTTCCTTTGATCTGGGATCTGAGCAAACAAAACCAAGGCACGCAGAGCACAGTGACTTCCTTACTTTCTCTACAGAGATTTCCCAGCCGTCCTTTAAATGGCATCTTTGGCCCCCCTTCCTCAAATCATTTCCCTATAATGTCACGGAACTCTGGGGCACAAAATCGGGCCTCAATTTACACACCTCAAATTTTTCCTTTTCCCTGGCTGGATGAGGGGGAGATTCTGCCTTCGTTCCCCACACTATCCTGCCCCAAGTCTCCGTTTCTCCAATTGCAATGGTAGGTTTTGAGAAGTTGTCTGGCAAGCTCACTGCCAGCAGCAGT
Source organism: Uromys caudimaculatus (assembly GCA_028551405.1). Taxonomy (NCBI): domain Eukaryota; kingdom Metazoa; phylum Chordata; class Mammalia; order Rodentia; family Muridae; genus Uromys; species Uromys caudimaculatus. The sequence goes on along the minus strand of CM052702.1, from coordinate 44,085,244 downwards.
GGGGGACACACAGCCCAGCCTATTAAGTTCTTTTGCAGCCTCCACTCGGATGGATTGGGTTGTTTTGTAGAGGGAGGTGTGGTGCAGTGGGAGCGGGTACCTCCGTGGGCCCAAGAGTCTAGGATAGGATAGAGATTATTTAGAGGCACGGGAAGGGGAGTTGAGAAGGGAGTAGAGGCAGAGAAAGAGAGGAGACAGAGAAGGAGAGAGAGGGGAGGGGGGAAGGAGAAGGGAGAAAGAGGGAAGGGAGAAAAGAGAGTCAGAGAATCAGAGGGAGTGAAGGGAGGCCAGGCAGTCCCTTTTCTAGTAAACCAGGCCTACCTGGCTGTTGCTAGGTAACTGTTGGGCAGAGCATAGAAGGAATGCCAACAGTTTTGGTTGAGTTGTATTTTGTTGGACTGTTTTTGTTTGTTGGGTGGTTTGGCTTTTTACCGTAGAGATTTTTCAGAACGAGTCAGTTTGAAGTAAACTTGGATTTATTAAAAAGAGATAAAAAATTAAGAAAGTATTTACTTAAATCTAAAGTACAGCCAGAAAAAGAGATTGGGGGAGGAGGGCTTAAATACCTCAATCATAGCTACTATCCATGTGTCTTGTGGCTTTTTTCTTTATTGGACACACCATCTTATGTACCTCAGGTTGGCCTCACAATTGCTACGTAACCACAGATGATGCTGAACCCCTCATCCCCCGGCCTCACGCCTAAGTACTGGGACCACAGATAAGCCCTCCCACGCCTGCTCAGGCAGCGCTGCGCTCGAACCCGGAATGCGTGCCACGCCTTGGGCTCACATGATGGAAGAAGGGAGGCCCAGAGAGCTGCCCTCTGACCCCTGCGAGTGTGTGCACATATGCACATAAATAAATACACTTTTCAGAAAAGACCCAATTACTGGGCCGGTGGTGGTGATGTGTGCCTTTAATCCCAGCCTCTGGAAGGCAGAGGCAGGAGGATATCTGCAAGACAGAGGCCAGCCTGGTCTATAGCACGAGTTCCAGGACAGCCAGAGATGCATAGAAACCCTGTCTTGAAAAAATTGAAAAGAAGGAGGAGGAGGAGGAGGAGGAGGAGGAGGAGGAGGAGGAGGAGGAGGAGGAGGAGGAAGCTGCGGAGGTCATGCTTTATATGTGGCATCCTCAAGCCCATTTGGATCTCTCATCTATAAGACAAACTAGAAACTTCACAGAGACTCTAGCCTACTGTGCACAAAGAGCTGTCACCTATTACAGAATTTGTCTGGATGAGCTCCTGCTGGGTTCAGTGAGCCCCTTGTAGATGAAGACATTAAAAGAGAAATTTGACATAGTCTCTGGATGACTGGTAGACCGTGACACCAGTAAGGCATCCAGCTTACCGTGATTCCAACAGCTTTGTGGCTATATAAAAATAAAAAAGCATGAGCCAAATGGAGCATGGTAGTTCGAGATTATAATGCCAGAATTTGGGAGGCTGAGATAGAAGGATTATAGCAAGTTCAAGGCTAGCCTGTGCTACATACACTCTGAGACCCTGTCTCTAAAAAAAACCAAAACACAGGAGCTGGAGATGGCTCAGCTGCTATTTCAGGAGTTTCATTCCCAACATTCACATGGTAGCTCATAACCAACTGTAACTATAGTCAGAGGATCCAAAGTCCTTGTCCAGTCTCCATGGGCTGGCCTCTAACTTACAGAAATCTGCCTGCCTCTGCCTCCTACATGCTGGGATTAAAGGTGTGCACCATTATGTCCAGCCTAAAGAAATCTTTTTTTTTTTTAAAGATTTATTTATTTATTATATGTAAGTACACTGTAGGCCTCACTTGCTCCAGCCCTGCTCCCTGTAGCTGTCTTCAGACACCCCAGAAGAGGGCATCAGATCCCATTACAGATGGTTGTGAGCCACGATGTAGTTGCTGGGATTTGAACTCAGGACCTCTGGAAGAGCAGTCAGTGCTCTTAACCACTGAGCCATCTCTCCAGTCCCAGAAATCTTTTTTTTTTTTTTTTTTTTAAATAAAACCGAAAGGAAAAAGAAAGAGCTGGTTCGATTGTTTTTCTTATCTTGGAGAATTCCCTTTGTGGATGGAATTGTAAGCTGGCGTCTGCATTGTTCTGGTTTAGGGATACCAGAGGAACACTATCTGTAACTCACAGGCCCCAAGTACCTGGCCCTAAGCAAACAGTTCATTTGTTGTTCTTAGATTTTAGATACGTCAGGAAAATGAGCATTGTCTCCATGGGAGCAAACTTTCCTGACCATCTCTTGAATTGAAGCTCTTGACTTTCTACCGAGAAGTGCAAACAAGGTCATAGGGTAAAGGACTTCTTTCCCTTGGTAGTGTCCTCCTTAAATACCCCTACATTTTAAATTCTGCCTCATCACAATTACTCTTTATCCCTGTGCCCATCCAACCACACCCAGAAGAGGGTCATGGAAACCACATTTCATCAGATATTTCTTTTCCCACAGTATTTAAATGGCCCGGGGACAGACACTGACTCAAGGTAACCTGACTAGATTTTCTTTAGTGGTTATTAAATGCCATGTGACAGTAGGGGCTGGAGAGATGACTCAGCAGTCTAAAGCACTTGTTGCTCTTGCTCAAGCCTGGGGTTCAGTTCCCAGCATCCACATGGGGCCCCACAACTACCCTAACTCCAGTTCCAGAGGCTCTGACACCCTCCTCTGACCTCTGAAGACACCAGGCATGCAGGTAAGGCCATGCGTACTCATTAACATAAGATAGAATACATTTTTTAAACCATTAACAGCAAAATATTCTGGTTCTGATTGGCCTGACATGCTGACATGGGAGCTTTCACGTTCTGTAACATGACCAGGAGGCAGAGAGCACGAAGCTGCAGCAAGAAGAATAAGACCTGCTCTATAAAGCAAAAGAGATGTCAGACCCACCAAAGCGCTTTCTGGTTTCTGACTGCTTTTCTTCCTCATAAAAACATTGTGGTAGGAAATATTAATGTTCTGTTTAACAGATGTGGAAAGCGAGACAGAAGTGACAGGTTGTCTAAGTGGCATTGGATGATCTAGCTAGTCTTAGAAATGGTACGACTTTGGGTACCCGGGTTGTACAAGCTAGTTTGGGGAGCTGAGGATGTACTCAGTGGAAAAGCACTGATCTCGGGGTGCACAAAGCCTGGTTTCAGTGCCCATCATTTCTTTTCACCTATTATAAGAAGTGGTTTGGGTTGAGATCTAGGACACAGATACAGGCAGAACTCTGAATTCAAGGCCTGCTCTACAGAGCTAGTTCCAAGATAGGCAAGGCTACACAGAGAAACCCTGTCTCAGGAAAAAAAGGGGGAGGGGCTGTCTGAAGTGGAGTGTGTGTGTGTGTGTGTGTGTGTGTGTGTGTGTGTGTGTGTGTACACTTCTGGGTACTGAACTCAAGGCATGCTAGATAAATGTTCTACCATTAATTAAGCTATAATCCACATTCCCCAGGGCCCACCTTCTGAATAGGGCTGTTTCTATAGTCTTGGATATGAAGAAAGACAACATGAAATAGCAAGGGTGCAGTGGCTCCAATCAGATTTGGAGGTGGGAGAGGCAGGAAATGGAGGAAGTTCACGCCCTTTAACCTTAGGGCTTTATCTGTGAGGTGATTCTAAGCAAAAGTTGGTGGACAGGAGAGATGCTGTGGCTAGCAAAAAGAATTGCTGTAAATAAGGCAGAAAAAGCAGCTTGCATTAAGTCGAGGAATCCCCCAGCAGTGGCTACAGGTTTTAGGCATACCTGCATTTGGGAGAAGCCAGTTGGGACATTAATTCAGGGAGCCCAGGAGGGACCTGTCAGACTGTAAGTTGGTGGAGGTCTCAGTGAGGTGGAAGACAGTTTGATGAGAATCAGAGTTTGAAAGAAAGGAAGTGTGTTTCACTCTAAAACACTGGAATCTGAGACTAAGGTGAAGCCTTAATCATAGCAGGAGTTGAGCCTGAACAGTGTTCTGAGGTGAAGGGGAGCATTAGACTGGAGAAAATCATGGAAATGAGGGGTAATTACACACAAGCGTAGGAGTACAGAAGCCACCACTGAGGTATTCCCAGACAGAATTCGGAGACATGCAGATAGATCCAGACAGGCACACAACACAGGATAGCACAGATAGAGTCTGAAGTACAGACTGTCCCCTCTTTTTTCATATAACACAGAGAGGCCCCCACAGGGACACAGAGACATGCATATATTTAGTTAGGAAGCCCATAGGTAGAGAGTCATGTATAGTCATATGACACATAAATCTTGAGTCACTTACCACAGTCCTGTGACTTAAATGAGTAAGATTTCCCCCCGGGTATTGTTTTTCTTGTTAACTCTGGCTACTGAGGTGCCCACAAGGCACATTTCCTGACATTGCAGTTGTCAGGAAAACAGAAACCTGAAGCCTCTCCCAAGTTAGAAATAAAGGCCTTGGCACAGCCCAGCCCTGACTTACCAGGGCAAGTGTCTGCTGCTGCTTTTGTCTTCTTAGAGCTGATGTTCCAGCTCAAGTGCTACCCCGGGGCCTCTCAGTCACAGGAAACAGCCTCCCCTAGCCCAAAGCACGTCGAGACAGCTAGTGCTTAGACTAAACAGTCTTAGACAACTATAGCCTCCACCTTCCCCAACCCAATCATTTTTTAACCTAACAAGCCAACCTTACCTCACAAAGCAGTCTGCCAGGAAGGAGGGACAAGGACAAGAAGGGTGAGATGGAAGAAAAAGCTAAGTCTCTAGTGGCTAGAGAGAGGAATCTGGGGTTAAGAGCATTTAGTGATCTTGCAGAAGACCAGGAAGTCAGTTCCCAGCACCCACATGATGGCTCACAGTTGTCTGTAACTCCAGTTCCGAGAGGGTCAGATATCCTCTTTTGGACTAAACAACCAGACATGTATGTGGTGCACAAACATACATGCAGCCAAAACACTCGCACACAAAAATAAAGATAATATTTTGCTTATTTTATAGTCAAACTTTTAGTTTCCCTGAGTGCTATTTCCTTTTACTTCACCCCCTAATCAGTCTATCCTGCCCTGGTAGAATTCTCATCTCTGTATTCCAGAGCCTTGTTACACCTTCAAGGGCACTGGTGACTTCCATATTACCAAAACTAATAAGGACACATGAATCTTCAACTACAGAGAAGCAAGGCTCAGAAAATTAAGAAGAATTTAACTTTGGCTCAACGAAGACAACTGGAGAATTAAAAAATATCTACCCAAAGGCATAGAAAAGTAAATGGGTGAATGTAATGACTCCTTTCTCTTGGATGGATATCTGCCAATCAATGTCAGCTACAAGAGACAGCTAAGAAAATAACCTTTCTTCTCTTTCTTTCTTTCTTTCTTTCTTTCTTTCTTTCTTTCTTTCTTTCTTTCTTTCTTTCTTTCTTTCTTTCTTTCCAGAACAGGGATTGAGGTTTGGTGTTTTGTTGTTGTTGTTGTTTTTCTTCTCGCTCCAGCCCTGCTCACTCGATCCGGCCCAAGGATTATTTATTTATTGATTGATTTATTGATTTATTAATTTATTTATAGTGTAAGTACATTGTAGTTGTCTTCAGACACACCAGAAGAGGGCATCAGATCTCATTATGGATGGTTATGAGCCACCATGTGGTTGCTGGGATTTGAACTCGTGACCTATGGAAGAGCAGTCTGTGCTTTTAACCGCTGAACCATTTCTCCAGGATTGAAGTTTTAAATCACCAGAATGAGTGCTGATGAACCTTGTTTTGGTTGGGATACTAAAAGGCTGAAGATAAATGAAGACAAGAGAGGTGGTTAGTAAGTCTAAAGGAGCACTCCAGAATGGAAGTGCTGGTACAGTGTCTTAAGCAGAAAGACACTGGCCATGTAAACAGAAGCCTAAAGATAGGTTTCTATTGAGCAGGAAAGCAGACCTCTTGTAAGAAGGGTTTCTGTTTACCAAGAACCTTCCTTAATCTACCCCCAAAGGTTGACTACTCTGGGCTAGGGTATCTAGTCCCCAGTTGATCCAAACAGCCTGTATCAGCTCAAAGACTATAACACCCTGATAACTGTCATATAAAATCAACTTGCTTGTCTGCCATTTTACTTCCCTCTGACCTCTGAGAAATATCCTTGGCAGTTTGATTCCTGATAAACCTTTCTTTCTACCTATAGAGTGGTCCAGTTCAGTAGTTTCACTATGTTCTTGCTTATACTTGGTGTCAAAACCCAGAACAGACATTGCTCCCCTTCAAGGGGGAAAAAAAGTCTGTCCTACCTACCTAAACCAAGTTGCCAAAATTGGCCGTGGTGGGTGTGGATCACTGGCTTCTGCTGGCTCCTGCCACCCACAATCTTCTCTCCTCCCACTCTATGACTCATCCAGCCTCGCCCTCTTAGGGAAGTGTCCTCTCCGAGCTGCCTGCTCTACCTCTGCCTCCTGTTGGCCTTGCTTTGTCTGTCTTTCACTGAAGTCGGCTATAGTGTTTCAGGTGTATCAAGGTTGCTTCTCTAAACTCTTCTGGGTGACCCATTATATGGAGGAGGAGGAATCCCCACCCATCACTCTATCAGGTCTCAGTTTACTTGAGGATACCCTTGGATTGAGACTCTGTCCCGTGAGACTTACGCCACACTATGTCACCTTCTCTGTGATCCAATGCTATTAGAGCCCTCCTTCTGGCAGGGTTCCTGTTTACAACCTCCTTTTTAGGTCTCTTCCATGTTGGAGTGAATGTTTTTATTCACTGTGTGAAGATGTATCTCTGTCCTTTCTTGTCTGCCTAAGGCATCTTCTGATTGGTTAAAATAAAAGGCCTATGGCCTATAGCAAAAGGCAGGGTAGTAAAGTGGGACATCTGGCAGAGAAGAACTCTGGGAAAGAGAGAGTCTCGGGAAATTCGCCATTTGGACTTGGACAAAGCTGGACATATGGAACTGAGCAAAAGTAACTAACCAGCTGCGTGACAGACATAGATTAGTATATAAGTTAGCTCATAACTTATATATTATTCTATATAATAAGCCTAGCTTAAGGCCTAGGCATTCATTAATAACAATAAGTCTTCATGTCATTTTTCAGGAATTGGGGCAGGCATAGAACAGGCAACTGGCTATACTCCCATGTGGGTCCGAGTCTCCCCTGCCGTTGGGGTGTGGACGCACCACTGGGAAGGTGAAATGTGGGGCATGCTCAACTGTGTACCCTGCACCACCACTGTCGGTGCTAGACTTTAGGGAAGCACAAAGACACTGTTTGGGGGTGGGAAAACGCAGTCTAAGATGTGGCTGGCCAAAGCTGGGGTTCCTGACTCCTGGGAATCCAGTCGATGCTGGGGTGCTGCACAGAAGAGTCAGGATCAAGGGTCCACAGGCCTGTGACAAGGCCAGGACCAGGGAAATGGGAACTCCAGCTTTGCTCGTTGGCGATTGTCTTTAGCTTAGTGATAGTTGTCTGTGAGCACGGAGAAGCCTTCTGTGGGAGACTTAGGCAGAGGCTCCGGTAGTCGGTAGTCGAAGGTTTTCTTCATGCTCCCCGTGGCAGTTCTTGATGAAAGAGACAGTCCATGTTTATCCATACCTCATCATGGAAAATAGATGCATACCCTCTCCTCAGGGTGGACCAGAGATTCAATACCTTTTGTAGGGAGGAATGTCTGGGAAGGGAAGCTTATTGGCTAAAACTCTCTCAGGGCCTCTAGGTACCGCATTAGCAGGGACTCTATCCTGGGGCTATGTGATCACAGGAGGCCAGGAATCTGGTAGGGAGCAGGGAGACCCTTCGTCTCAGGTGGATGCCTGGGTACCAGGAACTCTGAACCCGTTCAACTGTAGCAAGTTTCTTGGCAGGGTCCACTCTCCCACCCTCCCACATCCTCCTTGTCATGCTCCTGGACATCTCTCTTCCTGCTTGCTTTGTCTCTCTTGCTAGCTCCCTGGAAACCTGAACTAACCATAGGCTCTTATTAGCCTGGCCCGCCTTCTCTAATCTCTTTTCCTCCAAGCCATGATGTCTCACCCCAAACTGCTTGGCCTCGGTACAGACCTGATAATTAGTCTCAATGGCCAGCACAGGGCACACTCAATTTTCCAGATTCTCACAGATTGTGACAACTTCTGCCACCGAAGGAAAAAAAAAGATTCAAAAGTCCCCTTAATTCTAAGCTTTCTCTACTGTCTACTCTCAAAAATCTCTTCTCTCAGCTGGGCAGTGGTGGTGCACACCTTTAATCCCAGCACTTGGGAGGCAGAGATAGGCAGATTTCTGAGTTTGAGGCCAGCCTGGTCTACAGAGTGAGTTCCAGGACAGCCAGGGCTACACAGAGAAACCCTGTCTCGAAAAACCAAAAAAAAAAAAAAAAAGTCTCTTCTCTCTAAGCCTTCTTTGCTCTCTCTTTTCAGTCCCTTCCTCTGATCACTGAGGTGAATGAGGTGAATCTGACTGAGAATAAAATGTCTCTTGGGTTTGGATAAAATTGAGAAATTGTCTAGTTCTCCTACACCACTAGAAAGCTGTGCTTGTGGAATTTGTCCTGCTCTAGACCCATTGTGTTCATTCAAAGCTTTGCACCAGAGCCTCTGCCCTGGGTCAGGCTGCCCACCTGACTCTGTGACAGGAAGGAGAACAAAACAGAATAGCACAGGGGGAGAAGACACTGTGTGCTGGAGAACAGCTAAGAGGTAAACTGTTTCCAACAGAGGTAACTAATGGCGAGGTATAAGCACAGATGCTTGGCCCTCCAAACGCTCTTGGTTTGGCTTACTATCTTTACAGCATTCGCTTTAAAGCTTTGCTGAAATATAAACTTCCTTTACTTCAGGATTTGTAAGACCATTAGAGTGTGGCTTTAAAACATCTGGAAAGTTCCTGGCTTTAACATTAGCTTAATACTTGTAACAGAAAGGGTTGATAGCAAAAAATGCATGCATAGATAACCTTAATTCAACTCTTGCTTAGAAAAATAGAGGCCCATTAAGAATCTTTATTTTATTTTCCCTAGACTAACAAGGCAGCACCAGGCCTCTAAAATATTTTGGATAAGGATAGGTTTTTGCATGATGATTTTTGTCCTAAATGAGAAAAATAACATATGAGAACAAAACCATAAAAAAAGGGTTATGGATAATGGAACTCACCAACAACATATGTTTGGATTAGGTTTTAAATTCCTAAGACTATAATGGTTTATTCACGGTGACAGAAACTTGCTTAAAGATACAGGTCTAAACACTTATTTCTTTGCAAACTTTGTTAAGCTTTAGCTATTTGGAGAAACTGAGTCGTAAAAAGAGAAGCTATGATATTTTCTAAAGCTATACTATAGAAGGGCCAGGAAAATTAGGTTCCCAATCTCTCCATGGACTGTATTTATTTTTTAAAGTTTATTTTGATACTAAAGGATCTTCAACTCAAAATTATAAACTTCAAGGATCAAACTTAACAGGGATAAAATTATAAAATTCTAACTTTACTAACTTCTTGTAAACTATTGAAGATCATTTTAAGACATGCAAGTTAAGGGTCAAATTCTTTAATGTGCTCAGAACTGTGCTCAGAACTCAGAACTTGCTTAGTCGTGCTAACAACAAATGTAATTCATTTACAGGGCTAAGCTTGGAGGAAGAGACCAATTTAAATCTCTCATTATATAGTCTTCTGTATATGTTATCAAGGTCAGCCAAAAGCAGGTAACTAAAATTAAGTTTAAAGTAAAATTAAAGTTTGTTTAATGGGAACTAATATTTAAAATCAGATAAAAAGAACTAAAGATACCAGACCAGACGAGGGTCTTCGGATCCTTCAGAGCAATCCACTGCTGGTGATAACAATCATCTCATCTTAATTAGTCACTGTTTGATTGCTGCGAAGCAATACCTTGACCAAGGTCCTGCAATTCCCTGCAGTACCTTTTCCTCCATTAGCTCCCCACCCCCTCACCTCTAGGGTAGGGAAAGGAGACCAGAGGGTATGGACTTCCTGACGGGCCCTGGGTAGGACTGAAGTCTGATAAGGTGAAATCTGTTACAGTAAATCTCCAACCCGTATAAGCCCGTGCAAAAGACCACACAACTCAGTTATAATATTTACAACTGCGTGCCTAGATTGGGCAGATCCAACACTACCCCACTCTATTCCCCAGCTATGAGATCCCTTGCTACTTGCAGCTTCTCCAGGCCACGTGCTTCTGCTCTATCTTCCTTCCACCCTCTCTTCCTCAGTCTTCCTCTGTCTCCTCTGTCTCGTCATCTGCCTCTCTCCTTCTTCCCTTCCCCCTCTCGAAAACCTCCAGCTCCGCTTTTCCCTTCCACTGACTAATCACAGGCTCTAGCCTTTATTTGACCCGTTAAGCTGGGGAGAAGGTTCACATGAAATCAACATGAGGAGATCCACTCCTCATGAGGGTAGCCCCTCTTGAGGAAGCAGAATTAACATCAAAATACAAACAGCACTAGGGCAATCCACAACAGAAATCATGGGTCAGAAAATGTTTCCCAAGCGGGTTGAGATGTGTCCTTTCGTGTCAGTGCAGTTTATAACAAGTCTTGGCTTGTGAGACTGTAGAAAATTACTTGTTTAGACAGGAGAGGAGAAAGGCCATACTTGGCCACATACTGTAGGCCTTAAGTGTGGGTCAACTGGTTCTTTTTTTTTTTTTTTTAAAGATTTATTTATTTATTTCACGTATGTGGGTATACTGTCACTGTCTTCAGACACACAAGAAGAGGGCATCAGATGACCATTACAAATGGTTGTGAGCCACCATGTGGTTGCTGGGAATTGAACTCAGGACCTCTGGAAGAGCAGTCAGTGCTCTTAACCATTGAGTCATCTCTCCAGTCCTGGTCACAAATTCTTACCTTTTGCTTGTTTTTGTTTTTGTTTGTTTGTTTGTTTTCATGAGACAGTTTCTCAGTATAGTCCTGGTTGGCCTAGAACTCATCTATTGACCAAATTGGCCCCGAACTCAGAGATCTCCCTGCCTCTGCGCTGGGATTAAAGGTATGCACCACCATTCCCAGTGATTTTTAACATTCTAATTTGAAATGTCTACATATAAAAAGAATACTGTTGATCTGGGGATATGATTCAGTGGTTAAGAGCACTGGCTGCTCTTCTAGAGAACCTCAGTTCGATTCCCAGCAACCACAGGGCAACTCACAACTCCTTTAACTCCAGTTCTGCCTTAATTTTCTCTGACTTTTAATCTACCTCAAGATTCCAGCCTCAAAAATAAAAGAAATGAGAAGGGCAGGGGCCTCTGCGAACAAGGTAATCAGCCCTGACAAGGACCCGCTCCAAGTCACCTCAGTCTCTGAGAGGTATTTATTTTGGCTTTGGTTTGGTTTGGTTTGAGACAACACCTTGGAGTGGAGCCCTGGTTCACTTCTCCTTTCCAGGATCTGCTTGCTGTAACCTCCTGAAGTCTTGGGATGACAGCTATGTGCCACATCACCCAGCTCAATCCCTGAAGTCGGAGTAAAGTCATTCCAAAGGATCTGGAAGGAACAAACCTAGATGCTTTCTGAAGAAGACATCAGACCTCTCAAAGGGGTAACCTTTCACCCCCGAAGAGGTGAACAACAAAAACCCAGCAAAAACTTTATGTAATAGAACTAACCCCACCATGGCTCTAAATGCTGGCATTATAATGAGCAGAACACAGTCTGTGTTTACTGTGTTCAGAAGCAAGACAGTATTTTGGTGAAGATTTGGGAAGAATAAAAAGCAGTTGAAAGAGAAATTCTAGAATCAAAAAGTACAAGTTAGGGCCAGGCAGTGGTGGCGCACGCCTTTAATTCCAGCACTTGGGAGGCAGAGGCAGGTGGATTTCTGAGTTCGAGGCCAGCCTGGTCTACAAAGTGAGTTCCAGGACAGCCAGGGCTACACAGAGAAACCCTGTCTCGAAAAAACCAAAAAAAAAAAAAAAAAAAAAAGTACAAGTTAACAGTAAGTCATTAATAGTTTTCACTTGGGGAAGCTCGAGAGACTCTCCGAATTAGAAAATAACTTAAACGAGTACCTCGAGTTGGTGTAGAGACACGAAATTGAGAGCAATACAAAAGAAAGGGGGTGGAAAAAGGGAAAAAAAAAAAACTAACAACAACTAAAAAAAAAAAAAAAAAAAAAAAGAAAGGGGGTGGAAAAAGGTCCTAAAGGGTGTGGAGGTTAGCTCTAGTACACCCAGGGTTCAAGTGCCACTAAGGCAGATAAGAGGGGTGGAGATCTGAAGGGCTAATGGCCAAACAGAAGAAAGCCATCAAGTCCCACATTCCAGGAGGAAATCCAAATAGGATTTCAAGGAACTCCATTGGCTACCTCATCCATTATGGTTCCAAGAAGGGACTTGACTGTCGTGGTGTCAAGGGAATGAAAAAAAAAAAAAAAAAAAAAAAAAAAAAGATGAATACAGACAGACACAAAGCCAGAAAGCTGGGATCCGGTGGTCCAGGTTTTCAGCTGGAGAAACCACAGCATCTCCAAAGCTCAGCGTGTTTATAGAGTTGAACAGAGAGTCAAGCTTATTGTGTGCAGCTGAGCAAGGAGTCAGTGCTAGTACACACAGATGAGCAAGGAGGCAGGGTTATAGTGTGCAGCTGCGGCGAGGAGGTTTCGCTGATCCAGGTAGGTACAGTCTGCAGAGGAGCAGTCTTAGGCTGTAAACATCCGGAGAGGAGCGAGGTACTGTGAACCTTAACATGGCAGGCTCATGTCAACACAGACATTCACTCAGGCTTTCTCTGACCCCAGCAACTGGGGCCGCTGACTTTGCCAGTCTGATCAATGTGCCAGTAGCACTCTGTACCCGTTCTTCCGGGACTTGTGGGTGCTCTGAGCTGTATCACCCTTTACACCAAAAGGCCACTTGGCACTATGGAGTAAAAATATGGTACAGTCAGAGAAGAGGAAGAATTTGTGGTGGATAAGGTAAGTCTTCCTGAGTCACAATTGGAAGGGTGGAGTAGCTCCTACAGTAGTAGCGTTTCTCAAATAAGGACAATACACCAGAGCCAGAGAAGAGCTGGGATCGCCTGATACCACAGCTGAGCTTCCAAGCCACAAACAGCAGCACAGGAGACAGACAGCTGGATCAGAGGGAGGCAATCCTGCTTCTGAAAACAAGGAAAAGGAGAACAAAGCACAGAAGAAAGGACCCAGAAACCAGGAGGCTTTGCCTTGCTGCTAGAGCCAGTTATTAGAGGGGTAGGTTCCAGAGGAGAGCCCGTGCTCCTATCAGAAGGAGCAGCCCCTGCAAGGCCCACCTGGATGCTCCTAAGAAAGTCAGCATCAAGGGTTGGCTTGATTACCATTCTTTTACACAGAAACCCTGGTGTGGTCTTCCCACCCTTCAGAATGCCAGCCCCTGTCCTCTGACTCTGGATTTTAAGTGGGGAAAGGAGTTTTATTTGTCTTAACACCATAAAGGTAGCTTAAGAAAAGCCAGTATAGTCAGGGCCAGTGGCATAGGATGGTTAACACCAGCTACTTGGGAGGTTGAGGCAAGGGGATCATAAGTTCAAGGACTGACTATGCTACAGAGCAAGTTCGAGGCCAGCCTGGGGACTGAGGGAGATCCTGTCTTAAAATAAAGTAGGAAAAAAAAGGGAGTGTTGCTTAGTGGTAGAATGTGTGCTGGGGGTGGAGGAGGGACAAGGCCCTAGGTTTGATCCCCAGTATTGAAAGAAAAGCAAAGAGTAGAAGAAGAGAGAGGAGAGAGGAGAGAGGCCAGAAATGATTTCTGTACAGCAACCCAAATGGCTTCAAGATGTTCAGAGCCAGGTAGTACAGACACAGAAGGAAAACCAAGCTTCCAATGTGGCCTGTGCTGTACTTTGCAGGGTGGGGGAGGGGAAAGCAGAAGGCTTTCTAGAAGGACTAAACTTGCAGAACTTATGGGGCATGGGGGACAGTATAAAGAAGCCATAGCCCTTCAAAGAAGATGTCCAACCACCCCACGGTTTTCTTCCCAGTTATGTTATCTCTAATTTTTTTTAGACAAAGTTTTACTCTATAAGCCCCCGTTGGCCTAAAGCTCACCAGGTAGGACAGGCTGGCATTAGCATTGAACTCACGCAGATCCGACTGCCTCTACTGCAGAGAGCTGGCGTTAAAGGTTTGTGCTACCATGTCTGGCTTTACCACTCTGTGTTTACTGGGTAGCATATGTGCAATTTGGGGCTTTTGCTGGAATATTATTTGGGGCTGGAAGGGATAGAGTGGAAAGAAATGGAGATGGAATAGGAATATTTTGGTTAAAATTTGGGGTCTGATCGGGGGAATTGTGAGATAATAGAAACTATTAGAGTTTGGGTCCTATGTCCAGAATATTTTATCTTTTCAAAATAATTTAATGGCACTGTAAAAAAGAACTGGGAGCTAGTGCTTGAAAGGTCTGAACCCAACAAGCAAATGTGTGTCTCCTGCCTGACCTTAATGATGTCCCCCATAAAAGACTAAACTAGGCCTGTGGTATACACCTTTAATTCCAGTAGTCAGGAGGCAGAGGCAGGAAGTCTCATGACTTCCTTGTTACCTCGCAAACCAGTTGTAAGGAACAGGGCCCTGGTAATCCATGTGCTTTGTCCCCCAGGAAGTGCTGGGAGCACTCATGGGGGAGGTATCTGATCACCACCTTCCAGGGAAGCAGACTACAGGCTGGGTGCTGCTCCTCTCATAAAGTACAGCTCCCACCAGAGCCCCAAGTCCCCTTGGGAAGGCATGGTCCTCTGATTAACTTTTCTTTCCTTCAGATTTCTTTATTTTCTTTTATGTGTACCAAGTTTTGGGGGAGTTTTGTTTTTGTTCCCCCCTCCTCCTTCTCTGCACCCCCCCAGATAGTTTCTCCTCTGTGTAGTCCTGTAGATCAGGCTGACCCCCAACTAAGAGATCTCTCTGCTTTTGCCACCTGAGTGCTAGGATTAAAGATATGAACCAGGGCTGGAGAGAAGGGTCAGCGGTTAAGAGCACTGGCTGCTCTTCCTGAGGTCCTGAGTTCAATTCCCAGCAATCACATGGTGGCTCACAACTATCTATAGTGGGATCCGATGCCCTCTTCCGATGTGTCTGAAGACAGCGACAGTGTACTCATATATACATTAAATAAATAAATAAATATTGAAAGATATGAACTACCTGCCAGCTTGTCCATGAGGGTTTTGCCTGCATGCATGTATGCCACATGTATACCTGGTCCCCAAGAAAGTTGGAAGAGAAAGTCAGATCTCCCAGAACTGGAGTTGCAGAAGGTTGTGAACAACTCTGTAGATGCTGGGAACTGAACTCAGGCCCTTTGCCAGAGCGAGTGTTCTTTTTGGTTGTTTGTTGTTTTTTTCCAGACAAGGTTTCTCTGTGTAGCTCTGGCTGTCCTGAAACTTGCTCTGTAGACCAGGCTAGCCTCAAACTCAGGGATCTGTCTGCTTCTGCCTCCTAAGTGCTGGGACCACTGCCAGCCATCTCTGCAGCCCCTCTCTAATTGGCTCTTTATCCAAGGCTGGCCTTTTAGTCCAGTGATAAGGGCTGGAGAAGTAAGTGCAGAGAGTATAGTAAAGAACCGGTGCTCTGAGGTCAGATTGCTGCTTTGTATTTATTTATATTCATTTATTCTATGTGTACACATGTTTTGCTTGTGAGTATGTACGTGCATCACATACATGCCCGGTGCTTGAAAAGGTCCGAAGTGTTGGAGTCCAGGAATTGCCACACAAACCATATGAACACTGATCTCAGTTAAGCAAGAATAGCTTAGTGAACACACACCCTGATGCTGGTCAGACCAGGGACATAGCTCAGAATTATCTAAACTATGACGGTGAATATCTTTTTCTGTCAGCTTATAAAGGGGGAAAAAAAAACCCACAATGAGTTCATACACAGGTGCAAGAAGTGCTGCCCGGTGGTCAGTTCTGATTCAAGATATTTTAGACATAACAGCTCATTTTGACCTTTGATTTGATGGGTCCTACGAAAAGCTTTGTGGAATTTCTCAAGATTAGCAAACCTCATACAGAACATTCAGAACATACAGAACAAAACAGGGTGTGTGGTCAGCGTGTCCTTGCTCTGAGCCAAGTCACTTCTCTGTCAATGACTGGCAGGCCTGTTACTGCAACAATGTGAAATAGATCACAGGCATGGAACAATATGGCTACAGCTATGCTGGGGGTTGGGGGTGGGGTATGTCAGACCATAGCAAGAAGGGGTCATTAGAGCCCCTGGAACTGGATGGTTATAAATGACTATGTGGGTGCTGGGAATCAAACCCAGGCCCTCCAGAAGAGCAACAGATTGTTCAACTGCTGAGCCTCCTCTCCAGCCCCTTGCCTGTTTGAGATAAGTTAGAAAACCTACGTGCACTATGAGAGCTTTGTTTGGGAGATAGCAGGAGCTAGGCCACAAGACACCCTCAGGACAGGTTTGGTGTTTCATTTTGTAAGCTGAATTTTGCATGTCTAAAGCTTCCTTCTGTGGGATGAGACAGACTTAAAACAAAACAAAACAAAACAAACAAACAAACAAACAAAAAAACCCAGGAAAGACAGGAAAGCCAGCTTTCCAGAGAAACTTGCCTAGTTTCAGAAGGACTCTGTGCCAGGCCCTTGGGGGGTCCCTCAGAGCTGCTGTGGGCTGTCCCTCCTCCCTCACTCTCTTCTCTGGTTCCTGGATTGGCAAAATAGACCTTTGTTTCTGACCTTGAAGTCTTTCAGGAGGATGGGACTCCTGTTCTAGGCCTCACAACCTTAGTCTGGTGAGAATGCTTAGAGGAGTAAACTGGAGACCCCCTTGAGCTTTCTAAGAACCCCAAGCTTGCAGTTAGAAGATCTCTGACTGACTCGCTGCCCAGATGAGGGCCAGAGATGACCCAGCCTTGGTCACTCCAGTTCAGTCTTCTTCTGCTCCCTCTATGGTCTACACTCTCCAAAGTGAGACATCCAGTCAGTGGGCTGTATATGTCATGGTCACAGAGGTAGAGGGGGGTCAAATAGTTTTGACAGTCCTTGTTCCCACAAAGAGCCCTAGAACTCTTGGAAGTTGTGGGCCATGAATCTGTGCTACAGAGTAGGCACAAGACAGGGACAGCACCCAGACACAAGGAGCAAGCGGGGCTGAACACCAGTGACCAAACTGACAACAGCCAAACCAGGGACCATGAAGGACACAATCCCAGCAATCTTAGATAGTAGTAATAAGCTATTTTCCTGCCAGTGCAATGAGCTAATTCAAGCCAGATCGGATTATATTAAACACAGGTTACTGGGAAGCTGCTCATGGGTGAGTTCACTGGCCCCAAGGAAGGAGGGCAGGGGAGTCACCATGGGAAGAGATAGAGAAGAGAGGGGGAAGAGAAAGAAAGAGTGTGCGCTCAGTGAGAGAAAGAGAGAAGGAGAGAGAAGGGAGACCAAAATGTCTGTATTATATAGAGAAGAGCCTCTGAGGGAAAGGCAGCCCAGTTCCTGAGTTGGAAAGTTCAGGGTTGGGGGAAGGGCATACCAGGTAGGGACTGAGGAATGCTGGGAGAACCTGGAGGCCAGGTCTGCCTTGATAAGATATGCACCTCAGTTTCTTGTCCCAGGGTCTGAAACCAAACAACTAGGAGAGGCCCAGGGCTGGTGACTGAGACTGCTGGCCCAACAGACATATTGGTCATACAGGAGGTTTCTCTTGCTCTTTACAGCCTTTCTCTCATCCATTCCATAGTCTCATTGTGGCTGGGTAAATATTTATCTAGAGTAAGCCACAAGGATCCTGAGTCAGTTCCACCTGGAGTTGATGGAGTTAATTCCATCATTCAGCTAATGACTCAAAAACAAGCCATAGGTCTGTGACTTGCTGAAAACAAAACAAACCCCTAAAATTGCCTTCAGCTGGGAACATGCAGAAGTTTAAGGAAGACAGTGGCACTTGCCCTCCTTTGGGAAAGAAAGTGCAGTGGTGGGGAGGAAAGGTGGCTTAAAGGGAAGGGCGAAAGTAGGAATCCAGCCCTGAGGATGGCATCTGTGTGGTTTGAATATGTTTGACCCAGGGAATGGAATTATTCGGAGGTGTGGCCTTGTTGGAGGAGGTGTGTTACTGTGGAGGCAGGCTTTGAGAGATTCTTCTCCTAGCTGGCTGAAGATGCCAGTCTTCTCCTGGCTGCAGTTGGATCAAGATGTAGAACTCTCAGCTCCTCCTGCACCTTGCCTGTCTGGATGCTGCCATGTTCCCACCATTATGATAATGGACTGAAACTCTGAACCTGTAAGCTAGCCTCATTAAATGTTGTCCTTTACAAGAGTTGCCTTGGTAATGGTATCTCTTCACAGCTAGAAATCCTAACTAAAAAAGAAGTTGGTACCAGGAGTGGGGTATTGATGTGCTAGGCCTGAACATGCTGCTCTTTAGAGGAGTTGTGGATTTTGGGACTTTGGATTTGGAAAGCCACAGAATGCTTTAGGTGGGGCTTAATGAGCCACCCTAGTAGGAATAGGGAGACATTGGTGTTGAGGGTGATCTGAACTCTGGAGATCATTCTTATGATGTTTTGGTGAAGAATGTTGCTGGTTTTTTTGCCCTTGTCTGAAGAGACAATCTAAGGTAAAGAGGTTAGGTAAAGAGCTAAGGTAAAGAGATTTTGATTAATTGCATTGACAAAGGAAGTCTCAAAAACTATCAGCATAGACTTTGTCTTCTAGTTCACTCTCATGAAGAGCATTTTATCAAGTATAGCAAGCTTAGAAAGGAAAAATACAAAAGGTATGGTCCAAGTAATAAAAGGGTACCAGGAAGTGCAGTGGAAGGATACCAGGAAGTGCAGTGAAAGGATACCAGGAAGTGCAGTGGAAGGATACCAGGAAGTGCAATGGAGCTAAATCTCATGTTTGAGGAGATAAACAGATTAAAGGAGTTGAAGATATGAAGAGTGCTTTTACATCAGACATGGAGGTGGAGAGTTTAGAGTTTGCCCAGCTGGTTTTTGGTCTTGCTTTGGTCCAATATTTCCTCATTTATGAGGTTTTGGAATGGTATATTCTGTGATATGGGGGGGGGTGTAAGTGATCTGCTTTTTTATTCTGATTTTATAGGGGATTACAGGTGAGCAATTGGATGGATCTCAAAAGAGACTTTCAACTTTGGACTTTTAACATTGTTGAGACTGTTATGGACTATGGGACTTTGGAAATTGGACAAAACATATTTTGCAATGTGCTATGGCTAGGTATGTGTTCTAACACATAGTTCAAACACATAGACTCATGTGTTTGAACAGGCCTATGGGAGCCAGGGAGTGGAACGTGGTGGTTTGAATATGCTTGGCCTCCGAAGTGGCACCATTAGGAGGTGTGGCCTTGTTGGAGGAAGTGTGTCACTGTGGGGTGGGCTTTGAGAACCCCCCCCCCAGCTGCCTGAAGATGCCAGTCTTCTCTTGACTGCAGTTGGATCAAGATACAGAACTCTCAACTCCTTTTCCAGCACCATGTCTGCCTGCATGTTGCCATGCTCCTGCCCTGATGACCTTGATGATAATGGACTGAACCTCTGAACCTGTAAGCCAGCCCCAATTAAATGTTGTCCTTTATAAGAGTTGCCTTGGTAATGGTGTCTCTTCACAGTAATGGAAACTCTAAGACAGCATCTCTCCACTTGCCCCTTTGGGTTTTTGAAGCCTTGTGGTGGATTCTACACTGAGCCTACCAGGACCACAGGTATTGACCCAAGGCAGGGACAGTCCAAGAGAATAGAGGAGTTATGTTGTTTGTGAACCAGGGACTGGCATTGGTGTTGCTGCTAACAGTGAACTTCAAGAAGCAGAAAACCACATTGCTTCAGACCTAGGTGGGTTCTCGGTGCCACGGTCCTCCTTGTTCTACTTGTCTCCACTCCTCAGTGGTATGGCTAGGGCTCAGGAAGTTGGCTAAAGGGCTGGTGGAGAAGGAAGGGTCTGTGTCAGGCACTAACTCTGTGTCACCTCGTGTAGGATGTGTGACCTCTTTGAGCCTCAGTTTCCAGTGATGGGGTTACTGTAAGAAGCACTGCTGAGCAGGGGAGGGTTATAGATGTGCAGCCACTCACGCGGTGAGCTGTTCCCCCAGCATCTCCTCCCTCTAGGTGCTGCTTCTGTGAAGCTGGGAACCAAGAGGGTGTTGCAGTTGGCCTGTCTCCTGTCCTGTTGTCATCAAGGGAGACCAAAGTTAGGCAGGAAGTGCTGCGAAGGCCCTTGTAATGTCTCAGTGGCCTTGACTTGGTACTTCTAGTGGCCTGATGTCTAAGGCTCTTGATGCAGTAGGCTCCAGCTGGCTGGGCTCCGTGGAACTGAGAGAAGCCTGCCAAGGCCAGGCACACGGCCTTTGCACCGCACCACATAGGATTCAAAGATAAAGGCATGCCCTCTAGTTGGTCATGCCGTGGCATGTGCCTCGCCAGCAGGGACTAAGGACAGGAGCACGAGCCAAATGTTCTGTATTTACACCTGGCCAGGAAATGAATCTCACATAGCTCTGGGGCTAACATCTATATCAAAATCCAGATGTCAGGGTCTGCCTGGGCAGAGTCCAGGGCTCCTGGATTCTAAGACCAAGACTCTGCTGGTAATGGACTCTGCTCATTTATTCCCAGGCTGCTGCTGTTCCTTCCAGGGCCCCTGATCAAGGACCACCAGCCAATCTTGCTCCTCCAGACCCAGGGCTCTATGTTCCTTTCCCAATGTTTGTGTCTTTAATGTTTTTAATGCACAAGTAAACTAGGTTATGGGGGCCTGCTGCACTCGGGAGAGACAAGAAATTTCTAGAAGTCTTTTCAACCTGCACTGAGCTTCTCAAGGATTCCACATGAGTCTCTCTCTCTCTCTCTCTCTCTCTCTCTCTCTCTCTCTCTCTCTCTCTCCCCCTCCCCCTCTCTCTCACACACACACACACACACACACACACACACACACACACACACACACACACACACACACACACACTCCTTCCTCTCCTCCCAGGTGTTTAAGACTTGCAGCTTCCCAGAGGCCACCCCTCCTGTCTGTCCACCTCCTCCCTCTGTCTATCCATCCCCAACTCCTACTCCCAGCCTATCTTGCTTTTTCTTGAATGTTTGGGATGGAGAACCTGGGGCTTTATACATGCTCCATCCCCGGCATTCAGCTTATTTTCTATGTTGGTGCTTCCTGGAACATGAAAGCAGGTGGATAGAACAGAACAAGAGCCTGGCCCTGTCTGTGAAGGGGGGTGAAGCTCACCCACTCTTCTGCATATGTTCTCACCCCCATCAGCAATTACACAATAATATCTCCATTAAATGGAGCAGACTTTGACACAACTCCCTGCTTTATATGAAAATGTCTGTTTTATTTTTTTCCTTAGGCCTCTTTCCAATAAATGAATCCAGGTCCACTTTATTCTCTACAGCTGTGGCAAAACACACTTCATTTTCCTAAGCAAAGCCCCCTCTTGATGGCATCTCCTCGTTTTCCAGGGTTACCAGCATGGGATGCACATCTTGGGGGAGGGCGTGACTAAATTCCCAGAGTGAGAACTGTGGGTCCAGTCTGATTTTAAGATTTATGTCTCTACCAGCCATTCCCAGAAAAGCTGTCCCCATATGGCATTAATGTAGTCTAGGGGTCTTGATTGGGTTCATTTCTTCTGCCAACTAAAGAATTAAAGGTAGGAAAATCCTTCAGTGCACAGTGGAGAAATCCCAACACAACAGACAGCAGCAACAGTGGAAGGAAGGTGTTTATTGTGGGTGAGGAAACACACACATGCAGCAGGCACTCGGAGAAAAGGACCCTCTGCAAAGCAAGGGGAGCTCAGGCTGGGAAAGTCTGGAAAAGCCAGTCCCGACTGACTTCAAAGTCTCTGAAGTTCCCCACCACCACCACTTCAGGGTTGGGCAGTTTGAAGGAGGACAGGATGGTTGACTGGTCCACAGTTGCATAACTGTATCCTGAGCCAGCCTGGAACTTGTTGAGCCTGTCCATCAGCAGGGGACCTGCCAGTGGGAGACAAAGGCTATCCCAGCATCCACTAGGAAGTTTAAAAGAGGTCAGCTGGCCACGCAGGGCCTGCCACCTGAGGACCGACAAATGCTAGAGGCTCAGCTTGGTTTCTAAATCCAGTTTGACACTCTGTCCCAGAGGACTAGCTTTTCAGTTTGCTAATTCTTACGAAGACAAATGCCCTTCCTTCCCTAGGGAGGTTATGACATGCATACAACCAACCATCCTTTAGTCAGGTGGGAATCGGGAGCTGAGATGGAGAGTGGGTGGAGGACAGGTTTGGAGAGCTGTTGTCATGGATTAGACCAGGACTACATGGAATTCCTCCAGAACACAGAGGTCAGACCAGATAACTTCTGGAAAGTCAGTTGTCAGAGGGCAGAATTATACAGGAGACCAAGGGTGGATTTTGAGGGGCAGCTCATAAAAAACAAGAGCAAACAGAAGTCTAGAAAGGAAAGCTGATTTGCCCAGAGTCAATGAGCAAGTGTGAAGGCAGAGAAAGCCAGTGCAGTATAATGACCACAGTATGGTTTCATGTTTGTATGGTATGCTAAGGCCTGTGTTCACTGTGGCCTGGTGGGACACATGCTTGGTTTTCACGCTGATTTCTGGCACAGGGCCCTTAAACCTTTTCTAACTTTCTGTCCCACCTCCTTCTCTAATAATCTGTGACATCCTTTCGCCCTTTATCCTCAATCACCATGGTATGTGTCTTGCTGATGTATATATTTTCTCAAGTACCTCCAAGTTTTGGTCGGATGACATTATCACTCTGTAACACCATACCCACAGATTTTTCTGCCTCATGACCTCTGAATGGTTCGTGCCCAGAGGAATGCGGCAGCCACATTCCCTACCCTGGACATGTTCAAACAAGGAAATAAGGCTCCCCTGGCAGGACTGGCTCAGCCAGATCTCATTTCCTTTCTGACAGAGTAAGAAGTTCCAGGGTCTCAGGGGGTAAGTCCAGGTTGGTCTCAGCCTCCTGAGTGCTGAGACACATGCTATGAGCTCCCACATCTACTCATTTCTGGTAGTTTGACCCAGACCTTACAGGTTGCCAAGGCTGTGTCACTGCAGTTTGGTGAGACACACACTTAGTCTTTGCCCTGGTTTCTGGCATAGGGCCCTTAACACTTTCCTGCCTTTCTTAGCAATAGCAGTGCTAGAATCTTCTGATCTCACACTATGCTTCTGCTGCAGCCTTGAACAGTTCAGTTTCCTTGAACTCTCCTGCAGGACAGGCATGCCCTTTGTTCTAGCAAGGTGGCTCCTGGGTGGGAATTTGGCCATTAGGAAGATAAAAATCATTTTAAGAACCTGAGAACTTGCCACCACCCCAAGTCCAATCACCCTTGGAGTGACTCCAGCTAAAGGTTTGGCAGAACACCGACCAACATGTGCACACACAGAGGAAGGCCAGAGGATGTCACGGGTTTTTTTCTTCTCTCACTCTGCACCTGAGGTTACAGCCATGTCTGGCTTTTTACATGGATTCTGCAGATTCAAATTCAGGTTCTCACACTTGTACAAGCCCTCTTCCCCACTGAGTCATCTCCCCTGGCCCGACATCCATTATTACCACTTATGATTGAGCCCAGGGCCTCACACAAGGTGAGTGCTCTACCGCTGAGCTATTTCCTCAGCATTTTTCCCCTATACTTTTGAGACGGGGTCTCACTAGTTTGCTCAGCAGGCCTCAGATTTCTGTGATCCTTCTGTGTCAGCTCAGAGTGGCTGAGATTACAGGCCAAGCTACCATGCCTGGATGGAACTATCATAAACTATAAATGTATGTTTCCCTGAGTTTGTGAATCGTCCTGGTAAATTAGTTGAAGATGCTGGGAATCTACAGCCAGTTGGGTCAGAAGCACAGGTCACAGCCTGCTACTTGCCAGTGGTGTTGGAGATAGGGCAATCTTGTGGTTGAGTTCTTAGCCTGTGGCATGCAATTCCGAATCCAGTCAATGATAACAAAATAAGTTACACTAGAGGCCATCCTACTGGAAGTGCCTGTTTGGCAGGGAGAAAGTCCACACACCTGGAGTCAGGTGTGAAGTGCTGAGGGGTGAGAAGATAAGGAAAATGCACTGATTCTTCATCAAGTCTCTAAGAGCACTGGGTCAGGAGGCCAGGACATCATGTCTGAAGGTCACATCTAGCCATCTTCCATGGATGCTCAGGCCAAAGGCCACTGAAGATTCTTCCAGTAGCATAGACAACCTAGATGGCGCGGGTGGCTGATGCTCTTTTTCCTTGCTTTCCTTTGACCTCTTTCAAGTCTACCAAGCAGCCTGTGAGAGGCTGTGGTTCTTGACACGTGGGATAAAAGAGAACACATCTGGAATACATTGTCTTAAGCACCTGGTAACAACTGAGATCCTCTTCTAATAGTCCTGGAGCGATGATATGCTAAAGAGACACTTTGCGGCTAACGAGATGGCTCATGGTTAAGAGCACGCACTGTTCGTGCAGAGGCCCCAAGTCTGGTTCCCAGCACCCACTTCAGGCTGCTCACAACCTCCTCTAGATCAAGCTCAAGAGGATAAAATGCCCTCTTTTGGCCCCCACAGGCACCTACACAGAGAACCACAATTAAAAATAAAAACAAATCTTAAAAGAGTGAGAGGGACACGTTTGCCTTTCTTTAAGGGTTACACTGTTGTGACAATGTACCCCAGAGAGCTACAATGTCCTCAGGAATCTCATGCAGGGAGGAAAGGGCCAACTTGTCAACTGGAGAGACAATATGTCTTCTGGAAAGAGATTTCCCACACTGCTAGCATCTTGTCAGGTGACTTTGCAGGAGAGACTGGAGCTGGAGGCAGTGGTGACAGGTGGGACCACTCCTTGACAAGGACTGTTTTGCAGAACACAACCCCTACCCTCTATTTAAATGTAAACATATGTTAGGAGTGACTCGAAAGACTTGGGGGAGGGGTACAGGACCTCTTAAGTACCCACACTGAATAAATCTCCACTTCCTGCTTTTCACTATGACTTGTTTAATTGGCTTATTGAGCACAAGTGGCCCTTACGTTCTGATCCCCCTAACTGTAGCATCATTAGTTTGGAGCCACTGGTTAACAATTTCCTGGCCTGGCAAGAAACTCTATATGAGATAATAGCACATAACTTACACTGTGAATATCTTGCACAGATGGCTCTCAGATCCATCCTCAACTATCCTGACATTTGTTGAGAATAGCAGCAGACTGTGGCCAGAGAACTACTAGGCACAATTTTATTTTGAACTGGGAATAGATACAATATTGTTGAGTACCTGTGAGGTATTTGTCATTGGTTTAAATGTATCATCTCTTTTAAGCCTAAAATGGTCTCTACATGGTATCATTCCACTTACAGATAAGAAAAATCAGTGGTGGCGCACGCCTTTAATCCCAGCACTCGGGAGGCAGAGGCAGGCGGATTTCTGAGTTCGAGGCCAGCCTGGTCTACAGAGTGAGTTCCAGGACAGCCAGAGTTATACAGAGAAACCCTGTCTCGAAAAAAAAAAAAAAAAAAAAAAAAAAAAAAAAAAAGAAAAATGAAGGTCCTACACTTCTGACTTCTGGGAGGCATGTGCAACCTGCTGCTTTCCCCCCACCCCCACCACCCAAACACACACACAAAGAAAAAAAAAAAACCACAGTTACAAAGATAGGGTCATTTATTCATGTTATATTACTGCATTTTAAAGGCAAAAATACAGATGTCTGTTCTGAACATCAAAGCCAGAGACAGCCACCCACCCACCTCCAGCCCCAATGGTAAATACATTTGTACACATGGGATATCAAAATACATGCACAGCATCACAGGTCTGGAACGGCCCAGTGGACAGTGGAGACCCTGCGAGGCTGAAGGGCAGCACAACATTTCCTTTGCCTTCCTGTGCCTCTGATCTTTCCCAAAGGCCACACTACACAGGTCACCAACAAAAATACAGAGAAAGGCACAGCATGTGAACACCAGGGTCAGAATTCCCAGGTGACAGAAATGTTTCCTGTCCCCTCAATTCTCCGGGCCCCAATGAAGATGTCAGCAACAGCATCCCTTGGGCCAGGCAAATGACCAGGCCTAACAGTGCCTTGGGTGTTTCTTGGGCCCGAGGTGCCCCAAAGGGTGCTGGAAGGGAGGACATGGAACAGTTTCCCTTGGTTCTGAGAATGAACCACGTATCTGACATGAACAAAACCCAACAAGAATAGCATAGAGAAAAGGCAGAGTGTTGCTTTAGGGGAGAGAGAAGTAACACACTCAATGTGTCTGTCTCCCTTCTTTCAAGGCACTTTGGAAAAGTCAGGATCTGGGGACAGAAAAAAAAATACTCTCAGTGCATCCAGTCTTGGCTTTAATGGCCTTCTAGAGAGCACACACAGATTTTGCACAGCCTGGCTACTTTGACTGGGGAAAAGAGTTTCTAACCCACACATAAAAAAGTTTCTGGAGAAGGCAGCAAGTTAGAGACTGTGGTGCTCAAAGCAATAAAGGCACAGGTAGGATGAGGGCCAGCCATCCACACCACCTCTATACTCAGGGCTGGAGTCCAGGCTGCCACAAGCAGAAAGGGTTTAGCTCTGGGATTAGATAGCTGAACCTTACAGTCCCAACTCAGGCTTAACCTTTGAGGCCTGATGGTCTGAGTGCCCTGGGCTAAGTCACCGAAGTCACAGCACACGGCCTGGCACTGGCTGGTCTGTGAATGACATCATGGGTTAGACTGAGCAGTGGGAGCACCTGCTAAATAAAACCCTGAGTGGCGATGAGGGGCTTTATAGGCACCAGGATTCTCAGGAAGAATGGGGTGTGGGTTCAGGTGAACTTTCTAGACCTCTAATTCATGCTGGAGAATGAAAAGTCTGCCCTGAGTGCCACAGGGAATCGTAGGGAAGGAAGCAGAGGAATGAGAAGGGAGAGGAGGAAGGAGAAGAGCAGAGAAAAGTAAGAACTGGTAACCTTGGGTGGGTCAGGGAGTGTGGTGCTGAGGCTCAGAAGGATGGTAAACTACCTGACTGCTGTGAGCTTTTCAACCCCACAGCCAGGGCCGTGAGGGGTCAGTTCTGGGAGGCTGAGGGTCCTTCCACCCGGCCCACCTGGGGGAGTGAGTGGAAGCAGAGTTCTGCCAGGGAAGCAGATGCTGTCTCCCAAGTTCCTGACCCAGAGGTCTGGCAGGATAATGCTGACCTGTTCCCTCAGCAAGGGACCTGAAAGTAATTTTGTTCTTTACGAAACCTGGCCTGCCAGCTAAATCAGAGGCTCCTTTGTGACCACTGCAGCATACATTATTTTTTTTTTCCCTAAAAAATACTCAATCCCTTCCCCCACATTTAAAATACCACAATAAAAATACATAGGAAATTCAAGTTTATATAGCATGCCCAGAAAAATAAAGTCACGACTTAAACACTCAATAGCTATTCCAATTTGGATCAACACAAAAATCAACCTATAGCATCATCAAAACTTGATTTATTCTTTAAAATACTACAAACTGCTTCTAAAAACAAAAAACAGAACAAAACAAAAACAACAAAAAACTCTTTACATTCAGAAATCAGACAGGGATCTGGAGACCGGTCACATACGTGAGTGCCCAGGCACCTGCTCTGAGGGCACGGCCTTGGGATCCACACACTAACAGGACACCAAGTTCCAGGCTCAAGTTTTAAAACTCTTTTTGCTAAGAGAAGACACACACAGTGATTGTAATAGTTGCACACTGATGGAAGAAAGTAGGAAAGGACAGAACATGAGACTGATTGAAATTTTGATTTTTGTATAAAAAAAAAAAAAATCCAAGAATCTTGTCAATCTGAATCCAGCAGCAGTCTCAAATTGTCATGAAGTATGAACATCACCAATTAAAGCAAAGTTCTTACCCATGTCACAATTTAGCAGTTTCAACAGTGGGACTGTGACCCACTAAGTTTTGAACTGTGTACAGTTCTGACTCTTTGGGGGTGACATGCCCAAGAAGTCTCTCCAAAGGCTGACCGTTTTTACACTGATAAATACCTTGTAGACTTTCATCCAGTGCCGAGCCAGGTTGTGGGTAAACGTTACATTCACCCTGGGCATCTGGAAAGACGTCTGAATGATAAGGAAGAACTACTATCATTCAGACTGTACGAATGAGAGGGACCAGCCCAGCCGACTGGCAGAGGCACACATCTGAGGTCTCTGGCCATTCTCAGGTCTCTTATTTGTACCAAAATGCTATCTCGGTGTCCCGATGTCCACTGTGATTTTGGTATATAACGGGTATCTCTCTACGTCCAACACCTGGTAGGTAAGTGAGTTCAAACCATCAAAGCGCATAGTTTCCTTTGTATGTGCAATCCGATCAAACCTACAAGGAGAAAAGGTGCAAAAGGAATGGGTTAAAACATAAATCTTAAGAAACTGGTCAGCAGCTGGGCAGTGGTGGTGCACGCCTTTAATCCCAGCACTTGGGAGGCAGAGGCTGGTGAATTTCTGAGTTCGAGGCCAGCCTGGTCTACAGAGTGAGTTCCAGGATAGCCAGGGTTACACAGAGAAACCCTGTCTCGAAAAACCAAAAAAAGAAAGAAAGAAAGAAAGAAAGAAAGAAAGAAAGAAAGAAAGAAAGAAAGAAAGAAAGAAAGAAAGAAAGAAAGAAAGAAAGAAAGAAACTGGTCAGCATCTGTGCTTCCCAACAGCCCTTTTGCCCAGAGTGGTTACCCGAGACGGAATACCTCTACTTCACTGGAGTTACAGGGCACTGGAGTGCAAAGCCTGACTTACAGCCTGTTCCCTTTAAAGGGGGAAGAAACACAAGAACACATGGGGCTGGAGGGATGGTACTGTCTGCTCTTGCAGAGGAAACCCACACAGTGGATCACAACTCCAGTGCCAGAGGATCAGATAACCTGTTCTGACTTCCAAGGGCACCAGGCATACATGTAGTACACATACTTACATGCTGGCCAAACACCCATACACATAAAATAAATCTAACATATAAATAAATCAATAAAGGAACAGAGAGAACCTACCTCTGAGGGTTGGGCTCATTCTTCTTGTCTCTCGAGTGCCGGATCATGCGACACCTCCCTACCACAGCACTTGGGCGTGATATAGACATGCCTTTATGAACTAACCTGCAAAAAGGAAAGGGACAGTCATTACCATAGCCCATTACGGACTCATTTGTGGGCCTAAAAGCTGTTCACTAAGCCCAAACCCTTACCATCGTGCTGGGACATGGCCCAGAAAGTCTTTAGTTAAATTTTAGACTCCTTCCTAGTACCCTGAATTGGTGGATTCTGAAATTTGTAGTGTTTGCCTCATTAAAGCCCCAAATCAAAGCATCAAATATCCAGCTTAGAAGCCAACTGGCGGATGTGGGTGAGCTGCGTGTTTCTGGCCACATCTTCCCTGTGGGCTCGCCTTACTGTCTGGCATACAGTCAGCAGGTACAATAAAGCCTTTATCTCTTGAAGAGCTTCTCCATCCCTGTACTTACTAGCCATCTTTCCAGTCCTTCCCTCAATGCTTTCCCCCTCCCCAACACTCCTGACATTCAGGCAGGTCTGTGGTATCCAGCAGTCCAGAGGGCTTGCTCGGGTCAGGTTATGTGGAGCAGGTGTGTCTGTCTGAACCTTGTATCGAGGTTCTTAGCACCTTCCCTGCTGGATGGGCCTTGCAGTGCTCTGTACGTAGTAAATGCTCAATATGTGCATGCTTGATAACCAGTGTGCACACTCTAATATGAAGTTTATGTCAAGAACTTGGAGCTCTGGCAAGTTCTCACATAGTGGTAACCCTGAATGGCATGGACGTTGTTCTGTTAGCTCATTACATGTATACCATGTCAGGCTCAGACTGGTTCCTCTACAGGAGACAGGTTTGCCAGTTTTAAAAGTGCCTGGGGCTGTGGCTTGGGTAAGACTGGACACAGCATGAGCACTGGCCAGGTGGTTCCACACAGGCTCATAACTATTGTCTGGGGTTTGTTGTTGTTGTTGTTGTTGTTGTTGTTGTTGTTTTTGATACAAGGACTCACTTACTATGTAGCTCTGGCTGTCCTGGAACTCTCTCTCTCTCTCTCTTTTTTTTTTTTTTTTTTTTTTTGGTTTTCCGAGACAGGGTTTCTCTGTGTAGCCCTGGCTGTTCTGGAACTCACTCCGTAGACCAGGCTGGCACTGAACTCACAAAGATCAGCCTGTCTCTGCCTTCCAAGTGCTGGGATTAAAGGCATGTGCCACCACACCCAGCATTATTGTCTTTTTTGAAATGATGTATTTTATTTTTAATTGTGTGTGTGTGTGTGTGTGTGTGTGTGTGTGTGTGTACAGCTGAGTGCAGATGCCTGCAGACTCTAGAAAAAGATATTGGATCCCCTGTAACTGGAATTACAGGAAGTTGTGAGATGCCTATAAGATGGGTGCTGGGAACAAGACTTGGGTTCTTTGCAAGAGCAGTATGTATTCTTACTTGCTGAGCCATCACTATAGCTCCTAGTCTGTCTTTCCTCATTTGTGGTTAAAATAATTCAAAATAAAACCATGGCAAAAAGATTTTGTGGGATGAAACTTGATATATATAAAAATAAATAAAAACAGGACCACAATGAGATGCAAGTCTTTGAAAATGAGACTCCCCCACATCCCATCTCAATAGAGCACGGTGGTCACAGAGGCATGTACTGCTTACAGCTCTACATGGCTTCTGACGTTCAAGCTCTCATGCTCGCAAGTGAAAGTGCTTTACACAGCGAGCCATCTCCTCAGCTTTTACACAGGACACAGGTTTGCCAAAGTAAATCTGCCCCTCCATTTCACTCCCCTCTGCAGAGCACCTGTCTGACCTACAAGACCATGGATCTAAGCCGAGGGGCTGGGTGGGGACTGCTCTCCCTCTTGGGTGCTAATCCTTCCAGAATAGCCAAGCAGTGACTCAAACACTGAAGGAAAGCCCAAGAGAAGAGAAAGAAACTGTGAGCATTACCTGTTAAAAATGTCATCATCTTCTCCTCCCCAACCCCAATAATTATTAGGAAATCCATTGATGGCAAGAAACTGTTGTTTACTGAGAGCAGAGACACCTCCAAAATACTGAACGTAAGGCAGGCTGGAGAGGAAGCACATAGACAGAGGGCCCATGGTTAGTAAGTTTTTACCCCAAGTAATGACTGAAACGCCAGCCGTCACACAGGCCGTCCTTGCCAGTCTTACTTATGCACCAATCTTTCTTTCTCCCAAAGGCACAAGGTTTGAACACAAAACTAACAGGGCAGCTGCATCTCTGGAAACTGCTTCAAATTTTCTAGTTACTCTGACTTAGCAAAGTGATAAATCTACTTTTCCACATTTCCACGGGCTGGGACACTGGGGGCTTTTTTCTTTCTCTACCCTCTTATATCTTGAAACCTCCATGGTTAGGAAGAATGGATTCTGCTCCAAAGGCCACACAAAGGTCTGTCCATCGGCAGGCCCTCTAAAGGATTCAGTTTCCTGTTACCCTAAGTGTAGCTCCCAACCACACTTAGGCTCCTACTTAACTCTAAAGTTAATGTTTAAATCTTGGTTTGTTTCCTTACATGAACTAAGGAAAACTTCAGCTAAGCCACACATACATAACTGAGTACATGAGGCTGAAGATAAGGTTTCCTTTCTTTTAGGAGAGGAAGTTGTGTGTGGATAAAGGTCTCACATTTTATCAAGGCTAGCTTTGAACTCACAATTCTCCTGCCTTACTCGGCCTCTCAAGCACTAAGATTACAGTTACATACCACAGTGCCTGGAACCCAATCCCATCTCCCCCAAGACACATGTGTACACACACACACACACACACACACACACACACACCTTTACACACACCTTTAATGTTGGTTGAAACCAAACGTTGCTGGACAAATAATAGGTCTTGTTAGTTAGTGGCTTACTAGAAATAGATCCCTACTTCAGTGGAAGTGTGTGCTATCTTGAGTAGATACAGATTTTGCTGTCTCTGTTGCTTTTCTTATCTACCTGCTCTATCTACCAGCCATCACAGGTGTCTGTAAACCATTGTTGGTGTTATGGTAAAGAACTCAGCGGTTACTTGGGCCTCGTCATCACACTTCAGGAGAAGAACAAGGGTCAAAGTACGAACCTATTAAAGGAAAGACACTCAAGAAGAGGGAAGACAAGCGGGTACAGATGATTAGCTCCTGATGAGTCTAAATGGGATGGTCTGGGTAGGGGTCTGGGTAGGTCCTGAACAGCTCTCGTGCCCCCATCAAGGGAGGGGTGGATGAGAGGCTGAGAGCAGCCGTGTTCACACAAAGGTTATTTGCACAGGCCAAGTATACTTGCACCCAGCCTAAACACAAGTAGCTGTGGCACAGCTTCCTGAAGCGTCAGGCTTAGTTAAGGAAGGGAAGGGTAATGCTTTTCAAATAGGAGTAATACTTTAGTGCAAACAAAGATGGACTGTGAAATGAAATGCACATTTGTTTACTTAATGACTTTATTTATTTATTTATTTATTTATTTTAAAGACAGAGTCTTACTATAAAGTCCTGACTATCCTGAAACTCAGTATATAGTCAGGATGGCCTCAAACTGTAGAGACCCACCTGCCTCTGCCTCTAGAGTGTTGGGATTAAAGGCCTACACTATTATGCCTGGGCCTTTGATTTTAAGGCTCAACAATGGACTCTAAGAGCATCCTCCACACATGTAAGTAAGGTTTGGATCACACTCTGCCCCTGTCTCTTCACTAGCCCTGTGATACAAAAGTCGGAGCCCCAGGATTGAGCAGAAACACGGTTTTCCTGGAAAAAGAACCATGTTTCTTTGAAAATGCTGAAGGACATCTGTGAAGATATCCAATCCCTAGAATCAGTGCTTCTCAAACTATGTGGGGCAGAGGGGGGCTAGAAAATGAGGAGATGCAGCCACTGTTGGGAGCCCAAACCTAAGAGCCATGCCAAACACTGAAAACTGTTATCAGGAGACACAATAATTATAGGGACTGCTGGACTCTTCTCCAACAGTAAATGACTGTAGACTTTTTACAAAGCAACCACTTCTCAGAGGTAGTGTTCTCCTGCAGAGCCTAGGGCACTAGAGAGGAACTACATTTTCTAGTTCACACCGAAAAACCTACCACATTTGCAGCAGACTCTGGCTGAGCATGTCTTACCTAAACCCGAACTTGTCCATCGCAACAGAAATGTGCCTTGGCTGTGGAAAACACCTGTACGCATTATGGTCGTCCATCGGGATGAGGTCCACATCACTGAACACAAAGCAGTTGTAATCATAACCCTTCAGGGCCTCTTGAAAGCCAATATTGAGCAGCTTAGCTCGATTGAACATGGCGTCTCCAGCCTGGTGCAGAAACAAGAAGTGCTATTAGATGCCACAAGACCTTTGAGCAGAACACTCATAAGGATTGGGTCTGCCACACATGGCCATCAGTTAACTGTTGGGCTTCATTTTTCTGCCCTTACTTCACAAATCAATCCTGAGTGTCAACCCCCTGAGTCAGCAACCTCATTTCCAGGAGTCTGTTCAGCAGAAGGGCTTATATGTGTGTGACAAACTGTGCACAATACTGCTCCCTGTGAAGTACGCATCATAGTAGCAGATTGCAAACAGTTACATAAGCATCACTGGGGAACTGGCTAAACAAGTCATGTGTGTCACATAATGAAATAGAGTTGAGATAGATAGATAGATAGATAGATAGATAGATAGATAGATAGATAGATAGACAGATAGATAGACAGATAGATAGACAGATAGATAGATAGAGGCCAGGTGTGGTGGCACCCACCTATAATCTGGCACCCAGGAGCCCAAAGTTTGTAGATTATGAGTCTGAGACCATCCAAACTCCAGAGCAGCTCAGAATACAGTGAGACTCTTTTAAAGTGTGTGTGTGTGTGTGTGTGTGTGTGTGTGTGTGTGTGTGTGTGTCGGTGTCTGTGTCTGTGTCTGTGTGTGCACGTGGGTGCATGGGAACCCATGTAGCTCTAAAAGAAAAGGTGAAAGGCATTTAAGCACAAACAGACTCCAGCAACAATACACAGGAAGTAGTGAAAATTGGGTGCCTCTTCACCTCCAATCTGTTCCAGTCTGACTGATATACTGTTGGACCGCTACACGTCTATCAGACCATCAGTTAGGTGCTGGGGGAATGTGGTGATCCTTACTCAGATCTTGCCCTTCATAATGCTCACAGTGTACAGCAGGAAGCAGTGAGACACACGTGATAGATTTAGAAACGGAGCACCTGCTTTAGGTTGCCAGGCCTGATAGTGGAAAGACTGTTCATGTTTTAATGACTTACCTTGTCTATTCCAGCATCACCTATGAAAATATAAGTGTCACAAAGATACACTTTCATTTTTTAGTCAACTAGTGCCTCACTGTCATCAAATAAAAGTATAATAGTTGCTGTCTTGCATGATGGATAGATTGGATGGATGGATGGGTGGATGGATGGATTTGATTGACAGACAGACTGATGAACAAGTTACAATGTACAATGGTAGATGATGGCACTTTCTGTAAAGTTCCAGCCAAGGCAGCTCCTTGAGGATCACTCTGGGTGCCGGTTCTTACTGGCTCCTGTGGCCCATGGTGAGCAGAGATGGTCCCAACATGGGCCTGCTGCCCCTTACCCTTAGCAGTTCACAAAGCTCTTCTTGAACATGTGCTTTCATTCTGACTTCCTAGAGTGCCATGAGGCACTGAAGGCCCCACACTTTGGGATCCTCACTTAAGAAGGCTCTGTTCCCTGAAACTCTTGGGGATCAAGGGATTGGAGCTTCCACTTTGAGTATCACTGTCCCACAAGGGCCTGGAGCCCACAGATGAACTCCTCTCTCGCAGAGCCTGGATGAAAACTTGAAATCTGTGGCACTCCATGGGCTGTCTATCAGGTAGATAATACAG
This sequence comes from Uromys caudimaculatus, assembly GCA_028551405.1. Taxonomy (NCBI): domain Eukaryota; kingdom Metazoa; phylum Chordata; class Mammalia; order Rodentia; family Muridae; genus Uromys; species Uromys caudimaculatus. Next base: position 44,050,404 of record CM052702.1, on the reverse strand, counting down.
AAACAAACGACTTAGAAAAAGAGAGGTACCAGGAAGTCAGAAAACAATGAAGAAATGAAGAAACCACATAGCACACAGGAGCTCCTTTCTCCAGCTCCATCAAAGCCCTTCAGCCATTCGGAACAAAAAGAACACTGTGTTCTTTGGCTGCTCTACCACAAAGAGTTGATCTGAAATTCTGAGTTCAACTAATTCCACGTAAGCCATGGGGCAAAAAGTCCACTGAGTAGAAACTGAATAAGAGCCGGGCAGTGGTGGTGCACGCCTTTAATCCCAGCACTCGGGAGGCAGGTGGATTTCTGAGTTCAAGGCCAGCCTGGTCTACAGAGGGAGTTCCAGGACAGCCAGGGCTACACAGAGAAACCCTGTCTCGAAAAACCAAAAAAAAAAAAAAAAAAAAAAAAGTGAATAGGAAAACCAAGAGGTTATTAAAACCAGTTATTGTGACAACATATTGCTAATGTCCACTGGGGGATGCCATATACAAGGCACAGAGTGAGGGCTTCTGCCCTTGTGGTATATGACTTGATCATCTTGACAGTTTTCTATAGCCATTGTCCCAATCCAAATTACACTTTGGAACACAAAGCCCCAACGACCACTTTTCTAATAAGTGAAAGGGATGAATTGCCAAAGACTCTAACCCCTAAGGGATATCCTACGGTATCTCCAAACACACAACTATGCCCTTTCTCTTAGCATCCTCCCAGGGTCTGGGGTGGGGTTCCTGGTGGCCTTCTCTGTACCACACAGGACCTGCTGGCAATGACTGATCTAAATATTGATCAAGACTATGCAGTGTTCACTTTCCAGGAGCTCAACATTTGGAACCATGAACATGCACTTTGGGGGCCACAGCCCGCAGCTAGAAGAAGAACACACACAGTTCCTTCAACACAGAAAGGACTCTGGCTATCTGGACCACACCCAGAACTAGTGAGACAATTTCCCAAATGACCTGACCTACACTCTCCCTCCTTGGCCTCCTCTCTAAGTAGCGTCATCTATATGAACCAGGGAGAAGGAAAAGTACAAGGTACCAGATGTGCTGTGGCCCACTAGGAACCTGAAATGGGAAGACAGGCAAAATGTATCTTCCTCTTCTTACCTTGAGACTGCAGAAGAGGAAAGTATTCTCTGGGTTTCTCTGGGTAAAATGCTTTCCTTTCTTGGTCAGCATTCAAAGCCAATATCTTTTTCTAAGATGTATTCCACCTCCTTAGAGATAGAAGGCGCCCTCCTCCCAAGCCTCCTTCCTACCCCACTGCCATCTACTGCTTCCGTCAATTAAGTGCAAATGTATCAAGCACCTAGTGCCAGACCAGGTCAGATACACAACTGAGACAAGACGGATTCTTTCATTCCAGTTTCTCCACTTAGTAGCTAGGTGAATGGGTGAATTATACTTCTGGCCTCAATTTCCTGTTTTGTCACAATAAGAGCGCGAAAGGCTGCAGTACCCTACCTAGTGACAATCCAGCTACTACCATGATTATGGTACAGGCTTTTCTTCCATCTGGAGCTATCAGACTATCAAAATGCTTGAGTCCTGTGGCTGTTTCCTGACACTCCTGGTGACTCCACCTTCTATAGTGTTTGCTTATGGCCCCCTCAATTCCTGCTTCTCTGACAGACAGGGCATTTCTAAACAGGATTAGGCTTAACTGAATCAGCCTGTGGCTCACATGATTAAGCCTCCAGCTACAGGAGAGAGTGAGAGACCTTTAGAGAGCGAGGTGCAGTGTGGGAATGCCCAGCGGAAAGTCTGGGGCTGAGAGGCTTCACAATGAAGCACATACCTCTTTAAAACAATGACTCAGCTTTTTGGTTTTTTTTTTTTTTTTTTTTAACTTTAGTTTGGGTTGGTTTTGGGTTTTGGTTTTTGTTTGGCCTCAAAATCACAGAGACTGACTTTCGGGATTGAAGGCATTCCTTCATGTCTACCATGTCCAGCATGATTCAGTTTTTAAAAGTAGGCTTCTCACATCTCACCTTGGTAGACAAGACTTACTGTTGTTACCCCTTCCTAATCTGAGGGAGAAAACAGGCAGAAAGAAGAAAAGCCCCCAAATAGCTAAAATCTCTAAATGACTGAGACTGCAGATGAGAGGAGACACACTGGGCTGGGAAGGGGAGGGAGGCATCACGTGGGAAGAAATCTATAAAAACTCTTTAGAGAAAGAACATTTTAGAAACAAGAATTCAAAACAGCAGTAGAGGTGGGCCCTCTAGGCCAAAGGGAGCCTCATACTATGTTTTGCATGTCAAGAGGGATTTGTGTCTCAATCCAAGACAAGACAGAGAGACCAGTCAATTAGAGAGCTGTTGTATGGCTCACGTAAGACAGGCAAGCCTAGGAAGTGATGGTGGGTACATTTTAAATTCCTTAAGGAAGAATTCAAGCCAGAGTTCCTCATGCCCACCTGGCCCTAAGCATGTGTCTTCATGAGAGCTTGTGGGGGAGGGGGCCAGAGCAGGTACCAGAGTCTTGTCTAATCTCCAGGAAAATCCTGAGTCTGTGCAGCTAAGGAGGACAGAAGTGACTTCCCTTGATTGCAACAAAGGTCAGAGGACCAGCTAAAGAAAGCCATGTTTCACCCTGTCCAAGTCTCAACAGCCTCTGGAATACTCATTCTGTCCAACCTTCTGCCTTCCAGGGATGCAGGCCTACACGTGTCACCAGCAGACATATCCAGAGACCCAGATGGCCTGAGGTCACACCACAGGTGCTTCTCTACCAGCAAAGGGCAGCTCGACAACAAAGTTGCTTCCAGGATTCTCTATGAATCGGAACACCTGTGGCCCCATTACAAAGCCACCTCTACTCACAGTAACTTCAAATCCAGGGGCAGGTCTGTAGCCACTGGCACTGGCTAACCATGCCCCGAGTGTCTTTCTGTGCCTCCTCAGATGCCAAGAAGATCTCAGCTGAGTGGGTTGTGAGACGGCTAGGAGAGCTCAGAGCTGAGGAGGCTCAGGCTGGGCATTCCTGCAGGCCCCAGTGCGGATCTTGGACTGCAGACAGGTTGGAGGTGGTGCCCAGAGGAGGGAGGTGAGAGGCTGGGATCATGTGGAATCTAAAGCCGGCTAATACCTACTGTTTTTTCAGTTCCTAGCAGCTTGGTTCCATTTTTTTATGCATAATAAGTTGGTGGTCTTGGGCTCAGACACAGTCCCCAACAAAACTTGAATCTGAGACTTAAGTTTTTCACCCAGTAAAGTAAAAGCCACAGGCTCTTCAGGACAAAGGCCCGTTCTCTGGGGAGGCAATTCTCTGTTAGCTACAGTAGTCACAAGGGTGAGCACATGGGCTGGAAGAGCAGTGCAGGGATTTGGGGTGATGTATGCAGAAGTCAGCTTAAAACCCCAGTCCCACAGAGGCCAGACCAGAAGGCTTTGCCTCTCTACCTGGGCCCAAGGCACAGAGACTCTCTGTAGAAGTGTCACAGCAAAAGGTGACGCTCAGCACTTCCAGGGTGCGTAAGACACAAGCTTAAAACAGAGACTTCTCTTTCAAAAGCAATTTGTCTATCCCTGCCAGTTAACTATAAAAATGCGCAAAGTAGTTCTTAACATACAACCCTACGTGTGCAAATCTAGCCCGAGGAAACAATCTCGAATGCAGAAGAAGCCAACACAGACAAATCTGAGACTTGAGGATGTTTGCTACTGTTTATTTAGGCTTCTAATAAAGGAAGGGATCAATTGTGGTGGAACTGAGTGATCTAACTACTATGAAAGCACTGAACTTATGAATATGGAGACTATGAAACAGCATGGAAGATGCTAATGATATGGACCAGAAGAGAAAGACAAGATAGAAACATTATATACATACACTATGAGCTCTACCGGGGTTTAATCTAAAGTCGGCGAAGTCTCTCAGGCTCTGCACCATGAGCTGGCTTCCACTGATCTCGATGTTTTCCCAGCAAGCCCACAGCAGCCCCGTGCTTGCATGGGAGGCACCACAGCTGGAGGACAGCACAGTCACAGGCCAGAAAGGCCTGGCACTGTGTCAGATGTGAGGACATTACCAGAGTGGCGGCGGTGTCGGCGGCGGCGGCGGAGGTGGCAGCAGTAGTTAGGATAGCAGCAGTAGTTAAGTCGACTTTTCTTTCTTTAGAGGAGGCAGAGAAGTCAGAAGAGAAGGTAGGTGAAAAATAAGAAGCTGCCCACAAATAGGAGCTCCTCCTCCAGCTTGCTCTGCTACAAACAAGATTGACAAGTAAAGGTGAAAGTCTCCACTAGAAGGGAAAGAAGGCATGCACAAAGGCTATGGGCGAAGGGAGGGCGGGGCAGACCTCAGCCTGCAGCAGGGGAAGGACTCGTCAGACCACCCTTGTAAGGCCAAGTCCAAATAGGCTGTCTTCCCTTTTTTTGTGGAACCAAGGGCATGTAGAGAAAAATGGCATTTCCCAGAACAATGTCTGGAGGTTATTCATTAGCAACTGAGTACCAGTAAGTGCTATGACACTCCCCAGAGAATACACAGGTGTGGTCAGAGAAGGAGACAGCAGAGCAGAGGATGGCACTCAGACTGGGGGGGGGGGGGGGGGGGGGCGGCCCCCCCAGGCAGACACCCCCACCATTCCCACTCCACCCCCATGCCAGCAATGCCCCAAGGAAAGGGGATCAACAGCTGAGCCCTCTCCCTCCTAAAGTCCCACCCCCCTACACATCCACTGACAGCTGGAGGAGGAAATAGAAGACAGAGGTGACCTTGACATAAAGAAAATCAAGAGAGAAGCCATATGAGGGCCATAAAGCAGCCACCCTTGTGGAGCTGCTTACCACAGCTGAGCCTGACCTCCTGAAGGAACTGTCATCTTAGAGCCTAAAACAGTACTCAGAGGGCGGGGCTGGAGATGGCTCAATGGTGTAGAATATGTGTTGCCCTTGTAGAGGACCTGAGTTTGGTTCCCAGTACCCACATTAGGAGGCCAACCATAACTCAAACTCCAGTGGATCTGATGCCCTCTTCTGGCTTCTATTGGCACCTACATTCATGTACACACATGTATGTACACACACACACACACACACACACACACACACACAATTTTTCAAAAAAACATCTTCAAAACAAAAACAAAAACAAACAAAACAAAGTCACAGCCAGACAAAGCACCATCTGCCCTCTTAGCACAGGCTGGCTCCCTCATTTTCCCAAAGCCTATCCAGCCAGGTCTGCCTGGAAGTGTCACAAGTCAGAAAGGTTCCCGGTGGCTTGGCAGCTATTACACACAAGCTGCTGCCTCTCTCACATGATCTAGCAAGCCTCGTGATACACCAAATGTACAAACATGGCAATCGGGACATTCCTTAGCACCTCTGTCTAATCTCAGCCTGCTATTGGCCATGATCTGACTGCCTATGTATGCAGCCTTCAGAGCAGCCCTCACTTGAGGTCTCTGGAAGTCAAAATACAAAGGAACACAAAAGACTTTGCTTTTGGTTTTGGGCTTGCTATGTTGCCCAGGCTAGCCCAGAGCATGCAATGTAGTGAGGCTGGTCCCAAACTTGCAATCCTCTTTTGTACTACAATTAGAGGTATGAATCACCTCTCATGTCTGACCCAAAAGAATTTTATGATCATGAGCAAACCCAGGGCTAAAGCACAAGTATCTTTCCCAAGAAGGAAGGTTACCCTAAGGTTTGATCACAGGCAGTCTATGCCCTAGTCAGCAATTCACAGGGACTTCAGGTGAAGGGCCCTGAGGAGGGACTGTGCCAGTTTTGAAAGTATTTGGTCATAATATGGCCAAGCTAGGAGACTTTGCTTTCAGCAGGAATGGACCCAGTCAGAGAATCAGGGGCAGTGGGCCCTGAGTGTGGGTATCATTAATGTGCAGGACTCAAGGAAAGACACTGCATGTTCCCAATCCTGCAGAGTTCATTCTGGGCAGCAGAGGAGATCCAGGTCAGACATGTGGGAATGAGTCTGGCCAGGAAGTAAGGATCAAGGGCCAAAATGAGGCACAAAAATGATAATTGTCCCCTGTACTAAGGGAAGAAGGAGAAGTCACCTCTACTTCAGGGGCTTCACAGAGCTCATGAGGTAAAGGAAAGAGGTTTAAAATACATCCAGAAAAAGCCCCTGGTGGAAGGCCCATGCACAGAGAAAGCAGAGGCCTGAGGAGGAGGAGACAAGTGTCCGGGTGAGGATGACGGGCAGCTTGCCTGTGGCACGCTGTAGGAAGGGTGACAAGGAGAAGTGGCTGAAGTTAGGTAGGCTAGTCCCCAGGTGGTTTCCCACGCAAGGTTTCAGATCACTCAGGCCTGTGGCAAGGGGGACATTGTCGCAGGCTTTGAAGACAAGACATGACATGGGCAGAGCCAGAAAGACGAGGAGACAAAGGTGACAGAGCAATGTAAGTGATGCTGGAAAAGTCTCCCAGCTGCTGACTCTGGACAGAGCACTGCGGTCGGTGGTGGTGACTGTCTAATTTTTATGATGGATACTCTCTAAAGCTTCTTACCTGTTTTTCTTTCTTTCTTTGTCTTTTTCATTTAAGGCTGGTGCTACCAGGTGTCAGCCTTCCGGTTGCCTGGCTTTGTGCTTGCCTAACTGAAGCAGGAGTGACAGAATGCATCCCTTGTTTGCTGTGGCACCTTGACACTCATTCCCACACCTAGGCCCATCCCAGTGCGGGACTTAGCCAGATACCTAAGTGTCAGAGTAGGACCCACGACACCAAGCGGGATATGCTGAGATTCTAGCAGAACCCGCATACGTATGGCGAGAGGAGAGACAGAAACCCAAAGGACACCCTTAGCCCCTCTCTGCAATAACTGGGGAGCACCTCCCACACTCCCCTCCAGCACACTCATGTTCAGCTTTAAGTTGCATAGTGGCTGCAGGGGCCTACATTCAACAAGGTTATCAGCAAGTATAAACCATAAAAACATTGGACTTAGGACACAACCCTCCTCTAAAGCCCTTGAGTCTTCTGAGAGCCTGTTGTCTGATTCACACCACTGTTCATTATCTTCTAACTCCACAGAGGCCCTAACAGGTAGGAGGCAAGATCCTGATATTGGTACTACATTGGGCTAAAGCGGGAGGCAGGAAGAACAATAAGTAATTTATCAGCAAGGTAAAGGAGTAACAGCTAATGTTTACTAAGTAGTCAAGGGCTTACGTGGCCTGCCCATGATCACAGAGTGGGAAGTGGCTCTCCAGGTCTGGGGCTCACTCACAGCCCTGGATACTAGGCTTTGAGAAACACACTAGGAAGAGGAGAAATGGCTCAAGAAGAGCTACTGTGGTCCAGTGGGAGGACATCATTGAACTTGGGAATCTAAGTGGAGTTTAGTTGCAACCCGCTGTAATTTATGTGACCAGTACTTATCTCTACTGGTTACTTCTTCTCTCTGAAACAGCAGACATTTTTACTCCCTGCCCTCTAGGGTCTAGGCAAGTCCTAGCAAACAGTGACAGGGAAGTACATTTTTTTTTTTTTTTTTTTTGCATTGCTTCAAGGCTGACACTCAAAGCTAAGGCTCCACGAATGCTTGGCAAGCATTCTACCACTGAGCTACACCCCCAGCTCCTAAAAAAGGTTCCTTTTCTGACACTAAGGTACAATTGGGGGTGGGGGGAGAGAACGGGGAGTTCCTGGTATCCCAGGGAAAGTAAGGCGGAAGCAGAGAGTGGGTAATTTAGGGTTGTTTTCTCCAAAACGTGACTCACAGAACACTCATCACTGGAGATGATTCTTGGGAAACAACTCTCTGTCTAGACCAGCTAAGGAGATGCTTCCAGAGGTCACGGGGTGCCAGTACACAGAAGGTTCTATATCATGAGATCTGCCTTCCTCACGTATTTTGGAACTCCTGTACTAGATATGTCGGGGCACAGCCTTCTCTCCTTCCTCTGAGCTTCGAAAGCAGAAAGTATTGGACAGTCACCGCCCGATCAGACACTTTTGTTTGTTTGGTTTTTGAGACAGGGTTTCTCTGTGTAGCCCTGGCTGTCCTGGTCTCAAACTCAGAGATCTGCACCTGCCTTTGCCTCCAGAGTTCTGGGATTAAAAGCATGCACCAAGACTTAAAAATATTAAATAAATTAAATAAATAAAAACAAAAAACATTGCTTTTTTCAGTATGCTTAATGAGCATACTGTTTTCCCCATGAATATAACTTTGATATTTCAAGTTTATCTCCAATACTGAAATTCATGTATATACTGTAATTTAGGTGTGTTGATGAGTCTGACTTACCTGGGTGCCAAATTTCATTAAAATGTGTTTGGAAAGACTGTTTGTTTACCCCTTTACTTCAGCATAAACTCTGAGTCTGCTTGAGGTAGTAAGATTGCTGCTATCTTTTTTTTTTCTTCCATCAGAGCCAGGGGACTATGTTTCATCAAGGAAGCTGGGGTAGCTGAGAGCCGCCTCAGTTGCTACAGGGATGCTTAAAGAAGTGTAAGATTCTGCCGTCCTTCCAGCCCACATTAGGGAGGTGAAGACTTTGCTACAAAGCAGTTTGTTAGCAATTTAAAATAGCACACGAGGCAGGTGGCAGTGGTTCACACCTTTAATCCCAGCACTGAGGAGGCAGAGGCAGGTGCAGAGCTCTGTGAGTCTGAGGCCAGCCTCATCTACAGAGTGAGCTCCAGGACAGCCAGGGCTACATAGTGAGACCCTGCCTCAAAAGAACCTTTAAAAAGGTATAGATCTATTTGAACCTGGGCTGTGGTGATAGAGGCTGGTAAGTTTTCAGCATTTGTATCCTACGCAATGAGAGCCTGACACACACAATCTAGTCCATATCACACTCTCTGAGGCTCTAGAATAGGCCTCCCCCAGACTTTTCACCCATGGCTGACTACAGAGACACACATATGGTCTCTTATGGATGCCCCAGAAGAAAGATACTGTCTGCCCAGCTGGATAAATTTCAAAGTTGGCCAAAAATCTGAAACAAAAATGGGCTGTTTTGGAATTATTATTATTATTAGTAGTAGTAGTAGTGGCATAGGAAGGAAACTATAGTAACCTAAAAATGGTAAATAACCAGTGTTTTACTTTGTGATCATTGGAGATATCTTTTTCTTTCATTTTTGCTGGAAGGTTGCTTCTAAAAAGCTAAGCACCCCCTATCTATTTCTTGTGGCTAACAGAGCTAATATCAACAAGCAAGCAAACCGTTTGGCATTTAGCTCGACACACTGTTTGAAGAAGGACAGCAGCAGTGACAGAGTTGGCACGTCCTTGTAAACTGAGATCCCTTCCCTCAGCGCTGACTGAGCACACATGTGTGTGCCTGAGTTCTACCTCCCTTGTCCCGTTTCCCAGACCTCACCTGATTGATGACGTAGATGCCATAGTCCAGTTGCTGGCGCTGAAGGACTGGATGCAAATAATACAGCCAATATTTGAGGTGCTCCTGCCGGTTACGGAATGGGATTATGATGGCCACCTTGTGAGGAGAGATACAGTCCTTGGGGGAGTAACGGCCGCCCATCTTTACCTCTGGGTTCTTCTTGGCCAAAAGCTCCAGATCCACAGGGATATTAAAGTCAATCACCATGGGGCCAACTAGGGAGGTGGAAGGAAGAAGTTAGCCATCCACAGGGCTCACTCTGCTGCAGACTGCATTAGCTGACCACACCACAGCTACAGAGGGGACAGCTCCTCCTCCTGGAAGAGGGAGGAGATGGGATGCTGTAGAAAAGGCATTCATGCCCAGCCCTAGTGTGACCAGCCACCTCAGGAAACCTTGTTCCATGAACTCCCAGTACTGGGCAAACCCAGACAGTTAGTTATCTGTGGAGCACTCCCTACCCAAGAGCCCCCCTCCCCCTCGGGCTGCACTGTGAAACGGAATCAGTTTCTGCTCAGACCACTTGACTGTTGCAGTGAGCACAGATGAGAAAGCACTTTCTCGGAAATCCTGAGCTCTGCCACCTGCTACCTCTGTGGTTTTAGACAAACAATTAACACGACTCTTTCTAAACCTAATCTAACTGGGGGAAGGGAAGGAGGGGGCATGGTGTGGGCGAATCACTGTAGAGGACATCAGATTCAAAATGAAGACAGAGGGGGAGTAGACAGGACTCAAAGGAGAAGGCTGGAGGCCATGAGATCCCAGAGGAAAAGGAGGGGACACAACAGGAACAAGCTAGAAAGACCATTCAGAGAAAAAAAAAAAGCCGAGCTTAGAAACAGTAGCTGGTAACATGGCCGTATGAATTGGGAGGGGGTCAGGATGGCTCCAGAGTTCCTGTCCTGGAAGAAGTCAGAGAAATGGGTAAGAAAGTGCTTGGCTCTAAAGCCTGGGGGAAGGCAGACAGCAGATCCTGACATGGTCAGGGACCGAGGGAAGACAGGAGCCTGTGGAATGTACAAAGTGGTCTAGGCAGAGACCCAAGACTGCAAGCCCAGGCTCACAGTACTCCATGCTCCTCAGACATCCTCAATATAGGTTCCAGGAACATGAGCCCCAGCAAGACGCTCAGTAGAAAAACTATGCTCAGGATAAGTCAGGAGGGGAGCCACACAGATTAAATACTGCTTCTGGAAAGCATCCAAGGGCACTGGAAAAACTGTGCAGCCACGAAGCCCCTCGAAGTTCCCCACCTCACCACTGCCTAACTATGTCATCACTGAACTGATGTCGTCATTTGGGAACTGTTAGTCTGCGGTGGCCAGCTTCCCATGTCAAACAAACCAGGCACTAGAACACAGAGAAGAAGCCACAGAAGGTGGGACATGAGTCACCTAAAATACATGAATGACAAACACTCACTCCTGCCCACCCCTGTGCAGGCTCCAATCTTTTTAATTATTATTATTTTAAAAAAAGAAGAAGAAGTAGCTCACATGCCCGGGGAGCAGTTGCCTTCCTAAAATCCACCTCTAGCGGAGGAAGCTCTGAGCCTGTCCCCCTGTCTGGAAGCGTTTCTGTACAGCTGCCACCTCCTCTCCTTTTCCAGGGAACTTATCAATCTTATCTCTCTGCTCCTTCACCACAGGACCTGTTCCCATTCATTCAGTCTCTTCTGAGACACAGTTCTGATCAAATCACCTTCGTGGTGAAAGCTGTGTGGCCTGGCACAAGATGAGGCCAAGCACCTTGAGCAGGCCCACCACTCAGGCTGTCTTCTTCCCTGGCTTAGCTGCCTATTTCCTTAGCTGTTTCCACTTCCTTGAGCCAACTAACTTTTGCATTGACAGGCAGGCCTCAACAGAACTTCATCCTTTGAGTTTCTTGAGAAACACAGAGCAAGGGAAGGCAGTCTCAAACTCAAAAAAGCTGTGCCTTGAATCCAGCCTGTGACCGCCATTTTAGAGGTCAGGAGTCTTGCAGAACCAGTTCTTAACAATACTGCTATTGTCCCAGCTCTGACCTCCCAAGATGCCCTGGGGTGAGCAGGCACTCTGCTCAAGGACAGAGTTAGAGGTCACCTGGTACCGATCCTATCAAGAGGATCTCCGGAGGACACTGGCCCGAACACACCATCTCAGTCCAACTCAGCTGCTCTTGGGAGGGACATTAACAAAAAGCTCAAGAGATTGGGGGTTTAATGTGTCCATGTGCTGTGCATGTATGTGTTGCTATGGGTGTGTACAGGGGTGCGGGTCCAGAGCCAGAGCTCAACACGGTTTTCCCCTTGACTGCTTTCCACTGTAATTTTTGAGACAAGCTTTCTCACTGAACCTTGAGCTCAATGACTTAGCCAGGCTGAGCTCTAGGGATCTGCTTGTCTCTGTTCCTGCTCCCTACCCCAGCACTGGAGCTACAGATGTATGCTGCCTAACCTAGGAGCTAAGGATCTGCACTCAGGTCCTCATGCTTGTAAGGGAGGCACTTTATGGACTGAGTCATCTCTCCAGATCCCAAATAACTCTTACTGGTAAACTGGACAACAGAGAACTTGGTGGTTCATTTTCATAAGTCTTGAAACTTTCAAACAGTGAAGATCCTTAGAGATTCCCACTCTTGCCCATGAGACCTACAAGGTTTTAGGACTTAATTCTCCAACCCTAAGATAAGGCCTCTGGCAGATGCCAAGGTACAGTGGACTCATGACCCATCACTGGGTTCTTCTTTCTTCAGGAGGCCCCACGCCATCTGCAGAGGTATTGGAAAACATAAACTCTATTTACAAGACCCCAAGAGGCATCTGACCAACCCAGAAAACAGGAGTTCACATGTGGTCTGCCAAGCCTCCGCAAGTATACATCTGCAGGGCGGAAAGATACTGAGGTAGAGCCCCAAATAAGAGAGAGGAGCCTGCACCCTAGTGCAGCCACATCAGTGACATACTGGATGATCCTTGAACCATTTATACCTACTCCCATTCATAAATTGCAAGGATTTGACCAGATGAATTCTAGTCCTGACAGGCTCAGAGTGCTGGTAAAAACCAGGAAGAACAGACCCCAAACTAGGATCTTCTGAAAACCCTTAGTCTCATCTTTCTTGCTCCCAAAATGGCATGAATGACCAAGCAGAAAGGAAGAAATGAATGTCTTAGCTGGGTAGAAGGGTAAGAAAAAACCTTAATTACCCAGCACCATGCCCATTCATGCCCCTCCTACCTGTCACCCGAGCTTTCTCAGCCTCTTCCCTTGATAAAAATCACTGTCCCTTTCACCCAGGTGAAATGACTATTCCCCAAATTCTGTTTCCATTCCCTATCTTTCTGCTAGCTACTTAGGTGCCACAGGCACCTTAATTAACCTACCTCAGATAACACCTATTCAGGGCACCCTTGGCACCTACTGTCTAACTTATTTGTCCTCCAGTGATCCCTTGGCAACACCACTGCTGTCTACCCAGCCAGGGAGCAGACACGGGCAGTCAATCTTCCATTCCCACCTCTTCCTACCCAACTCCAATACTCTCTCTCTGTGTTTCTGTCTGCCTCTGTCGCATGAATGCATGTATGTGACATGTATTCATGGAGACACACACACACACACACACACACACACACACACACACACACACACACACACACAGTATCAGTAATGCTGACCAAGTCCCTGGGACCCTACCAAGAACAGAACCAGTCTTTCTCTGAAACATTTGTTTCATTCAAACAGTCCTTGTGATTGATAAGTCAAGAGCAGTTGTCAGTCAGTGTTTTCTGGGTACCAACTGAGTGCCAACTCACCTAAAGAAGGGTAAGTTGAGGGAAAGAGCCCAAACAAAATGTTCTCACCTCCCAGAAGCTCCTTATTGGGTATGTAGTAAATCTAAATGAAAACCCTGGTTTCCAGTTGCCCAAGGAACGTGCTCTTCCAATGGCTCCACAGAGCTTGGCCACTGATCAGCCTTTCTCATGCCCCTGCTTCCCCCTGCATCTCTCTCACAGCTCATCATGTCCCCAAATACATGGGGAGTACCTCACCCTACACCCCTTCCCACAGGACAATTCTTCCCCACACACACCTCTCTGACACATTCTAGGAATCCTGCAGCTCACACCTCTCCAGTGAAGAGTGCACAACAGCAGCGGGGCCCATAGGCTCCAGTGTCAGCCAGGAAGCTGCAGACCTTCTGCCATACCTTAGGGGCTAGCCTCCACTGCACACCCAGCTCTACCTCAATGAGAAAAATCCAAGGATCTAGACTCTGAGGTAGAAACTTAAGGATTCTTTGGAAAGTCAGATGGATGGTGTTGTGCTGGGGCGTTTCATTAAAGTGGACACAGGTATGAAAGGCAAAGGCAGACTTGTGAAGGAACGTTTAGCTGAAGCAGACACAGGAGAGAATGTCTGCTAAAGCAAGCACGTGAAAGGACACGTGATGAAAGATTCTTTGGGACGCCACAGAGAGAAATGCATCAAAAACACTTCTGGTGGTGTGCAGCAGTTTGTTCCTGCTTCCAAGGACTCAGGCGGATTGGATGCGCGTGCTGAGGCAAGACCCATGAGGAGGCAAGGCACGTGGAGGACACGTGCTGTGTGCAGGGTATAATAGGATTCCAGGAGTGCGGGAGACAGAGCTTGGCTTGCTGGTACAGCTAGCTGTGCAATGCTTGCAGGTCTCACGTCTTTGTTGATCTTTGCTTCTCTGAGAGGCACACCTGAGAACTTCTCTGGATGTCCTTCCTGCTGACTTGAGCTGAGGTAGAGGCCTGGCTGTCTCTGCTAGGTTGTGCCACTGCTGTAGCTAACCCAACTCTACTGAACTGGACTGCTGGTGTAGCTGTGAAGTGTTTGCAAGTGGATGGAGCTGCCACTGCCTGCTAACCTGTGAACTGAACTGCTGATTTCCAGACAGCACAGATGGGAGTTGCTCCAAAGAACCTTTCTAAACAGGTCCACTTCCTGGATGCTTTCTTTTCCACTACCTCTGACGGGTGGTGGGTTACAAGGAAGGTTAAAGCATTTAAGAATCACCATTAAAAATAGGATTAGAAAAAAGTAAAGTTATAAGACTCCAGGCAGGCAAGGACTGATACCATTCATAAACAGGGGCCTCTGCTACCAGTTCTCAGAACTGTCTATGAATATAGGAAGAGGAACAAGAAGCAGCAGAGGTCTGAGTACTTCATGATAATCCTCAGACTGGGCCAAGGCACTCTCGCTGTGTGGCGCATGGCGTGTGCTTCTACAGGCTCTCAGCCCTGCTGGGCTGGCTTGTGTGTTTTCTTGGCTCTGATAGCTGGGAAGCAGGGTTACATAAGCACAGATGTGAGCTGTCCTCAGCTCCCGAGGCCCAAGCACTGCCACGTGGACCTCACGGCTGGGAGTTCGGGTCATGGCCTCTTGCATAAGTTGCTCAATAACTTCAATGTGTGAGTTAAACTTTGTAAATTCCACCGCTTCCTTGAAGGATAAAGCAAACCCAAACACACATATGCCCATGTATGTATCAAAAGCAGAACTAAGCCAGGTGCGGTGGCCACACATTTAATCCCAGCACTCGGGAGGCAGAGGCAGGTGGATTCCTCTGAGTTGGAGGCCAGTCTGTTCTATAGAGTAAGTTCCAGGACAGCCAGGGCTACACAGAGAAACCCTGTCTTGGAAAAAACAAAACAAAACAACAACACTGACCATTAGGCTGGAAGCCCTGCTCAGCTCCTGCACAAACTGGGAAACCCCATCTGCCCTCGTACCAAGCCCGCTTGGAGAAAGCTCTAGGCTAACATCACTCCTTAGCGTTTCCAGCAACCCATCCAAGAGTGCCCGCTCAGGGGCTCAGATTCTGACCTTGTATGGACACCACCCCAGCACCTAGCAGGCATGTCATCACTTCTCGCCTAAGCACTATAAAACCCCCTTGCTTTAGCCTGGATGTGTGACTTCATGGACCTCCACCTGGGGAACGCACCCGAGCACTACCTCCTAATAAACCTGCCTTTATCTACTTTAAATCTTCCTATCAATAACAACAACAAAAGCAGGGCTAATCTAAGCCAACTCTCATGCAGGCTCAAACCTCACTTCCATGTTGGCTGGGCACTGGTTCAGTCCTCTAGCCTCTGCAAAACAGGCTGGAACATCCAGTTCACTGATTCCGGACTGACGGACCAGTGAGTGGTTCAGAAAATGATCCTTGCCTGAGGTTATGTTGTGAAAACAGTTGACCAGACTAAGAAATGCCAAAACCAAGTCTTTCAAGCTAACACAACCCTCTAGCAGAGCCTTCTTTCTTCCACGATTGAGTGCTGCTCAGTCGGTTCAAATGTCTCCAACCTCCCCCACCCCCACCGCCCCCAAGAAAATAAAAAACTATGGTGGATTTTGATAGTGGATTGATTTTTTTAATTTTAATTTTAAAATATCCTTCTTGATATTCAAGGTTCAGGTCCCTAAATTGCTTCTGAAAAATTTCTGATCAAGAAACTCCACCGTTTGGGGAACATATAGGAGAAGACATATAGGATGGCCAGCAGACAATCACCCTAAGAGCTATGATTTTCTATCTGTTTGTCTTCTGGGGCCAGGTCTCAGATCTCATCATCTAGGCCCTCTTCTGACCTTTTTCCCAGTGAGGTGCTGTTCCCCTGACTCAATATGTGTGTGTGTCTGTGTGCGTGTGTGTGCGTGTGTGTGCATTTGTGTGTGTGTGTGTGTGTGCATTTGTGTGTGTGTGTGTGCATTTGTGTGTGCGCGTGTGTGCATTTGTGTGTGTGTGCATTTGCGTGTGTGTGCATTTGTGTGTGTGTGTGTGTGTGTGTGTGTGTGTGTGTGTGTGTGTGTGTGTGTGTGTTGAATCTTTCCTCTCTGCCTTTGTGATTCCAAATGGCAGGAATGCACCAGAAGCTAGCAACAGTGTGTCTGGGTTTGGGAAAGATATTATTAAGCCAGGGCTAATGATACAGGCCAATAATCTCACCAACTGGGAAGTATAGCTTGATCAAAAGATCAAGACCAGCCTGTGCTACTTGAGGCTCTATCTCAAAAACAAACAAAACAAAACAAAACAAAACAAAACAAAACAAGACTCAAAAAACAAGACTTAAACTAGAAATGAGAGTGTTAACTGCTACAGAGAGCTCACCCCAAACCTTTCCTTCAGTCCTTTGAGGAGGACAAGCTCTCTAGGTATGTGTACTAACTGATTAACTGTTATCGCCACACCTATTCATGCCTCTAACATGACCCCCTCAGGAGGCCTTCCCAGGAGGTTTGTTCTTTATTTTCATTCACTATTCAAAATATTCACAATGCCAAATTCAAATCATTTGCCTCATTGGTAATTACCACGTACCAAGTGGTACCAGGTATTCAGAAGGTGGGCTGAGAAGTGGCCAGTTGCCCTCAGTGTGGCAGCTGGGGAGAGCACAAGACCAAACATTAGGAAGACCAGCAGAGCAGACCATGGTGGGGAATAAATGTGAGCATGGTGAACTGGTACCAAAGGGGGGACATCAACACCAGTGCCAGGGAAGAGAGTCAAGGAAAGCTTTGCAGACACGTGACTAGCTCAGCTGGGCCTTTGGTGCCCCTTGGGAAGGGAATTGTCACACAGATTTGTATCCACTTGCCAGTGAGCTCCCTCTTCTTCTAATACATAAACACACCAACAAACCAAAAAAAACAACAAAACCCCAAACAAACAACAACAACAAACACCCCAAAAGAGAAACAAAACCCTTACCCAACTGGCCCTGCACACAGTTCCTGCCGTTCTGCTACTGACACAAACAACAAACTTGCATCGGTAAACTCCAAGTGAAGACTTGATACACGTTGGGTGAAGAACATCAGAATGGACTCTCAGTTCCCATGCGAAGCATTTCTTACTGAGCTTTAAACTCTAACTCAGGGTCAATGCAACAGCACAGAGGGTGGGGTGCTCACTACTGTGCCTAAGACCTGAGTGTGATCCCCAGGACCTGCATGGTGAAAGGAGCGAACTGACTCCTCCAGGCTGTCCTCTGACTGTCACACCAATGCTATGGCACAGGCACACAAACACACAACACACATCACGTAAATTAGTAAACACCCTGCGTGCTAGTTTGTTTGTTTGTGACCTGGGCTCCTGGGACAGCTCAGCGGACGAGAGGCCTGCTACCAAACTTAAGGACCTGAATTTGAACTTGGAGCTGGATGGGAGAACCATTTATCACTCACGAGTTGAGACCTCCACAGGCAAGCACGGTATGTGCTCCCCAAACACACACACAAGAGAAATAAAATGCCATTTTAAAATTTTAATTAATAAAATTTAAACCCACAAAGATTTCAAAGGCACTATAAGTGGCTTATCTTGTTTGCCCCCTTTTAGAGACAGGATCTCATTCTGCAGTCCTAGCTGCCTCTACAGGGTGCTGGGATTAAAGGTGTGTACCACTAACCCAGCATAATTTACTTCTCAAATCATACATTTGTGTCATTTTATTGTACTTTTGAAACATGTCTTTAAAGCTGAACTAAAAATTATTTCAGCTATAATCCAAGAAAGGTGATCCTAGCTTTTAGTTCCACCTCCAAAGAAAACATCTTCCAATATAAAGATTTCAAATGAGTGCTGGCAAGATGGTCCTAAGGACGCCGGCCTAATGGGGAAGGGGAGAACCACCTTCCATAGGTTGTCCACAAGTGTGCCATGGAACACACACTTAAAGACACACACACACACTAAATAAATAAATGCAACAAAAATTAAGTTTCAAACCACATAGTTTTTGTTTTATTTTGAGAGAGATTCTCACACAGCCCAGGCAAGATTCAAACTCCCTGTATTGCTGAGATAGCCTTGAACTGGTCCCGAGTCTCCCTCTCAAGTGTGGGGATTCCAGGTACAACTCTGCCTGCTCAAATCATAGGACTGAACTATGGAAACCGTTCTCCGTCCCTGCATGACATCTTGGGCACATGCAGAGAACACAAGCTCCATACCCACTGTTCTCTCTGCCATCTAATCATCCACTGATAGAGCCAGAGGGGGTGGGGAGCCCATTTTCAACAGGAAACAGAACACATCTGTGGTACAAGAACTCTACACTTAGAGACAAAAAAAAAAAAAAAAAAGTATTTGATCAAAAAATAAAGGAACCTGCCAGATCAGACAGACAAGGTAAGGCCAGAAGGTCAAGCAGAAAGCTGCATCACCGTGGAGATGGTTTCTCCTCTGTCCATCTCTCTACTTGAGACAGCCTTGTCACATGCCCACAGAGCCCCGCTTTGTAACCTTCCATGTGCAGAAAGTAGCTTCACCAACAGTGAGCCACCAAGGTCATGGAACTGCCATTTCTCACAGTGACACATGGCTATCCACATCATTAATGACCTACCCAACCTTCAAGCACTGTGGTCGGCTTTCAAACTGCTGGAGAGAAAACATATTATATTCAAGCTGCAGAGTGAAGGGCGAATCATGCTAGCACATGTGTCTACTCACCTAGACATTCTCAGCAGCCCAGAAAGTCACATCTTTGATTTTTATTTTATTTTAAATGTCTTTAATTGTATGTGTATGAGTGTTTTATTTTCATGTATGTGTACCACATGTGTGTCCAATGCCCTCAGAGACTGAAAAACGGACATTGGATCCCCTGGAACTGGCATTACACACAATTATGAGTCCCCATGTGGATGCTGGGAATTGAACTCAGGTCCTCTGGAAGAGCAGCAGCCAACGTTAGCCACTGAGCCATCTCTCCAGCCCCAGGAAGCTGCATCTTGATATGACTGCTAGGGTTGTTTTTGTTTGCTTGACTGGTTGGTTGGGTTTAGTTTTGTTTTGAGACAGGGTTTTGTATAGCAAAGCCACTCATTTCTGTACTCCTCAGCGAGCCTTCTGTTGCCAGGCAAGGCTCTGATTCATCAGCTGCTGAGACTGCTCAAAATAAGTTTAAATTTAAATTTTAAATTTTCTCCAGGCTACAGGCCTATCATTTGAGTTTGTGGCAAAGGATAGACTAGCCTACTGAGATGCATTGCCCTTCTTCATCGGAGCCTCACACTGCCATACACACCAGGCTCTTCACCCTATGCTATTCCTTTCTGTGAGAATAAGCCCAATCTCCAGATCTCAAAGTCTGACTCAGGCCGTGGGATGACCAGAAAGGCCTCGGCCTTGGCCATTCAATCCATGGAGCTGTCATTAAATGCATTAAGACTTATAAGGGAACAATCTAAGTAAGGGAACAAAGTTATGACCAGATTATATATATATATATATATATATATATATATATATATATATATATATATAATATCAGATTATATCACCTTGAAGAGTCAGAACCCACCTCAAACCAGACCCTAAAGACTTCTGCCCAGGGCCAGAGGAGATACCACGATTCCCCGTAAGAAAAGAGCTAAGACAAGAGGGGCTGACACAGTTGCTCAGGAGCAATCTTGGATCTGAAAAGCTGCTCTGCCTTGTCTTTAATAAACCTTTAGGGTTCTGATGGTCATGATACAGACACATGGAGGATAGGAGATCCTAACAATCCTCTCTGCTGTCCCCACGCTATGTTCTATCTCTGCCTCTGAATCCTCCTCAATCTCAGGTCCCAGGGAGTTAGCTGAGGGAGGCAGCATAAGAGTTGGACCTTACTTGACTTCACAGAGCTAAGCTCTTCTCGGGTGTGTCCGCTGGTTACGGCTCTGGCATTCAGTGGCGGCAGTTAGGAGAAGACGGCGCAGGGAAACTTCTGGGAGACTCCAGAACTAGAGCAAACTGACAGTTTACTTCCGTCCAAAGGTAAGGAGGTTTCCACCAGCACTGAAAACAGAGACCCTGGGCTCTAGGATTAAGAGTCTGTGGTTGGAGGTCAAGAATGTCTATGGCCCAACTAGTTAGCTTGGGGTTCACGTTTGTGGAGGAAATCCAAGAATGAATTTTTACTTCATTTGGTGCAATCCTAAACAGAGATTTACCTCTTTTACCCCTTAGCCCGGATCTATATAAAGTGTACCTGCCTTTGGCTGTCAATCCCAGAAAGAAGGCCCCTAGAAACCCCATGGTAGGCTGGGGAGACAGCTCAACAGATAAAACATTTACTGCAAGCACGAGGTCCTGAGTTCAAATTCTCAGATCCCACACAAGCTGGGCCTGGCGGCTCACATCTCCAGCCCCAGTGTCCAGTGTAAGGATGCTCTGCATAGCGACAGCTGGGCAAGCAGTGTGGAAGCACTCTGCATATTCGCCATTAAGGAAAAGACAGGAGAGGAAACCAGAGTAGGTAGATACCATGGAGTATCTCTGGCAGTCAGAATCAACAGGTTAAGTGTTCACATGGTAACAGGGATGGACCCTAAAAACCAAAGTGAATCCCTAGCAGCTAATCCTAATTGTCTAAATGTATTCTCTCCTGAAAAGAACTAAGGCTCACTGAAGAAAAGGCTGGTGCCAGGGCAGAGTCAAGGAAAGAGCAGCGTTCTGGAATTCCTCACTCCTTCCTGAAAGAAGCCACTCCGAGAACGACATACTATATCAAAAGGATACAACAGCTGCTAGCCAGTGGGAGAAAATCCCACGGGAAACCTGGGATGGCAAGCCTTAGAATAAAGTAAAAACCAAGAATCAACAATCTAGCAGGTTGTTTAGGGATTTGGGAATATATGTGCATATATGTGTGTATATAATAACTGTTAATGAAAAAACAAGACCATGAATTGAAAGAGAGCAAGGAGGGGCATATGGGGTGAGTTTGGAAGCAGGAAAGGGAAGGGAGAAGTGATATAATTATATTTTAATTAAAAAATAATTTAAAAGAAGAATTCATACTCTGCATTGATCTGTAAATCAAAGAGTAGAGAAAAAGAGAGTTATTGGGGTGGGGGGGCTCTTTTAAGTAACAAATACAAAGAAATCAATCACCATAGTAATTGATTCAGGAACAAATAAATAACTACAGATGTTAAAAAAAAAAGTCTAGTGGAGAAGAATGGGAGAATAATATAATATTTACATAACAATAGGCTGAGGGAGTGGCCCTGGAGGAACACAAGTGTGCGGTAGCCTGGACTACATAGTGAGACCCTGTCCAAGCAAGTATACAAAAAGAGTAATCATGAACAAACAGCAAACCTGAGGAAACTTCTACAAAATACCTGGCTTGTACTCTTCAACGAGAGTCTGTCAAAATACAAGGAAATCTGAGATATTGTGCCAGATGGAAAGGCTGAATATAAGACATGATCTCTGATTTTCTTTTTACCACAATATTGGCACAACAGATAAATCTTCATAAGGAGCTAGGCATGGTGGTGCCAGGACTCAGGAAACTGGGAAGGAATGTGGCTTCTAGACCAGCCAAGACCATGCAGCAGAGATCTGGTCTCAAAACCCAGTTCACACTGTTCCCTCTCTGTCTCTCCCTGTCTCTCCCCATCTCTCCCTCTCCCTCTCCCCCTTCCCCCCCCCCCCCATGTCTTCTAAAGCTGGGGCTCAGTGGCAACACACTTACCTATCACGTGTAAGACCCTGGGATGGAGGAGGACGCCAGTGCCAGCGTGGCCTGCACAATGAGCTCTAGGACAGTGTGTACTATACAGTGAGACCTTATCTCAAACAAAACAGAACTGTCTAGGGTTAAAAAAAGATGGGACACTCTGACTAGTAACGGGGGCTTTGGAAGGAACTAATCTGCTGTGTATTTTGGTTATGTGTATTTGGTTTACACAAATATAAGCATGTTTGAGTCTATACAACTATATGACAAATAGACCAATTTTACTGCATGTCGATCTAAAAAACTTAATGGTTTTAAGTTAGAGGTGCATACGTACACACTCCAGTGGTCTCTCTGCAGCAAGTAGAAACACATGTGCTGCAAACACAGGCGTGGGGCTGCTTACGGTGGGTTCAGCGACGGAAATGAGAATAAAGGCTAATACAACCAATAACGAATAAGGCAAGAGACTGGGTAAGAATAGCAATGGTGACTGGCCATGAACTGAAGGCTGGACAGGGATGGAAAAGAAGAAACTCTCCGTGACCTTATAGAGCAGGGTGTGTTCAGGGCCACAGGGGAGGAAGGAAGGAAGGCGACTGGCTCCTAGGCCTGCAGGTCTGGGTTATATGTTAGCCATGACAGCCTCACATGATCTGTGGCCAGAGCAAATTTACTTCTCTACTCTGGCTTTTGACTCCTCAGCTCCCTGAATAAACTCTGACTTTCTATGTAGGGCTGTCTACACCTTCAGAATTTTTTTTTCTTGAGACAGGTTTCTCTGTGAGTCCCTGTACTACTACTACACAGGGCTTGAACTTGCTCTGTAGACCAGGCTGGCCTCAGACTCACAGAGATCCCCACCTGCCTCTGCCTCCCAAGTGCTGGAATCAAAGTCGTGCACCCAGGCACATCCACAGCTAAAGCTCTTGCTGACAGTTTCACTCTTCCGGTAAACAGCAACTTAGCATCCCGGCATATATGTACTGGAAAGCTGTATTGCTAAACCAGTCAATCCTGTGATCATTTCACTTGATCAGGAGCCCTGATGCAATTTCCTGACCTACAATGCTACTTACGTGTACCTCTTTCTCCCTCCTCCTAGAACCAAACCTTAGACTGTAGAAAGCCTAATGGGCCATCTGGGCAATCAGCCAACCACGAATTCCAGGCAATACTAAGCTATCAGAACAATTATAAATGCAGCTATCTCTAATTTCCCCCTAAAGGGTGGGAATAATTATGAACACACACATTCTTACCACAGTGCCTGGCACTTATAGATAGATACTCAGGGCTAATTTGCCTTCTCCCCAGACTCCCTAGAACGTCAAACATTACAGGTAAATGCAGTTCTACTGACATAAATATAACCCTTCACAGCTGAACTTTGATCCGCTGGCCAATGGAGTGGGTTGGCAGAGTCTGGTACTTCCAAGGACCCCACAGATATGACAGAAGAAAACCACAGCACTTAGGCAGCCATTCTGCCCACCATCCAGTGCCAGTGACGAGCACTAAAATGTTGGGGAGCCAATTTAGGAGTGATGAAGCCCTTCCCAATTCTGAAAATGACTGAAGTCACAGTTGAAAGACCACAAATCAGAACGCCTGTGTAGCTAAAGATGGCAGAGGTTAAATTAAAAGATGAGTGAGACTTTCTATATAAACAGAAAGTCAGGTCCAGGTGGCTTCCCCAGAGAAGTCTACCAGATGCTTAAAAGGGGTAGAAACTGACACCAGGTCTTTCAAAACCAGAAGAGGTAGGGATATTCCCCTCCTCATTCTCTGAGGCATTATTATCCTCATACAAAACCAGACAAAGGTGTCACAAGGAAAGAAAACTACAGACAAATCTCTTATAAATAAAAAACTAAAACAACGTAGTATCAAACTCAAGCAAGCAAAAAATGTGCACACTAAATACCGTGACCAAGTAATAATTATCCTGGGCACACAAGGTTGCCTTAGTAGCTAAAAATCATTCAACATGAAAAATGCATTATATCAATAGAATGGACCAAAAAGGAAAAACAAAAACAAAACAAACAAAGCCATATGATTAACAAGCACTGTCAAAACCCACAGCCTTTCAATGATAAAAACACCAGACTAGGAACGGAGGGGGCTTCACCATTCTGTTTTATTTTTTAACATTTTAGTGTGCGTGTGTGTGTGTGTGTCATCGGGTTGTTAGGCTTGTGGCAAGGCACGTTTTCCTGCTAAGCCATCTCGCCAGTCCCTGACACAATTCTTTGTTTTTGCTTGTTGCTTGTTTGTTTGAGACAGGGTCTCACTGTGAAGGCTCACAGATATCTGTCTGCCTCTGCCCCTTCAGTGCTGGGGTTAGGTACGTGCCATGGAAACCTGGCTTTCCAATACAATTCTTAACAGTGGAAACCTGAGTATTTCCCCACTCAGGAAGAACAAAAGGACATCCTCTTCTACCAAACCTATTTAGAATTAGGACGGAGGTTCCAGTCAGGTCAAATCAGCAAGAAAATGAGCTGTTGTGGGTGGTAAGGAAGAACCTTCCCCATGCCTGGCATGTAGGCGATGCTGAACAAACATGACGTCGGGCATGGTTAGTGCAGTTGTGGTTGTAGTCCAGGACTCCATGTTGACCAGAACAGCTCCTACTGAGTAGGTTTTCACACTGACCCACTTATCAGCTGATCTGTAGCCTCTGCCTTCCTGTTTAGGCACAGGGTTTGCCAGATGAGTCTAAGCAGATGTGTCTGCCAAAAGCAAGCATGGAGAGCTATGACTGCAGCCCAACATAAATTTACATGGGGGGGGGGGGAGGCAGACAGACAGAGAGACAGAGAGTTCTTATAACTCAGCTGCACAGCTCTCAAGTGAGGATTTGTAAATGGCAACATCATGTGAGGGCAGGACTGGTATGAGTTTCCTCAGCTAAGACTCAGTGGTTCTCAAGGCCCACTGACAGACAACTCTCCCAGCTTTACAAGGCGGCCCTAGTATGCACTCCAGGATCTTACAGTGGAGCCTCTTAGCTAACCATGGCTATACTAGCAACATCAGGCAGGAAGATATTCCAAAGATCATTCAAGCAAACCCTCCATTTTATCTCATGATAAACTGGGACCCAGAGATTACAGTACACTGGCAAGAGAACTGACTTCTGAACTGGGCATCCTGGATTTCAACTCCAGCCCCCAGGCACAACATAGAAGGCTATCCCAGGCCTATGCTCTGGTAGTCTACCAACATTCCAGATGTACAACCTAACTGAAGTTAAGTTCTCCTTTTTTTTTGTTGTTGTTTCAAGACAGGGTTTCTCTGTGTATAAGTCTCCATTTTAAATTTTGTTTTTATTTTTAAAGATTTATTTTATGTGTATGAATATTTTACCTGTAAGTATGTATGTGCACTATGAGTGTGCCTGGTGCCCAAAGAACTCAGAAGAGGGCTTCAGATCTCCTGGGATTGTACTTTTCAGATGGTTTTGAACCACCATGTGGTTGCTGGGAATCAAACCAGGGTCCTCTGCAAGAGGAGCAAGTGCTCTTAACTGCTGAGCCATCTCTCCAACCATTTTTAAATTTTAACAACACACCTTCTCACCTCTCCACAAAGCATCCGACACTCCCTTCTGGCTTCTTCCCAAAACATTCAACTGGTGTGGTCTGAATACTGACAAACTGTGTCCATTAGAGACAACTGCATAGACAGCCACAAAGAGCTGGCACAACGAATTCATGGAGGAAGTACATACCCCGGGGATGTCCCCGTGTGGGTTTGACAAGATGAAGCCCTTCTTCCTGTGGCCTGGAGTAGGTCTGTCCACACCGGCCAGGCCAATCGTGCCCTTTCCGCTTCCCTAAGTGTGGGCACAGTTTCACATCTCTCTATTTGGCGGTGACTCTACTGTGCCAGCCTAAGGAACTCAGTGCACACTTCCTGTACCCAAGGAACAGTATTGATTATACGCCTCATGTTACTGAGTCTCTTGTCAACACTCTAAGGAAAGACATGATTCCATTTCACATAGGTAAAACCAACTCTGTCCTGATTCAATGAACCCAGAGTGCCCTATTAAGTCAGAAGGGAACTGTGAATTTAGTAGAAGATACAGGAAGAGGCTAGAAGAGAAAGAAAGTGTCCCTTATAAGCTCAGAACAGCCTCATCGCCTGGATCTATAAACTCAGGGTCATTAGAAATCACTGGCTCTAATCACTTTACCATGTAGGCAGGCTTTTTATTAATCTCCCAAAAAGGTCTGTCCTGACATGCATGAGGTACTGAATTCAATCTCTACCTGTAAGCCAAATAAAAGGCTTGTACAAGGAAAATACTAGCCCTTTATATTTGTGGACTTTAGGCAACTGCATCAACTTTTTTTTAAATCCAATAAAATTTCAGTGTTCTTTGATTTGGGCATTGTTATTAGATTCTGTACACCTGAGCTGTTATATGGGAATTTGTCCACTCAGGTTAAATGACCAAGCATTCAGGGCTAGTCTATCAGAAGCTATTAGTAACAGTCTCTATGGCTGGCTGCATGCAGGTGTATTACCAGCAACCAACTCACAAAGGTTTAGATCAATATCATTTTAAGGTCAGGTTTTTATAGCCAATATCTGATCTTCTTCTACAGGGTTGGCTTTACACGCAGGAAGGAGGAAGGGTCATTCTTAATTTGTATAAACCATCTCTACTTATGGAGTACAAAGAATCAACATATTCCTTTCTAGAATACTGAGTACCTGGGCGGGAACAGCCTAGAGGGAATTACTGTCAGAGCAGCACGAATGGCTTAGGAAATCACGAGGAAATCAGGCACCCAGAGGGGAGGAAGGGGCTGTGAAGGGAAGGACAGGGAAGAAGAGAGGGTGGGAAGGAGGGAGGGAGACAGGGCCTGGGAGGGAGGGAGGGAGACAGGGCCTGGGAGGGAGGGAGGGAGGGAGGGAGACAGGGCCTGGAGGTGTTCCCACGAGGCTCAAGAAAGATTCAACACTCTCTTTAGCTCCACATTCTTTAGAAGCCAAGAATTTCACATTTAGAGTCTCTGAATGACTCCAAACTTCTCAGAAAGCAATGTGGCAGTTTGAATCCATGTCGTCAAGATGTCCATATCTGGCCTACAGATTCCTTCCAAGAATATATCCCAAGGGAAGTATTTCATCTGAAATAAAGAGCTATGCCCTCAAAATGTGTTCAAGTTTATGACAGTGAAAGCTGGAATGAAGAACACTAAGGGGTCAGCAGGAAGGTTAGTAAACAGGCATGAGGCTGAGGCAGGAGGATTATGAATTTCAGGTCAACCTAGACTACATAGTGAAAACCAGAGTATATCATATGAGAAAATTTTTAATTAGAAAAATAAAATTTTGTAATTAAAAAAAGTTAAGCCTGGTGGTGGTGGTACTCAAGATAGGTGGGTCTCTAAGTTCGAGGCCAGCCCGGTCCACAGAGCAAGTAAGTTCCAGGACAGCAGGGCTACACAGAGAACCCTGTCTTTAAAAATAAATAAATAAATAAATAAATAAATAAATAAAAATCTTAAAAAGCTAAAAAGGTACTAGGCAGCCACAACAAAAGATAATCAGGTTAATTATAGGCAGAATTACACTTTAGAAGGTAATGGGCTGGACCAGCTCAGTGGGTAAAGTACTTGCTCTGCAACCTTGAAAATCTGAGTTCAAATCTACATCCTATAAAATTCAGGCATGGTGGCTCTGTCTAACCTTAGTGTTGGGAAGAATGAAATAAGTGGAACCCGTCGCAGCCAGACCAGCCAGGGAACACCAGAGGTAATGAGAGACTTTTTTAAAAACTAAGGTGGGGAATTACTGAGGTAGACTTAGGACACTGATCTCTAGACTCCACACATGGATGCAAATGCTCGCGCATGCACACACACACACACACACACCCACACACGCACGCACGCAGCTAGGCTGGGGGTGTGCCTCAGTGGTAGAGTGCTTGTCTAGAATATATAAGGCCCCCGGTTCAATTTTTGGCCCCTGACAAGGGGGAAATTCATCAAGAGTAAGAGTTAGAGTCGCCCCTCACCTTGTTCAGTTACCATCCCATCCCACTCATATCCACTGCCTAAAAATACCGCATGGAAAATTCCAGAAGCAATTCACCATTCTTAAATAACTTGTATTATAGCATATTGGTAACAATTATAAAATTGCTCCATTTTGGGAAGGGGGGAAGGGATAGGGGGTTTCCAAAGTGGAGACCTGGAAAGGGGGAAACATTTGAAATGTAAATAAAGTATTAAAGAATAAAAATTTTAAAAAAAGGAAAAAATTGCTCCAATTTTACTGCTATTGTCTCTTACTATGCTTGATTTATAAATTAAGGTTTGTCATGGTCAAATGGGTTTCAATACAATTTTTGTGGTCTTGGGTATCCTCAAGGGGCTATACAGAATTTCTACCATCAACAATAATAACATAACCAGAGCTTCACATGTGCTAGGAAGTATTTTAGGCCATTTCATGGCCACTCCCTAAACCTCTCATCTCTTAAGTAGATACTATTATTATCCCCATTTCATATGTAAGAACACTGAGGCCCAGAGACAGTAACAACCTTCTCACGTCTCACAGCTGCCTAGTATGACAGGGACATTCCTCACTTGGTTTTTTTAGTCATTTTCTTTTTTGTCCCTGTGTCTCTGTGAGTGTATACTATGTATGCAAGTACCCTTAGCGGACAGGAGAGCATCAGATCCTTGGAGCTAGAGTTACAGGTGGCTGTGAACCAAACTCGAGCCTTTTGGAAAGGCAGTGCATACCTGATCGCCAAGTCTGAGCATCTCTCTAGGCTCCTTGCTCCATTTCTTACAGTCAGTCATGCCCCTGCTACAGTCATCATGCCTATTTGAGTGTCGACAAACTCCTCAGAAGACGCCTCACCACAAAAGCTCTGGAAGTAGTGGGTGGTGAACGTCACAAAGAATTTCTGAGGCCTTTCAGACTGCAGCTATAGCTACACACACCCCACACTAGAATTTAGGAAGGAGAGAAAGACAGTCCACTTGAACTTCAGAAAGGCGACATGGCCTAAAGGAGTCTAGATTAGGCTAACACACAAGGAGAAGAACTCTGAATCCACTGGTGTTCCAGGCTTGCCTCTGCCCTCTACAGACAATACAAAGGTTCTGCAAACTGGAAACTCCCTCCTTCACTGCCTTGCTGAGGTCCCCTGGCCTCCTGCTGCCTCCAGCCCTCCCCGGCAGCCTGAAGTGCAGCACTGCCTCCCTTTCATTGGCTTCCCTCTGCCTTCACGCCTTCACTTCCTCTCCTCTCCTACCCTATGGATAACTGGGGGTAACAGCTGGAGAGTTGGCTGTGTGACAGCAACTGGAAGAAATCATGGGCTATTTCCAGCAATAGACCCCAGTCCACAACACGGGAGTGTTCAGACAGGCTGAGACAGGGTTGCCAGAATCAGTGTGTGTGAGGGGCCCTTGGTTTCTGATGCTGGCCCTGGTCCAGACCACCCATTTCACTCTGCCCCTTAGGCCTCTGAACATCAAGGCTTCTGGATCTGGCTGGCCAAGATTCACCCATGGTGAAGGGACTCTTCTATAACAGAGGGCTGGACCTTGTTTGTGTCTACCTCTTGCACTTTGTATAATATAGTTTCTCATTAAAAATCTGCTGTATAAGCCAGTGAGTCCATATCTGTCCACTTCCTTGGGGTCTTTCTAAGTGTGCCGGCCAGCAGGACCTCTGCTCAGGCTTATGGTGCTTACCTGAATGTGAGAGGCCCCAGGCTATGTTCCCATGCTTGCCTAACACAAATGTCAGCTTCTCTGAGTCTCCTTTAAAAGTCTGTCTGTCGCTGGGCAGTGGTGGCACATGCCTTTAATCCCAGCACTGGGGAGGCAGAGGCAGGCAGAATTCTGAGTTCGAGGCCAGCCTGGTCTACAGAGTGACTACCAGGGCTACACAAAGAGACCCTGTCTCAAAAAAAGTCTGTCTATCTGTCTTTTTTTTTTTTTTTTTCAAGCTGTTGGTGTCACACCAAGAGCAGCTCTGTGGTTTCAGGATGTCAAAGGCAAAAGGACATTATGCAAAACAGGAAGGAACTTTCAAAGAAAATGTTAAAGACATTTTTAGAATGAACTCTGTCATTGGGCCAAGCATTTACTGAAGCCCCTGCCAGGCCCCTCCAGGCCCCTATGGAAAGGCAGGAAGGAGCCTGACCCTGACATTGCATGATTCAAGCTGGTCTGGCAGAATCCGGTCCCTTCCCTTCAATGCAACCTTGCTCTGACTCTCAAGACTCAGGGCCAAATGACCCCAGCAGATTCTCCACAACTCAACATTCCCTCAGAAGAGAATCTAGCTCCACTAATGACATTCAAAATGGAGTCACTTCAAAATACACTCCTTGGGAACAGCCAAGCAACAGCAGCCTGAGGCTTTATTGACGCAATCCAACCAAGTCCTCATAGAAAGCCAGCCTCTGTTGCTCTCCCAGGCTTTTCCCTTAAGAGAATTCCCGGAAACGTAAAAGATTCTCACTCCACAGCCCCTCCCTGGAACTCAGGAACATGTGGTAGTAGAAAAAGAATGTCGTGTGTTTCAGAATCTAATTTGCTGGCTCATTTCCCACCTCTCCTCTGTGTCACATCTCGATGATGTCAGTAGCTAGCCCAATAGTATGCATGCAGCACTCAGCTCTGGAGCCATATTAGGCTATATAAACCTACCCAGGGATTTGGCAGCTAAGGAAACAACCAGAGCAGTTACTGAGGAAGCACCATCTCTAAGGGGCTTTATTTACAGCAGATCTCTGCTCAGACAGATCTAAAGATCTGCTTGGGGCTGCACTCTGGCCCTACGCGAGGCACTTCTTCAACCTTTTGATTAGAATTCTAGACATACCTTTCCACATAAGTGATAGTCATTTGACAGCACTGTGCAAACCTGTAATTTCCCAATGTACTTAACCCTTTCTTTGTAAGAAGGCTTGAAACCTAGTGCTTCTCAAAAAGAATTCATTCTTTTTTCTCTCTCTCTTTCAGAAAATGTTCTACAGACACCACACCAAAAAAAAAAAAAAAAAAAAAAAAATTACAACTTTGTGCAAAAGGCTCACTACACCACCAGGAAAACAAAAACCACATCTATGTGTCTAACAGCCGAGTGATAAGAAAGCTATGGCACACGCTGCTGACCAAGGGGACACTGCTCTTGAGATTTATTGGTTAGTTTTATTTTATTATCAAAGTGTTGGGATCAAGCCTGAGGCCTCACACCTGCCAGCAATTATCCTTACACTGAATTACATCCCCATTCCACCTTTGTGATTTTTTTTTTTTTTAAGATGCAGGACCAAGACTGTAACAGAACCTTAAATGACAAAGGATGACCGGGCTACCTACGTGAATTCCTATCAGTCGATTCCTCCCGTAAAGACATCAGCCATACTGGGTGTCTTAGTTAGGATTCCCGTAGCTTGATAAAGACCATGACCAAAAGCAACTTGGGGAAGACAGGGTTTATTTCATCTTAGAAGTGAAGCAGAAGCCATGGAGAGAGGTTGCAGACATGGCTTGTTCCTCCCTCGTGGCTTGCTCAGCAGCTTTCTTATAGCACCCAGGACAACCTATCCAGGGGTGGTATCCCTGGTACCCACACCCACAAAGGACTGGGCCCTCCCACATATATCAATCATTAAGAAAATGCACCACGGGCTTACTCACAGGCTAATCTAGTGGGAGCATTTTCTCACTTGCAGTTCCCTCTTCCCAAATGACAGAAGTATGTGTCGAGTGACATAAAAACTAACCAGTACACTGAGTATGGTGCCACCATAACTGGAGTCCTAGTCCAGGGCAACCTGAGGTGGGTGTTAAAAGCCTAGGCTACCTTGGAAGACATTGTCAAATAAAATTAAATTAAATAATCCCCGAACAAGTTATCAGCTCTATTCTTTTCTTAAACATGAAGAAGAGAAGACTAGCAGAAACCAGGAGAGCATGTTTATCTTAGGTAAAAAGAATGTGGTTTTCCCTTGTATGTTTTCAGAGTTGAAGATTATCAAACCTAAGACTTCCTACAAGTGATCTACACTGAGTTATACCTTCCCACCCCATATTACTTTCCACAAAAATTAAGATTACTAACACCCTCAGAAAGAAAAAGGCATATATAAGACACATAGCCTTTGTCCTGATACCTATGAGGCAAATCATTATAGTTACACAACACACCCAGAACATACTTAAAATCACTGCACAGAATTCAACAACACCCAATAAATGATACAGCCCCTGGCCCTCGTTTGTATAAGTGGAGGGCTGAGGCCAAGCTGAAACATGGAACCTGAATGTGAGCACGTGACTCACCCCTCTGTCTTCCAGTGACCAATCCCTTCAGGCCACATTCACCCAGAACTACCTCAGGCCAAACCACTACAGGCCTCTAACCTAGAGAGCTTTCAGAACAGGCCTTAGAGGGCTCTCCTCAGGGCAATGCTCCCTCATCTCACCCAGCACAGTCCCAGAGAAACAAGGCTTCACAACTCAGGTCTTTTCAGTCACAGCTACAGTCAGCTTTCAGGAGACTTTGCCCAGTTTAGAAACAGGAAGGCTAGCTCTATGAAGATCATGAAGTTCAAGCCGACCAAAGTTGCAGGGTCTGGCCACTGGCTCAGGGAGCACATCATGACTAGCAGAATCAAAAGTAAAATCATCACAGTGCCAGAGTCTCAAAGGATTTGGACCAAAATGTAAGTCTGTTTGTCGTAAGACCACTCCAGAGCTGGGGAGATGGCCCAGTGGGTAAAGTTCTTGCTGTGAAATTATGAGACCCTAGATTTGAATCCCCATGTAAAAGTCAGAGCATAGCACGTCTATATTCCCAGTGCTCCTACAGGGAGACTGGGAAGTGAAGACAGGAGAATTCTGAACAGCTCATGGGACAGGTACCTCTGGTGTATGCAGCAGCAGACAAGAAATGCTGATTCAAACAAGGTGGAAGGCAAGGACTACTAATACCTGAAATCGTCTGGTGACCTCCACAAGAGTACCATGGCCAGCATGCATTCCTGCACATACACATGTGCGCGCGCGCGCGCGCGCGCGCACACACACACACACACACACACACTGATTTTTTTTCTTACGAAAAATTACCACGCCACTGAATTATAAACCATGCAAATTCCAAATGGACATTAATGCAAGCAGAATTTCAGTCTCCCTTGGCAGGAACAAACAGGGAACAAAGAATGGGAACAAGGATCAGAGTCAGTAAATAACTGGGACGTGAAGGAATCACCAGGTTTGACCAAAAAAATAACGAGGCCTCTTTCACAGAGACCCTTAGCCCACGAGCCCAAGGTGATCCTGCCTTCTGTGCTTCCAGTGTCTGAACGGTCTCAGGGCAGAATCTGTGGGAGGGCTCCAACTGACTTGGCATCAACTGCTCCGTCACCCTCAACCCTTAAATTAGTCTGGAAATCCCCACCCTGCTGCCACTCAAAGACCATAATACCCAGGCAGATGGCTGTTGATATCTCATTATAATCATTATAAAGGGCAAGTTAAGATTACCCAGCAGAGCTAATGTACGGCTTCGGAAAGAAAAGGAAATTTTTCACACAATCAAATAAAACCAGGATGGAAGAACTGTGACACAAAGCCTGAGTTTCTTTCTGAATGAAAGGAAGAAAGGATAGAATATTAGAGAAAGGAACATATGATCGGGGCGCGCGCGCGCGCGCGCACACACACACACACACACAGAGAAACACACACACGGGGTGGGGTGTTCAGAGACATTAGTACAATAATTATGCCTCTCTTGCCTAAACTGCAAATTGCTACAAGGAAGACATTTTGTCTTCTTTATAGCTCTAGCGCCACACAGAACACACTGTAAATGAATGACGTCACCAGTCATCCAGTCGTCCGTATAAGACCTTTCAGAGGAAGGGTGCACAAGCACATCTTAGAAGGATGATCTTTCCAATCTCTGGAACATATCAAGACAACTCCTGGTCCTCTGAACTAGTCTCTCTGGGCATTAACCTGAGGCAACAAAACCAGACTCCTCTCCAGGGATGCTAAGCCAAGAAACTATGGTTTAAAGCCAATCCCACATTTGGCTCTTGTTTTCCATGTCCCAAGGAATGTCTACCTGCACTTCTGCCACAGGTGGCTCCCACACTTGTTCAGAACCTAGGATATTTTTCTCAGTGCTGGGATTAAGTCCAAGGCCTTATATATGCAACCACTGAGCCACACCCCTAGCAAGTGTAGAATAAATAACAGGCAGGGATCACTTCTCCTGCCATAATGCTATTTGGGAGAAATTAACAGGTTTCACCATGAAAAAAACCCAGACTGTCATGGAGGATATTTCTGAATGACTTTGGCAATCAGGTTTCCATTTTATAGCCACCTGACTGTCTGAGTTGGAAAGAGCTGAGGCCTTGTAATACTTTTCCTGGAATGTGCATCTCTGCTCCGGGTAGGTTAGGGTATGTCCAATATGACTGCTAGATAAAGACAGTAGGATCTGTGTGTAATCAATAAATTATTGCCTCCAGAGAAAAGCAGCAAGACAAACTGGTTTAAAGGGCTAGATACCCAAAGTCAAAGCTGCAAGATCTCATCCAAGTGAGGATCTCTGTGCCTCCTCTCAGATCAGGATGAGATTCCACCCTAAATCAGAGGGTGATGGAGTCCCAGGAACCATGCCAGAATGGGTAGGTGAAGGACAGCCCTCTTCCGAGTCTCACAATACAGGCTGTTCTAATCAACCTGCTTGTGTCTGCATGTGTACATATGGGTGAAGACAGCAGCATGTTACAGGGGAATGCCTGAGAGCCAAGAGCCCAGCAGAGACCTAGTGAGTACTTCATCTTCAACGTCACATTCCCTGGCAGAGGCTCAGCTAAAAGTACTCCCCAAAAGCCAGGGAAATTGGCTAATGAACAAGTACTCTAACAGGGCTGTTTGCTTCTAGATAAAAATCCTGGGCCGGCAAGATGGCTCAGCAGGTAAAAGGTGCTTGCCATCAAGCCTAACAACATAAGTTCTACCCCTGAAACCTCTGAGCTCCACATTCACACCGTGACATATGGGTCTGCATATACATACACAAATAAATAAAAGCAACACACACACACACACACACACACACACACACACACACACACACACACACACATATCTTCCTTTTGAACAAATGAAGTGTATCTCCTTAAAGCACAGTTGGGCAGGAGAGGCCTCTGAGGTTTAAGTTGCCCAGAATTCATGGACCCCCTTGAAAGATCTGTTCTATCTGTTCCAGACCCCAGCTAAGCCAGCCAGCCTTGCTTCCCCAAATCAATCCAGCCTGATATACTGTCCCCCTTTCCACCAACACCACACCCAAAATGCCTATGCCACAGCCAGTCAGATCTTGTTGAGCTGTGCCAAATATTAGCAGATAAACCTTTCTGGAAAAAGATAAACATTCCAGGAAAGAACCACAAGGCTGTGCCTCCTCTCATCTTGGGCAAACATTCAGAGGGCCAGAAAGGAGAGCTCACTGCTACAGCCAGTAGAGTACACAGTGACAGTTACCTGGATGCCTGTCACAGGGCTAAGGGAAAAGCCTGCCGTAACTAGAGTTCTCTGGGCAAACAGAAGGACTTCTCGGGCAAGGCCAACTAACCCCCATAGCCACACTGCGGTGGGAAAGGACAGGACAGACAGACAGAAACTAACAAAGCCCCACAGGAGAGAGGAGTCCCCACAACCACTAGTACCACTAGTACTGAAACAATACAGTCTGCCCTGGTCACACAAATTCCAACCTCAGTCCTTCTAAAGTCCATTCAAATATTCTGACAAACCCAAAACAGATCTAACAGCAACCTCTCGGCAGCCTGGTCTGGTCCCTTACCACCTTAAAGTCACCAGCTAGCAACTGAAAAAGATCCAAGCATCTGGTTTAGACCACTGGACACCAGAAAGCAGAGGAAAGTTAGGGAAAGGAACTGCAAATAGTGAAAAGGTCACTGAGCTAACCCCCAGAGATGCTTTCTCCCACCAACCTCAAAACCACGGCCAAGGCTTTGGCTGACACCTGCCCGGCGGAACAGATGGGCTTGACACCCTACACACACACACACACACACACACACACACACACACACACACACACACACACACAGAGTACCGGATACACTTAAAGCTTCCTTAAGATTCCTCCTGGCCAAGAACGGCCCTCCAAAAGTTGTACCTAAGCATTCAAACCTAAGGGCTCAATTTAAAAAAACAAAACCAAACCTAACCTTCTACCCTTATTTCTGCGGTTGTGGCCTCAGCAGAAGCCTAAACATCAGTCCCATGCAAGTCACATGAAGGCAGCCAGGCTAGAAGAGGCCCAGGCCTCTGACTCCACAGTCTAAAATGATCTTTCTCAGTGAGGTCCTTTTGAGCTGCTTATTTCAGGATCAATTTAGCAACCCACATTACCAAACCAAACTGAGCAGAACTATAGTCCCTCATATTTCAGCAGGAAGACCCCTATACTCTGAACAACTATAAACTTGGGTACCTGGTTTTCTCTTTGAGACAGGGTCTGATGCATGCTCAGTTTTATACGGTGTTGGGATCAAACCCAAGCCTTTGGGCATGCTAGACAAGCACTCCACCAACTGGGCCATGTCCCTGGCTCTGGGGTACTTTACTAATTAATTTGTCTTTTTTCTGCATAATGCTCAGGCAACAACCAAAAACAAAAGCAAAAGGCCCCGGCATTCTGTGGTCTGGGACTCAGTCTCTTCCTCCTCGTCTATGTTGTTCAGTGCTATCTCCACGGAGATCTAAGAGATCGCCACTTCAAATCCTCAAACTGAATTGTTGATTACTTGCTATCTTGTACCGAGTGCCTGCTCTGTATACAATCTCAATTAGCCCTAAAAATAACCCTGTGAGGTAAGCACAGACAAGTTCACTCTCTACAACAGGAAGAAATACTATAATATGCTTGAAGTCAGACATTTATCAGTAGGACTAATGTTCTACTTCACTTTCCACAGGACCATTTCTGTTTCCCAGGTTAACAACCAAGTCCAAAGGAAATCAATTTTCTGCTCATGTTTGGCCAATTCCAAGAGGTTCCTCCCAAACTTGATATGAAAATATTGAAGTAATTATTGGAGACATTGAGCAACAGGCTATAGGAAGGCCTGCTTGGCCAAGGCTTTCCCAGCATGAGACAGAGTTACTGGCATGCTGCCTGCCTGTCTGTGGGGAGGTAGGATTCACTCTGAGCAAAATTCTCTAAAAGCTGGCACAACCTGTGATCTACAGGTTAAAGGTCTACCCTGGGCCAGTCTCCTAGTACTAGGAACACAAACTCATCATATACTTGACCCCTGCCTGGTGAAGACCATGGTTCAGATCAGCTGGGCAAGAAATGCCAGGAAAGTGCAGCCTGCATTGATCTGGTTAATTTTAGCCCTCCAGTCCCCTGAGTACACAGGCCCTCTGCCCTGGAGAGGGCCCTGCTTACTTTGGTTAAGAGGAAGCTTCAGGAGGAGGAACTTGGGGTGGGAGACTGAAGGCCCCTTGGTTCAGGACCTACAAAACAGGAGAAATCTCACAATTGTAGCAACTTTCTAAAGTTCATCCTCATTATTTAAACTCTTAGTTACAATGTTTCATTTACTCCTTGGAAACAACTCTCTAAATAGATGTGGTTTATTATCTCCATTTACCAGAAAGAAACCTTAAAGAGAAAGTTAAGTCGCTTGTTCAAAGGCAGAGTGGAGGGTGGTGGGGAAGGAGGCTCACTGCCGCTCTTGTCCTCAAACGGTAGAAGTTGCTACCGGTGTTGATATAGGTAGGGAAGGTTGCAGAGCAGACTTTTCAGACTACCCTAAACTGAACCCAACTTC
Organism: Uromys caudimaculatus; assembly: GCA_028551405.1. Taxonomy (NCBI): domain Eukaryota; kingdom Metazoa; phylum Chordata; class Mammalia; order Rodentia; family Muridae; genus Uromys; species Uromys caudimaculatus. Next base: position 44,012,685 of record CM052702.1, on the reverse strand, counting down.
AAACTTCCTGAGTCCTGGGCCAGAACAAGGGTGTCTCCAGGGCCTTGTCTGGTGCTGGGGCCAGAAGAGCCTGCGGGCTCCAGCCTCTTGAGACACCAGACTCTCTTCGGGTCATCCCAAAGAGTATTAAGCCCGTCTTGGGGATTAAGTACTCTGATCAAAACCTGGTGGCTGGCAGTCCTGAAAGAGATCTTAGGATAATATCCAGGAACCCTATTGAGGAAATCCGAGGAGTCCATGTCCTCGGATCCTAGGTCTTACCGAGCAGCGGGGACTCCTCAGGGCAAGCAGGCAGCGACAACAGTCCAGTGGTGGTGGGCACTGGCACCGAAGTAAAGTTGCTCTTCAGGCCGGGGCCAGGAGCCGCACCAGGGCTGGAGTCGGGACCCAGGCGAGGCTTCGGGGAGACGCCTAAAGGAGGCGGCGGCCGCGCGCCCCGGGGCCGGTGCTCTCCCGGGGGCTGCTTGCTGGCGGCCGCGCCGTTCGTTCCGCCCTGCAGTGGAGAGGAGACTCCGACCAACTGGGGCAGGCGGCTCAGATCGCGGCCGGAGAGGTAATAGATGAGGGTGACGCCGAGGTGCAGCGCACAGACGGCCACGAGCAGGCGGCAGGCCCGCTGCAGGGTCGCGCCCGGCATCGCGGCGCTGCCGCCCAGGAACGGCTCACGAAACCTCATCTTCCCGCCGCGGCTTTAAGAGGGGGTGGGCTACGGCTGAGAGGACGGCCCGCCCGCAGGCCGCCCGCCAGGCGCTACCCGACCACAGCGATCGAAGGAGGGGCCGGGGGTGGGGGGGGGGAGAAGGCTAGGACCTAGCGCAGCACCAGCCGCCAGCGGCAGAAAGCCGACACCCCTGGCCGCGGGACTCTGGAGAGATCAGCCGGGAACCACAGGCGCGGATGGGCACGGGGCGGAGCCTCGGTCGGGGGCGGGGCCTCAACCCGGTTTTCAGAAGGCTCTTCGCGGAACCTGAGGGGGCGGAGCCTGAGGGGTGGGGCCGCAAAGCGGGTCTTAGGGGAGGAGCGGGGCTTGAGAGACAAGGCTTGGAGAAGGGACTGAGGGGAGGAACCTTCAGCCGGGTTTTTCTGGCAGCTAAGGGAGGGCGGGGCTTGGGGGGCAGGCACTAAGGGGCGGGCCCTCGGGAGGTTGGGCTGCAGGGCTCCGCGACACTTGGGGACTAAACGTGGCTCTCCGCTAGCCCTGCTGTACCCTGGGGTTGAGCCGGCATCCCAAGCCCAGCGGCGCTCGGCTTTTCTTCCTAGGGTTCACCGTAGAGCTTAAGTCTCTCTAAACCCTGCCTTCTGGTTCAACGAGCTGCTCACCACTTCCTGTTGTACCCAATGACTCGGGTATGGGCCTGGGACAGCAGCTAGTGAGGCCAAGAGAACTGGCGGGTAGCCTTAGGGTAGTGAGAAACTGGAGTGGAGAAAGGTCGTCTAGGAAACCAGCTTCGACGCCCCGCGAGGCCAGCGGACGGATTCTCTAGGGCGTTACAAAGATCTTCTTACCCTAGCTGGGTCCGCCTGCCTATAAGGGGGCTAACAAGGAGGAGCGGCTTATTGAGAGTCCTGCTAGGGAAGTGACCAACTTGCTTTACTCTTACTCCCACTTTGGTGTTTGCCGGATTGGGGAACCTCAGGAGCCTGCCCAACTTGGTTCTAGGTGCAACAGGACCTCTAGTGCATGCCACATGGAGAAGACACACACTTGTAGGGATGGGGCTGGCAGAAAGCTGTATTAATTCCTAAGCCTGCGTACAGAACAGCCCGTTGTATACTGCGCTAGAACACAGTGCCCATTTGACAGAGTCCTGGAATCTAGGAACGGTCATGCACACGTGTAATCCCAGACTCTGGTTGTGGAGGCAGAAAAAGCCAGAGTTTGGAGCCAGCCCGCACTACATAGTAAACAAAGATTTCAGGGCCTTGGAGGGAATAGAATACCTGTAAGATCTCACAACTGATGAGCTATGGAATTCGGGGGCGCCTAAACACTTTGTCACTGCGTGCTCCTTTACTCCTTGTTGATTTGAAGGCGGAAGCTGGAATGCCGGGGAGACTTAAGCACTTGAAGCATTGACCCTGAGGCCTCTGACTCATTTTTCCTTGAATGTGGTGAGAACCTTAAGACAGGGAATGCTAACTAATTCTAGCTACTCCTGTATTTGGAGAGTTTGTTGTTAACCAGTATATGCCATGCAATAGGGGTTGTTAACTGTCTCCGATTCATTGATGAGAAAATGGGCTGAGTAGTGTGACATTTGGTTGCAATCATACAAAATGTACTTCTCACCAATTGACTTCCTGATCGCTCCTCTGTCCTCTTTTTCTGACTCCTCCTCCTCCTCATCTCCGTTTGTTGATGAGGTCCTGAGACCATGGTTCCTGTGGATATATCCCAGGACCCTTTGGGCCAGAAATACAGGGAAAATAACACTTGCTAATTATTTATTGATTGGAATGATGAAGAACCCACCGAGGACTAAGCCTTTTTATGCCTGCCAGTTTACATTGCTGTTTCACCCAGGAGATCAGAAGAACAGAAGATAGTACCTGGCACACAACAGACAATGATTTCACAGGTCTATAACGCAACTCCCAAGCAGCTTGACAGCAGCTCTCCACACTGGGTTGCTGGCTGGCAGTTGTGGTTCCTGTAGTAATAATCCAGCACTAGCACAGTTTCAAAACATCTTCACACAGTGCTTCTCTAAGCTCTTGCGTGTGTCCTAGTGATGGGTGCTAGTAGCGGCTGGGAGCTCATAAGGCCCAGCTGGGTTGAGTTATGGGAACTTCCATCTCGACCTCCTCAACCCCCTCCCCAAAGGCCTTTCCATGTAATGACTTAGGCTGGCAACTGCTTAGGTTTCCTCACAAAGCGGAGGACACATTCCAAAAGTGTCCCCAAACAAATAGAGGAACATTTCCTAAGACACAGCCTTAAACATGGCTTCTTTTTAAATTTTTTATTTATCTTTGTGTGTGTGTGTGTGTGTATGTGTGTGTGTGTGTTCAAACATGTCACAAGTGTTTGAAGTTCACAGTACAACTTTCAGAAGTCAATTCTTCTGCTGTGGGATCTGAGGATTGGACTCAGATCACTGGGTTTGGATGGAAAGCACTCTTACCTACTGAGCCACTTTGTTGGTCCCCAAAGTATCACTTCTTAGAGAATACTCTTGATTAACATAAATTTCAGAGCAAGGCATGGTCACACAGGCCTGTAATCCTAGCAGCACTTAAAAGGCAAAGACAGGAGAATCTTAAGTTTGAGGCCAGGCAAAGAAATATACATATATACATATACACGCGCACGCACACACACACACACACACACACAGTTTCAAAATTTTAAAAATTTTGAGTTAGACATGGTGGCATGCACCTGTAATCTCAGAACTTGGGAGGCAGAAGCAGGAGGACCATCCTTAAAATAAATAGCAAGTTCTCATTTAGACTTGGGCTATATAAGATCCTGTCTCAAAATGAGAACATTACTGGGCAGTCTAAATTTTAAAAGAAAGAAAGGAAGGAAGGAAGGAAGAAAGACATCTGGATGGATGTAGGACAAGCAAGAATCCTACTGGCATCTTTAATGTACCAGTTTTTCCAGTAGCTACAAATTATTTTAGATTCTTCTCACATGCAAAATATATAGTATTTTATATACAAGGTTCAAAGTCCTGTCCTTAACACCCCCCCCCCATCTCCAAAGCTCATTCAAGTGCAAAATTTCATCATCTAAACCAGTTCCAGGTACTATCCCTCAAGTTCAGGAACCAATGAAATATAAAATAAATCACCTTCCTCTTCCTCTTCACACCGTTCTGAGAAATCTAGTCAGAAGTCACTAGAGTTAACAAGGTAAGTAGTCCAGATGGCATGAGCAGGCTGGCAAAATCCAACCAGGATGAGGAAGACTGAGCTGGGTAAGGACAGCAGCCTGACACAATGCAAATGCCCAAGCAGAGTAAAGGGGGCACCCGCGGGGTCTCAGCACCCTGTGTGTGTCTGGTATGTCTGTAGCGTATGGTAGAAAAGCTTTTATAAGGTAGAGCAATCCACATCAGGCTGTGTCAACCAAGGGAGGAAAGGACATCATTAAATACAGGCAGACGGTTTTAAAAAGTAGCTCCCATAAGTATGTAAGGAAAGAAAGTTACTCAAGTCCAACTGTATGCCTACAGGAGGTGAATGCACAGAGCAAAAACCAGAATGAATCTTTCGATACTTTCTTGGAATGAGTGAAATTGATATGAGTTTATGACTTTCCACTTAGAGATATTACTTTTGTGTTGCTGGTGTTTGAAGCCCAGAACCTCATGCATGCTAAGCAAAGGTTCTATCAGTGACCTGTACCTGCCATCCCCTCAAGTTAAAGATAGAGAATGAAATTGATAAGAGACATCAGCAAATGTATGTTGTAAATTGTGTGTAGTATATTTAAATGTAGTTGCCAAGCTTGGGAGGTGGAGGCAGGAGGATTCAGAGGGTTTGACTTGTCTAGTGGATTCCTGGCCAGCCTGGGTTATATGAGACCCTATCTGGGAAAGAAAAATGAAGGAATGTTAATACAGGTCTGGGATGTAGCTCAGTAGGTACAGTGCTTACCTAGTATACTTGAAGCCCTGGGTTCCATCCTTAGCACTGAATATCCCAGGCATGGTGCTGACATCTATAATAGCAGGCAGTGGTGGCGCATGCCTTTAATCCCAGCACTCAGGAGACAGAGGCAGGCAGATCTCTGTGAATTTGAGGCCGGCTTGGTCTACAGAGCGAGTTCCAGGACAGCCAGGGCTAAACAGAGAAATCCTGTCTTGAAAACAAAAAAACAAAAACAAAAACAAAAAAACAAACAACAAAAGATGGAGAGTGTCTGGAAGCAGAACTTTAACCAAAGTGATGAGTACCTTTAGTCACCTGGCACCCTCCAATAAAAGGACCAGGTGTTTAGGAGATGAGCCTAACTCTGATAAGCCAGAACAATTACAAAATAAGACTGAAAAGTCTTAGGCCAGAAAAGGAAAATGAATCATATCAAATCAAAGATGAAGACATGTAAAAGGATTCAGAAGTTAGCTCAAAATTCAAAGAGCACAGAACAAGATAAGCGTCAAGTTAAAGGTTGACAGAAAGAGCTTGTGATCAGCTGAAGAATGGAAATCGTGAGCCCATAGGTACAGGAATAAGCACATGGAAGTCTGGTAAAGGACACAGATCATTTCACTGCTCCATGAAATACCAACAATTTCCAAGGGAAACAGAGCAATCCAAATGATGTTTTATGAAATGGCCACTTCCTAGCACCTTCCAAAATGTCAATCTCATGATAGAGAAGAAAATCTGGAACTGTTCCCATTCTAATTGAAGGAAAATATGAGGAAGGACGACTAAATGTACCACGTGACTCAAGTGAATCCTCTGCTCGAGGACAGTGTTGATATCCATTGTGACTCTGAATGGGACTAAGGGCAGAGCTGATAATCATGGATCGATGTTAATTTCATAATTTTATATGTATTTATAATAAACACATACTATATGACATCACTACATTATTATATTAAGGTTATATTAAAGATTTGGGGGTAATGGTGGAATACATTTTCTTCATTGGTATAGCCACTAGTAAGGTGCCTATGCTCCAAGAACCAACACACACCCATACCCATTAATTAAACTCAGCAGTCATAAAACAACAAAGACAGGAAAATAGGGAAGTAGAAGGGAACTTAGGGGGAGGTTCTGTGGGAGTAGGAGGGGCATGAGAGGGCAAGGAGCCGTGAAAATGGCCAAAATCCATTATACACAAGTTTGAAATTGTAAAGAATTTTAATTTCTTAAAGAGGATTTGGGGGTAATACAGATCATATCAAACTTACTCTCAAGCAGTTCACAACATTATTTGCATTTATGGTTGGACTCTTCTGTAACCTATCTTTCCCCCACATCCAGCATATAATGGGAAAACAGACAATAGGCAAACCACAATCAAAACTCCCATTTAGAAAGAAGTTATTTAGAAGCACATAACAGCCATTAGTAAATCTGAAAGCCAATCACGTTCCTTTAGACAATTCCCTGGGCTCTGTTCCAGAGGCAGAAATTCTGTTTTTCTGGGGCTCTTACCTCTGCCCTTTCTGCTCATGGCTGCACACTTAGCTTAGAAAGCAGTTACTCCTTTAAGTGATTCCTCTTTTTTTCCTAAGAAATAGTCCGTGTTTTCATCCAGCAACCTGTTGATGATGAATTTACAGGGTGCCCAATGTCATCTTTTCACTTGGAACCATCTTTGTTTAGTCCTTGATGTGTGTGTGTGTGTGTGTGTGTGTGTGTGTGTGTGTGTGTGTGTGTGTGTGTGTGTAAGGGGTCTGATTTTCCACGGATTTTATTGCACTTCCCTCATTAGATTAAAAACTAAAGCCTCAAATCCCAAGAGAAATTGTTCCCTTTTTTAGGCTAGGTTGAGAGTCAGAAAGCTAAAATATAAAGCACTTAAGGTTTTTTGTTTGTGTATCTTTCAGTTTGCTTGATTTTTAATAGAATCTTCAAGTAGCCAGTGCTGGCCTGGAACTTGCTAGATAGCTAAGGATGATCTAGAACTTCTTATCCTCTCTTGCTTCTCCCTACCAAGTGCTGAGGTTACAGGCATGCATCACCACAACTGATGGTTTGCTTAAGATTTATTTTTATCTTTATGTCTGTGTATTTGTCTGTAACTCTGTATGCACACTACATGTATGCTGTTACCTGAGGACATTGGAAGAGGGTGTTGCATCCCTGGTTATAAGCCTTCTTGTAGGGAGTGGTTCTGATGCTTTGATTGGGAATCTGCTTGTGAACACTCAAGGTCCTCTTCCCCAGTAGGTTCTTGATCAACCAATAAAGATGCTATCAGCCAATGGTTGGGTGGAAGAAGCAGGACTTCCAGGTTCCCGCATGCAGGCTAGGAGATGCAAGGAAGGAAAGAAATTGACCATGCTTCAGAGGGAGAGAGAGTCACTAGCCACATGAGATCTCGGATGGAGTGGCCATTGGCCACTTCCCTGACTGGGCCTGGGGTGGCAGATGGGAGATTAGAAATGCAACTAAGCTAAGGGAAGAGTTAGGGTGCTGAGCAAGGAGAAGGTAACCCAGCAACTAAGCTGAGGGCAGAATTAGAGATGTTGAGCTGGGAGTAAAGGTTAAGGGCACGTTAGCTACGGGAGGCTTAGAAGAGTCTGGCCATTGAGCTAAAAAGCATATTAAAAATAAGCTAATGTGTGTGTATGTCTTTCGTCTTGGAACCAAGGCAGACTGTCCACCCGGAGCATAAAGTGGGGTAGGAAAGACTGCACACTACGCCTTCTGACATAAGTACCAGGAGCTGAACTTGGATCCTCTAGAAGAGCAGCAAGAGCTCTTAACCACAAGGCATCTGTCCAGATCCCACCATGCTAGGTTTTATGTAGTTCTGGGGACTGAACCAGGACATTATGCAAGCAAGGCAAGTACTGTACCAACTGAGACACAACCCCAGTCTCCCTTAAGTTGTGTTTGTTTGTTTGTTTGTTTGTTTGTTTGTTTGTTTTTGGCAGGGAGGGTTGGAGAATGGATCAGTAGTTCAATGCACTTATACTTTCAGAGGACCCATGTTCAATTCCCAGCACCATCATGGCGTTTTACAACCATCTATAGCTTCGATTCCAGGAAATCTGATGTCCTCCTCTGAACTTCAAAAGTAGAAAGCACGCACGTGGTGAACATACGCACATGCGTAAAATCAATAAATTAATCTTTAAATTCCTTTAACAAGATTCTCTTTTGGAGACAGGGTCTTGTTATTAGCTTGGGATATCTATGAATTCCTTTTCTTTTTTTAAAAATAGACCATGCCCAGTGAGATTTATTACAGGTGTGTAAGGATTATTCAAAATCTGAAGACCAATTATATATCATCCTCTCCTTTCAACAAGCCAAGAGAGAAAAATCTTAATATTTATTTATAATAATGTATATGTAACATAAAATAAATTTGATGTAGCCAAATAGATTTTTGTTTGTTTGTTTTTGAGACAGGGTTTCTCTGTGTAGCCCAGGCTGGCCTGGGACTCTCTCTCTGTAGCCCTGGCTGTCCTGGGACTCTCTCTGTAGACCAGGCTGTCCTGGGACTCTCTCTGTAGCCCTGGCTGTCCTGGGACTCTCTCTGTAGCCCTGGCTGTCCTGGGACTCTCTCTCTGTAAACCAGGCTTTCTTTCCGTCTTTGAGATTGTAATTTTATTACGACATTTCTCCCTTCCGTTTTCCTCCTCCAAGCCCTCCCCACTCTTTCAAATTCATGGCCTCTTTTTTCATTAACTGTGTATATAACTTCTTGATCCTCCTGCCTCAACCTCCCCAGAGATTGTTGCCACACCCTACTTTGCCCTAAATTTTAAGTTACTCCCCCCCCCCCCCCAGAGTCTGTCCTGGCTGGGCCCTCTTTACTTCCTCTAAATTTTGCCAAACCATTAGTCTTTTCTTCCTGTTGTCATGCGCGCAATAAGCTAAAAACATAGATGAACACGTTTATGTGTCTTGCACAATATCGAAATTACTGAATGACAGTAAATTTACAAGGTTTAGAAGTTTAGATGACAAGAATTTGTTATAAAATCCACCTAGTAGTCACCTGGCCAAGGCTAACATAAGTTCTTTTATCCCAATTTTAGTTATGGATATTAACTCTCTTAATCACACAACAAATATACCCATATTGCTCTGTACATATAATTCAAAAGAGGCTGTAGCTGAGGTTAAGAGGTTAGAAGTGGGCTGAGCAGGAGTTGGTATTGATAATGAGCCTGCCAGTGCTAGGAGAAGCAGTTACGGAAGCCGCAGAGTACAGCTTCCAGGTGATAGCTGGAACGGAAATGAGTCCAAAGCAGGAAATGGCAGGTCAGATCCAGGTCTAGACAGAGGAAGAGGCAGACCAGCAGACACATCGTTCAGGGCTGTTCAACAGTGGGAGACTGAGCTGAGTCAGGGAGTCCTCAGTCCTTGACATATATACCAGACATCAGGTGGTAGGCTGGCACAGGACCATGCCACTGTGCTGCTGGGTCCCACCACTTTTCGGAGTCAAGAAAAGGGAGATATTAAACACTTTCTTTGATCGTGTGTGCCCCATAAGCTCTTGAGTCTAGTTTACTTAGTACTATTTTAATAGTCCATGTGTCTCAATAATGTATAAATAAATAAAATTGGCCCCCTTTCTAGTCCCAGGAGTAAGTCACTAATCAGTTCATTCTGAATGGGTGCTACCTGGCAGAGAGAGCAATTTCTAGGTCCATTTGAGTGACCGTAGTCAACCCTTTCCCTCAAAATGAGAAGAAAACTGCTTGTAAAACAGACTCTCCCAGAGCGACACATAGCCAAAAAGAAAGAAGACCAACAAACAACAAACCCGGCTGCTCTACACAATATGTAGTAAGCCAGAATAGAGCACGGCCTGATCTCACTGCTGTACTCCTCTGTGGCCTGCTAAAAGGAGTCCATTGGAACTTGGAATATTGTACTTACATATGGCCCCATGACTTCAGGCCATGAATTCAGTCCACAAACTCTCTGGCTAAGGCACGATATCAATGTGTAATCTAGGTGAATAACCGATAGTAACAGTTTGATCTCCGGACTTTGGTCCATCAGTCCTCACTACTCATCAGAACTCGGCAAATTTCCCAGTCCCAGAGTCAAATGTCGCACTTTAGGTTTTGATGATGGAAGCATCCCTTCTCAGCTGCAATTTCTGTGTCCATTTTCTACCAGGGGCTTTGGAAATTAGGTCTCATGGCACTGCACCTCTGCCACCTATTTTTGTAAATGATAATGCACTAGAGCTCAGCTGTGTGCTTTTGTTTGTATTTTGTCGACAGGGAACTTTCAAACCATAACTGCAGAATTAGGGAGCTATAACAGAGACTATATGCCTATAAAGCCAAAAATACTTATTGCATTATCTCATCTTTCATAGAAAAAAAACTTTGCCAACCTTTGATTTATCGCTATGTAAAACAAAACCAAACAAATAAAAATTCTGACCCAAATGATTCCCACCCCCAAAACTGTTGGTTTTGAATTCTCTATTTGAGGCCTCAAAACTCTTGATCTTCCTGCCTTAACCTACAAATGCTGCCACCATGCACGGCTCAAAAATGAGTTCGATCCTTCCTTCCTTCCTTCCTTCCTTCCTTCCTTCCTTCCTTCCTTCCTTCCTTCCTTCCTTCCTTCCTTCCTTTCTTTTCCTGTGGTTTTTCAAGACAGAGTTTCTCTGCATGACCCTGGCTGTCCTAGAACTCCCTCTGTATCAAGCTGGTCCCATACTCAGTTGTCCTCCTGCCTCTCTGCCTGATCTGAGAGCCATGTTCCACTACACCTGACTCCAAAAGTGAGTTTCTTTGGACAATAGTATTAAGTATGTCTCATGAGTCTGTGCATTAGCCAGGTGTTTTGTGTTTCATATAGTGTTTTCTGGAGTTATGGAGTGTGGAGAAGGTACACATTCCCTCATTCACATAGCTGAAAATTGGTGCTGGCTGGCAGCTCAACTGGAGCTATTAGCCCTGGCAGTCTTGGAATTTACTCTGTAGACCAGGCTGGCCTCAAACTCAGAGACCCACCTGCTTCTGCCTCCTGAGTGCTGGGATCAAAGCTGTGTGTCACTATGCCCACATAAGCAATCTCTTAAACTCCATCTGAGCTGGGTTTTTTGAGATAGGGTCTCATATACCCCAGGCTATGTGACTAACGCTGACCTTGAACCCCTGATCCTTCTGCCTTCACCTCCCAAGTTCTGGGATTGCAGGCATTCACCACCACTTTCCCTCTTAGTTATACCGTGCTCCAAAATCCAATTCTTTTATTTTACCTTTTAGAATACCATGCCAGAGATAAAGAGCCCTATCAACAGATGAACACATCTGTTTGCAAAAAAGATAAACAAATAGACCTTTGTGGCCTGTCATTTCAGGGACCTGTCAAATAGGAAGTGTGATTGTGTTTGCTCTGGCTTATTCTGAGAACTCTCCACCTCCTTGATATTTTTCAAAACCTACTTTCCTATAAGAGTACAGTTTGCAGAATCAGTTTTTCTTCTCACTGTAGTATGGATCCAGATTGTCCTCAAAATGTCCATGTGTGAAACATCTTAATCCCTAGCTCGGTGCTACTGGCAGGATGTAAGAACGTTAGAAGGGAGGGCCTCCTAAGAAGTCTCCAGTAATTGGAGGTGGCCTTGAAGATTTATGGGACTCTAATCCCTCCATCATTCTCCTGGAGATGAGGTTTGTGGCATTGCTCCACCATGAACCTCTGTGACCTACTGCCTTGCCATAGATCCAAAGGAACAGGTCCAGCCAGTTATGGACTGAGAGCCCAGTGTAAGGCTCACATCTGTAATCTCTCCTGCTGGAGGATTGGGAGCTCAGAGTCATCCTCAGTGACATAGTGGATCCAAGGCTAGCCTAGGCTACATAAGACCCTGTCTCAACAACAACAACAACAAAGCATAGGTTGAAATCTCCAAATTTTAAAGCCAGAATGAGCTTTCTATTTATAAGTGGATTATCTTTGGTATTTGTAAAGTTGACTAACTCATTCCCTAGAATGGACAAGTATTGTTTTTGTATAGTATTGGTCTTGTCTGACTTCTATTTATTATTTCTTCTACCAATAGGTCCCCTCTTCAGGACTGTAGAGATGGCTTAGCAGTTAAGAGCACTGTCTTCTCTTACAGAGAACCTAGGTTCTAGTCCCAGTCCACATGGTGGCGTGCAACTATCTGTAGCTCTAGTTCTAAGAGATCCAGTGTGCTCTTCTAGTCTCTACAGGCACCAGGCACACACTGGTACACAGACATACATGCAGGCAAAACACCCATACACATAAGGCAATACTAACTTTTAAAGAGAGACCTCTCTTAAAAAAAAAGAGAGAGAAAGAGATTTATTTTATGTATATGAGTATATCATTGCTCTCTTCAGACACACCAGAAGAGGGCATCAGATCTCATTACAGATGGTTGTGAGCCACCATGTGGTTGCTGGGAATTGAACTCAGGACCTCTGGAAGAGCAGTCAGTGCTCTTAACCGCTGAGCCATCTCTCCAGCCCAAGAACTCTCTTCTCCATATGGTTAGGACAGGTTGAGCATAGATTTCTGAATGGACCAGACAACCTCCATTAGATAGAACACTAAATTCCTCAGACAACAGTAACTAATTCAGGGAACAACACATGGCCCAAGGATGACTGACAAGCAATGCCCATTCTTCCCTTAGAATTTCTGCAACTAAGGTTGAGAAAGGTCTTTTCCTTTCCTATGCGACTGCCATTCTGTAGTGAGCATTACATTGTCTTTCTAGGATCCCTGGGACAAATTGCTACAGACTTGATGGTTTAAAACAACAGTCCCAGCACTCAGGAGGCAGAGGCAGGTGGCTCTCCTCTGTGAGTTCAAGATGAACTTGATTTACAAAGCAAGTTCCAGGCCAGCCAGAGCTACATGATAAGACCTTGTCTCAAAAGCAAAACCCAGAATTAATTCTTCCACAGTTCTGGAGGTCAAGTCTGAGGTCAAGGTGGCAGCAAGCATGTCCTTTAAACATGCTAAAGACTCCTTTGGGCTGCAGAGATGGCTCAGAGTTAAGAATGCGTGTTGCCCTTTCAGAGGAACCTGGGTTGGGCTCCTAGAACCCACATGCCGGTCTGATCATCCAGTCCAGAGATTCCAGTGCTCTCTTCTGAGCTCGTGGGTAACCAGGCATACACATGGTGCCCACTCAGCAAAACACTCCTACAAGCAAATTAACCTATAATAATAATAATAATAATAATAATAATAATAATAATAATAATAATTGTAATAATACCGACCCTCCCATGCATCTTCTAGCTTCTGGTGGCTCTCAGGAATCCTTGGCTTTCTGTGATTTGTGGCTTCAGTCTTCTAGGCTCTTCTGCTGTCTTCACGTCGACTGACTTCTTCCTGCTCATGGTTCTTTTTTTTTTCAGTTTTTCGAGACAGGACTGCTTATGGTTCTTGAATTAGCTAATTTTCTCATGGCTGTGACAGAGTACCCAACCAAAGCAACTTTGGGCTCACAGTTTGAGGATGCAGTTCATCATGGCGAGGTGAGCAGGGCAGCAGGAGTGTGAGACTGGTCAGGAGCTTCTACTGGCAGGAAGCAGAGAGGGGAGAATGGTGGTCTCCAGCTTGATTTTTCTTTTTTTATTCAGTCTGGGACTGTTGCCCATATTCAGGATGGGTCTTCCCTCCATAGGGAGGCACCCTCACAGGCACACTGAGATTCCTGTCTCCATGGATATTTTAAATCCAACCAAGTTGACAATGGAGATTAAGCATCACAGTCCCCAACCCTTGTCGACTTGACACCCAACCACATCGTGCTGAATCATGAACAGCTCTCTGCTGCTGTGTCCTTGGCTCCTTTCTCTGTCCCTTTCTTATTTCTTATTCTTGCTCGAGTTCTTGCTTTGTTTAGACAGGGTCTTCTCTGTAAGCCCAGCTGTCTTTCAGCCCAAATCATCCAGCCCCAGTCTCCTGAGTTCTGGGATTAAAACCCTTCACAACACACCCAGCCTCACTTTTTCTTATAAGGATATTTGAGATCTACCCTAATCTAGTATGACATCATCTTCACTTAGCAAATGCATTTACAAAGACGGTGTTTCCAAATAAATGCAATTCTGAAGTCTTGAATAAGGTAAAGTTTGGAAATTCACTATGTAACCAACTCCAGCCACCGGGTAGAAGGAGCCAACAAGGACGCGAGAGCAAAGTGCCCTGCTCGGCCATACCAAGCAGAGAGGAGAGCAATGCTCCATGCTCCTGTCACCTTATTTAAGACATCACCAAAGGCCAGATAGGTGGGTCGGCAGGTTAAGGCTCTTGCCCTCACAGCTGACTATCTGCCTCCTTTCGGTCTTCAGGCTCCAGACAGTGGGAGGAAGGAGCCTACTCTCGCACCTTGTTTTCTGACCTCTGCACAATCCCAAATAGTAAAAACACAATTTTTTTTTTAATTTTTCAGCATCTTTTTATTCATTCCCTTGTTCTGCTTTGATTTTATTTGCTTTGAATTTTTAAAAAATTTATTTTATTATATATGTATGTTTTTGCTGTGTGTCTATGTGAATCATATGCATTCCTGGTGCCCAGGGGGGTCAAAAGAGGGCACTGGCTCCCCTGAAATTGGAGCTGTGTATGGTTGTGATCTACTATGTGGGAGCAAGGAACAGAACTCGAGTCCTCTGGAGGAACAAGTGCTCTTGACTCTGATGCTGAGCCATCTCTTCAGCCCTGTTTATTGGCTTTATTGAGACAGGATCTCATTGTATATCTCAGGCTACCCTGAAACTTACTGGGTATCTCAGGATAACATCAAACTTGAGATTCCCCTGCCTTAGCCTCACAAGTCCTGGGATTACTGGCTGGATGTCTGCACTATTAACACCACTTAGGTGACACAAATGCTGTGTGTCTATGGATCACAAAGTTACAAGGCCCTAAACTGTAAAAACAGAGAAGAAAATAACAGGGTGCTCTAGATAGTGCATCACAGGGCTTAAGAACCAGCATGCTGAAGAGCTTATAGCAGCGATTCAAACTAACCTATAAAATATTCCAAAGTGAGACTAATACTGGACCAATCACTGAAGGAGACACAAGGAAATGCTGATTTCCGGGAAGAAGCTGATGCAGCAGCAGCTGAATAGCAGGACACTTCCTTAGCGGTGCACAAGGCCCTGCTGGGTTCAGTCACTGACACCCAAGAGAAAATGGAGACATTCTGAGAACTGAAGGCACAGTTATGTAGAAGTTCTAGGAAATGTGACAGAGTAATCATGTCCTAAAACTCAGGACACATGCTTTCTCTTAAAACCTGCTCTCTTCCAAGAAAGGGTCTTGGTAGTTTTCTGACTTTATCTGTTTCTGTCTGTCTATCTGTCCCTCCCTCTTCTCCCTCCCTCCTTCCCTCTTTCCCTTCATGCCTCCCTCCCTCCCCCATTCTCTCCTTTTTCACCTCACCTCCCAACTACAGCTGGTTATACTAGGGGAGAGTATCTAATCCAAGCTAGGCCAATCAGAGGGTCAATACTTCGATACTGAGTATTTGGATTTGAAACTCAAGATAGCCAGTGTGGATGGTCATGTAGATGATAAGCCTCTTCTGCCAGTGTGCAGAGAAGCAAAGAAAGCTGAGAGACAGAAACAGAGCACAAAGCCAAGTGAGTGTGGGAAGGAAGAGAGAGGCTTGCCTGTACTCCTGAGGCTTGCTTGCTCCTTTCCCCCTTTTCTTTGTGAGGCCTAGCAACCTTTCTGCCCATGGCTGTGTTTCAGAACCCAATCTCCTGGATAAACAGAGCACTCAGAGACAGAGTGCTTGCCTAGCAGGGGAAAGATCCTGGATTTGATTCCTCGCGCCACACACACATTATATATCATCTTGTATTAAAATGTCGCAGGTGTTGAGTCAGGGAGTTTCAAATCTTCAAATCCAAAGAGAATGATAAGTAGATAGAATCTCACAAATGAGAATAAATTCTGAGGAGAAACAGATCAGGCCTAAGAGCATACATACACCAACATGGGTCCCTTGGGTGAGAACGTGGGAGCAATTCCTGACGGGAGTAAAGTTTCAGATCCCAGGGAAGACAGTTGCTAGGCCATGCTCCTTTGCACAGACAGAGAGGACTACACCTGTTTCTTGGCTTTCTTTATAGAATTACCAGGTTTTTTCTGACCTCCTGTGGGAAGCCCCCACTAGTAACTCCCATCAGCTTTTCTGGATTTGTTAACACCAGCCACACCACTAAAAGGCATCTTGCTCTGGGGACCTTGTTGCCACATGCAGTTGCTTATAGCCTGGCTCTCCCAAGTATCTATATAGAGCTAATCCCAAGGGGTTGATGCTCTGCCTATCATCTACAATCAAAATATCACCTTCTGAGTCCCTATACTGAGGCGGGGGGGGGGGGGGGTGAAGCTTAACTGAGCTGCAAAGCTCAAGACTTCTCCACGATAGATAGATAAACAGTTTGTTCTGGTTTGCCCAGAACAAACCCCCCTTTTAAGGGGGAAAGCCCAACATCCCATTTCTTTCTCCAAATCAGGAAAAACTAAGATGATTACAACAGCTTGAGGATGTCAGTAGAAACCTGCCTGAATATTGTCCCCTTAAAGGTATCATTCCAAACTCAAGGTCACCAAAATCCTAAACCCTCTGTTCTAAGAGTTGTCATATAACTGGGAATTTCTGTAAGCACTAGGAACTAAACATATCAGCCTACATATACTAGGCAGTTGTTCTTTGACTGGGCTAAATCCCTAGCTCCTCTGAATAGTTTTAAACTGATTCCTGAATCTACTACATCTCTCCAGAAGTTTGTAATAATAGAGTAGGTATAGCATAGTCAGACTAAGAGCAGCATAGATTCTTCCATGCTAGGGTATGTAGAGAGTTTGAGACCAGCCCGCATTATATAAGATCATGTCTCGAAGGGTGCTGGTGGCACATGCCTTTAATCCAGCACTCAGGAGGCAGAGGCAGGCAGATCTCTGTGAGTTTGAGGCCAGTCAGCCTGATCTATAAAGAGTAAGCTCCAGGAAAGCCACGACTTCACAGAGGAACCCTGTCTCCAAAAACCAAAACCAACCAAACAAACAAACAAACAAAATGAGGGTTAGGAGAGAGAAAGGTTAAAATGAGCAGGGTTCAGATGCCTCACATCAGAACTTGGCTGACCTCAGATGAACAAATGGCCGCGCCTTGGAGCCTTATTTGGACATAATTCTGCTTTGTTTTACAGCACTGAAGACTAAACCCTGGGCTTTACACACGAAGTGTAAATACTGTGCCACACTAAATCCTACCCTCAGGCCTTTCAAGTATCCACAGTGGTTTGGATGAGAAGGCCCCCATAGACTCATAGATTTGAATGCTTAGTCACTGGGAACTGCCACTATTTGAAAGGATTGGGAGATGTGACCTTGTTGAAGTGTGTCACTGAAGGTAGACTTTAAGGTTTAAAAAGCCCACGCCAAGCTTCTTGTCCCTCTTGGCTTGTAGATCGGGATATAGCTCTTCGCTACCCCTTCGGCACCATGAGTGCCCCAACTTTCCCTGCCATGATGATAATGGACTAAGCCTCTGAAGCTGTAAGCCACCTCCAATTAAATGCATTCTTGATAAGAGTTGCCTTGGCCATGGTGTCTCTGCATGGCAGTAGAACAGTGCCTAAGATCTATCTTTTCTTTCTGAAAAGTAATAAGAACAGCACACCCACACCTGTCCTGCAGGAACAACCTTGGGAATCCCTCCTGACCTTCCTGATTGGGTCAGAACCAGCTGCACCAGGATACCCCTTGCCTCGCCCAGATCTACAGGCCACAGTGTTCTGCTTTATATAGACCTTAAGATATTTCAGGAATATAAAAGTCAACAATTATTTTTTTGCGGTGGTCATAGGTTTTTGTCACTGTTTCTTGTTTTGTTTGTTTGTTTTTAAAACGAGGTCTCAAAATGCAGCTTTGGCTAGCCCGGAACTTTCTAGACAGACAGGGCTGGCTTCAAACTCACAGAGTTCTGTCTGCCTCTGTCTGCAGTGCTAGGATTAAATGAGTGCATCACCGTGTCTAGCCAAACAATCATTTTCATTTGCTTACCTGGCTGTAGTCACTGCCCCCCCCCCCCCAGGAGAGGCCTCCCTCAACCCCCTCAGTACATGTCAAGACGCCAGTAGTGAGGCAGACCCTGTTGCAAGGCCGTGAGAGGACTCAGGCTGTCTCCAGAGGCTTCATCTTATCTTGCTCTCTCTGGCTGCAGATGTTGGGTGTGAGAATAAGGCCTGGTTTCTCTCATTTCTGGGCTGAGTCCCTGGAGGGGAGAGCTCCCAGAGCATGGTAGAAGGCCTCAGCAGAAAGGAGCTGACGAGAGACTCGAGCTGCATGACCAGTCTTCTGGCATGACCAGAAAACCTCATGTCTCTGCGCCTCACCATTGTGTAGGCCCCATCCCTTAAGCTGCTTTCCTAGCCACCATGTTCACACCTGCCGGCCAAAGCCAAAGAGAACCTGGGAGTTCTGAGCAGTTACAAAAGCTGTAATGCAGTTGGTGTTTGTGGTGGTAGCTTACAAAGTCCTTACAGCCAGCTATTCTACCTGAACATTGTTACTTGGGGTGAGGTTTATCTACCTACAAAGGCAGCCTGGCCCACGTGGACTTCTCCGTTGCAGTTCATCGTTGGGAAGTGTACACACCAGTGCCGGCTTTGAATGACACGATGACAGCTGGTTCCAAAGCCCTGGTACTAGGTTTCAGGCCCTCTGTGGAATAAAAACCCCAGGAATACACACAGGTCTCACCATCTCCCCTCAGGCCAACCTTAGCTAGCCAGGCCTCAAAGGCCTCTTGTGGCCTTTCTTTCCCTGGGCTTTCCCTGACTCTGATAAATGCCCTGGGATTAGCCCTTCTGTGTTTGTTGGATGAGCAATTTGTGTGTGTCTGACAAAGCTACATCTGAATAATATTTGGTACAAGCCGAAGAAATGTGATCCACTACATTTCTTTCCAGCCTGCTCTCTGGAGCCAGCTAGGCTCCTGCCAAAAAGGCTGTCAGATTCTACCGCTGAGTCTGGCAGCCTCAATATGTTTGCAAACAGGGAGGGAAGGTGGGGGATGTTCGTAGGGTGGGGCCAAGGACTGATAGGCTGAGCGGCCTTAGTGACCTGGCCAGTGATTTTATAGCCCCTTTAGTAATTTAAGGACATCACACGTGACCATGGTGATCACCCAGTCCTGGAGACAGGAAATCAGGAGGCCCCATGCAGCTGGTTTCCTAGGCCCACGGTCCTGGGTATGAATGCAGTCAGGGAAATTCAAGGGAGTCCAGCGGCCAGATCCCAGGTGTGGGAGAGTAAGACATGCTGAGCTCTTGTTTCTGTAAGTGCGGGGTGAGTACGGAGTAGGGCAAGGTGTGTGGAGGCTATTTAAACGCTTTCTATTAGTGCAGGTCCCTGATCTGAGGAGCTCGGAGCTTGGAGCACGCAGCTGTGGAAGTCACAGGTGTAGGGGATGCAGGAACGCAGAGGAAGAGGGAATTTAGCATGTGGGCGTGCCTATGCCAGCAAGCTCCACCCTGCCACATCTCCCACCCCCACCCCCAGGCCTTCCACCACAATCCCTTACAATCTCTCTGCGCTTTCTTAGGGGCCACACATCAGTCTCAAGACTTGTTTCACCACCATTCTCTGTAAGGCATTGGCTGCAAGGCAGGGCACTATCTTGTATCCCTAACACTGAGCACTGAGCTGACCACTAATGAGACACGACAGTGGTTTCGTAGAGGCTGGGAGCTCAGCTACCAGTTACAGATCACAAGAATATCACAAATAACATGAGGGACAGAAGTAGCCATGCAGGAAGTGGATGATTTTGGCTTTGGAAAGAGGGTTGGGCACCATGGCACAGGCCTGTAATTCCAACACTTGGGAGGCTGAAGGCAGAAAGGTCACAAGTTGGAAGCCAACTTGGGCAGTTTAGTGAGACTGTCAAAACAGACATCCGGCAGGTGCTGGGTGTGGTGAAATTTATGTATTTGGTTTTATTGAGACAGGGTTTCTCTGTGCAGCCCTGGCTGTCCTGGAGCTCACTCTGTAGACCAGGCTGGCCTCAAACTCGGTGATCTGCCTGCCTCTGCCTCTCAAATGCTGGGATTAAAGGTGTGTGCCATCACTCCAGGCCAATGGTGGCAACCTATTTTTTAATCCTAGCCTGTAGGAGACAAAGGCAGGCAGATTTCTGTGACTTCAAGGCTAGCCTGGTCTACATATGGATATCTAGGCCAGCCAGGGATGTATAGTGAAACTCTGTCTCAGAAAGAGAGAGACAGACAGACAAACAGAGACAAAGGCAGAGACAGAGACAGAGAGAGAGAGATGCTTGTTTCATAAGCATGGTACTCATCTCCAACTGGACTATGGCATGTGTCTGTAACCCCAGAGCTGGAAGGCATGAGGTGGAGGTAAGAGGACCCCTTAGGATTTTCTAGCCAGTGAGTACAAAAGGCAAGCTCCAGGTTCGGTGAGGGACCCTGTGTCAGAAAACACTGTGGAGAGCAATAGATGAGGGCATCTGGTATTGACCTCTTCCCTACATACACGCACACGCACACATGCACACGGTCACAGGAACACCATCCTAAGAGTCTGCTGGACAGACGCCTGGTGGGTGTGAAGCCAGACCTTGAAGCACCTGTGCAGCTGTGCAGCTGTGCGGCTGTGCGGCTGTGCGTCAGTCCTGTGGAAGAACAAGCAAGGTTTCACACAGCTCCAACTTGTCAGTAAACAGTCTCGTACACCACAGGATACCATCTGTCTCTCAAATACAGAAAACCGCATGCACCCGTGAGAAGGCAGGTGCCATCTGAGCTGGAGCACAGAGACTGCATTATGAAAGTTTAAAAACAGATTACATCAATTTCACTTGGAGGAGTTTAGGAAGGTTTCACGGGGACAGGTGACATTAGACTGGCTTTGGAGCAGGGTGCTGTTGCCCTGTACACGCAATGCTTTCTTTTTTATTTTATTTTATTTTTGCTGTCTTTCATTTTTATTTTTTATTTATTATTTTTAATTTACAAGTGTGGGCCCGCATACTGCAATGCAAATGCCGAGGTGAGAAGTCAACTGTGGGAATCAGTTCTGTTTTTCTACTGTGTGGGTTCTAGAGATGGGACTCAGGCTGCCCAGCTTGGCAGTAAATTCCTTTACCCCGGCACCATTTTAAACACCCCTCCTCCCAACTTTTTTTTTTTTTTAATCTACTTATTTCGCTGTGCTAGCTGGTGGCAGACCCCGGGACCTCCCTAATGCTATCAAGTGTTCTTATAGCTAAGCTATGCTCACATGCACTCCCGATCTCACACACCCATGGCAAACTGCACAGGGAACCCTTTTCCATACGACTCTCCAGTCAGACTATCAGAGACATCGTATGAGAAGAAAATCCGTCTGCTATGCGAACACCTAAGGAGGTATGCACAACCGAGACATGTAGGAGACATGTAAGAGGCAAGAAAGAATGGGGGGGAGCCATGATGGGGGAGGGTGCTGATCGGAGTAATCAACAACGTGGGCTGACTACACTGGGAGGTGTGTGGATGGGGAGCAGTGGGTGATGTGGCTAAGAAAGGGGGCTAAGGAATTATCTGGCATCACATTTTTTGGTTAGGCTGAGGAGTTTGGTCTCAGCCTGCAGGGAGAGAGAGGGGAGGCTAGCACAGCTGTGTTCAGGAAGCCATTCTGGCGATGGCATGTGGGGCGGGCTGGTCAACCAGCCAGACAACTGTCTTGGGCAACAAGGGACAAAGCCTGTGAGCAGTTGCAGCCCTTGACAAAAACATCTGTTGAGCATTCATGCCACTGCCTCAGTCAGAGCTGTCTTCTGACAGCCTCACAGCCCTGGGACTGTAGCTTCCTTGACAGCACAGACTGTTTGCTGACTCGCTTGGGGCCTCCGGGCTGACATGATTCTTGGCAGGTGCTCATTATACATCAGTGAAATTACTGAATAGGGCAGTGAAGGAAAAGGACAGTGGGTGTACAGAGAACAGCACAGATTTCCGGGATGGCATCCTGCCTTAGCAAGGGCTTCTCCTCAGGCCGGAGTCTTGGTGGGACCATCGTGTGTGTGTGTGTGTGTGTGTGTGTGTGTGTGTGTGTGTGTGTGTGTAGGAACACATGTGTGTGTAGGAGGTGCATGCATCTTGCTTGGCTGCGTTTGAGTTGCCATCATTCTGTGTGGGTCAGAGGAGCACATCCAAGAACTTTTTGAGTTTTTGGAGAGGAGGCTGTCTGACGGGAGACTGCATTGTGTACCGTCCATGTGCCTTAGGACGTTTGTTAAAGGCTCTTTCTGAGTTGCAACAGACACAAACACAAAGTGAGCTTAGGGGGGGAATCTTGGCTCTGCATTAGTTCATGAAGTACATTTCTGGACAGTCACAATCAGAGATTCTAGCAGGGTGCTGCTCTCTTCCTTCTGTGAATGTCTGCTCCCCTCCACACACCAGGCTCCCTGCAATGGCTTCACTGCGGGGCTGGAAGCATGGCTGCCAGGAGCCCGGTTTTCCCATCAGAAATAAAGGGACAGAGATAATTTCTCCCAGGAAAATCCAAAGGCTAAGTGGAAGAGCCTATGGGAAGAGGTTGATTTGGTTTCTCCATGGCAACCAGGAATAAAAAATATCACCACCCAGCATCAAGCTCACCGGGATACCCAAAACAGAGCATCTCATTTTGAGATCATCTTTCTTCTCTCTTAACTTAGATTGGAAATTGACAAAGCTGGGGGGGAGGGGGTGGACAATGAGGCCCCATCTTCATCTATTAAAAATTTAAGCAGCCAGTGGTATAATAGCCATCCTGGCAGCGATGGAGAAACGGTTTGCTTCTAAACAGCTGGTGTCAGGATAGCGCGCATGCAACCTGTGAAAAATAGTTTATTTGGTCGAGAAGGTCAAGAGTTGAGAAGAGCTTACTTTACCTTTGACCCAATCATCCCAGTCTTGAGAAACAGTGGAGAGTCCCAAACTAAACCCAGCTAGTACAGCGTGCGAGAGATACTAAAAGAAGACTTCATGATGAAAAGGGCTGAGTGCTAAATGAAGCTCTGTCATAAACGTGTATGCATGAAAAAAATATAGCATCAGAATTCATAAACTAACACTGACAGGAAAGACAGGGAGAAGTGAACAGAAATACAAGTAGGCATAGGGAGTTTGTTTTCATTATATTTAGTTATGTGTGTATGTCTGTGAGAGCAGGAGCTCATGGAAGCTAGAGAGGTCAGATTGTAGGCCACCCAGCCCGACTAGGAACTGAACCTAGATCCTCTGGAAGAGAAATATGCACTCTCAACTGCTGAGCCATCTCTTCAGCCCCAGCAGTAGGGGGTTGTTTTGTTGTTTTGTTTTGTTGGTTTTTTAAAGATGGGTTTCTTTGTATAATAGAGTCCTGGCTGTCCTGGACTCACTTTGTAGACCAGGCTGACCTCAAACTTACAGAGATTCACCTGCTTCCAGAGTGCTGGGATAAAAGTCCTGTGCCACCAAGCCCAATGGTAGAAGGTTTTTTGGTGTGGTTTGATTTGGGTTTTTTTTGTTGTTGGTGGTGGTGTTTTTTTTTGGGGGGGGGGGTTGTTTTTGTTTTGGTTTTGGTTTTGGTTTTGGTTTGGTTTGGTTTGGTTTTGAGACAGGGTTTCTCTGTGTAGCTCTGATTGTCCTGGAACTTCTTGTATCAACCAGGCTGGCCTCAAACTCAGAAATCCATCTGCCTCTGCCCCAAGTGTTGGGAACAAAAATGTGTGCCACCACAGCCTAATAGTAGGTAATTTTAATTCAGTTCTCTTAGCCTATGATTAAATAACAAACCAGACAATAAAAGCAAGCATAGATTATATGATTTATTAGTTAGCAAGAAAGATTGAATTAAAATATATCAAGCTACAAACCTTGAAAATCAATAATATATTCCTTTGGCAGGTCCCCATAAACCACTTTAAAGCAACCATATCAAAACTCAAACAGCCCAGCCAGGCAGGTGTGATGGTACACACTGTTAGTTCCAGGACTCAGAAGGCTGAAGCAGGGGACTGTCTGAATTTGAGTCTGGCCTGATCTACATAGTGAGTTTCAGGACAGCCAGGGCTACATAGAGAGACATTATCTCAAACAAAACAAAACAAAATAAAACAAAGCATAAGCCCCCAAACTTCAAAACATTTCTAAAGGTAGACTGAGTTCAAAAAAGTCTTCTCTGATCAAAATGACTACAATCAGAAATAACAAAAATAGAAATTAAAAATTAATTAAAAAGTTGAAGATTAAACAAAAAAAGATGTTTTTGAGGCTTTTAAAAAGAAGAAAATTCTGACACACGCATGAATGAACATTGAGGACATTGGGAGAGAAGTGAAATAAGCCAGATATTTAAAAGTATGCTATAGGGGCTGGAGAGATGGCTCAGCGGTTAAGAGCACTGACTGCTCTTCCAGAGGTCCTCAGTTCAATTCCCAGCAACCACATGGTGGCTCACAACCATCTGTAATGAGATCTGATGCCCTGTTCTGGGGTGTCTGAAGACAGCGACAGTGAGCAGGGCTGGAGCGAGCAGGGCCTGAGAGAGAAGAAAAAAGTGTCTGAAGATAGCTACAGTGTACTTACATGTAATAAATAAATAAATCTTTAAAAAAGAAAAAAAAGTATGCTATATGATTCTGCTTTTAGGAGTTACTTTAAAGAGTCAAATTCATAGAGATGCAAAGCAAAATGATGGTTTCCAGGTGCCATAGACAGGAAAAATCTTGAGAGTTGTCTTTAATAAGTTTTAGGTTTTTAAGATTTTAAATGTTGGAGACTGGTCGCACAACAGTGTGAATGTGTTAAGCATGACTACCTGTACACATGAAAATTACTGAGATTGGAAATTGGCTCAGTTAGAAAGTGCTTGCCTACCACTCACAAAGCCCTGTGTTCAGTCCCCAGCACTGTATAAAACTGGGTTCAGTGAACCAGCACTTGGGAGGTGGAGGTTGGAGGAGCCTACGTTTTAGATCATCTCCGCTACAAGTGCAAAGCTAGTCTGGGAACCATGAGACCCTTTTGTTATAAAACAAAACAAAGACCCTCAACTTGAAAATGAAGGCATTTGCTCCTTCTACTATGCACAACTATGTTCTTAGCTATTCAGAAGCTGAGGCAGGAGCTTGCCAATCCTGGGCTACCGAGTTTATTCCAGGCTAGCCTGGGCAACTTAAGAGAGACCCATCTCAAAATGAAATACTAAAAAAGGAGAAACAACTGAAGAAATGGCTTGGTAGTAAAAAGGTATGGTCATTTGTGAAGTGCTGGGTTCTCTCACCAATAACACACACACACACACACACACACACACACACACACACAAGCACACACACAGAGGCATGCACACAGAGGCACACAGGCACACACACTTGCACACAATCATTTACACACACACACAAAGGCACACATACAAAGGCACACACAGGCACACATACTTGTACACACTTGCAATCATTTACACACACAGGCACACACACACACATTGCTTTTCTTCTTACACTTATTTAATATATGCCTTGGCTTGCCCCAGAGGATCATGGGTTGGAATCTTCATTCCCTTTTCTAGTCTGACAGTGATGAGGCAGCAGGACCTTTACTAGGTGGAGCCTGCTAGCACCTAATTAAGTCTGGCTGCAGGGAGTTGATGACCTCTGAGGGGATGAAGGCTTCAGTGGTGGGACTAGATCAGTTCCCCTGAGAAAGGAGTGGTACACCCCACACCCTGCACTCTCCCTTGTGCTGGGATGGAACCCAGGGTCTTGTGCATGCTAGATCGGTGTCCCACCACTTAGCCATCTACAGTCATTGGTCTGAGACAAGATCTTACTACATAGCCAAGGTTGAACTTGAACTTACACTCCTCTGGCTACAGCTTCCTGGTGCTTGGATATAGGCATATGGCACCATGCCCCAACAAGAGTAAGCAAGGCTGACCCCTTCCCTGAATCCCTGGTTCTTTCTTACTTTGGGGTGGGGGAGCCAATGGGGCTGGAACCCAGGGCCATATTCATGCTAGCTGCATCACAGGCCTATTCCACAGGTGTCACTCGCCTCTTTCCTGTGCCCCATGGTTCCTGCCCATTCCTGTTGCTGTGGTACCATCGGCCATAAGGCCCTCCCCAGAGCCAAGCAGATGCTGGTGCCATGCTCCTGAACCTCAAGAACTAAACAGACCATGGCATGGTTAGTCTCAGCCATTGGTGCTTTGTTAGAATAATACAAAGTATATTAAGACCGACAAGCATGAGTGACAGGCCATGCATCAGACCCTAGAAACTAAAAATAAAGGCGGGCGGGAGATGTTGAGTTCATCTCTCCCTTCATGAAGCAACAGCCTGAGGAAGACAGAGCGAGCCCTGGAGGGATTCTCCGGGCAGGAAGAGGCAAGGGCAAGGGAACTGGACATTGAGGTTGTCTGTAAGGAAACCATTACCCTACAGCCGAAGGGCTGAGTTGGGCATTGCACACGGAAGGAACTGTGGGTCGGGGACCTGACTTTGCAAAGGCCACCCCGGGCTGCTGAAACGCTCAGCAGCTAGAGCACTTACTGCTCTTCCAGAAGGTTTGAGTTTGTTCCCCAGCACCCATGTGCAGCAGCTCACAGCTGCCTGTGACTCCAGCTCCTTGGGTTCTGACACCCTCTTCTGAACTGTGCTGGCAGCTGCATCAAGTGTGCACAAGCCACACACAGACACACACACATATAAGCAGAATTTAAAATAAATCTTAAAAAAGAAAGCAGTTTCAAATTGAAAACCCTGCTCAACCCCACTAACTAGCTTCAAAAAGTAGAGGAAACCTTCCAACAGAGAGCTCCTCCTCCTCCTCCTCCTCCTCCTCCTCCTCCTCCTCCTCCTCCTCCTCCTCCTCCTCCTCTTCTTCGCCAAAGTTAACCCTTTGCGCCCAGGCTTCTGAATGGGGCTTCCTCTTTGTGACCTTAAGTAAATCATTTCCACTCTCTGAAACTCAGTTTCATCACTTGAGAAATGGAACCAATAATGCCAGCTGGGTTTTTCTGTTGTTGTTCTTGTTCTTAAAACAAATAAAGCAATGTGTGCTGAGTTTAACATTTAGAGCCCACACCTGTAATCTCAGCACTTGGGAAGTGGAAGCAAAGGGTTAAGAGTCAAAGGTGGGGTTGGAAAGTTGGCTCACCAGTTAAGATCACCTCACCAGTTGCTCTTCCAAAGGCCCCAGCATAGTTCCCATTACTCCCGAGGTTGCTCACAACCTCCTATAACTCTAGTTGTAGGGAATCAGGCCCTGTCTTCTGGCCTGTACAGCCACTGCATGTATTTGGTGCACAGACATACATGCAGGCAAACACACATACACATAAAATTAAAATAAGGGCTGGCTCAGTGGTTAAGAGTACTGACTGCTCTTCCAGAGGTCCTGAGTTCAAATCCCAGCAACCACATGGTGGCTCACAACCATCTGTAATGAGATCTGATGCCTCTTCTGGTGTGTCTGAGGACAATGACAGTGTACTCATATACATAAAATAAATAAATCTTTTTTAAAAATTAAAATAAAATATTCCAAAAAAAAAAAAAAGAAAGAAAGAATTTTAAGAGTGTTTAAAGCCAGCCTCAGCTACATAACACGTTTTAAGCTATGGGATATATGAGACCCTGTCTCAAAAAACAAAGTCAAATAAATTTCTCTACAGTTATGTCTGTTGGGAGTGTCTAAGCAGTCACGGTTTGGAGCTGGACCAGTGGAGAAAGGGCTTGGGGAACTAAAGCAAGAAAATGCCCCCCCCCAAAAGCCGGGCGGCAGTGGACGTGCCTTTAATCCCAGCACTCGGGAGGCAGAGGCAGGCAGATTTCTGAGTTTAAGGCCAGCCTGGTCTACAGAGTGAGTTCCAGGACAGCCAGGGCTACACAGAGAAACCCTGTCTCGAAAAACCAAAGAAAAGAAAAGAAAATGCAATTAAGGAGTGGCACCAGGGGCCAGTGATGCTGCCTGCAAGGCTGGATCCTGAGTCCCAGGAGGCAGTGCCTGGTGGCAGGAGCACAGCAAGTGTTTGGCTTCTCCAGAGAGTTCTCTGTATGCTTCATCCTCACCTCCGTTCCCCTCCTTTGCAAACATTCAGAGTTTCTCCCCTGAGAAGCATGGAGGTGCCAGAGTCTCTGACTGAGCAGTAATGGAGGTCAGGAGCTGGCTGAGTTACAGTTTAGCTTCTCGATTCTTGGCTTGGAAGCTTTTATGGAGCTCTGAGAATTGAGTCATACTTAAGAAGCCCACACATGAAAACCTCACCATTAGGAATAAAATTAATCTGGAGCCCTGTCCTGGCTAGCATTAGACTAAATTCCAGATGACATAAGAATTTGCATGTAAAACATGAAATCATATAAATAGTAAGAGGACATAGGTGGATATTTATAGTTTTGGAAGGAAGGCGGCATGTGACAGAGTTTATGAAAGAGAAGTGTTCTACATTTAGCACCAAAAGTAAACACAGAAAAAAATGATAGCAGCTGAGAAAAAGAAAAAGGCTTCAAAGTGGACAGTTAAGGCCTCCGACGCCAGAGCTAAGGGGGCCCGGGGCCATTCCCGGAAGTAGTTTATTGGGCAACTGCATTTGGAGTATCGAAGGCATCCACCCTTCTTCCTCCAGCACACGTCCTGATCAGCCAGCTCTTGTAGGGGGTCGCTCCAGTGAGCACTCAAAACAACAAGTACTCCCATGCAGGCAAGAGAATCGTCATACCCAAGACCAGGCCCCTCTTTATCCAAGACTCTCTCTCTCTCTCTCTCTCTCTCTCTCTCTCTCTCTCTCTCTCTCTCTCTCTGTATATATACACACACACTCACACATATATATACATATATATATCACATATGTGTTTATGTATGTATGCACATATACTGCACACACACACTCTCACCATATATGTGACATCGGCTCATTCTACTTCTCTTGAACAGGAACACTCAGTTAAACGTTGAAGGGAAGGGGCTGGAGAGAAGACGCAGTGAACAAAAGCCCTGGCTGCTCTTCCAAAGGGCCGGGCTTCAATTCCCCACACCCATGCTGACACACAACCATCTGTAACTCTAGCTCCAGGGGACCCAACACCCTTTCCCAGCATACGCAGGCACAAGTCATACAAGTGGTAGACAGACAGACATATAGGCCAGGCAAAACACTTATACACACACACACACACACACACACACACATACATACTGTTTTAAGATGAAACAGGCATGGTGGCACATGACTTTAATCCCAGCACTTAGGGAGCAGAGGTAGACAGATCTCTCTGAGTTCAAGGCCAACCTGGTCTACACGGGGAGTTCCAGGCCAGCTAAAGCTACATATCGAGATCTTGTCTCAATAAATAAATAAATAAATAAATAAATAAATAAATAAATAAGCTGAACAGAGACTGGTTGGTAGCTCAGTGAAAGAATAGTAGCCTCCTTTGTAACAGAGTTGACAGCCCAGCACCCTGCCACCTCCAAAAATATTTTGTCTAGAATTACTAAGTAAATTACTGAGTAAAGTCAAGGCTATGAGAGTCTACTGTGAGAGGCAGAGCATAGCTTCCCAAGATGTGTCACTTTGCCACATTTTGGGTCATTTTGACCTAAAGGCAACTGAGAAGACACGAACATAAATCATGGTCCTCCCTTGCCCAAAAGCAGGCCACAGTTTCATAAAGACAAAAATATTTTCCTTCCCCTCAGTTGGAAGGACAAAGATTAACGCTGAGTGCAGCTTTGGAGCTGGCTTAAGGGCCTAGAGGGAGCTGCAGAGGAATCCCGGGGACCAGCCTCACTGGTTAGCTTTCTGCCTCCCATGGTTTGCTGCCTTTCCCTTCTCTGCCTCCTCCCCTCCTCTTTCTCCCCTACCTCCTCAGCCTTACTTGGAGAAGAAAATGTAGCCAAGGCAAAACCAGACTTTTGCAGTGTAGACAACATATTGTGCTTGCTCCCTTCTGGAAGAAACATCTGTAAAGGTTTCCCTTTGGGAATGTGCCTGCTTTTTAGTTTTTAGCCTCAAGAATGTTAGTGTTTTTAACTACACCGGAGAAGAGGAGAGTCTAACTAATTTAAAAGGTAGTTTTTAAATACCTAGGGAAAAGTGAAAGAAGCATGAGGGTGGGTCTCTGAGCGTTGGTGTCAGGACTGGAGGCTAGACTTGGGTTGGAGTCCAGGCTCCATTTCTTTCAAACTGTAATCCCAGACCCCCCTTCGCACTCTTTCTGTCTGGGTCAGTGAAATGGGAACATACTTGTCTGGGCTTCGGAGTAGTTCTGGAGCTAAGAGGATAAAATGGCGAAGCACTTTTCCGAGGCCATTAGCTCTAACCAAAATGTCACGAATGCAAATTCCTTCCAGCCAGAAAGACAATGTGGTATTGTAGAGTGACGAGCATAGGACATGGGATGGAAAGGACTCTGGCTGACGAACATGCTTGGAAGATGAATTTAGTTCTAGTTCACCAGCTCGTGTCTCCTTCTCTAAGCAACAATAAGGCTAATTAGATCAAAGCAGCTCTTGAACATGATGTAAAATCAGATCACTTTCTCCCTGTTGTGGGTTGGATTTTGTACACACACACACACACACACAAATGTTTTAAAATAAAAGACATGTTGAGCTCCTACCTCACAAAACCTCAGGCAGTGACTTTATTTGGAAATAGGGTCATGACACATGTAATTACTTTTAAGTTGAAACAAGAGCTGCTCGTCAGAGTGTCCTGGCCATGTACAGAGACGCACAAAGAGAAGCCACAGGACAAAGGAAGCAGCAACTGGAGTGACATGTTTCCAGTCAAAAAATGCAAAGGGGTGGGTGTCCAGGAGATAGAAGGGGCCAACCCTGCTGATATTTTATTTTTAATGTTCCGTCCCTCACATTAGCTTACTCCATGGTATTATTTTACAACTCATTCTGTCCATCAAAGTGTCTCAGAGTGTGCCTGAAGTTACATTAGTGTCGTTCATTTATTCGTCGGCACTACAAATGGCCGCACTGGTTACAACTCGTTCTCAGCAGGTTTCCCTACAAGCAGCTTCATCTCTCTGGCTCTCTTGGCGCCCCCTTTCTCCAGCGTGTTTTCCTCCCACGCCCTGCACACTGAGTGTCTGTGACTTCGGCCCTTGGTTCTATTGGTCTATGTTTTTCTTCTCAGAGACAGGAAAGGAGTGTCCGTTTATTAAAAACTACATCGGATCCTACTTGAGTTGGCCTTCCTTTAACAGCTATGTGTGGATGGAAGTTTCTTTTCTGATCTAGTGTTCAGTTACAGTCTATCGTGGCAAGGAAGGCAGGCTTGGAGGAGCGTGGAGCATCCTGTAGTCGGGAAGCAGGGGAGCTTAGACAACTGTTGGTGCTCAGCCTGCACCCCCTTCTCATGCAGCCCAAAACCTAGGCACGCCATGGAAGGGTCCCTGATGATACTCTTAAAATTTTTTTAATTTTTTAATTTTAATTTTAATTTTTTAAAATTTTATGTGTATGAGTGTTTTGCCTGCATGTATGTTTGTGTTCCTGGTGACTGTCAAGACTAGAAAAGGGAATTAAATTCCCTGAAAGTAGAGTTACAGATAGTTAAGAGTAACCACAGGGGTACTGGGAATAGAAGCCAGGTCCTCTAGAAGAGCAGTCAGTGCTCCAGCCCCTCACCCTACCTCCATATCTTGATTTCAGGCTACTAGCCTCCAAAGATAATAAAAATAAATTTGTAATGTTTTATTTGTATTTATTTGTTGTCATTTGAATTCCCAAAGTCCCTTTAAACTTACTCCAGTTCTGTTGTTGTTTGTTTTTGTTTTTTGAGACAGGGTTTCTCTGTATAGTCCTGACTGTCCTGGAACTCACTCTGTAAACCAGACTGGACTAAAAATCACAGAGGTCCACCTGCCTCTGCCTCCCAAGTGCTGGGATTAAAGGTGTATGCCACAACCACCTGGCCTATTTGTTTGTCTTTTGAGATAGGGTCTCACTTTTCCCAGGCTGGCCTGAAACTCGTGGCAATCCTCCTGCCCCAGCTTTCTAAATGCTGAGACTGCAGGTGTGAGGGAGCCTCCAAGCCTCTGCTCTTAAATTGCCTCTTTAACAAACAATGAATAATTGTTAGTGAGTCAGGTGAGGAGGGGGAAGGGAGGGGCTTGTCAGAGGAGAGGAGGAGGGTGACAAGAATGATACCCCGAAACTGGGGACAGCAAAAGCACTTGGGCTTGAGGCAAGAGGAAGACAAGGTCACCTGCAACTACATAGTAAATTCAAAACCAGCCTGGGTTACATGAGACCCTGGGGGTGGGAGGAAGTGGTGGAGCTGCACTAATCCTGGCCCTCAGAAGGCAGAGGCAGGAGGATCATTATAAGTTCCAGACCAGCTTGATTTACAATAAGAAGTTCCAGAGCTACATACCAATACCTCAAAGATATTTTCTTAAAAAGACTCTAGGGGTTGGAGAGATGGCTCAGTGGTTAGGAGCGTGGAATGCTCTTCCAGAGGTCCTGAGTTCAATTCCCAGCAACCACATGGTGGCTCACAACCATCTGTAATGGGATCCAATGCCCTCTTCTGGGGTTTCTAAAGATAGCTACAGTGTACTCACATAAAATAAATAAATCTTTAAAAAAAAAAAAAAAAAAAAAAGACATCCAGATTGCAAAGGTGGTAGGCAAGCGTGACACTAGTCATTAAGCCAGGGAAGGGCAGAAAAGAAAAAAGGAAAAGGCTAATCCAGTCTTGGACATGGAGAGTCTGAGGAACTCTCTGGAAAGGTGGCCAACGCGTTCTTTCCAGAGTGCTCCAAGAACCTTAGTTCCAGGAGGAACAACTGTTTCAGGAAAAGGGAAGCTCTTGGAAGGTTGTTCTGGGCCAGTCTCCAGAAGACAGAGCCTGGGGCAAAGATTCTATGTCCGTGCTTTCAGAGAAGTGGACTCTGAGCATGGGAAACAGTGCAAAGTGCCAGAGAAGAGCCAGAGGTGGTTGGCAGCCGCTAGCTGATGTCTGAACTCTACAAAATTGAACGTGCATAACTGACTGTTCTGGAAGCTCCAGTCTCAACTGTACCTGGGACAGAGTCATTTATAAAGTATACAGATTGATTTCTTATAGTCCTAGAGTCTGGAAAGGCCAAGGCTAAGAGAATCGAATCTGGTGGGGACCTCTTGGCTAGGGCACTGGGTGGCAGAGGGCAGAAAGGCAAAAGACCTGTGAGAAAGCAAAGGATCAACCTCCAGCCTCAGGACCTGTGGTGACGGCAGGTAGTCAGCCATGAACTGAGTACTCCCTGTTAGGTGTATCATTCAGCATGGCTGCACTTGTGATGAATCTTCTAGAATATTCACTCAAACCAACCTCAAAGAAGACAGTGGTGGCCAAGAGACAGCAAAGACTGCCTGCTTCAGCAGGCTTTTCATAACATTTTTCTGCTCCCAGGAACAGATCCAGTTGAGAGGATGGTCTGGGTTATTCAACACCATCCAGTGTGGCAGCACATCTGGTGACCTTGGCCTTCACTGCCCTGAAACGCTGATGCTGACTCAGAAACAGAGACTGTGGGAGAATTGGGACAGGAAATATCTCTCTCTGAAAGAGTAGAGGCTGAAGAGTGATTCAAGCTCAGCCCAGAGGGCTGCTTCTAACTGCTTCCACTCTGGATTCTTTCTGTGTGTGCATGTGTGAGTGTCTGTGCATGGGCATATTCATGTGTGTGTGTGTGTGTGTTTGTGTATGTGTGTGTGTTTGTGTGTCTCTCTGTGTATGTGTGGGTGTGTGTAGGGGGGAGGGGAAGATGACACACATGTGGAGGGCAGAGGGCTGACTCTTTGGAGTCTGTTCTCTCCTGCTACCTCACATGAGTTCTGGGGATCAAACTCAGGCTGTTCAGCTTGCCCTTCTACCTCAAACCCCGTCTCAGGACACCAGCATGCATCTAGGTGGTCTCCTCTGCCCCATCCTCCACCCTCTGCTCTCAGTTATAGCTGAATCCCAGGTCTGGAACCAATGTATTCAGCAGCCTTAGCACATCTGTGGTAACAACGTCAAGGCAGACCACAGTCTGTCCTCTGGAGAGGAGGCGAGCCCGCTCCATGTGTCCTGGTTTTTCTTAACCTGGAAACTCTTTTGCCTGCTGCTATTACTCATGCCTGGAGCCTATTTTTCTGGAGTCTGTTTTCCTCTCTGCTGACATCTCTTCCCTCTGACTCTGTGACAAAACTGATGCTCCAGTCAAAGCTTTCTTAGGCCAAGAAGCCATCCCAGCTCCTCACAGTGAAATTAGAAAAAGGTTGGTCACCTGTAGGGAACTGGAGACAGCAATGGCTCACTCGGATTTATACTACAGGCACAGGAGTGGGATGGCAGCGTGAGACTCTGGGGAGGACCTGCCCCGAGCTTCTGACACTGGTGAGGACTCTGAGTGGCAGTCTATCTACCAGCTTTGGGAGGATATAAGGGTCCTCACTGGAGCCTGGCACTGACCAGTCACTGGATCATATTGTCAGGTTTTAGTGGCTTGGTCGTCTGGGGAGAGTGAGGGTCATAGGTCAGAAAGTCTAGGCAGGGTTTACTCTGATCTCAGTTCTTCCTCCATAAGGTCTCCATACTCTGGAATATTGTAGCCTCAATGGAGGACTGAGCCACAAAAAGGAATTCTGGTTGTGGGCTGGGCTCAGTGAAAGGGGTTTGCCTATTGTCCCCCAGGCCCTGGGTTCCATCAACAGAACAACCAGAAAATTAAAAATAAATAAACTCACACCTGTGGGACATGTCCACATGCTCCCCCACCCCATGTCCCAATACCAGGAGCCCCATCAAAACACAACTCTCAATCTTTGTTTTTTGAGACAAAGTCTCATTCTGGCTAGCCTGGAACTCAGTGTGTAGACCAGGCTGGCCTCACACAGATCCACTTGCCTCTGCATCCTGAGTGCAGGATTAAAGGTGTGTGCCACCATGAATGGCCCACTTCTCGATCTTTAAAACAAAGCTCAGGGTCATGGATAGCCCTTAGGTAGACAAGAGGTAGAGTCAAATCAAATACTGATGAAGGTGGTTCTCCAATGGCCTCTTTCTCCTCGTTCTTTAAAAAAAAAAAGTAAGATTTAGTTTATTTATGTGTATATGTGTGTGTGTGCATGTGTGTGTGTGGCCTCTGATGTCACTTTCTCCTAGAGCCAGAAGTCTCCAAGGAGAGGAACTGTGTTTCTGAAGCCCTGGAAGTTCCATATCAACCAGCTCCTGGGTGTCCTGGCAAAGTTCCCTGGGAGAACCTTTCCCCAGCATCCTGGTGGCCCTTGAAAGCTTCAAAGCTACAACCCAGGCATGCCCAGGCAGAGCAGACAGCAATGGGCTCCACTAGGTGAAGGTGGAGTAGGGCTGGACCAGCAGCTACTGTCTCACCCACAAAGAAGGGGGGAGGGAATGAGGGAGGTTCAGGAGGGATAGCACCAGGAAGGGGGGGCATGGGGGGGGTTGGAAGTGAATCCAGGGAACTCTGATTTGAGGTGGCAAGAGCAGAAGCAGGAGATGTGTGGGGGTGGGGGTGAGATACACACACTCCCTGGTTAACACCTGGCATGGAGACACCTGCCCACACTTCCATCTCATGCCATGCTTAGCTAACCACAGAGCTACTTACAGACAGCTCCACTCACTATCTGGACTGCTGTATTGTTCTGTGCTTTGGGATGTATAGTTTTCTGTCTCAACTGCTCTTCAGTTTACATACCTGGAAGCTTTCCTGGGAACATCCTCTTCTCCAAGAAGTATTCTCCAAACCAGAGAGAACTGCCCTTGCCTCTGTACTGAAAGCCAGTCTCAGATGGGTATAATGGCGCATGCCTTTAATCCCAGCACTCAGGAGGCAGAGGCAGGGCCTGGTCTACAGAGTGAGGTTCAGAACAGCCAGGGCTACACAGACTTAAAAATCAAAAACAAAACAAAAATCCATACCTGTTTAAGACTCAATGTAATGGTCATTCATTAGTTCACTACAGTCTTCTCAAATGTTCCTGTATATCAGAATCATCCAGAAGGTTTGTTAAAAACAACAACAACAACAACAAACAGATACTGAAACTCCCAGGTAGTCTAATAATTTGAATAACTAATCCCCAATTTTAAGCTAGCTTTAGGTTTTTGTTTTTTTGTTTGTTTTTGTGTTTTTTTGGTTTTGGTTTTTGGTTTTTCGAGACAGGGTTTCTCTGTGTAGCCCTGGCTGTCCTGGAACTCACTCTGTAGACCAGGCTGGCCTCGAACTCAGAAATCCACCTGCCTCTGCCTCCCAAGTGCTGGGATTAGAGGCGAGCGCCACCACTTGTAGTTTTTAAGCAAAAGAGACAGTATAGTCTGACTCTGAGAGACACTGTCTCTTCACAGTCTCTGTCGTTTCATCAGATCCACCCTCACTGTTTTCTGCTCTTCCTTGTGTACTGGGAGGTTAGCTGAAGAATACATAACCCCCTGCCTTCTACTTCAGTTCTGCTAATCAGTGATGCTACAAGATATGAGAGATGACAAAGTGTTTACTGTCCCAGCTCTTCCCCTAACTCCCCACTCCAACCCTGCCGCTGCCCCTGCCCCTCCACTCCTACCCTACTCCCGCCCCCCCCCCCCCCGCTCCTCCTCGCCCACCCTACCCCGCCTTCAAATGCCCTCGCCCCTGCCCCCTTACTCCTCTCCCCGCCCCCGCCCCTCTCCTACCTCTGCCCCCACCCCGGCCTTTACCCCCATCCCCACTCCCACCTCTCCCACCTCCGCCTCCATCCCTTCAACCCCACCCCCACATTCACCCCCTTCTCGGCATACCTGGCAGGCATCAGTGCATTCTTTAACCTAAGAATCCCTGTCTGCCCTTCTCTCCCAGACAGCTTCTGCTGATGTTCATTCAGGCCTCCTGGGAGGACATCTCCATCCTAGGACACTGAGGCAGATTTCCATTTGTTTGTTACTTTAACCTCCCTGGAACCTCTGTAACAGTCCCTGCATCAGACTCCTCAGTGGGGGTTGTGGGAGCCTCAGCTGATATCCCAGAAGAGGAGGGGAGTTAAGATTTAGGATGCTCCAAGAGAAAGATGAAGCTTTCTGACATACATAGTCAACAGAAGTAAAATAAAAATTAAAAAAAAAATCTTTTAGAGGCGGGCTGTTTAAATTATCAATTCATATTATTCCACAGTTTACTTATTAACTGAGAGGGAGATCGTGAAGAGAACTTCCTCAGTAAGGATGAAGAATCTAAAAATCTCAGGGCTGGGGAGATGGCTAGACAGCGAGGGGTGCTTGCTGCCAAGCCAACAACTGAAGATGGGTCCCCAGGACCCACATGGCAGCAGTGTTACGGCCTGGATGTGAATCTAGAGGGCAGACACTTTAGTTTCCAGGTTCTTGTGCCTCCTCCTCTAATTATGTATTTGTTTTTATTTTATGTGTATGTGGGCTCTGCCTCCAGGTCTGTCTGGGCACCACATGGATTCTTGGTGCCCACAGAGGCCAGAAGAGGGCAATGGATGCCCTGGTCATTGTGAACAGCCCTGTGGGAGCTGGGAATCAAATCCAAATCCCCTGGAAGAACAGCCAGTTCTCTTACCCACAGAGCCGTCTCTCCAGAACGTACCTCTTATGAACTGTACAGAGACGTGTGGAAAGTTACATGAAAGGGAATAGCTTGTTAAAGGGGAGGCCCAGAGGAGCCTAGAGGCACCCGGGCCTTCCCAGTGGCCTAGCCCCCCCAGGGCATTAGCATAGTACCCGCCTCCTCCGAGTTCATAACCTTCCCTATTTCTCAAACGTGCTCTGAAGGGAGGCAGGTGGGCTCTGGAGGAGGAGGAGTGAGAAGTCAGCTCAGGAACTTTGGGAAATACCATCAGGACCCTGAGCACATGGGCACCCCTCCCTCCTGGAAGAAACAGGTTAGAGAGCACATAGGCTGGAAGGGAGGGGCTGATTAAGCCCCTGCTACCTCATTCCCTAAAGACCAATCAGCTTAAAAGTCACACTGTTCTGCCAATCACATTGTGCCTAATGGCTGCTGCTCTAAAAACTGTATAAAAGGTCCCTGAAGGGGCTGTGCATGGTCACTCTCCTGCCTTGGTATGCAGGATGACCCCAGCTACTGGATCAATAAATTCTTCTTGCATTTTGCATCAATCCTGACTCCATGTGTTCACTTGGGGGTGTCTCTGGTAAGTTAAGGCTCCCCAGAGTCTTACACATGTGGAAGCCAGAGGACAACTTGGGGGAGTTAGTTCTCTCCCTCCATCATAGGGGTCCTGGGGACTTGAACTTAGGTCTCCAGACCTAGAAGCAAGCTCCTTTACCCACAGAACCATCTCACAATTCCCAAGGCTGTTTTCCTTTTTAGGCAGAGCTTTGTTTCTGACGAGAACACTCATCCCGAGTTGCTTTCTTTGCCAGGAACGGCCTGACCTTGGCAACTCCCAGCCGAGGAATAGGCCTCCTCTGATACACTGTTGGCCAGGCTAGGGGTGGAATCCTAAGCAAACTGTCTGGGTAAACTCCAGAAAGGGGTAGGGTGAGCCAGGGGGTGTGGGCACACTTGTAGTTCTAGCACTCTGCAGGGTTGGGAGTTTAAATGTAGTCTGGACTATTAGTTAGAAGCGGTCCAAAGAAAATAAGGAAGAGAAGATAGGAGAAGGAAGGCAGAAGAAGGGAGGGAGGAGGAGAAAAAGAAAGAACAGTGGGACCGGAGCGAGCAGAGCCAGATCGAGAAGGGGAAAGAGAGAGGGGGGGGAAGGAAAGAGAGAAAGAAAGAAAGAAAAACTTAATTTAATACCTCTCTTCCTTTCCAAGTAAATATAGTAGAAGGCAGTCATGCCTGCCTTTCTCTGAGTTTTTGGATAGAATTAAAACATCTACTTCCCAGTGGTTACTGTACATTAGGGGATCTATAACTGTTCTGGTTCTATGGAGAAGGTGGACAGGTTCCCCTGCTGAAAACTAGACCTTACCTGGGGCAGGAGCAGACAAAGTGCTTTAGGAAGGGTGCTGGTGTGTCTATGTTTTATTTTGTTGGGCTTATCCATGTCACAGTTTTCTGCTTCCTTTCCAGTTGTTTACTGTTCTCCTAAGATAGACAGCTATGGTGTTTGAATGAAAATGGTTCCCATATGCTCATATGTTTGAATGCTTGATCTATCATAGGTGGACCTGTTTGGGAAGGATTGGGAAGAGGTGTGGCTTTGTTGGAAGAGGTGTGTCACTGGAGATGGGCTTTGAGATTTCAAAATCCAGCCCATTCCCAGTTAGCTCTCTCCACCTTGAGCTTGTGGATCAGATGTAAGCTCTCAGCTACTGCTTGGCACCATGCCTGCTTGCCTGTCTGCTACCATTCTCCACACCATAACAGTCATGGACTCAACCCTCTGAAACCATAAGCCCCTGTTAAACAATTTCTTCTATAAATTGCCTTGGTCATGGTGTCCCTTCACAGCAATAGAAAAGTAACTAAAACAGCAGCCTTCACACAGCACAGACCTGAGGGTGCGACAAAAGCCTTCCTCTTGCCCTAGAGCCTCCCTGACCCTCCTCTGTCTTATTACAGCCTCAGAGCATGTCCCAGTGTCTAAGTCAGGGTTTCTATTCCTGCACAAACATCATGACCAAGAAACAAGTTGGGGAGGAAAGGGTTTATTCGGCTTACACTTCCATGCTGCTGTTCATCACCAAAGGAAGTCAGGACTGGAACTCAAGCAGGTCAGGAAGCAGGAGCTGATGCAGAAGCCATGGAGGGATGTTTCTTACTGGCTTGCTTGCTTCTCCTGGCTTGCTCAGCTGGCTTTCTTATAAAG
The DNA here is from genome assembly GCA_028551405.1 of Uromys caudimaculatus. Lineage (NCBI taxonomy): Eukaryota > Metazoa > Chordata > Mammalia > Rodentia > Muridae > Uromys > Uromys caudimaculatus. The sequence continues at coordinate 43,973,218 of CM052702.1, read as the reverse complement.
CCCAAGACTACCAGCCCAGGGATGGCACCACTCACAAGGGGCCCTCCCCCTTGATCAATAATTGAGAAAATGCCTTACCACTGGATCTCAAGGAGGCATTTTCTCAACTGAAACTCCTTTCTCTGTGATAACTTCAGCTTGTGTCAAGTTGACACACAAAACTAGCCAGTACAATTGACCCCTTGTCAACTTGACACACAAACATATCACCAATAAGCCTTGACCCTTACTTCCTTATTCATCCCCAAGATCTAAATAACTTTAAAAGTCCCACAGTCTTTGCAAATTCTTACATATTAACATTTTAGTCCCTTTTAAACATCCAATCTCTTAAAATTCAAAGTCTTTAAGAATTCAAGGACTCTTA
>CM052702.1:43943072-43972351 GCA_028551405.1 Uromys caudimaculatus | reverse complement strand
ATGTTCTCAAGCAGTACCTACTTTTCAGTTCAGTTAGCCCCTATTCCCATCTTCTTTTCTCTTTTGCTTTTTTGGGATAGGGTCCCAGGTATCCCAGGCTAGCCTCAGTCTTGAATTTGGTGTGTAGTCCAGGACGACCTTAAACTCCTAATCTTCCTGCCTCCACCTAGTTTGGAAAGGTGTCCAGCTTCTCTGTTTTTTCTGGGGCGGGCACAGGTGGGTAACAGGAGAGAGGGCCTTCTCCAGGCACTGGTCACAGGACTCTCAGCCACTCCAGGCTGGGGTAGGTCAGCATGATGGGTATGTCCCCATCATCTCAGGTGACCACTGGTAGTTGTAGGGTGTGAGTTGGGTAGAGGTGTGGTGAGGCCTGGACATGCCTGGGTTGCTGCTTTCTGACACAGGCACTCTGTGGTGAGGTGGTCTGTCACGGCCTTCTGGGTCTTCCTCCTATTCTTAAGAAACCATCTGAGCAATGTAAAAAATTCTTGTCAACAAATTGCACACAGAGAACTTCAAGAATGAGGTTAAGATCTCCACGTCCTTTCATTCTCCAGGAGTGTGGAAAATTCAGGCGCCGTATTTATTGTTGGTCCTTGCCAGGTGTGGTGGCAGAGTGAGCCTGTAGTCCTAACTACTCTGAAGGTTATGGCAGGGATATCACTGGAGCCCAGGAGTCTGAAGACAGCCTGGGCAACATGGTATCAAAACAAAGTATTTTCTTTAAAGGAAAGCAAAAGTGAGCCAGACACACGCCTGTGTACCCATGGCCTCCTTTGTTCCGAGCCACAGAGAATCCGCCTCCATCTTTGCTTCGGAGATCTTTCTCTCCATTCCTTTCCTCCACTCTCCAGGCTCCACCCCTCTTTCTTATTCTTCTTATTCTGTGAAATAAGCTTTCTGCTTGCTAAGCACATGCTGTTCTGCTGCCACTGAGCGGTATCTCCAACAGTATACCTTATTTTTATTTCACAGTTTATATATGCATAAGCAATCAGTTTGGGGTAGCGTTCAGGAGTAGAGTACTCAGCTAGCATACCTGGAATCCCAAGTTTAAACCCTAACGACACCATCAAATAAAAATTAAAAAAAAGAGTCAACTGCTAGAAATTATATCACTCCATTCCTAAAATCATCCAGGGCTTCTGAAAGAAAATTCCTGTTTCTTGGCAGAGAGTATGAATCATTACTATTTGGTTGCTGCCCACAGCAACCCCCAGCTACTTGTGATCTGGCCACATGGTTACTGAGAGTTAGAGTGTACTCTACTGAAACATGCCCCCCTTTTATTCTTCTCTCATATATTACATTGTTTCCCCTCCCTCTCCTACCCCCAGCCTCTCCCCTCCCCACCATCCCTCTTCCATGGATTCCCCCCCTTCCTCCTCCCTCCCTTAGGAAAGAGCAGGCCTCCTCCCAGGGACATCAACCAAAAAACTGTATAACAAACTACAATAAGACCAGACACATGCCATCACAGTAAGGCTGGATGAGGCAACCCAGTAGGTAGGGAAAAGGTCTCACAAGTTGGTAAAAGAGTCAGGGACAGCCCCTGTTCCCACTGTTAGGATTCCAACAAGAACACCAAGCTACTTAGCTATAACATATATGTAGAGGACCTAGGTCAGACTCCTATAGATTTTCTGATCTCTCAAGTTCCCATGAGTCCCCATCAGTTGATTCTGTGGGCCATGTTCTCATGTTCTCGTGGTGTGTCCCTGACACCTCTGGTTCCCCCAATCCCTCTTCTTCCACCTCAGCAGACCTCCCCTCCCCAAGCTCTACCTAATATTTGGCTGTGGGTCTCTGCATCTGCTCCCATCAGTTGCTGGATGAAACCTCTCTGGCCTCTTTGATGATGATTTTGCTAGGCTCAGGTCCCAGCACACTCTGCAGGCTGTAGGTCGAAGGTTTTGTGGCTGGATTGGTGTCCCAAACCCTCCACTTGAGGACTTGCCTGGTTCAGAAAATGTATGGCCCTTATTTTTAACCAAAATCCTTATATGGCCAAAAAGTATAAATAGATATAGACACTATGTAAACAGCTAAAAATACACATCACAACACATGATAAGCATCTACCAGGCCTAATATAAAATGACTACATTATTGGAAATTGGTCAAATAATATAAATGGGCAATTGATAGAAGAGCCAGTAACTACCGGGCAGTGGTGGCGTACGCCTTTAATCCCAGCACTCAGAGGTAGAGGCAGGTGGATTTCTGAGTTCGAGGCCAGCCTGGTCTACAGAGTGAGTTCCAGGACAGCCAGGGCTACACAGAGAAATCCTGTCTTGAAAAACCCCCCCAAAAAAACAAAAAGAAGAAGAAGAGGCAGTAACTATTTAAGATATGATTGAGCACACTACATAAGAAACTCAATGGCTGGCAAGATGGCTCAGTGGGCAAAGGTACTTGCTGTAAAGCCCAGTCATTTGAGTTTGATTTCCAGGACCCACACGGAGGAAGGAGAGAACAAACTCCCACATGTTGTCCTGTACCTCTCTGTGAAAGGCATGGCTCACATAGACACATAGACACAGACAGACATACACACAGACACACACAGATACAGACACAGATAGACAGACAGAGAGAGGGAGGGAGAGAAGGGAGATGGTTCATTGGTGAGAACTTATTCTGCATATGCAAGGACTTGAGTTCAAATCCCCAGCACCCACATAAAATCTGAATGCGAGGTAGGCTTTGTGGTACATGCCTTTAGTCCCATCGCTGGGTGAGGAAGGGGCAGGGATTTTTATACAAAGGCAGGCAGATCTCTCTGAATTCCAGGTTATCTAGAGCTATTTGGTGAGACCCTGTCCCAAAAACAAAAAAGGAAAATCTGTGTGTAGCAGTTTGTGTCTGAAATCCTAGCATTGTAGAGGTAGAGACAGGTGGATCCTAAAAGCTCACTGGTCTCCTAGTCTAATCAAAGCAGGATCTAGTCAATTCTCCATGAGAGGTCCTATTTCAAAAACTGAAGGCAGAGCCACAGAGGATGACACCCAAGCATCTGCCTCCGGCTTCCCCAGGGCCACAGATAAGCACCCTCATTCTCACATGTCCTGGTAATTCGTCGACTGGACACACCTGGGAAAAGGGGACCTCCAGGGAAGAAGTGCCTCAATCAGACTGGCCTGTGGGCATGTCTGTGGCACATTTTCTTAATTGCTAATGGATGCAGGAGGGCCCAGCTTACTGTAGGCAGTGCCATCTCTGGGCATGTGGGCCTGGGCTGTATAAAAAAAAGCTAGGTGTGCTGATTGGTTTTTGTCACCTTGACACAAACTCAGATATATCTAGGAACGAACAGGGAATCTGAGTGAGTGCTTCTGTAAGATTGGCCTGTGTGCAAGTTTGGAGGGCAATCTTGATTAACCATTGGTGTGGGAGGGCCTCCTCACTTGGCTGGTCCCACCCCTGGATATATCCTGGTGGCCCTGAATGGTTTTAAAAAAGCAGGTGGAGTACCTATGAAGAGCAAATCAGACCTGTGTTCACCAGAAGAGGGTAGTGGATCCCCTGAAACTACAGTTACAGATGGGTGTGAGCCACCACGTGAGTGAGAGGAACTGAACCTGGTCCACTGGAAAAGCAGCCAATGTTCTTAACCACTGAGCCATATCACCAGCTCCATAGAATTGGGGATTTAGTTCAGTGGCGGAACATTTGTTTAGCAAACCCAAAGCTCTGGGTTTATTCTCCTGCACCCCCACCCCATCCCAAAGAAGAAAAGGAACAAAATGTCTTTTGATATCCTCTGATCTGGATAATTTTTTGTTGTTGTTGTTTTGGTTTTTGGTTTTTGGTTTTTGGAGACAGGGTTTCTCTGTGTAGCCCTGGCTGTCCTGGAACTCACTCTGTAGACCAGGCTGGCCTTGAACTCAGAAATCCACCTGCCTCTGCCTCCCAAGTGCTGGGATTAAAGGCGTGTGTCACCACTGCCCAGCCTGATCTGGATAATTTAATCTCATAAATTCCATTTGTCAGTTTCTCCCCCAGTGCATTTGCAAAACAAGCACTCTACCACTGAACTTCATCCCTAGCTCAGAATACACACACACACACACACACACACACACACACACACACACACACACACACACACACACACACTTTAAAGATTTATTTAGTGGGAACAGATGTTTTGCATACATGCAGGTCTTTGTACCACATGCTTGCCTGGTGCCAGAGGCGGCAGAAGGGTCGTCTCTCCAGGCACCTTATAGTTTTTTGAGGAAGTCTTTGTATAGTCCTCATTGGCCTCGAGCTTAAAACCATCCCCTCCTGAGAGCTGGGATGCCAGGCATAAACCACTCTGCCTGACAGCGTCACTTCTTTACCTTACTTGTGTGGGAGTGTGTACATCTATGTAGTTAATTTGCTATCAGGTGTCTTCTAGATTGTTTGAATTTTTTTCCATCTAGATTCTTTTTGTGCTCATAAAATCCAATGTGACTATGAACTGTTTTGCCTCATGATCTCCCCCCAGTTTAGGAAGTCAAGTGGGAAAGAATGTGGCTTTGTATCACAGCTTCAGCAGACACAAACCTCAGTCACCTGGGAAGAGGGAAACTCTTGATGAGCTGCCTGGATCAAACTGGCCCTTGGCTGTCTTTGAGGCACTTTCTTGACTGCTGATTGCTCTAGGAAGGTCCCATCCCATTGTGTGAGGTCCCACCCTAGGCAGGTAGCCCTGGGCTGTAGGAAAGTCGCTGGGCAAGTGGAGCAGAGGTGTGTGTGTGAGGGGTGAGGAGAGGAAGCAAGCATTCTTCTGTGGTCTGGTTTAGGTTCCAGGTTCCTTCCTTCAATGAGGCAAAGTAACTTGTTACGCCAAATAAACTCTTTACTCCCTCAAATTGCTTTTGGTTACTATTTTATTTATTGAGACACGGGTCTTACGGCATTGATAGCATTCTGTCTAAGCTCTGTCCCACTCACTATATGCCTGACTCACTATAAAAGGGGCTGCTTGCTCCCTACTCGCTCTTGCTTTCTCTTGCTCTTGCTTTCCCTTTCCCCCTCTCTCCCCGTTCCCTCCCCCCCCTCCACGTGCTCATGGCCAGCCTCTACTTCCTCTACTACCCTCTTGACTCTCCCTCCTCCTCATTCCCTAAATAAGCTCTACTCTATACTATACCATCCTGTGAGTGGTCCCTCAGGGGGAAGGGATGCCTCAGCATAGGCCCGCAGAGGTACCCCTTTCCCCCACACCTCACCACACCTCCATAGGACATATGCCCCCTCTCTTTATCCTTTATAGAAACACATCATGTATAGCCCTGACTGGTCTGCAATTTGTGGAGATCTGCCTGCCTCTGTTTCCTGAGTGCTTGGATTAAGGGTGTGTGCTATGAACCCCAGCAATGGTATTTTTTCTTTTTTCATCATAGCAACAGGGAAACTGTACTAGAATACTATGTACCCTTAGTTGGCTAGCCTGGAACTTGCTCTGTTGCCCAGGCTGGCCTCATACTGTGACAATCCCCCTGTATTTGTCTCCCTAATGCTGGGATTATGGATGTATGCTACCAAGCCCAGGTCATTTTAATGCTTTCCTACTAAAGTTCTCATATCTTTAAATATGAGATTGAAAACAGAAGAGTTTGTGTATACACTTTCTGGTGGTGAGAATGGTGGAAAATCTCATACTTATCCAACTGAGGGATCAGTCCATAGTGACCTTGTGTGACTGGCTTACGTCCAGGCTCCTGCAGCCAAGACATCTGCCAGCACAGAGGCAGGAAGGGTATCTGTACCAAGGTTGGCCTTTGTTATCTGTTTCTGTGCTGAGCATCAGGAAGACCTGCCATGGTCCACAGCAAAAGGACAGCTCAGATGGGGCCAGCAGCTCAGACTCGGAGGACTTTATGATCCCTTCTGAAGACTGGGGGTTGGCTAAGCCCACGGGCTGGAGTTACACCAGTAATTCAGCTACTATAGTTAGAAGTTGAGAGAAAAGGCCTGTGTGGTAAGTCTTTCTTCCTGGTGACTGTCACCTGTTCTTGTCCTGACCCTCCTCTTCCTTTAGTCACTGACATCAGAAAGGCAACCTGGAGCATGAGCTGCATCCCTTCCAGCAGGACGATGCCACTGACATGATGAGAAAGGCACTGTTGGCACCTGCCGTTTCCTCTTACCTCTCTCTTCTTCATCAGTTCCCCTCACTGCCAGATCCATCACAGGAGAATGGGAAAGGCAGGGGAGTGGTTAACAAAATATGGATTTGCCAGGGCGGTGATGGCACAAGCCTTTAGTCCCAGCACGCAGGAGACAGAGGCAGGTGGATCTCTGTGAGTTCAAGGTCATTCTGGTTTACAGAGTGAGTTCCAGGACAGCAAGGGCTTCACCGAGAAACCCTGTCTTGAAAAACCAAAAAAAGCCGGACAGTGGTGGTGCACGCCTTTAATCCCAGTACTTGGGAGGCAGAGGCAGGTGGATTTCTGAGTTCGAGGCCAGCCTGGTCTACAGAGTGAGTTCCAGGACAGCCAGGGCTACACAGAGAAACCCTGTCTCGTAAAACCAAAACCAAAACCAAAAAAAAAAAAAAAGTTTAGGAAAAGAATATATATATATATATATATATATATATATATATATATATATGTATGTATTATAGATATATAATATATATTCTGTAGGCCTGGTGTAGTGGTACACTCCTCTAATCCTAGCATCTGGAGGCTGAGCAAGAATTGCAAGTTTGAAGCCAGTTTGATTTATAAGTTCTGGAAACTGATTCCCTGTTGTTTGACTCTTGGGTCTGCCATAAGCAAGTTATTTATACTTTCTGTGCCCAAGTTTCCTCATCTGCACCAGGGAATAATAATAGCTCCAAGATAACTGGATTATTATGAGGACTAAACGAATTAAGACAGCCATTATTATATAACGATGTTTTGGTTAAGGACAGAGTTCCCATAAAATTACATTGTTTCGGTCATTTCAGTTTACCCAAGTACATCCTACACTACCCCCCCAAAGGGCAGCCACCTAATGATACATCTGCTAGGGCACAAGCCTGCAGGTAAGAGACCATGACTATATGTATAAAGTCCTTAGAAGAGTGTCTCTAATTACATTTGCTAATAATGATAACAGTTACAAAAATTACCATCTTGGAGGTTGGAGAGAGTGCAGCAATTGAAAGAGCCCTGGCTGCTCTTCCTGAGGACCTGGATTGGGTTCTCACACCGACACAGTGGCTCACACAGCCTGTAATTCTAGTTCCAGGGGATAAAACTTCTTTTGGCCTCTTTGGGCATGCATTCACATGGTGCACAGCTATATATGCAGGCAAAACAGCCGTACACCGAAAATGATTCTCTCACTCCGACAGAGGACATAATAGACCTAGTTAACCGGCACTGATTTTTTTTCCACTGAGGATTAATCCCAGGGTCCTCACATGTATGTGCTCTTTCTATGACCTTTCCATTCAGTCAGTGTATTAAAATGTTGATTGTCTTTTCTAGGTCATCGAACAATGATGACCATGACAGGCATAATCCCTTCCCTCATGGGTTTACAGATGTGCAGGGACAGACAAACTGACATTTATTTATTTAATTATAGAAATGATCATTTGTGGACCCTTCTGGCCTGGTACTAGTTATGTAAGACACTCTGGCCTTGAATTTGCCAAAATCCTCTTATCTCTGTCCCTTAAGTGTTGGGATTACAGGTGTGAGCCACTGTGGCTTGCTAAACTAACATTCATGCATGTATCTGAGGCAGTTTCCATCGTAAGGTGAACCTTGATTCAAATTTCAGACATTTTAGCCTTAAACCCAGAAAACAGTAGGAACACAATGTCTCTCTCTCTCTCTTTCTCTCTCTCTCTCTCTCTCCTCTCTCTCTCTCTCTCTCTCTCTCTCTCTCTCCATCCTGATTACTTAATGCTGTTTAACACATAGCCTCTGTACTGGCTGGTTTTGTGTCAACTTGACACAAGCTGAAGTTATCTCAGAGAAAGGAGTTTCAGTCAAGAAAATGCCTCCATGAGATCCAGCGGTAAGGCATTTTCTCAATTAGTGATCAAGGGGGGAGGGCCCCTTGTGAGTGGTACCATCTGTGGGCTGGTAGTCTTGGGTTCTTTAAAAAAGCAGGCTGAGCAAGCCAGGGGAAGGAAGCCAGTAAGAAACATCCCTCCATGGCCTCTGCATCAGCTCCTGCTTCCTGACCTGCTTGAGTTCCAGTCCTGACTTCCTTTCGTGATGAACAGCAGCATGGAAGTGTAAGCAGAATAAACCCTTTCCTCCCCAACTTGCATCTTGGTCATGATGTTTGTGCAGGAATAGAAACTCTGACTTAGACAGCCTCCAAAGGTGGTGATATATAAAAAAGTAGCTGTGCTGGGCAGTGGTGGTGCACGCCTTTAATCCCAGCACTTGGGAGGCAGAGGCAGGCAGATTTCTGAGTTCGAGGCCAGCCTGGTCTACAGAGTGAGTTCCAGGACAGCCAGGGCGACACAGAGAAACCCTGTCTCGAAAAGCCAAAAAAAAAAAAAAAAAAAAAAAAAAAAAGAGTAGCTGCTTGAATTTCTGTACCAAGGGCAGGACCCAGCAGGGGCAGCCCATCTTTCTTCCTTCTGTAGCTGTTGGGATGGCTCTACTGGGGATGCAGCTTGTGTAGGCTGATAGGTGTGAGCGCAGCCGAGGCTTGGCTCTCAGTGTGGCTGATCTGGGATTCTCACAGCATCGCTAGTGGGTCATGAGCAGAAGCACCACCAGAGATTAGTCACATTAGAACATCTAAGTTCTTCTCCAAGTGCTGCTCCACCATGCTTGTTACTCCATTGACCAAAGCTGGTCCCGTCAGGTCCTGAGTCAGTGTAGTAAGGGAAATACACCAAGGTGAGAATCAGTGTATCTACTATAGAAAGAAACTGTCAGAGGGAGGAAGGCTAAACAGTTCACGAGATTCATGTCTCTCTGTTCTACCACCTATTCTTGTTCCTGTATCTTTAAAATATTCAGGAGGTCTGGGCATGTAACTCAGTGGGGAAGTGCTTGACTATTTATGGACATGCCTTGGGCTTGATCCTTAGCGCCAGAGGGGGGAAATCTCTTTTTAACTTTTTCTAATGCACTTAAGTTCAGGAGTTTGAGGGCAACAAAGCTGAGTATCACCCCCCTCACCTAAAGAAAAAGAAAAAAACCCTCTCTAATTTAAACAGCATTAAACTCATGTGATGGTTTCTTTTTCTACCTAGTTATCCAAATGACTTCTTCCTTTCAGGGCTTCTCAAGACAGACATTTTACAAGACAGAAATTGCCTTACACCTCTTTCCCTGGTTTTATTTTTTCATAAGCATCCAGGATCCCATGACCTATATATTCATGGTCTGCTTCTTTTCTATTGTAGCTGGTCTTTGCTACTTTGTGGGTTCTTTTTTTCCATCCTTTATCTCTACCCCCCCACTTCTCCCCCTAATACTAGATAGGAAGAGAAAGAAAGATAGAGGGGGAGAGAGAGAGATCCCTGAATCTAATTTCTTTCCTTTGTTTCTTCTTTGACCACAGCTACTAACAAACTGCAAACTACCTTCCTAAATGACCAACCACCACCCACCCTGCCTGTAGGGGCCTAGCATTTATATTCTGAAAAGGTCCCAGAACTCCAAACATCACACAGTCATAGAAAACTATCTGCAGTTGGCACAACCACGCCTCTTCTAGAGCAAGAGGCAAATCACAGTCAGCTGCTGTGGACAGTCTGTTTTTTGTTTTGTTTTGTTTTGTTTTGTTTTGTTTTGTTTTGTTTTTCGAAACAGGGTTTGTCTGTGTAGCCCTGGCTGTCCTGGAACTCACTCTGTAGACCAGGCTGGCCTCGAACTCAGAAATCCGCCTGCCTCTGCCTCCCAAGCGCTGGGATTAAAGGCGTGCACCACCACTGCCCAGCTGCCGTGGACAGTCAGAAACAGCCCCAGATCCCCACACCTGGATTAAAATGAAAGCACATTCTTAGAATATTTCAGTTTATTTCTTTTAAAAAGAAACCCAAATTCCAGAATTCTCAAAAATGTCACTACATCCTGTAGTCTTTTAAAGATGATTTTAAATTTGTGTGTCTGTGTATGTATCTGTGTGGATGGAGGCCGGGCACTCAACTTCCATCCTCTGAAGAGCAGCATGTAGCTCTAACTGCTGAGCCACCCCTCTGATCCTTCTCTGGTTATTTAAAAACTATTGTATGTGAAGGGCATAGTTGTGTGGGTAAGTGTGCCATGGGACACGTGTGGAGGTCATAGGACAACTTATGGGAGTTCTTTTTACCGCGTGGGACGCAGGATCAAATGATTATTAGGGTGGGGAGGAGTGGAGGAAGTTTAACAATGGCTTCTGCTTCCCTTTTTTCTGTCTTAATGTTTGTAAGAAATTCTAACATAGACCACAATGTCTATAATTTACACAAATAAACATTACTGAGTTGAAATAATTTCTAACAGGAATGGCAAGATGGCTCAGCAGGTAAAGGCCCTACCATGTGCTGTATAAATGTTATACTTTTATCTTTGTGCTTGACACCCTGATCTGGATTCCCAGGACCTGCACAGAGAGGAGTGGGAAATGACTTCAGAGGGTTATCCTCTGACCTCCACACTCTTCGATGTGGCATGAGCACACCCACATAAATACATACAAAAAAATAAATGTTTAAAAAAGTTTTAAAAAGAGTTCTAACAATGTCCACCAGTGGAATGAAGGTGGGTGCTGGGGGTCACAGTAGTTAGCCTCTCTGCTCCTAGAAATTAGGCCCTTCAGAGAGGTGAGTCATGACATGAACCCACATCGGGAGGTGGTCACCAACCAGTAGGAATTGAAAACAATAACTGTAACTGGTTGTTGGATTACTTTAGGGGAAATTGTAGGGTACAGATTGTGAACACATCATATTTATAGGACAGAAACTCTCTACTGATGTGCCAAGTACAGATACAACAGCCAGGGATTTGAGAATACTATCACAAAAATACAATCATAAAGCCTGTCACTACTTCATCATGAGGAATATATTCTCCAGAACAAGTTTCTCATAAAACTTAAATATTTTGCTATTTAGCCAAATTGGTATTAGCTTGTCAAGTACCTATTTACTGGGGCCAGGGATCAAACATGGGGCCTTGAGCATGCTAGGAAAGTTCTGTGCCATTGAAATATGCTAGCTCCTAACTACTATGCTTTAAAAATTGTTAGTGCAATTATAATGAAAACATGTCACAGAAATTCCTCAAAGAATTTCCCAAGTCCCCTTAAACTTACTACAGGTGTTGTTGTTATTGTTGTTTGTTTGTTTGTTTTTCGAGACAGGGTTTCTCTGTGTGTCCTAGCTGTCCTGAAACTCACTCTGTAGACCAGGCTGGCCTTGGACTCAGGGATCTTCCAGTTTCTACCTCCCAAGTGCTGGGACTAACATTCCATACCAAGCCTGTTGTTTTTCCCCCTCTTCTAATCTTTAAGACAGGGTTTCATGTAGCTTAGACTGTCCTTGAGCTCTGGACCCACCTGCCTCTAGTTCCCACGTGTTAGGGTTATAAGCATGCACCACCACACCCCACACAGTGTGTTCTATAAATTTTATATTTTTATCTTTGTGTCATGGCATAAAATAGCTGGGAAGCAGTAGGAGTTATCTAAAAAGATAAAACACCACCATTAGAGACTGGTCAGGAGGCACACCTCAGGTTGGATTTTTCCACAAGCAGTTATTCATGTGAGGATTTGAGTATGAGTAGTTTGGAGATGATGCCAAGACATTCCAAAAGAGAAAAGAAGGGAGAGAGATGGGAAGGAAGATGCACAGGGTGGGTGGATGTGTAGGTGGCATCTCTGGAGAGCCGGGGACTCTGGGAGACAGACAGTATGCTGCAGGCTTCAGCATTATCCCATGAGGCAGGGAAATGCTCATGCACGTTTCCATGTCATTTTCATTATTGATCCGAGGGACAGAAATCCTCTCATTTCTAACATGTATGTGGTCAGCGAGGACCCCTGGAGCCAGAGGAAGCTTGCAGACAAAATTCCATTTTTTACAGAGCTGTTTTTGGATGTACAAAACCTGTATCTAAATTTGTTTCAGTAAGTTTTGGTCCATTACTACTAGATAATTGTATTAGGTAGTTTTGATGATTTGATTTTATGGTTGTCTAAGAAAGGTGGCTGAGCAAGCCAAGGAGAACAAGCTAGCAAGTAGCATTCCTCCATGGTCTTGCTTCAATTCCTGCCTCTAGATTCCTACCTTGAGTTTCTGCCCTGCCTTTCTTGCATGACGGACCAAAAGCTATAAGCTGGAATGAATCATTTTCTCCCAAAGTTGCTTTTGGTTATGTTTATTACAGCAACAGAAAGCAAACCCAGATATTCCCAGCTGCCTCTCCAGAGGTGTTTTTCTTTTTTAAATGTGTGTGTGTGCATGTGTGTATTCCTATTCACATGTAAACATTGGCCTCAGTATCTTCACTCTCTACCTTATAAACAGGGTAAGGAAGGTCTCGGTGTTGAGTCCAGGGCTGGCTATAGCTTGTCCTACCAGTTAGTTTGCTCTGGGGATCCGGTTTCTGCTTCTGCCCACTGGAATTACATACGGGCGGGCGCCACAGTCATCAGGCTCTGGGATCCGGGCTCTGGGCTTTGTGCTTGCAGGGCAAGCACTTGTTTAGCCCCCTCTCCAGCCCCTTTCCAGTTTTATTGTGTTTACTGGATGATGAGCCCACATATATTCCTATGTCATCTACCGCTGGATGTCTGACCCTTGCTCAGATCTGACCATTTGGTTTCCAGTAATAACTCCACTCCAATCTCTGCTCCCTTGGACTTCTGTCATGGCTAAAAGTGCCACTATAGGCTTTTTGTAGGCATTGTGTTTCTTCTTTCACCTCTTGCCCTGAGGCCTAGAGCCTAGCATATACTTGACACCTCTCTGTCATACCCATAGCCCTGCCCCCTGTTTGTTTGAGCCATCATTTCACTTTGTAGCTCTGGCTGGGCTTTACCTAAGTAGCCCACATCTGGCCTTGAACTCATGATGCTCCTGCTCCTGCCTCCAGTGCTTGTGTAACAGGCATATGCTGTTACACTCAGCAAGAGATGGGACTGTCTTGACCTTCTTCCTAATCCTTCTCCTCGTTACTGTTTCTCTGGAGAATCTTAGCATCGCCTCCCCAAATACCCAAACAAAATACAGTTTCCTAGCTGTACTCTTTCTCATAACTCTCTACTTTCCTTTGGAGCAAGTCTGTGGACCAGTGGACCACAGCCTCTGGCTGCAACTGCCTTCCCTTAGACTTGGAGTCTTGAAGTCTCCCAAAGTCTCAAAGATGATCTTTAATCTCTCACAGAAACAGCCAATGCATCAACAGTTGAGTGCAGACAGTGCTAACCCAGATGCTCTGCATCACCAGAATTTGCTAGATTTATTGATTTGTTTTCAAGAGACCACAAAACTGACTTTCATCTGTTTGACCAAAACACCAAAATCTAGAGTAAAAACAGACAAAACAATTTGAACAAGGACAAGTTTAGAGATCTCATACTTCCTGATTTCAAACGTCTTTACAAAGAGGTAGCAATGAAAACCATGTGATTCTAGAGCAAGCATACAGACACACAAAGGAGACAGACCCGAGCCTAGAAATAGATCCTTACATACATGATCGAGTGCATTTCTAAAAAGGTGACAAGATGGATGATGAGAAAACAGTCTTTTCAGCAAATGGTGTTGGGAACATGATCACCACAAGAAAAGCTGCAGGAATTCTGCTTTATGCTGTATAAAAACAAACACAAATTGAGCCAAAGTCCTTAGAAGGGAACACAGAACTTCACGGCATATTTGGCAATGATTTTTTAGACTTGACACCAAAAGCAGAGGCAGCAAGATTACAGGCAGGTAAGTTAGACACAACATAAAAAGCCCCTGTGCATCTAAGGCTACAGTTAACATACTGAAAAGGGGACCAAGAAATGGGCAGGAATGCTGGCCAGCTGAAGCAAAGGGCCACACTTAGAGCAGGGAAAAAAGCCCTACAGTTCTTTGTGTGGTGCTGTGGCTTGAACCTAGGGCTTCACGTATTCTTGGCAAATGCTCTACCCCTGAGCTATATATCAGCAAGCTCCCCTGCCCCCAACTCCAACAATATGACACAAATACCAGTAAGTTGATTTTTTTTTTAGATTTATTTATTTAATATATGTGAGTACAGTTGTTGCTCTCTTCAGACACACCAGAAGAGGGTGTCAGATCCCATTACAGATGGTTGTGAGCCACCATGTAGTTGCTGGGGTTTGAACTCAGGACCTCTGGAAGAGCAGCCAGTGCTCTTAACCGCTGAGCCATCTCTCCAGCCCCCAGTAAGTTGATTTTTAAGATGGCCAAAAGATTTGGACATTTCTCCAAAGAAGACACACAACTGGAAAAATAATCACATAAAAAGAGCACCATCCCTAATCATCAGGGAATTGTAAATCAAAACCATTGTGGGTGGCTGCTTTCAATAACAAAACCAGCTACAAATAACAAGCGTTGGCAAGCACCCAGAGAAGCCGTGTCTGGGCACTGTTAGGGGAATGTAAAACCATGCAGCTGCCATGGAAAACAGTATGGAAGTTTTCAAAGTATTCAAAATAAAATGACCAGGGCTGGGAGATGGTGCAGTGTTTGTCCCAGAGGCCCCAGCACCTGTGTTTAGCTCTCTAGCCCCCGTGTGAAAGAGCCCAGTGGAGTAGCTTGTGCCTACAATCCCAGCACTGTGGATGCAGATGGGATGATTCTGGAGCTTATGGGCTAACTTAACTGGTGAGCTCCAGGTTCAGTGGGAGACGCCATCTTAAAAATTAAGGTGGCTACCTGGCATGGTCACTGCCCTCTATTCACAGCAGAGGCAGGTGGATCTCTGTGAGTTTGAGGCTAGCCTGGTCTACAAAGTGAGTTCCAAGACAGCCAGAGCTACACAGAGAAACCCTGTCTCAGAAAACAAATCCAAAAAGAAAAAAACTAAGGTGGAGAGGGAAGAAGACAGTTGATACTGTCTTCTGGCTTACACATTCACGCGCGCGCACACACTATTTGACTCAACAATTCTGCTTTCCAAAGTATCTGAAGGCAGATCTTGGTGTTTTGAACATCCATGCCAAAAGACAGGAACAACCCAAAAGTCCATCACTAGTTGTCTGCAGTCCCAGTACTTGGGAAACTGAAGCAAAATTGAACGTGGTGGTGCTCGCCTTTATAATCCCAGTACTCAAGAGGTGGAATTTACTTTGTAAATTCAGGCAAGTTTGGCCTACATAAAAAGTTTCAGGACAGCCAGAGCTACATAGTGAGGCCCCGTCTCAAACGACAACGACAACAACAACAACAACAACAACGACAACAACAACAACAACAACGACAACAACAACAACAACATGAAGCAGGAGGATCAGGAATTTAAGGTCATCTTCTAAGGCCAGCCTTGACCTTGTCTTTAAGAAATGGGGGGAAAAGGCAAGCAAGAATGAATAATATGGGGGTTGAAGAGATGGGTCAGTAGGAACACTGGTTACTCCTCCAGAAGATCTGGGTTCTATTCCCACCTCACAATCTCTTATAACTCCAGTCCCAGGGATCTGCCTTCTGCTGGCCTCCTCAGGCACCAGGTATGCACATGGTATATAGACATACATGCATGCAGAACATCCATACATATTAAAAATCAATAAATTAAAAAAGAATATTTAAAATAAAAATCTAAAGAAAAACATTAGCCTTAAAAAGGAACTTTTGATGTGTACCACGTTGTAGATAAAACTTGACACCAAGCTAAGCGAAATAAATTAATTACAAAGACCAATACTACACGATTTCACTTAAATGACATTTCTAGACTGGTCAAACCCATGGATGCTAAGAGCAGAATAGTGGGACCTTAGGAAGACAAAAATTAGTAGTTGTTTGATTCATAGAGAAGCAGAAAACCTTTTGGTGCAGAACCCCTCACACTGCAAACCCCAGTGAATGTCTTAAGTGCCTGCCACACCCTTAACTGTGCATTGTTCTGAACCACCTTGCTTTTCTGGTCAGTGCACTGCGGACAATGGATTAGACCTAATACAGTGGCTAGGAAAACTCTGCCCAATTTTGTACAAATGACCCAGTTTAATTTTTAGCTGCAAGAGACACAATGGAGACTGCGTAGAAGCCTTGGCTGAGAGGCCTAATCCTAGGGAAAACACAAACTGTCGGGTCACCAGATCTGCCTCAATATCTTAAGCAGTTATGGACCACGTTCTAGCCTTGAAGTTCGTACAGCTTGAGATGCCTCCTCCCTTCCTGCTCTGATTCTAACATACACCCGCATCTTCTCTGCCAACAAAAACACGTCTTTCCCTTGTTCCCAGGGACATCCTCCCATCCTGTCTTGTCAGCTCCATCAGACGGTGGAGCATGTTTTTCCACTGAAGAAAACAATAATAACCCATGTGATCAAGAAACAAAAGAGCTCCTAGCTGAGAATGGGGTGAAGGCCTGTGATCCCAGTATTTCTGAGATAGACACAAGGGGATCTATAGGGTACAGTGATACCTTGTCTAAACAACCAAACCGGAAAAAAAAAAGGAACTCCGTAAGGTTCAGTTTCTACTGCATTTCAGATTCTACACTCTGATTTTACTCACGAGATAGGAATTCTTTCATCTGCCAAGACGTCTTTGGTGATTTACAATACAAGACTTTTAGGGAACGTCCTGGAATTGCTGTAAAAATCAGTACAAATATGTCGTCCCAACCTCCTGCCTTGCTGATTGTCCTCAGTTCATTTAGTGACATCATAAAAAAAAAAGAAATCCTAGCAGGGTTCATCTGTCTCTCTCTTCAGTCGTTTTTATCGTTTTATGTTAATTTGAACGTGGGTGGTAAGGCACTCCAGCCTGTAGCTTAAACGATAGCTTCAGAGCTGTTTGGTAGCTCACACCTGCAATCCCAGCACTGGGGAATCTAAGGCAAGAGGAGATTCTCGCGAGTTCAAGGCCAATTTGGGCTACAGAATGAATTTGTCTCACTACTTCCAACCTTGTTCCTTCCCTTTAAAAATGGCTTTAACATAGAGCAAGCTTGCTGAGGAGGAAGTGCTAAAAGACGACATGGCTACGTAGATAAGTCACAGAAGATTGCTGTCTGAAATCTCTCCGGATTCAGACACTGGGAGGCTGTGACAGCTAGTTGCCTCAGAGAAGGCAAAGGAGCTATCCTCCCGGGGGACAGCTAGCCGCTACGACCACTTTTCGACCTGGGTATCAGGCGAGAGAACGTTTCAGCCAATTCTCGAAAAGATACTGGAATCATCACCGGTTGCTAGGCAGCCGTTTGTGATGTCATCTTTCAGCACCGGAAGTAGCGAGGCGCCGTGGAGTAGCGTGGAGGTTTGTGGGTGTCTGCAGTCGAGGTAAGCTAGTGGTCCGCCTGCCTTCGTAGCTGGTTGGGTTAGAAGCAGGCAGGGGCGTTTGGCTCCGGCTGCTAACCCGGAGCGGTGACCTTGAGGGTGGAGTTCGAGGTTTCCTTCTGGGTGGACTAGGCTTCACCCCTTCGTCCTGCTCAGGTGGGCGTGTTTCAGAGTTTTGGTTTCCGCCGCATTGTTCCGGCCTTTCTCACTACCCGCCCCTCCATCCCCACCCAACTCCTGTATCTAGTTGGCTGCAAAATCAGCATGAAAAGATTTATAGATAAGAGTGGACACTGTCCACGCCAACGGGGCTGTTCTGTCAGAAACGCCTTCCAGGAGTAACTTGAAGTGCCCTAGCAGTGTCCTCAGCGGGCCTTAAGAATGCCGGAAGCAGTAAGGCCTTTCTCATACAGTGCAGAGACAGATTCAATAAAGCAGGGGTTTTTGAAATTACATCTATTTGGAATTGATGGGGAGTTACTTTTGAGGAATCGACATATATTGGGGATTTCTTAAGAGCCCCTGCCTCCCCACTTAATTTGAGAGGTCTCATGTAGCCCAGCTGGCCTCAAATTCCTGATCCTCTTGTCCCTACCTCCCAGTGATGGGATACAGGCATTTGCCACCGGGCGTAGACAATTTTTTTTTTTTTCTTTTTCAAGATGGGTTACAGTATGTAGAGTAGTCTGACCTAAAACTTCTGGATATCCTGCTTAGTACTGAGACTACAGACTTCTGTCATAGAAATTTTTATACAGAATTGTTTATGTGGGAAAGAAATTCATATTTGGTTTTTATACTTTTTTCCAAGATGCTCTTTGTAAGGAAATCTTTGTCCAATTCCTGCTTGGTTGTTACCAACTTGTTTACTGTTATATCTGCCCCCCCCGCCCATTTCAGCAAGTCTACTGAATTACAAAACCTATGAAAATGTACACATTTTCAGCTTGTGAGCCAGTCATGTGGGGCTTTGTCTGGACCTTGTTTGAGTCTCTAGTTCCTTTTCTGTCGTCAACTTTAGGTTCCACTAACACTTAATGCTTGTCCCTGCACAGTGTGCCATATCTTTGTGTGTTTGTCTCTGTTGTTCTCTTTGCCTAGAGATAG
Organism: Uromys caudimaculatus; assembly: GCA_028551405.1. NCBI lineage: Eukaryota > Metazoa > Chordata > Mammalia > Rodentia > Muridae > Uromys > Uromys caudimaculatus. The sequence continues at coordinate 43,953,821 of CM052702.1, read as the reverse complement.
CTTCCTAATTCCATCTTCTGGTTCTTGTTGCTCAAATAGGCTGCCTGTTCCTATCAAATTAATCAAGTGTATAAGACTCACTCACGCCCATCCCATCTCCAGAACACTTTCCTTCATCTGGTACTAAGGGTTTGTATTTCCATAATACTCTACAGGCAAATCATACCCCACTAATTATAATTATTTCTGGGTCTTCTATGAGATTGGAAGCTTTTGAAAGGTGGACATATGTGTTAGCTCTTGATTTCCAGTGCTAGAATAGCATGAAGCACATAGTAGGCATGAAATAATCTTGATTGAATGAATGAGTGAGCCCCCAAACAATATCGTGTAGTGGTTAAGGAACTATTGTTTGGAAAGAGTTCAGATTCTAACTCTGGCACACAGAGTCTTGGTTGCTTGACATGGTACTTATTTGTCTATTCCTTAATTTTCCATAGTGAAGGCCAGACATTGTAAATGAGACATTTAGCATAGTGCCCATCCTGTAGAATGTTTTAAAGAAATTTTACATTTTTATTTTGTGTATGAGTGTTTTGCCTGCATGTATGACTGTGTACCATGTGCATGCAGGGCCCATGGGGGCCAGAAGAGGGTGTTGGATCCTCTTGGAACTGGAGCTACAGACAGTTGTTAGCTGCCATATGGGTGCTGGGAATTGGACCTGGCTCCTCTGGAAGGGCAGTAAGTGCTCTTAACACTAAGCCATCTCTCCAGTAGTATGTCCCCCCAATGTAGTATGTTCTTAATAAGTTGTGCTGAACACCTGGGATCCTAAGATATAACACCAGGCCAGCTGCGGGGTCTCCATGGACCTTTCTTCCATGTTTCTTGAATAGGGATACAGTGGGAAGTGTGTTCCCAAAGTTATGAGAAAATGACAACTCCATTAGCCTCCGAGGAGATTGGACCTGGAATCTAAGATTTAGGTTTCTAGGAAGAAGAGAAGGATAACATCAGAGTACCATGTTTAGGATAACTTACCCAGGAGCCATACTGCATTCTTGAAGGGTGTGTGTGTGAATAAAGGTGCCTGCATGTGTGTCTGGGGAGTGAGAAGGATGACCAGTGGGGCCAGTTCTGTGAATAAGTAACCTCTGAGGAATTAGAAGCTGACAGTCTTGTTTTTTGTTTTTTGTTTTTTTGAGACAGGGTTTCTCTATATAGCCCTGGCTGTCCTGGAACTCACTCTGTAGACCAGGCTGGCCTTGAACTCAGAAATCCACCTGCCTCTGCCTCCCAAGCGCTGGGATTAAAGGTGTGCGCCACCACTGCCCGGCGAAGCTGACAGTCTTAAGTTCAAGTCTGTGTTGGACATTAGTTCACAGTCACTTGTGCTTGTGTAACTTTAAGTTAATTGGAAATTCAGTTCCTTACTTGTGTTAATAGTCCTTCAGAAGCTCTTCAGTTCCAGTGCGGCTTGAAGGTTTACTACATTTTCATTGTTGCAGAAAATTCTTGTGCTAACAATGCTTCAAGATAGATTTCTGGCCTCTTGTCATTTGCCCAGATCATTCAAGTTCCCTAATGTGATGGTTTGTATATGACTGGCCCAGGGAGTGGCACTAATAGGAGGTGTGACCTTGTTGGAGTAGGTGTGGCTTTGTTGGAGTAGGTGTATCACTGTAGGTGTGTACTTTAAGACCCTTGCTGTCTAGAAGCCAGTCTTTTCCTAGCTGCCTTCAGAACAGAGGTAGAACTCTCAGCTCCTCCAGCCCCGTGTCTGCCTGGATGCTGCCATGCTCCCACCTTGATAATAATGGACTGAACCTAATTAATTAGCCAGCCCTAATTAAATGTTGTCCTTATAAGAGTTGCCTTGGTTATGCTGTCTCTTCACAGCAATGGAAACACTAACTAAAACACCTAGGAATCAAAAATATCTGGGCAATGGTGGTGGTACATGACTTTAATCCCAGCAGGAGGCAGAGGCAGATGAAGTTTTGAGTTTGAGGATAGCCTTTTCTATAGAGCCAGTTCCAGGACAGCCAAGGCTATACAAAGAAACTCTGTCTGGGAAAAGAAAAACAAACACACAAACCAACCAACAAACCAGAATTAATCGGGGAGTAGTATCCAGTGGTGTAGTCAGTAAATGGGTCATTGCAGAGGGGAGGGAATGGTAGAATGAACTGCTCTGTTTTGGGGCATTCTACTTTAAGGAACCGTGTGCCCTGTCCATCTGAAGCACTCAGGAGGCAGAGGCAGGTGGGTCTCTGAGTTTAAAACCATCCTGGCCTATATAATAAGTTCTAGTCCAGCCAGAGGTACATAGTGAGACCCTGTCTGAAGGAACCCAAGAAGGAGAAGGAAGTAAAGAAAAGGCGGAAAACCTTGACAACTTTGGTAGGACTACCATCTGATTAGTTATCTGCCAACATTTATTGTGAGCGTGCTGATTTTTGTAGGCTTGTTGTGTGCTAAGTAGTAAATTCTGGAAGTAACAGTGCTAAGGTAGGCATGATATCTGCTGTCGTGATGCTTGCAGTTTATGGACTTTTACTGGAGGGTCTGGCTAAGGTTCAGGAACACTCATCCTTCTATGTTCTTGTATTCTATAGGCATAAATTCCTACAAACTGTGTCTGGAGGCTCAAATGGGCCAACCTGCTGTTTAAGGTTTGTTGAGTAAGCATTGTGCAGTAACTGCATCAGCTTCTGAGGAAGCAGGACGTCGGAACATCACAACTTAAGAACTTGAGGGAATGTGTATATATTTATGACAGAGGGAGTGCTGTTTCCATTGTCTTGCCATGTTCCTAGCTGTTCATTGGATCCTCTCTTCCTGCTCAGAAGCTGCACTGTCTGCTGACTTCTTTGTCAATCATAAGACTTGTTTCTCAATACCCAGTGAGGACATGCTTCATTTTCCTGTCCATTGCCTGCCTACCCATCAGTTTGTAGCAGGTCCAACAGGTGCCCCGTGGAGCATAGTGTTATAAATGGGGTCTGCCTGTAGTACCAGCACCAGTGGGCCTGAGTTTAGGATCTTAGGTGAGCAGCTGACTTTATACTCATATCATCTCCTCTCGGAGACCTGTTGCATTGTCTTTTGGACTTTCTGGCTTCTGTTTTAATAGCAGCTTCTGCATTAGTCTCTGACTCTAGCTTCCTGCACTCCTTTGCCTACATGTAGCTAGGTATTCTTGGGCTCCTGTTGTTTCATCGTACTCGGACATGTAAAACTTGGCTTTGTCTCCTGCCGATTATGTTGAAGCTTAGCCTCTCATCCTGGTGTTCTTTCCTTACTTTTGCCCTTTTTTTTGAGTGACTCTTGAGGCAGCGTATCTGCTGCAGCCAAGTCTGCCTTCTCCTGACTCATGCTCACCTTGTGGAAGTCTGTGTTGTCACTGTGCTCTTTAACCTGAGATTCCTGTTTCAGTCCTTCCTGCTCAGTCCCCTTGGCTTCTGGCCTTCTCTGGCCTGGTGGTTTTGGAGGCCTTTTCAGACTGACAGAGAACTTTGAACTGAAGTGGTAAATTGTTAATCTGCTCTGAACTCCCCATTGGCGGCACAGGCTTCTTGCTACCACCAGCTAAAATGCTCTGGATTCGTGAATATAAGACACACACACACACACACACACACACACACACACACACACAGACACACACAAAGACACACACACAGACACACACACAGACACACACACACACACACACACACACACACACACACACACACACACACACACACACACACACAGCCTTATGTTTACTATGCCCCTGGGATGCTTTCTCTCCTGCTCCCTCAAGTCTCTCTCTCTCTCTGTTTCTCTGGATTCTAAAAACTCCTCTCTCCTGCTCCCTTGCCTGGGAAATCTAAAGTCCCATCTCTGTCTCCCTGCCCAGACATTGGCTACAGGCAACTTTATTTCACCAATCAAAGCCGACTGGCTGCAGGGACCCCTAGCGTCTTTCAAGCAGATGTGCTGATTCCCATGTAATTTTGGGAGTCAAATTAACAGAGATAGCATTTAGAACCAATCTGCAACATCGAACCTCCTTGGCCTGCACGTGCTCACACTAATCAATCTCTGGGGATGTGCACCTCTGGCTCTGCCTTGCACCCTCTTGTCTTTGCAGATGATAACAATATTCTCATTTTTGAGAATATGGTTTCTTTGTTCTTTGTTTCTGAATACAGCAATTGTGCAGAAGGCATGTATGCTGCTTGGGTAGGAGGCAAGATATCCCCTGAGGTATTAGAGCATTGATAAGGTTCTAGAGCAGTGGTTCTCAACCTGTGGGTCTTGATCTCTTGATCCCTTTTGGGGTCAGACAACCCTTTCACAGGGGTCACATATCAGATAGTCTGCATACCAGACATTTACATTGTAACTCATCACAGTAGCAAAATTACAGTTATGAAGTAGCATGAGAATAACTTTATGGTTGGGGTCACCACAGAATAAGGAACTGTAAAGGATTGCAGCGTCAGGAGGTTGAGAAACCTCTGGTCTAGAGGGTAGAGAAACATCCTGAAGACCTACTAGCCTTATCATGATTTTCTCTTCTTTCCTGGGTCACCTGTCCTTTTTCTTTGCTTCAACTTCTCTCGATATGTTCAGTTCATTCTTCTGAGCTTTCTACTTGTGTATCTCAGCTTGACTCTTGGATCTTCCACAAGCCAAGTCAGTTAATTGTGTTTTGGTGTAAAATTCAGGGCTGGGGATTTAGCTAAGTGGTGGAGGGCTTGTTTAGCAAGGGCAGGGCCCTGGGTTTGGTCCCCAGTACACACACACATGAAATTGCTTCTTCATCTCTTTTTAAAAGAAAAAATATTTATCTGTATTTTTTTAAATTCTGTGTATGTATGTATGGGGGAGGGTGGTGTGTACATGTGAATGCAGATATCACAGAGGCCAGAAGTGCTGGACCCCTGGAGCTAGGATTACAGGTGCTTGCAAACTTAGTGTCTCTCCAAGAGCAGTATATACTGTTAACCTGTGAGCCATCTCTGTACTTTCTTCACCTCTTCCTATAAATCCTTCAGTTTGTTTAATGGCATCTTCCACATTAGAACTGTAGCCCCCTTCCCTCCCTTTTTATGTTTTTTGAAATAGACTCTCATGTAGCCCTGGCTGTCCTGGAACTTGTTATATATACAAGTCTGGCCTTAAACTCACAGAGATCTGCCTGCCTTTGCCTCCTTCATGCTGGGGTTAAAGTCATGCATGATGTCTGACCAAATTAGAAATATTTTGTTTGATATCTCTTTACTCCTTTGTTATTTTCCAAATGTTATCAGAAGATAAGTGTATTTTCTAGATTCCTCTTCCTCCTTTCCCTGTTTTTGAGATAGGGTCTTACAGTGTAGTCTTGGCTGGCCTGGAACTTGGTATGTCAGAGACAGAGATCTTAGATCTCTCAGAATTGGAGACCAGCTTTGTCTGAGTGGTTCCAAGCTAGCCAGTGCTGACAGGAGAAGAGAGAAAGAGCAGAGCTGGAGAGACCGACTGGCAGTCAGCACTTTGGGCCTGTGTGGTGGTTGTAAGGGCCATAGCATTAGGTCCAGGGATTTTGACGTCCTTTTCTGGCTTCTGCAGGTATTGTGTGCGTGTGGTGCACACACTGACAAACACACATTCTCTCAGATAAAATAAGGGCTAGAAATGTAGTTCAGTGGGCCAACACTTGCCTAACGTGCAAAGCCCTGACTTCAGTTAACTCCCCCACCTCCAACCAGCAACAACAAAAAGAGTGTGAGAGGGAAGCCATTTTTCTTGGTCCCACATCTTTGTTGTTCAGTTCTTGGTTCTCTGTCACAGCCCAGACCCTCAAATATACCTCTTTCTTCATGAGACCCTTTTTAATACTCTCAAGGGCCAGTGCTGTCACCGGGCTAATGTCATGTTTGGTTACTCTCATAATGTGCTTGTATCTTACTGCAGTAACTAGTGTATGCATTGTCTGCTCACACCCTACTCCAGGCTCTTCAGCTTCCAGGGACAGTTCTTACACTCTCTTCTGAGGGACACTCTGCATTTAACCTAATGCCCATAGGATATCAACAAATGTGTAAAGAGTGTTTGAGTGCTTAGCATGATTGGTAAATACCTGCATTATCTCATTAATTCTCAGCAGCCTCCCGAGGCCTGTCATTATCACAACTTTATAGGTGAGGAAGTTGAGACTAGGGATATGAAGTCACCTGTCTCAGTGACTGTCCTCAAAGTCAGGTGTGTGGTGAGGCTGGGCGTGGCCTCAGTGATTTGGTTTTCAGTGATTCTGTTTTGTTTTTAGAGCCAAGATGAGGGTGTGCTGGTTGGTGAGACAGGACAGCCGGCACCAGCGAATCAAACTTCCCCATTTGGAAGCTGTTGTGATTGGTCGAAGCCCAGAGACCAAGATCACAGATAAGAAATGTTCCCGACATCAAGGTAACTGGTCATAGCAATGTGAGGATGACTGAGTTGAGTTATGGAGGATAATGATAACCAGAGAAACGCATTTCCTGGTGTTCGTGCTGAAAAGCCTAGTGTATTCAAAAAACAAGGCTCCTAAGTTGTGTTCTTTTATCTGACACCTGGGCTGGGTCATTCTGGAGTCTGACTTCACAGTGCAATAACATATAAGGCAAGTTCAGGTGAGGGATGGGTGGCTGACATCTTGTTACACTGGGATGGCAGGATTGAGTCTTGTACTCTGCTGTGTGCAGTAATTATGCATTGAGCAGAAAGACAAGTAAATTCTGGAATCTCCACTCTGAAACCCTGTTTGAGTCACAGTGGGGTGGTGTTAGCCTTTACACACTGCCTCACACAGAGGGTAGGTCTGTGTAAGCATGTGGCATGCAGCTGTTTTTCAAATGGTTTATGGGAAAAGCTAAAAGGGAAACACGCACACACACAAAATTTCCTGCAAATTGCAGGCATGCTCAGTGTAAATCCTAAGGTTCTGGATTTAGAGTTGGTTCTGCAGTGCTTTCTTGAACATTCTTTCCATTCCTTCAGGCTAGCTTGAACTTCTGTTTTCCAAGATCATATCTTTTTACCTCTTTCTCACTTGATGGTAATATTCCCTGCCTTGAAGCTCATGCTAGAGAAGCCCTCTCAAGTCCTCTACTACTTTAGTTTCAGCCCCAACTCTTGGTAGGTTTTTTTCTTCTCCCCAGTAGTACAATCTTAATTAATCATGAGCTAGGAGCTTTTCTCCTGTTGGCAGTCTGTGATCCCGAGCTGGCTAGGGGTCTGTAGGGTTCATGAAAGCTGTGTCACAGCTGTTGCCCGCCTGCCTTCCTTCCTTCCTTCCTTCCTTCCTTCCTTCCTTCCTTCCTTCCTTCCTTCCTTCCTTCCTTCCTTCCTTCCTTCCTTTCTTTCTTTCTCTTTTTGTGAGACTCAATATGTAGCCTTGGCTGTCCTGGGACTCACTATATGGGCCAGGCTGGTCTCTAACTTGCAGAGATCCACTTGCTTCTGCCTCTTAAGTGCTAGAATTTAAAGGTGTGTGCTACCGCAACCAGCTTCAAAGAGTTAAAGATACTGAGCATTTGTTTTTCTGATTTATTTTTATTATTTTTAACATTATACATATGTCTGTGTGGGTATATTTGACTTCAGTTCCCTGTGGAGGCCAGAGACATCAGATTCCTCTGGAACTGGGTCCAAGGTGGTAATGAGCTGTCCAGTGCTGGGAACCAAACTTAGGTTCTCTGGAAAAGGCAGCAGCAAGTAAGTACTATTAGCCAGTGAGTCATCTTTCCAACCTCCACTCCCCTCAGCACCCCAGGTTTTCAGCCAGAATATTAGCAGTAGGTAACAGAATACATGCACTAATATAATTTGTGTGTGTGTGTGTGTGTTTGTGTGTGTGAGCGCATGTGTGCACATTGGGTTGAGATATTTTTTTGGTTTTTCGAGACAGGGTTTCTCTGTGTAGCCCTGGCTGTCCTGGAACTCACTCTGTAGACCAGGCTGGCCTCGAACTCAGAAATCCACCTGCCTCTGCCTCCCAAGTGCTGGGATTAAAGGCATGCGCCACCACTGCCCGGCTTGGTTGAGATATTTCTACACATTCTAGACTGACCTCACATACTGGCTAGGCAGTGAACTGATCTTGACCCTACTTCCCAAGTCTGGGATTACCACCATGCTCAGCTTACTGATGGACATTTTATGGGAGGGTTTGAAGCCATTAGAAATTGGTGAGATTTGTAGGCCCAGGCACAAGCAGAACAGGTTCAGCTGGGAACTGCCTGCAGCAGTCAAGCTTTGTCGTCCTTTAGGGACAGCAGAGTTTCCAGTTTTGGTCACATCTGTGTTTAATGTTTTCTTATTTCTTTCAGTACAGTTGAAGGCAGAGTGTAACAAGGGATATGTCAAAGTAAAGCAGGTACGTGTGTTCGTGACTTGTCTTTCCACTTTTATACTTGATAGTTTCCTTAGGATGTTGTTTTAGACTGTGTCAGCTAATGAACGCTCCTCTGTCATGGGGAAGTGATGGAGTGAATGAGAGGCAGGTAGAGAAAGCAGTTAATGGAGTAACATCTCTATCACCAATGGCATTATTGCTATTATACTTACATTATGATGGTGTATCCACAGATGGGGGTTAACCCCACCAGCATTGACTCGGTCGTCATTGGGAAGGACCACGAGGTGAAGCTGCTGCCTGGTCAGGTTCTCCACATGGTGAATGAACTTTATCCATACATTGTAGAGTTTGAGGAAGTGGCAGAGAGCCCTAACCTAATGCAAAGGAAGAGAAAGAGGTCAGACTGTGACAGTGAGGAGATGGAAGCTGAGTCTGGGACAGGGCTGGCACCTGGGAGCAACCCCAGCCAGTGCTCTGTGCCCCCTAAGAAGGGCAAGGATGGAGCCACTAAAGAGGTGAGACCAGTGTGATTGAAAGATGATGTGGAGATGAACTGAGATAATGACTGCTTAATTGTTTTGTACACTGTAAATTGTTTTGTACACTGTGAGGTGGTATTAATCTAATGAGGGTTTTTAACCAAGATGAAAGAGTCACTTGTTTGTGGCCTGAAAATCACTTGGTGAATGTCCCTTTAGATGCTTTTCTATTGAGTTCCTGAGGTAAACCACTTGAAGAAAGACAGGGCAGTCAGTAATGACAGTGTGCCACACCCTGTCTGGCTTAGTGAGGGAATGAAAAGACACACACATACAGAATTGGGTGGGCTGTGCTCTCAATGGAGATGCGGCACCACCAACAGCCTGGGAACAGCATGATTATTCTACAGATCTGAACTGAGGAGATGGAGGACACAGGTTTAGCTAATATTGGTAGGAGGTCTCTGTAAGGGAGTGGTCTCAGGCGTAAGCATTTTGGAGGAGGAGCTATGGTTGATGGTTTCCGTGTACACTGCATGGCCAGCCATTTGTAAACACTGGCACTTGGACCAGAGGTTTGCCATCCCTCTGGGCCTTATCTGGGGAATCCATCAAGGCACTGAGGTCCTTGCGGTGACTGCTCCTGGCAACAGCACACACTCATCCAGGACTTCATCCACTCCTTACACGTCTACTCCTGTCATAGCGTAATTAATGTTTAATACTAAAATGGGCCATTTGCTTGTCTACCTATCGGTTAATAGTGAAGCCTTCACAGATAATGTTTGTCACATGCTGATGTCAAAGGAGGGACTTGGCTAGGCTGCAGCGGGGGTGTAAACAGGCAAGGAGGCTGATTTGTACTCTGGACGTTTTGGCTTTGTGGAACTTTTCCTGGGGAGATGTGAACGGATGTCTCTCCACCCCAGATACTGCACTAATGACAGACCAACCATTCCACCCAAGTCTAAGTTGGTGAACCAGTGAGTTTCATTGTGGTTATAGGAGCATGGGCAACTTAAGTGTGACTACCCCATCAGAGAGGAGTCTCCTTCTCCAGCAGCTGGTAGCTGCTGTGTGCCCTCCCTCCTCATCCCCCAGCAAGTGAATATTTGGCCCAGTCCTGTTACAGTCTTATTCAGGTAATCACAGCTGCTCCTATTCAGGATAACAATCCTTGAACACTGGACAAAGTTCCATGGTAGGCCTCCACCTTACACCCAGTTCTAGATGTAGAAGACAGTGGGGAAGCTTGTGGTCCTAAAGGGCAATGGGCTGAAATCTAGTGTAATTCTCAAAAATTAACCTTACTTCCATGTTTTATCATGGACTTTGCTGATAAGTAGTACTAGCTACATTTAATTATTGGCATTTACATTTACATTGTTTTTTTTATTTAGGAATCTCTGGGCCACTGGAGTCAAGGCTTGAAGATGTCTATGAAAGACCCCAAAATGCAGGTCAGAATAAAATTGTATACATTTAGTGTCTGTTACGTAGTACGTGACCATGCTACAAAAGCCGTAATTATAAATGAAGCCAAAGGATGTCAGTTCTTCCTAGTGGGATTCTGTTTACTGCACTTTTCTGTGAGTACAAGTATCACTTAATATTACATTTCTTGGTCTCCTCTCTAAATGTTATACTGTACCCACACTTAATACCTGTTTCAGGCATACATTATAGGATAGGAGCCATGTATATGAAAATTTCCCGATTTGGGATCACCTTGCTTAGTATTGTGATTTTATTTTTCTTTTGAAGAATTTTGTGATTTATTTTAATGTGAAGGGTGTTTTGCCTGTGTATATGTCTGTGCACCATGTATGTGTCTGGTGCCTGAGGATGCCAGAAGAGTCCCCTGGGACTACAGCTGATGTGGACCATTGTGTGGATATTGGGAGTCAAACCTGGATCCTCTGGAAGAGCAGCCAGTGCTCTTAAGATCATCTCTCC
>CM052702.1:43903924-43942972 GCA_028551405.1 Uromys caudimaculatus | reverse complement strand
GATACATAGCACATTATCCACTCATTGTTGATGGACACGAGTCACGAAAGAGCATGTAAGCTGTTTCTAGCCTGAGCTCTCATAGTTTTTTCTTTTTTTGTTGTACATAAGTGCATAGATTGTAATTGATAGTCAAAGTGTTAAACCCTAAGTGAAACGCCACAGTCTCAGAATGGCCATTTTAAGTATAAAAGTTCACTGAGATGTACAGCACTGGTACTGGGCATGTGTGTGTGTGAGTAGCTACCTTAATCTCTGCGCTGGTTTTGTTTTTGTTTTGAGTTTGTTAAAGTGGTTTTGTAAAAAGTAACTGGAGGTTACTCTCTTCTTGAGATGAATATACTGTCTGCTTTGCCTCTTTTTACCTTTGGGTGCTATTAGGAGAGACTGTGGACTGGCAAGATGGCTGGGTGGGTAAGGGTGCTTGCTGCCAAGGCTGATTACTTGAGTTCAGTCCCTGGAGTCAACATGGCAGAAGGATGGAACAAACTCCTTAAGTTGTCCTATGGTCTCCCCAAATAAATAATAAATGTTTAACAAAAAGAAATTTTGCTAACCTGAGTACCACGGTGCTCAGCTGATGTCTCTTCCCTTGTGCTCTCTGCTAGGTTTACAAAGATGATGAGGTGGTGGTAATTAAGGATAAATACCCCAAGGCCCGGCACCACTGGCTGGTCTTACCATGGGCTTCCATTTCCAGTCTGAAGGTTGTGACCAGTGAACACCTAGAGCTTCTCAAACATATGCATGCTGTGGGGGAAAGGATGATAGCAGAGTTTGCTGGATCCAGCAAACTGCGATTCCGATTGGGTTACCATGCCATTCCCAGCATGAGGTAAGCCTCGGGGTGCAGCGGTGCACACTGGTTTGGTCTGGATGAGCAGCTTGGACTTGTGTCTGAGCAGTTTTAAGGCCCAGGGGAGTGGATGAGATGTTTCTGAGGCAGGTGGGCCAAATCTTGTACTTGTCTACTGTGCCTGTGAGCCCAAGTTCCTGCTTCTGCATGGGATTCAGCCCCTGGAGGGTTTTCTCTCTCAGAGTTTAAGCATTTTAACATGCAAGCTTGATGAAGTAGCTTCACTGCCTTAGATGAGGACTCAGTGGTTGTGACTTGTTGGCATTCTTGGAGTTGCCTGTAATAAATAACTAAATGATTAAGGACCATTGCTCTAAAGGAAACAAAGCATCATAGACTTCTGTAGATATAAGCTCAGGGTAGCACAGTCTCAAATAAAATGAGGGGAAAATGTGGGGTTTGTTCTTCATTGGCTTAGTTGCAGAAGAATTTGGGGCAAAATGGTTGTTTTTCTCCCCACAGAGTGCATGCAGGACTCCTTCAGTTTATTTGGCCCAAGCAATAAGATAATGCATGGGCTATATCTCTGGGGTATGCCTCAGTCCCAACTTTAAAAACCCTATACTATAATAAACAACATAAAACTTAGATTTTACGGTTTTTATTTTTTTTGACTCTTGTCACATCAGCTTCCTGAGGCTGGTGCTACAGGTGTTTTCTACTCCAGATAACCACTTGAATATTTTTGAGATTTATTTTTATTTTATGTGTATGGATGTTTTGCCTGCATATATATTTATTATATGCGTGCTTGGTGCCCATGGAGGCCAGAAGGGGGTGTGGGATCCCTTGGAACTGGAGTTAGAGATGGTTGATAACTGCCATGTGGGTGCTGGGAATCGAACCTGGGTCCTCTGGAGGAGCAACTCCTGCTCTTAACTGCTGAGACATCTCTGCAGCCCCTTAGCTAGCCATTTTAAGATGTGTCGTCCATTGGCATTAAGCATACTTTTATTTTTCCATTTTTATCTTTGTTTATTTACTTATTTTGAGATAGGGCTCCAGGTAGCCAAGGTTGCCCATGTGTTCCTGATCCTCCTGCTTCTGTCTCCCAAATGCTGGGGTTATAGGAATGTGCCACGGTGCCTGGTTTATGCAAGGTTCGGATCATGCAGGCTGGGTAAGCACTGTCTTAACTGAGTGACATCTCCAGCCTGATGATGGAATTTTCTAATAAATATAGTAGAAAGAAACATGAGAGAGTGAGACACTTTCTAAAACAAATAAAACCAACAAAGGAGAATGTAACAAGTTTTCCTACTGTAAAGCAATATTTTTAATTTTAAAGAAATACAATGTAAAATGTGAAGTAGAACAAAGACCTTCCACCACTGACTAAAAGGTAGACTTATTTGAGTGTCACCTGTTTTTGCTAATGTGTTCTTTTTCAGCCTCAGGATTCACACTTACTTTTCATCTGCCCTCAGGCTCCATAGTCTGAGTCCCTGATCTTCATACCTTTGATGAGTACTAGTTGTCTGTAGGACGTCTGTCTTGTCTTTTTCTTTTTCTTTTCTTTCTTTTTTTTTGAGGCTGGGTTTCTTTGAGGTCCAGGCTGGCCCTGTACTCACTACATGGTTTAGGCTAGTCTTCAATCTATGATCCTTTTGCTTTCTTCTCAGTGCTGGGCTTAGGTGTGTTTCTTATCCCTGGCGGGAGATCTTGAGTGTAGGTACGTGTGACATCTGTGAAGTGTCCTCATCCTGTCAGAAGTGTGTGCCGTTGAGATAACTTGTGACCTTTGTTATTTTGTCAAGACTGTTTCTATCCTGCCACTCAAATTTAGACCCATCATTTTATTATCTATTGGTGATTTTATTTTATTTTTATTTTTCATTTAATTGTTTGAGACAGGCTTCAGTCTGTCTCCAGGTCAGCCTAGATCTTGCTGTTTTGCTCAGGTGGACCTTGATCTCAGAGTTGTTGTCCTGCTTCAGACTGCTGCCCACACTCAGCTGGATTGGTGGCTGCTTGCCTGCATTGTGGTTACTGCACTCTTTCATGCCTCTCCCGTCTAATGTGTGAACTGTACTGTTGTGTGCAGAACTTCTTTGTTTCCAGTATTGCTTGTGGAAGCTCTGTACATTCTAATTCAGTACTTTTATTTTTTTGCTGTTTAAATTGTTTTCATCTTTGGTCACTGGAAGCTTCTTTAGATTAGTTCTTTGTCACTTGTTGCCACCAACATCTTTTAAGATTTACGTTATTTTCTGTTCCTACATGGTATCCCAGGCTCATCTTCTCCAGAGAGACCTAGGTACTCCCAAGTTTCTATAATTCTAAGAGTGGTTGATTTTAGGGTGTTTTTGCTTCTACGTCCTCTTAGCAGGTAGAGCCAGGAAGTAACACACAAATCCTAAGCCCTCTCCCCATCTCTGGTTTGTGTTCATGAGTGTAGATGGGAAGTGTGATTCCTGCTAGTTCTCCTTCCAGACTCGACCCAGCTTAGCCTCCAGGACGTGCTGGTGCCTTCCTCCCAGTCCATCTCCACAGTCCATCTTCAGTGGAAAGGCATTTACTACTGTATTTGTGGAAAGCCTCCCCTCCCCTTTTAGCTTTATAGTATCTAGCCAAAATACTGTTTTCAAAGCTAGATTTTTCTCATTCTCTTTAATATGGCTCCCTTCATTTTTTATCCATTTATTACTGCTCATATTCCATTTTGGATTCGGCACACATACTGGTGGCTTTTGATTATTAATGGGACAAAGTGAAATACCACTAATTCCAAAAATAAAAATTATACAAAAAGGCATTCTATTTAGTTTAACAAAGTAAAACTACTTGTGCTCGTGTGTGTGTGTGTGTGTGTGTGTGTGTGTGTGTGTGTGTGTGTGTGTATGTGTGTATGTATACATGTGTGTTTATGCTTGTGTACATGCATGTGGAGGTCAGAGGTCAGAGGTAAATGCCAAGTATCGTTCCCCTCAGGTGCATCCACCTTTTTTTTTTTTTTTTTTTTTTTGAGACGGACTCTCACTGACCTGGGACTTGTTGATTAGGTTATGCTGGCCAGCTAACCCCAGGAATCCACCTGTCTCCACCTCCCTAGTGTTGGATTTCAAGCACATGACACCATGACTGGCTTTTTTTTATATACATATATGGGTTTTAGGGATCAAGCCTCAGATTCTCATGCTCCAGGGCAAGCACATTATCAACAGAGCTATCAGCTCAGCCCAGACATCTCAGCAAGTGGCACTGCCCAAATGTGCTCCCACGAAGTACGTTTTGCTAGTTTTATTCCACAACATGGCCAAAATTGGGCTGTTTGTCATCATCTCTGCTGCAGCTCTAGTGTAAGTTGTGCTGGTTTCTGGCATTGACTGTTGCAGTAACCTGGTATCAGGACCCCTTATGTCCTACCTTACATGCTCTCCACCCCTTTCTCCCCACAGCCAGAGTGGTCTTTTAAAGGTACAAGTGGGATAATCTCTGCCAGCAGTTCCTTGATGTAGTCAGAACAGAACTGCGCTCTTACCGGCCTCTAAGACCCATTATGATCTGGCTCCTGCTGAGTTCCTGCTTCTTGGCTCTCGTAATTCTGGCCATCACTGTGGCCACCTTGCCTTCTTTGTGGTCCACATTTGCACAAAGCTGCTTCTCGAGAATCTCAGGATTTTGAATTCAGCCTCTGAAGACACAATTGCCTGAGCTGTTCCTTCATTGGGCAGAGGCCTTCTCTGGGCACTGTTAACTACTCTAGCTCTAGTGTTTGGATTAGACTGGGTAAGGGTAGGGTCCAGGTCACCGTTCCATTTCTCTTTTATATAATGGATTTCATTATGACATTTCCATACATGTGTGCAGTGTATATTGATTATATCCTGTTGTTCTTGTCCCCCTCTGTCCTCCCAACCAGTTTCCTTTCTATTCCTTTCCTTTCTGAGACAGGTTCTCACTGTTTAGCCCAGGCTGGCCTTAAATTCAGAATCCTCCTGCTTTAACTTCCCAAGTGCTAGGATTTCAGGTATGTGCCAGCATGCATGGCATGTTCTTTTTTTTTTTTTTATTCTTTGAGTTTTTCTTATTTTTTTCTTCATTAGAATTAATTATTCTAAATGCAAGCCGGGCAGTGGTGGCGCACGCCTTTAATCCCAGTACTTGGGAGGCAGAGGCAGGTGGATTTCTGAGTTCGAGGTCAGCCTGGTCTACAGAGTGAGTTCCAGGACAGCCAGGGCTACACAGAGAAACCCTGTCTTGAAAAACCAAAAAAAAAAAAAAAAAAAAAAAAAAAAGAATTAATTATTCTAAATGCAAAGTCCTTTCCTATATTATTCACTATGAAATTCCTAGTGCTTGGTTTAATTAGATACTTACTAAGCATTAAGTATTCGTGTGGGGGGGCAATTTTTCCCTTAATTATTTTTCTCCCTTAATTATTTTTGTATTTATGAATTTATTTGAGACAGTCTCTTTCACTGTTGCTTTCTTATTTATTTATTTATTTAAGACAGCATCTCACTATCGCCTTTCCATCCATCCATCCATCCATCCATCCATCCATCCATCCATCCATCCATCCATCCATCCATTTGAGACAGCATCTCACTGTGTAGCTCTGGATGGCCTGGAGCTTGCTATGCAAATCAGGCTTACCTTGATCTTACAGAGCTCCTTCTATCTATGCCTCCAGAGCACTGAGATTAAAGGCATACACTGCCATACCCAGCCTTTACCTTCTCTCTTGAGACAGGGGAACCCACTGAACCTGGAGCTTGCTGATTTGTTAGACTGCCTCCTCGGTGCTAGGAGAGTGTATTGCTGTACCTGGCTTTTTCACCTCAGTGCTGAAAATTAAATTTAGGTCTTTGTGCTTGCATGATGTCTCAATTAGAGTTACTATTGCTGTTATGAAACACCATGACCAAAGAAATTTGAGGAGGAAAGGGCTTATTTGACTTACCCTTCCATATTGCTGTTCATCATCAAAGGAAGTCAGGACAGAAACTCAGAGCACGGTCCTGGAGCCAGGAACTGATGCAGAGGCTGTGGAGGGCTGCTGCTCACTGGCTTGCTCCTCATGACTTGCTCAGACTGCTTTCTTATAGAACCCAGGACCACCAGCTCAGGGATGGCCCCACCCACAGTGGGCTGGGCCCTCCTCCATCAGCCACTAAGAAAATACCCGATAGCCTTCCATACACCCTGATCTTATGGAAGCATTTCCTTTTTGTTTTTGTTTTTTTGAAACAGGGTTTTTCCATGTAGTCCTGGCTATTATAGAATGCACTCTGCAGACCAAGCTGGCCTTGAACTGACAGAGATCTGCCTGCCTCTGTCTCCAGAGAGCTGGGTTTAAAGGCCTGCGCCACTGCTGCCTAGCTGGAAGAATTTTTTAAATTGAGGGTTCCTCCTCTCAGATGACTTTAGCTTGTGTCAAGCTGACATGAAACTGTCCAGCACACATGGCAAGCACTAACTATTTGTAGCTATAAATGACTGGGAAGATTGCACTGAGTGAGCACAGTGTCAGAGCTTTATGTACCTGTACTTACTTTGCTGTCATTCTGATTTAAACCATAGTGTTTAATACTTGGTTCTTTTTTGTTCTCCACCTTTCAACTAGCCACGTACATCTTCATGTGATCAGCCAGGATTTTGATTCTCCTTGCCTTAAAAACAAAAAGCACTGGAATTCTTTCAATACAGAATACTTTCTGGAGTCACAAGGTAAATAGTATTCTGTTTTTATTTTTAATTAATTAATTAATTAAATAAAGATTTTTTTGGGGGGGGGTATTGTTTTTTCGAGACAGGGTTTCTCTGTGTAGCCCTGGCTGTCCTGGAACTTACTCTGTAGACCAGGCTGGCCTCAAACTCAGAAATCCACCTGCTTCTGCCTCCCAAGTGCTGGGATTAAAGGCATGCGCCACCACTGCCCGGCTTTAATTTAATTTTTAATATTTACTTCATTTTATTAGATGTTTTACTGTCTGACTCAGTTGCTTCTCTAAGTAACAACCTGGCCTCAGATGACCCACATGTATTTAGTGATCTCTAGAAAGAAGCCACTCCTAAAATGAACAAGGATGTTTCATTGTAATCGGATTGCTACTTTGCTGTGCACATCCTGGAGGGACCTAGTTAGCTGTTAGGTCAGGGTCAAAGTATTTCATTTTGACAGCAGATGAGTTAATGCCTGCTCAGTAATGTTAATGCTAGTTAATGCCAGGTGTTCTGAAGTTAGTAAGCTGGGTTAGACTCTTCGCTGGGAAGATGTGTGTGAACAGGTTCTGAATCTGACAGTTGTGGAGCCTGTGCTTAGCCAGGCTTTGTCCCTGTGTCATACTGCTATAACCTAAGACATTAAAACTGTGTGTAGGTTCATATTTGAGAGGACTTATCCAGCTCTGATGCTGGGCGCTGGTAAGGCTGAACACTGGCAGGGAGGACGAAGAAGAGCAAAGCTGCTCACTTCTTGGCAGTCAGGGATCGAGAGAAAGAGGAGAGAGGGACTCAGGGAAGGGACCTGGGACAAAACACAGCTTCAAGGGTGTCCCCAGTGACTTATTTTCTTCAGCTAGGTCCCATCTCCTAAAGTTGCTACCACCTCACTGAATACTACCAACAGCTGGGGACCATACTTTGAATACATGAGGCTTTAGAGGGGACACTTCATGTCCAAATGCTAAGGAGTTCTTAGATCAGGAGGGGCTCAGTAGTTCTTTGTTTCTTGTGGCAGGAGTTGAGCAGGTGTCTCTCCTGTTAGCAGTGGGGCAGGAATGTTGTGTATGTCTGGGATGTAAGCACTTCCCAGTATATTTCCTATGCAACTTGAGTGCTGCTGTGGTGTTACTGTGGCAGCTACTATTTTGCAAAGAGCCACCTGGGGAAAGCATGGTGATAAGCCCATGATGTGGTTACATGGGGTGTGTCCTGAAGGAGTGTATCATCTCAAAGTAGGCTGCTCAGACTTAGAATCTGGTCCGGTACATTTTCTCAGTGTGAAGTCAAACTTGAAGGTATGAATTTTAGGATATTGGATGTGTTGCTTAGAGTCATGTTTTTTTAAGTTTTTTTTTCTTGGTGTCTTACTGCTTTCCAAAGTAACTGGGATCTGCTCTTTACTTGTGTTTGTAGCTGTGATCAAGATGATTCAGGAAGCCGGCAAAGTGACTGTTAAAGATGGAACTTGTGAACTCTTGAAGCTGCCTCTCCGTTGCCATGAATGTCAGCAGCTGCTGCCTTCCATCCCGCAGCTAAAGGAGCACCTCAGGAAGCACTGGGGCGGGTGACACTCGCCTTGGCCACCGAGTGCAGTGCTAGCATCTGTCTGCATTGCCTGTGCTCTGTTCAATCCTGAACTAAAGCATACAGCTCTTCAAAACAAAGCTTGTTTATTCCTGAGCGGCCACATATAGGGTGACTCTGGCTCAGGAACTGTATGGGTGTATTCTCTGGTAATGGAGGCTGAGACATGCCTGACCACCCTTCCCAGGACCATGTCAGGCCTGACTAATGAGAGCGCAGAGCCAGCTTGAGACTCAAATGCACCACGTAGAAGCAGAGCAGTGGTAGTACATTTTGTTCCTACCCTCGCCCCTGGGTTGTGTAGTATCTTTTTTCATCAGGGTAGCAGAGGTTCTGAGGGGGCCTGGTTCTCTGACTTTAGTTTGCTCTATGATATTCTTCTCCCCTCCATGAGGAGACTTCAATCTACTGTACCAGACTGAGTGTCTAGGTGAAAATATGTGGCAGTCATCTGCACAGAGAGATAATTTGTGTATGACTGTGCCAGGGAAGAGGAAGTGGTAATACTGTGCACAGTATGTTCACAGTACAGCCTGTGCTGAGGGCAAGCCTGGGCAGTGTGAACTGTCAGTGAACAGTACAGTCTGCTGAGGGCAACCTGGGGCAGTGTGAACTATCTAGTCCTCTGAGAGCAGCCTGAGGTGGTGTGAACTGTACAGTTTGTGCTGAGGTCAGCCTGGGGTAGTGTGTATTGTTAGCTTCAGGCAGATTTTATGGAGGCTTCAGCCACTGCTCTTGAGAATTACAGAACATTTAACTAAACTTCAGATTAAGTTTCCTCAATGTATCTTGGAAAAACAGATGTTGGAAAATAGTTCATTTAATTTCTACCTAATACTATATAGATTAGCACATCAATATTTAAAGGAATATTTGGTCGTAAACTACTAGGAGCGTCTGTATTAGACAATGTAAGAATGTCAGGATAGTGAAGAACATTCTGGGAATGAGGTGACCATGCTTACTACATTCTTCATTCTGCCCAAAATAGATTTTTAAGGCTAGTCTGAGTGTCTGCTGCTCTTCCTGAGTTTTGTTCCCAGCACCCACATCAGGTGGCTCACAGACAGCTATAGCTCCAGGGAATCCTACACCCTCTTCTGACTTCTGTGGGCACTGCATTCAAGTACACAAACCTGAATACAGACACACACAGTCATACATAATTAAAATCTTTAAGAAATTAGATCTCTTAGAGGAAAAAATGTAAATTATGACTTGCAGGAGCCAGATATTGAGGTAGATTCATCCCGTAGCCCTCCTCTCCCAAGTGGGCTTTTATCACTGGGGGAAGAAGACCGTCTGGACTCTGGATTACTTGACAGACGTGTCATTGCACAATTAGTTGAAGCTTTCCTTCAGAAGCAGAGTAGAAGAAAGCCAGGCACAGTGGCAAACTCTCCTGCAGTCCCCAAATGTAGGAGGTGGTGGAGCAAGGAGGGTGAACTTGAAGTCTGGACTACATGAGGCCCTGTGTCAAATAAGCAAATAAATAAAAAATTTAAAAGGGGGAAATAAAATTCTATCTGAGGTGCCAAAGTATATTATTTTGCCCATTTGACATTGGCCCCGTCATAGCCAGGCAAGGCAGTTTTATCAAAGCAGTTGTTTTGGTTCAAGTCTGGAATAGCTCCCACAGGCTCATGTTTTGGAGCGGCAGGTCCTTTCCTCGCAGTGTTAGTGAGAGCCTGTGGAGTCCTTAGGACAAGCCTGGCTGGCAGAAGTGGGTCTCCAGGGTCAGGCTTTTGAAGGCTATTCCCATTCCTGGTTGGGCTGCTTTACCTCCTGTGAACAGGCCACCCATCTCTGCTACTGTGGACTGGGTCTCTCTCTCTCTCTCCCTCCCCCCCCCCCTCTCTCTGTATTAACCTTTCTGTGGCTGGACCATACAGGTAAGGGGTGGAGCACATGGCAGAGGAGGGGCTTC
The DNA here is from genome assembly GCA_028551405.1 of Uromys caudimaculatus. NCBI lineage: Eukaryota > Metazoa > Chordata > Mammalia > Rodentia > Muridae > Uromys > Uromys caudimaculatus. The sequence continues at coordinate 43,932,935 of CM052702.1, read as the reverse complement.
TGGCACTCATTTCTAAGGAGCCTATGGACCAGCTGGATTCTTCTGTTGACAACATCCATACCACAGACATTCTCTAGTTTATGGCAGCTGAGAACTTAACTTTTGCTTTCAAGAATCCAATGATAGGTCAGATTCTCAAATACATGGCTGGCCATGACTCAAGATTTTAGAAAGAGAGCCCAGTATGTAGACCTGACTGAACTTGCCCCTGACAAGCTGATGGCCCATTGCATCATCTTTACATGAATGAGAAAAAGGTGCCTGTTGCATGTGGAAGCCTTTAACCCAAATCCCAAGGTCTGAGCCCATATGAGGCACAACTCCATGACCGTACAGGGTGGGAACCCTGTTTCTCATGGGGTCCTCTACCACCTTCACAATGGAATTCTGACTACTTGGAAATAAAGGACACAAGATTTTGTTGAGTGAATAAAATTGTGCATGCATTTTGCAAGCAAGCAGTAAAGAGACTTCTCCCACACTTCACCTGAGAAGCCTCTTGATGCCGTCCTGAATGGGCAAAGGGTCTCGTGTAGGTGGGGAGGAGGGGATGTGGTGAAGACTTCCACCTAATGCTTTAGGTTTTCAGCCAACAAAGTAGGGGGTTCTCCTGTGGTAGTGTTTCAGAGTTTTCTCACTCTGGCCACCAGGTGGCAGCATGTGAATAAAGAACTTTTAATCATCCTTTGGCCTATGGTTTTTGGGAAGATATTATGTAAGTTTCAGAGTCAACACTTTAAAATAAAATATGTATGTGTTTTACCTCTTATCAGCATATGTGAGTTGTGCAAAGTAATAGTTTCATTCCGACTCTTTCTTTTTTAAGACAGGTTTTCTCTGTCATGGCTTTGGCTGTCCTGAAACTCAGATCTTGTGCCTTGGGGTGCTTGTGCCTCTCCAGTGGTGGAACTGAAGTCGTACACCACCACACGGGGCTCATTACAACACTTTCATAGATAGATATGGTGTACGTTGGTCATCTTTATCTCCTGTTAGGGTTCCGTTGTTGTCCTTTGTTTTTTAAAGTGGGGTCTTGTGTGGTTCAGACCGGCCTGAAATTTACCATGTAGTAGAGGATTATCTTGAGCTCCTGATCCTCCTGCTTATAGCCCACCCCCTACTACCCAGTGCTGGGACTACAGGCCTGATTGGTTTTTTAAAATAAGGCTAATAACCTAATTAAAATTGGAATTCGAAAGAAAAACATGAGTAGGTAATTAAAGTTTAACATATGCACAGCCAACTGACAGGAAAGGACATTTGGCTCTGAGGTGGCTGGCTGGACTGCAGGCTGGGTCCTCTCTACTCAGGAGGACCGTCGGAGCGTGTCAAGTACCTGGTGACCATGAAAACACGCTGCCTCATTTCTCCTGTTCTTACGTGAATTCCAAGTTAGGTACTCTAAAGTATTTTTATTACAGCTTTGAGAATTTCATAATTCTATCCTTTCCCCCCTCCAGATAAGGTTTCTCTGTGTAGCCCTGGCTGTCTTGGAAACCCTGTAGACCAGGCTGGCCTAAAACTCAGAGATCTACCTGCCTCTGCATCCTGAGTACTGGGACTAAAGGTGTGTGACACTACTCCGTAGTCATACAATGCATCTTGATTGTATTTGCCCCTCCCCTGACAGCATTGGATCCACCCTTCTCCCCGTGTCCCTGCAAGTTCATGTTATTTTTTAAAAATAGCCTATTGAGGGGACTGGAGAGATGGCTCAGAGGTTAAGAGCACTAGCTGCTCTTTCAGAGGTCCTGAGTTCAATTCCCAGCACCCACATGGTGGCTCACAACCATCTGTAATGGGATTTGATGCAGGTAGTACCCCTGTTTCCCTCACAGGGATCCCTGGGTAGTGAGTGACCCAAGTGGCAGTGAGCAGACGTTTATCCACGGTGTGCTCTTGACAAGAGGGATTATTTCTTTAAGGAGACCTAACTGCTGATGGGCTCATGTTAGAAGTTCTTTTGAAGCAAGATATGCTGCACAGGGATGGTAAAGGTCTGAGTCTGCATTTCTGCAGGCCACCCCCAGTGAGCCTACTGTTTTGTTTTTAGAGACAGGGTTTCTCTGTAACAAGCTCTGGCTGTCTTGGACTTGCTTTGTAGACCAGGCTGATCTTGAACTCACAGAGATCTGCCTGCCTCTGCCTCCCAAGGCATGTGCCATTATGTCCAGCAAGCCTCTTTTTTTTTTTTTTTTTTTTAACCTTTTGAGAAATAGTAACATAAAAAAAGAAAAAGGTTTTGTCTTATTCCTGAAATGTGTTAATACCACATACAATAAATCTATATTGGGAGTTTCATACTTTTTCAATTTAAATTATTTATTTATTTATTTATTTTTCGAGATAGGGTTTCTCTGTGTAGCCCTGGCTGTCCTGGAACTCACTCTGTAGACCAGGCTGGCCTCGAACTCAGAAATCCGCCTGCCTCTGCCTCCCAAGTGCTGGGATTAAAGGCGTGCACCACCACTGCCCAGCTAATTTTTTATTTTTTAAAGAATTTCTTGGGGGCTGGAGAGATGGCTCAGCGGGTAAGAGCACTGACTGCTCTTCCGAAGGTCCTGAGTTCAAATCCCAGCAACCACATGGTGGCTCACAACCATCCATAATGAGATCTGATGCCCTCTGCTGTGTCTGAAGACAGCTACAGTGTACTTACATATAATAAATAAATGAATATTTAAAAAAAAAAAAAAAAAAAAGAATTTCTTGTCCTCTTCCTGTAAGCGGCCAGAGGTGACCCGTGAAGATGGTTCGCTACTCTCTTGACCCAGAAAACCCCACAAAATCATGCAAATCAAGAGGCTCAAACCTTCGTGTTCACTTTAAGAACACCCGGGAAACTGCTCAGGCCATCAAGGGTATGCATATCCGCAAAGCTACTAAGTATCTGAAGGATGTCACTTTAAAGAAGCAATGTGTGCCATTCAGGCGGTATAATGGTGGAGTCGGTAGGTACGCCCAGGCCAAACAGTGGGGCTGGACACAGGGATGGTGGCCAAAAAAGAGTGCCGAATTTTTGCTGCACATGCTTAAAAATGCGGAGAGTAATGCTGAACTTAAGGGTTTAGATGTGGATTCTCCAGTCATTGAACACATCCAGGTGAACAAGGCATCTAAGATGCGCCGACGAACCTACAGAGCTCATGATCGGATTAACCCATACATGAGCTCCCCCTGCCACACTGAGATGATCCTCACTGAGAAGGAACAGATTGTTCCAAAGCCAGAAGAGGAGGTTGCACAGAAGAAAAAGATAGCCCAGAAGAAACTGAAGAAACAAAACCTCATGGCACGGGAATAAATTCAGCATAAAATAAATACAGATAAAGTAAAGGTCTTCTGGTGGTCTCTCTAAGCGTTTTGATTGTTAACCAGCTGTATTTGATAGGCTCCGTCGGGAGAGATGTGCTTTAACGTGCAGAAGAACTTTGTATTGGTTAAGCAGTGAAATAGACTTCACAACCACATGGCAATGTAAATATGACTGTCTAGCTTTATTGAATTAGTATTTACTGAGGAACTCTTATATGCAGAAGACTATACATACAAAATCTGTTTTGTCCACAAACTATTGGGTATATGGTAAGCCTGCCTTGGGAAAAGAATGCTTTACAATTGATTTCTAATTAGGCTATAACATAGACTAGGATATTTTTTCCTTTTTTTTTTTTTTTTTAAAGAAAGGGGGTAGTGCTGCATGTTTGTTTTGTGTAGTCTTGGCTCTGTAGACAGTCTGGCCTTAAACTACCCAACTGCCTCTACCTCCCAATTGCTGGCATTGAAGGCCTGCATCACAAAAAAGAAAAAAAAAAAAAAAAAAGAATTTCTTACAGAGCTATTGTTATTTGCATGTTTCTACCCATCTCTCCCCACATCCAACTCTTCCTGTGTCCTCCGCTCTTCTCGGGTTCATGACCTCTTCTATAATTATTGTTACACACACACACACACACACACACACACACACACACACACTCACTCACCACTATCAGCCCATTTAGTGTTATATACTTATGTTTAGAGCTGTCCTTGTGGGATTAGATGGCTAAACAAAGGATTTCTCCCGGAGAGCACTGATTCTCCCTGTCAGTAGCCGTGGATTGCTTGTAGTTCTTCATCGAGAGGCGGGGCACTGTGAATACCCTCGGTCCTGATTGGCATATTAACCAGTGCTGTCACTATGCAGGTCTTGTTTACTGAGATTTCATGGCTGCAGCATCCTTGTCATGTTTAAACAACACTATCTTAGAGTAGGCCTCCTGTCCTCCAGCTTACCATCTGCCCCCTCTGCTGAGCTGCTTCCTGAGTCATGGGTGTAGGAGTTGCATTGTAGATGTAGCAGCTGGGGTGTCGCACCCTCCGGTCACTTATCCTCTGCACTTTGGCTAGTTGTGGATCTTTGCAGTCGCCTTCATCTACTGTAAAGAGAAGCTTCTTTAATGAGAGGGTGAGAGCTACACTTACCTGTGGTTATAAAGGACAAGTATTTAAAATGCAATAAGAAACTATATTGGTTTAAGAAGGTGGTGGTAGGCTTTTCTCTAGCCACTGATAGTTGGCTTGACTTACACACCCTCTTATTGAATCTGCCTTAATCTAATTAGACATCTCTTGCTTGGGGGTAAGACATCTTACCCCAAGATAATGCCACTGTTGTGCCGTGGGAGAGATCATTGCTGTGGTTTGTGGGCTTCACAGCCAGGTAGGACTACTGACTTTTTCTCGCTTGGCCACTTGCATGTCACCTTCTGATACTATGAGAACTAGTCCTCAGGGAGGAGGCTCCTAGGTCAGTTCCAGTTAGGTTCTCCCAATCCTATGTCCCAAGTGTATAATGTCTTCAGCTTCAGTTTTGTGAGCCTGAAAACCTGATGGAGACTCCCAGTAGAGCAGTGTGTTCCAAGGCCTCTCTACATGTTCTGACTTATGTTCTTAGTGGAGATATTTACTATACAGCCCATTCAGAGGTTTCCTGCAGGTCAGATCTGAGGCAGCCATGTCAGGAAAGGATGATGCATACGCCCTCTGGTGGCTGCTATGACTCAGGGCTGGATGCTGTCTCTTTAATGCAACATGTGTGCCCCCTCTCCCTCCCAATATTTCCAAAGTGGAGGAACCCTCATTAATCTGCAGGGAAGTTTGTGTGCTAAGATGCTTTCAGTGGAAGATAATTCTTTTTTTTTCTCCTCCTTCCCTTCTTCCTCTTGCTCTGCGCCCCCCCGTCCCCCCCCCCCCCCGCCCCGGGCCTGAGAATTCTTTAAAAATTCAACAACATCTAAGGTCCCTTTGTGAGGGATGCCTTGAGGGGACCTTGTTTTCTGGAGACCACAGTTAAGGATTTTGTTTTATTTTTTTGAGATAACGGTATCATATAACCCAGGCTGACCTTGAATACCCTATGTAGCTCAGACTCCTAACTTCTGATGCTTTTGCTTCCACCCCCCGAATGCTAAGATTGCAGGTGTGAGCCAGCATGCTAAGTCTATGTGGGGCTGGAAATCCAGCCTTGGACTTTGGTTCTATTAGGTAAGCACTCTATGAACTTTTATCAGGAGGAAGTTCTTATATAAAGTGTTTTCTCCTTTCCCAAGGATCTCCTCTCCTCATAATAAAAGCCTACCATTAAAGACAAGACTTCCAGAGAAAAGAATGCCATTGCTAGCAGACAGGTGTGTACATTAGACTAGAATGGAGACCACCATCCTTCCAGGCTGTTTGTCTCTTTGACAGGTGTCAGTGGTTTGGGGTTTCAGGAGCCCCTCTTATCTTTGGGCTGGTTTTGTTAAATGATTTTTAACTCCAAGATAATTGCTTTGATTTGGATACCCATGCCCAGCCCATATGTTGAAGACTTGGCCCCTACATAATGGTGGTGTTGGCCAGTGGGCCCTTATGGAGGAAGGTCTGGTCACTGGGGGCATGTTCTTGAAAGGGATGCTAGGACTCTGGCCCCTTCCTGTTTCTTTTTTGCTTCCCAGTACTTGGCTGTACTAAATGCTTCTGCCTCCCAGGCAACAGGGATAAGCAACCATGCTCTATACCTCTGAAACAGTGAACTAAACCAAACTTGATTTTTCCATATTTCCTGTGGTAGCTGAATGCTGAGTAATGCAGAAATTCTCAGCAGTGTCCCTTGCCTCTGCCTGCCTGCCAGTGGAGAGGCAGCACCATTCAAAGAACTGTGCATTCACCTTGTGTGTTAATCCTGAACCCACTTCAGGATGTGGGTGAACATAAGCAAGAGCTGCTACCATGGAGGCTGAGCATAAGAATTAGACCCTTGTAGAAGATTGAATTATCACAGTTTGGAAAGAATTTGTTACCATGTGTGATCTGCCCAGAGGCACCCTCCAGAACAACCAAAAATTCTGCAGCAAACTTTTTTATTGTTTTGAACCTTGGGTTTGCAGGACCCAGGGTGACCTGCTAAGCATAGTGCTCCATAGGTTTTCCAGTGGAAGATGGTAGGAGGAATGCCAGAGCAGCACCTGCATTTATAGAATGAGGTGGAACCAATCTGAGAGAGAGATGGCTTCCCAGCAGGAGGATGGAGTAGGGGATAGAGAGATGGGTGGGGCCAAAAATTAATTCCCACGTGTGATAGTTATCTATTTAGTCTCTTTTCAGGTTATTATATGAAGGAGTTATACTAGTCCAAGTTAAAAGCAGACCCCGAATGGTTGATTATACAAGCTTTGATGGTTTTAAACTTGTGATAAGGGATGGAAGGGAAATTCTTCTCATTACAAGGAAATCCTCACCACAAGTACTTAAACCCAGGAACTTTCAGCTAACCACTCTCAGCCAGGCTAGTCTGTGCCAGGGATTGGCATGTGCCCTTGTGCTGGTCACCCTGGCCATTCTGTAGCTGGATTTCTTCTCCATGTTCTGGCTTCTTCTTCCTCTTCCTCCTCTTCTTCATCCTCCTCCACTACCTCCTCCTCCTTCTTGAGACAGGGTTTCTCTGTATAGCCATGACTGTCCTGTTGACTAGCCTGGCCTCAAACTCAGAGATCTACCTGCCTCTGCCTAGAGAGCGTTGGGTTTAAAGGTGCTACTGCTGGGGAGCAAATTTCTTTTAATCCTGAGTGATCCCTTGGTCAGTAGTCAGGGTCTTCGAGCTGTTTCTCTGTTGAATTCTTCCATGGGAAGACTCCTCAGGCCAGCAAGAAGCAGGTCATCTTCACCCTTACTTGCTTTAGCAGCAGCAAAGGAGTTGGAAGAAGGAAGGTTCTAGATATCAGACCCACAATGTTCCTGGATGGAGTAGCCTGTGGAAGGCGGCTGTGGGTGAAGTGGGGGACACAGTGTTGGGAAGTGAGATGGCTGTGTGTAGGGGGGTGGCTGAATCCCCAGTAAGCGGTTCAGTGACTGGGGCCACGATGGTAGATTTTAATTGTCATTTTGACACAATCTGGGGTCACCTGGCAAGAGAGTCTCCACGAGGGACTGTCGATCAGGTTGGCCTCTGGAGAATTATCTTGATTATCATAGTTATGGTAAAGAAAACATGGGCTAGGCCCTAGACTGTGTCAGGGGACGAAGTGAGCTGAGGCATAAGCCCACGGATATTAATTCATCCATTTCTGCCTCTTGACTGTAGATGTGACATGACCATTGTTAGCACATGCTGCTGTGACTTCTCTGGCAATGACAGACTGTAACCCGGAACCATGTGCTGAAGCAAACCATTTACTCAGAGTTGTTTTTGCAGAATATTTGTCATAGTAACAGAAATGAAACTAAGACCCCATATTAGAGAAATAGAAACCTGCTCCTTCCAGATGAGACTTCTACTCAGCTTGGCAGGAGCCTGATCTTTGGAGGTTCTAAAGTCACAGTACTGGGGCTCTCTCTGTGTCAGTCACCACCCTGTCAGGAAGGCCAAACTGCTTCTCTTTGCTTGAGTTCACAACTCAGAAGTTATGTCATAGGTCAGGCTAGGTGGAAGATGCAGCAGTCAGAACCTAGAATGCTTGGCCTGGGGCTGTAGTTCAGTGGTGGAATACTTGTCTAGCATGAGCTAAGCCTCACTTACCAAGGGGCCTCTGTAGCCTCACAGAACATTTCCTTAAATGCGGTGACTGGGTGACTGAGCCTTGAATGCCATTGGGCACATGTTAGAAGGGAGTTGAGGGCGACCGAGTGCTGAGGGAGGGAATGAATCATGCCCCGGAAAGCCGACTTCTTCCCAGACTCCCTTTCAAAGAAGTATCTCCCCAGAAGTGGTGGTTCTGCTTTAGCAATGCTAACAAAGAAGAGAGGGTAGCTAAAGCCCAAATCACTCTGTCAAGACCTCTGTTATCCCTGAGCAGGAGGCATAGGAGAGACCAGCCGTGGCTTTTGGGATATCCTCCTGCTCCAGTGGGCTTTTCTGAACCCTAGGGTTGAAATCTCCAGGAGTAATGCAATGGCACATCTAAAGTGCCTGGCATGAGGCCTGGCCCGGGAGTTCTGAGGTCCTCTCTTCTTCCGGACAAGGAGTAGAGGGGGTGCCGGCCACTAGAGACTGGCCCGGCCTGAGAGGAGTAGATCCTGCCCTTTTGGAGCTTCCTCTACTCCTCCTTCCCTCTGCTGTCCACTAAAGGAGACACGCTTGCCCAGCAGGCTTTGGGGTGGGGATGCGGGGTGGTGCAGTGACGATCTGGGTTCTCAGCTCTACAGGAGGAAGACTGGGAGTCCTGCTCTCAGATGGCTGGAGAAGGAGCAGGCTAAGCCTCTGGCCCTGCCCCAGATGCCAGCAAGAAACTACTGTGTCCCTGATCCTGTTGGTTGTGGCTAGGATAAGATCAGAGCAACTTGCTGGCCTGCAGGCAGCAGGTGGCGCACGCGCTTTGGGAGGTGGTGTGAGTTCTGTGAGGCGCTCCTCAGCTCCAGGCTTGGATGCCTCCTGGGCTTGGACATCAGCAAGAGCCTTAGAGGCGCTCCAGAGAGGCCAGCCTATGAGTGGGTTTTCTGCTGCCTTGTGATGAAATATCAACACAGTTTTTGTTTTATTGACCAATTTTGACTTTCATTATTTTTGTGTAAACCAAAACCACCCACACACTAGACAACATTAGAAGCTGAAGAGTCTCTGGGTTCGATTTCCAGGTCTACCACTTAGCAGCAGCATGACTCTGGCAAGCTGTAACTCTATGATCCTTGGATTTCTTACCTATAAAAGTTTCAGAAATTCCATTTACTGGTAGGATTACTGTGAACATAAAACAACGGGAAGAGGACAAAGCAGTTAGTGTGTGGTCGTAAATAAAGATGTTGGTGAATTATTCTTTGTTTCTTTTTTTTTTTTCTTTTTCTTTCTTTTTTTTTTTTTTTTAAACCAGAGACTAGATAGCCCAGAGACCTAGGGTCAAACCAAACACTACTGATAAACAATATAATAATAATGAAAAAAGAATCAATGATATCCTAATGGTATCCTACTATACTCATAGATCAGTGCCTTATCCAGTCACCATGAGAGAGACTTCCTCTGGCAACATATGCATGTGAACAGATGCAGAGGCCCACAGCCAGATATTACCCAGACACACAGACACACAGACACACACAGACACAGACACACACAGACACAGACACACAGACACACAGACACACAGACACACACACACACACACACACACACACACAATCACCTCATTAGATGACAAAAAGGCTTTTGACAAAAATTCAACACCCATTCATGATAAAAATCCTGGAGAGACTAGGGACACAAGGGACACACCTTAAAACAATAGAGGTGATTTACAGCAAGCCATAGCCAACCAACAATGGCCTGATGGTGAGAAACTCAAAACATTTCCTCTAAAATCAGGAACAAGACAAGGTTGTCCACTCTCTCTGTTCTTACTCAATAGTACTTGAAGTCTTAGCTGGAGCAATGGGGCAGCTGAAAGAAACCAAGGGGATACAAATAGGAAGGGAAGACATCTTTATTGTCAGATTATATTATTGTACACATAAATGACCCTTTAAAAAGTCCATTGCAAAACTCCTACAGCTGATAAATACTTTCAGCAAAGTAGTAGGATTCAAAATTAACACACAAAAATCAGTAGTACTCCTATATACAAATGAAAAATGGACCGAGAGCAAAATCAGGGAAAACAACCTCTTTCACTAGACCCTTTAAAAAACTCTAACCAACAGTCTGGCAGTTCCTCAGAAAATTGGACATAGTACTACCTGAGGACACAGCTATACCACTCCTGGGCAAATACCCAGAAGATGCTCCAACATGTAATAAAGACACATGCTCCACTATGTTCATAGCAGCCGTGTTTATAATAGCCAGAAGCTGGAAACAACCCAGATGTCCCTCATCAGAGGAATGGATACAGAAAATGTGGTACATCTACATAATGGAATACTTCTTAGCTATTAAAAACAATGACTTAATGAAATTTGCAGGCAAATGGATGGAACTTGAAAATATCATCCTGAGCGAGGTAACTCAGTCACAAAAAAACAAACACGGTATGTACTCACTGATAAGTGGATATTAGCCTAAAAGTTCTAAATACCCAAGATTCAATTCATAGACCATATGAAGTCTAAGAAGAAGGAAGACCAAAATATGGATGCTTTAGTGCTTTTTAGAAGGGTGAACAAAATACTCACAGGAGGAAATATGGAGACAAAATGTGGAGCAGAGACTGAAGGAAAGGCCATCCAGAGATTGCCCCACCTGGGGATCCATCCCATATAAAGTCACCAAACCTGGACACTATTGTGGATGCTGGGAAGTGCTTGCTGACAGGGAGCCTGATATGGCTGTCTCTTGAGAGGTTCTGCCAGAACCTGACAAATACAGAGGCTGATGCTCGCAGTCAACCATTGGACTGAGCTTGGGGGTCCCCGATGGAGGAGTTGGAGAAGGGACTGAAGGAGCTGATGGGGTTTGCAGCCCCATGGAGAGAGCAACAGCATCAACAGGCAAGACCCCCGGAGCTCCCGGGGACTGAACCACCAACCAAAGAACACACATGGAGCGACCCATAGCGCTGGCCACATGTGTGGCAGAGGAGGGCCTTGTTGGCCATCAGTGGGAGGAGAGGCCCTTGGACCTGAGGGTGTTAGATGCCCCAGTGTAGGGGAATGCCAGAGTGGGAGGATGGGAGTGGGTGGGTGGGGGAGCACCCTCATAGAGGCAGGGAGAGGGGGGATGGGATAGGGGGTTTCTGAAGGGGAAAACATTTGAAATGTAAATAAAGAAAATATCCAATCCAAAAAAAAAAAAAAAAAAAAAAACTTTAACCAAGAAAGTAAAAGACATGTCTGATAAAAACTTTAAGACATTGAAGAAAGAAATCAAAGAAGATTATCAGAAGACAGAAAGATCTCCCATGCTCATGGATAGGCAGGGTTAACATAATAAAAATGGCTATTCCACCAAAAGCAATCTAAAGATTTAATGCAATCCTTATCAAAATTCCAACACAATTTTTCACAGAACTTGAAAGAACGATTTTCAGCTTTATATGGAAACATACAAACCCCCTCCCCAATACTACTGTTCTGCTAAAGGAATTTAGCGAAGAAATGACTCCTAATGACATTCTGCTATACTCGTAGATCACTGCTTGCTCAGCCGTCACCAGAGAAGGATTCCTCCTACAGCAGATGGGAAAAGTACAGACACCCACAGCCAGTCAATGTGCAGAGAGCAAGAGACCTTGGAACACTCAGCCCTAAATGGGATGTCTCTACCAATCCCTCCCTTTTCGGGCTCAGAGAACCTTGCAGAAGATAAGGCAGAAATCTCCTAAGAGTCAGGGGATGGAGAACACCAGAGAAACAAGGCTTTCTAAACACAGCATGGCAGACACACATAGGAACTTAAAGAGATGATGGAAGCATGCACAGGCTGTACAGGTCTGCACCAGACGGGGTCCCACCACTGAGAGGGGAGTAGAAATAGTGCTGTGACAGTTTGACTAAGAATCTCCACTGTAGAAGCACAAATTTGAATGCTTGGGCACCAGGGAGTAGCACTATTTGAAAGGATGGTCTGTTGGCCTGAGTGTGTCACTGGGGATGGACCTTGAGCTTTCAAAAAGTCCAGTCTAAGCCCAGAGTCTTTCTTTCTCCCTGTGGCTTGTGGATCCAGATGTAGAACTCTCAGCTACTTCTCCAGTACCATGTCTGCCTGATGCCATCATACTCCTTCCCTGCCTTGGTGACAAAGGACTAAACTCTAAGCAAGCCCCAATTAGATATTTTCCTGTGACAATTGCTGTGGCTGGTGGCATCATCGAATACCTCTAATCCCAGTCCTCTGGAGGCAAAGGCAGGCAGATCTCTATGTGTTTGAGGCCATCCTGGTCGACAGATCAAGTTTCAAGACAGCTAGGGTCACACAGAGAAACCTTGTCTCAAACAAACAAGCAAACAAACCAAATCCAAAAACACCCCCCACCCCAACCCCCCTAAAATATTGCTGTGGTCACGGCATCTTTCCACAGCAACAGAACACTAATATATTTAATTAATATATTAATATACATTAATTATTAATTATATAGCAATTATTAATTATTAATGACATAGTAATTATTAATATATTGAAAGACCTCCGAACTGGGGAGACCCTCGCTCAAGTCTCAGGATGGCGCGACCCCCCAAGAACTCACGAAAGACCGTCCTTGCTGCAATCACATGAGGTTTAATTCGGGGGCGGTGAGAAGGACCAATGCACTGGGGTCGAACCCGTAACCTACGCAGAGGCAGAGGGGTTCGGCCCTGAGCAGCTGAAGTCAGGGGTATTTAAAGAAAAAGCCATGAAGCAAGGAAATTCTATGTGTCATGGGAAGGTATAGAATGTCCTAAGTTCATCACTCACGCAGTTAGCTGTTTCCTGAGACAAAAGGTGTAGATTAGCCATTTCCTGAGACAAAAGGTCTAGCTATTCCTGTGGTTAGCTATTTCCCCGAGACAGAGACAAAGATATGGATGGTTGCAATACTAACCCTGCAGTTAGCTATTTTCCCCGGGACAAAGGATGTAGGTTAGCCATTAGGCAGTGGAATATGGCTATATTATCTCTGCCTTTAATTTGCTAAGTTTGGTCTGACTTCCCTATAATGGGCTCAGGTCTTTCAATATCAATATATTAATATAATACTATATTAATATATATTTTTTTCTTTACAGAGCCTTTGCATATATGTTATGGCTTCTGGTGTGTTTTTATGGGATTCCTGTTCTCTGTCTAAATGTGTTTCTTGTACTTTTCATTTGTCTATTTTTCTTCTATTTGTTTGTTTTGTTCTATTCTGACTTGTTTTTTTCTTTTCTTTTGTCTTATTTTACTATTAATTTGTTTTCTAATGAGAGTTAGAAATGGGGTGACTTTGGATTTGTTGGAAGGACCAGGGAAGTGTTGGGTTAGAGAAAGCTATAATCAGAATATATTGTATAAAAAGGCAATTTTCAATAAAAGAAAAATAGGAAAAAAATTAAAATTATAAAAAGAATTTTCACAAAGAAAGTATCCTTTATCTTCGTTTCCAAAGTTTCAAACACACAGCAGGAGTTTGCACATTATGTAAACTATATATGTTGAAGTGGAGAAACACTCTGACAGGTGACTTTACTCACACGTGCGTAGGACAATGATTAGGTCATTTAACCAGGTGCAGACTAACCTCCCAGCTGGTTTGTTGGACCTCTGGGAAAGAAAGCGGTTTATAAAGTACAAGTATTGTTACCCATAATACTCATGTCTGGGAGCCTTTCCTGTGGATGTCCACCTGTTCTGTCCCCACAAATCTGAAGTTTAAAGCAGCGTGATTAATGGCCGAGATGCTCAGGGCATCTCTTCTTTTTGCCTCACCGCTTTGTGTCTGGCTCTCCCCACGGGCGCTTGTAATTACATTTTGCATATTATCTATCCTTAATTTAAAAGTGAAACAGGAGTTAAGGAATGGAGATCAACGCTCATTACAGGGGAACAATACAGGCAGGCTCTCTGTGATTTCCTTTGTAGTCTTGTGTAGCAGAACTTTGTATTTTAATAAAATGTGTTTTCAAATTGCTTTTTTAGTTTCTCATCACCATATTAGTTATGGCTTTGTTTCTTGAGAGAAAAGGCCTATTTAAAAAAAAAAACAAACCAGAATTACCTAATTATAATAATTTTCAACCAGACAAAAGCCAACATTAAAAATGAATCAAGCAAAATAATTATGATTTTCTGGCTGTAATGAAATAAATGACATGATAGAACTGAGCTTGGGGGACTTGATTTGACATCAGCATAAAGAGAAGCATTCGTGTGTGTGCGTGTGTGCGTGTGTGTGTGTGTGTGTGTGTGTGTGTGTGTGCGTGCGCACGTGTGCGTGTGTGTATGAAGAAAAAAATCTTGTAATCTAGTCCTCAGTATATTAAGCTACATTTAGTTGTATGAAACTGGACTTCTCTTATTTATTTATTTTTTCTGGATTCACATGGTGCTTAACAAAGACATTACTTTAGCTCACACATCTCAATTTATTGTACAATTCCTTAATTATAACTCTTACTGACTACCGAGATAAATAGAAGAGATCTTCCTGAATACATATCAAGATGAGACATCTCCAGGAGACAAAAAATAAATAAGGACACAAAAGAGTTAACCATGTTCTGACAGGATGTCTTCGTGGGTAGCAGCTCTCGCTGGCCACCCGAGTCTGACCCCAGAGCACACAGAGATGTACAAGGACAGAACCAACTTCACAAAGCTGTTCTCCCACTTCTGCACACTAATCGTGGCATGTGTGTGCACATGCAATAAACAAACGAACGAATGAATAAATAAGAAAACAAGAGTTAATTCAATAAACTCTTGTGTGAATGTGCCTAGGTATGCACCCATGCACTCAGATATATAGGGAAAAAAATAACTCCTTATATCTACGGAGTAGAGGGGATACATTATCTCTTGCATATGTTCATGGAACAATTGGAGGGGTGAGGCTGGATGTGCTGGAAAATTTTATGTCAACCTGACACAGCTAGAGTCATCCCAGTGGTGGCAATGCCTCCACAGGATGGGGCTGGAGGGCATTTTCTTAATTAGTGATTGATGGGAGAGGGCCCACCCCAGAGAGTTACCACCCATGGGTTGGTGGGCCTGGGTGCTATAGGAGAGCAGGCAGAACAAACCACAAGGAACAAGCCAGTCAGCAGCACTCCCCCACAGCCTCTGCTTCAGGTCCTCCCTTCAGGTTCCTACCGTCTGAGTTCCTGTCCTGACTTCCTTTGATGATGAACAGTGATGTGGAAGTGTAAGCAGAACAAACCCTTTCCTCCCGACTTGCTTTTGGTCACGGTGTTTCACCACAGCAATAGCAACCCTAACTAGGAAGCTGGAGCTGAGAGTGCTTCAGAGGTAGGGCACGTGCTAGCCCGTGCAATGCCCAGAGTTCAGTTCTCAGGACTATTAAGTGAGAGCATTAGGGAGCATTAGGGACTTCAGACACAGAGATTCTAAATGGCAAAACCTTGATGTAATCACACTGGATGCAGGGGTCCTTGACATTATTGTGCTTTGATGTCAGAAATGTCTAGCTAGGTTAAAAAAAAAAAAAAAAAAAAAAAAGAAGTTGCTATAAGCTTGAGGGAGAGGAAATGACAAAACCTTTTGTTTTGTTTATGATTTGGTTATTTGCTTAGAAATTCAAGAGACACAAATAACAAATGATTAGAATTTTAGATGAGTTTTAGAAAAGTAGAAAGATTCAAGACAATAAACAAAAAGCAGCAATTTCTTTCTGTTTTAACAATCTGTAAAGTACCTTATTTAAAATAATGATAAAACTTAAAGTACTTGGGAGGAAAACATCAAAACACCCAAGCACACACAAGAGCAGAGAACAGCACCAGCAGCCAGCTGCAGGGATGGCCAATGTTCGTCATTATAATTTTGTTATGTCTTATCCTCCTTCTGAGAGGTCAAATCTTTTAAGTTCAGACTCCATTTTAGAGAACCTGACCTAAGTTTGAACTCAGGTAGACTAACAGGCTGGTACCTAGCATTAGTTTCCAAGTTGCCCCCCAACAAAACCAGAGCCTAGCTCCAGTCTCTAGACTAATTCTCAAGAATACCAGTGTCTCCAGGTTATTCCCCCAACAAACCTGCACTCCCAGGTTACAAGCCTGCCTAATCACCACCAATGCAGAGGGGAGCAGAAATTAAGTTTATGATATGACTCCCAGCACCAGCCAATTATATCAAAGGCCACAGTAGCTTTTCTTTTTTTTTTTTTATTATAATTTTTTTAAAAATTTTATTTATTTATTTATTCATTTATTTATTTATTATATGTAAGTACACTGTAGCTGTCTTCAGACACCCAGAAGAGGGCATCAGATCTCATTATGGATGGTTGTGAGCCACCATGTGGTTGCTGGGATTTGAACTCATGACCTTCGGAAGAGCAGTCGGAGCTCTTAACCGCTGAGCCATCTCTCCAGCCCCCCCACAGTAGCTTTTCAATTAGATGCTTGCACACTTACCCCCACCCCTACTTGCTGCTTACTATAAAGCCTTGCCCTGATAGGTATTCGGGGCTCCTCCACCACCTTGCGTGATAGCGGTGTGCTGGGGTGCGGGAGGCGAGTTAGCGCGAATAGAATAAAGACCCTGCTGTGAGTTGCACCAGATTGGCTCCTGTCTGGTTTTTAGGGAATCACTACCATTTCCCCAGCACCACACTTTCCTCCTTGTACTGTAGTGTTTTGAAACAAAATCTAGGAATCAAGCCTGCACATTTATAAGGTATAAGACTTATTTAAATAAGATTTAAAAGGTCAAAGTTATAAATACCTGAACGAATGGGCATACCACGTTCTTTGAAGGGTGGGAGTGGCAGTGTACTTATTGTTTCCAAGTTGGCCATATGTTTAATGAAGGTTCTATAGTGAGGGAGAGAGAGGTACTAACCTCTGGTTGCAACACTAAGTCGTTAGGGGTCAGACCATTACTATGTCCATTTACCAGAATAATAGTAGTGGGTTCTCCCATAAGGCTTATGACCTGTCTAGCCACAGGCTCTTGGCTCTGATCACAGTGCCAGCTATAGGTTTAAACTTGTAAAGTGGGTCTTAAATCCAATCAGAAAGTGGCTGTTATCTCCATGACATGCCTGCCACTACTGCACCAGAGGGTGCCTTCCCAGGACGTTCACTGTCATAGCTTGCGGGACTCACAGGTGGTTAAGACCCACAATCACTTTTCTTCTCTAGTAGTGTACATAGCACCTTCCAGCACTGTGAAAGCTAGTCAGTTTTTAAAAACATGCTTTTTCTTAGTCATAACCAGGATAAATAGTGCTATTATAAAATTTACATTTTTACATTGATTTCAGAGAAAAATATAAATTTGAGTGCTTCTTGGTGTTATGGACTGATTTCAACAATACTTTCATGATAGTGTTTGTCTGATATATCTGTAAGACCAAACAGTCTATATTTAAAAAGGAATCAGAGCCAAATAAACCAATATAGTTAGTTTTACATTAAAATGTTAATATAAAGTCACTGAATACACATTTAAAGGTTGCCATAGCAACAGTAATTTTCACAAGATGATTTTAGATACTAGGTTCTTGAGTGACGGCATGCCTTATTATTCTCTTTGAGGCATCTTTAATGCTCGCTCTCATGGATTCTCCCCACATACGCATTGGGGAATAGAAAATGGGAAAGGAACCTACCCGTACCTGTTGCCTTCCTTTGATTAAAAGAAGTAAATAGTTTGGGAAGAAGAGGTCCAGAGGAAGTAGAAGGGGCCTCAGGGAGGCTGAAGGGATGACTATGATAAAAATACGTCATATACATGCATGACACTGTGAAAGAGTGAGTCAAAATATTAAAGATAATAAAAGAAGCCCATCAACTTTGGTTCATTTATAGAAAAGCACACACGGTTGAGAGGAACATGTGGGTGAGAGGGGATGCAGAGGGGTCAGGTGCATGGAGCAGCTGTGAAGTTCTCAGAGGTAGTAATCACGAGGCAGCCTTTTCTGGCAGCTGTAGAAGGAGCAAGATTTTTAAAAAATTATTATTATTATTATTATTATTATTATTTGTTTTTCGAGACAGAGTTTCTCTGTGTAGCCCTGGCTGTCCTGGAACTCACTCTGTAGACCAGGCTGGCCTCGAACTCAGAAATCCACCTGCCTCTGCCTCTCAAGTGCTGGGATTAAAGGTGTGTGCCACCACTGCCTGGCTAAAAATTTATTTTTTAATTATATGTGTATGAGTGTTTTGCTTGCATGTGTGCATTTATATGTGCATGTCTGGTGCCCACTGAGGCCAAAAGAGGGCTTTGGATTCCCTGGCATTGGTTACAGGTGATTGTGAGCTGCTATGTGGGTGCTTGGGTGCTGTGAACCAAACTTGGGTCCTCTGCAGAAGCAGACAGTGCTTATAATTGCTGAGCTTTCATTACAGCCCACGAGTGAGCTTTCGAACTAGATTTGATCTCCCTGAATTCAAGGTTCAAGTTCTAAGGAGTTACTTATCGGCTTAGCTTGGGAAAGATTTGTTTGTATGTATGCACACTTATGCACACATTTAGTCTTCTAGATCAGTGGTTCTCAACATCTGGGTCGAGACCCTTTCACAGTGATCACCTAAGACTGTTGGAAGGCACAGATATTTACATTATGATTCATAACAGTAGCAAAATTACAGTTATGAGGTGACAACAAAAATAATATTATGGTGGGGGTCACCACAGCGTGAGGAACTGGAGTGAGTGGTCGCAGTGTTAGGAAGGTTAGGGACCCTGAATCATATACGATAGATGACAGACACATGGTCATGCAAGAAACAAAATGTGTGTTTCAAAGACACACCTGGTCTCTCTGCATAGTTTTCTTAAGATGTGTCTTTCTCTGGAAGTTTCTCTTTTCTTTTAGACATCTGTCTGTTTTGTCTAGCTTTTCTCGAACTCTGGATTTTCACCAGAGAATTTTATCCAGGAGGATGTTCGGTTCCATTATGACATCTTCCAGGGACTTTCCCTTTCCCGCCCAGCCTTCTTTCTTTCCTAAACTGTATCCAAAATGATCCTGCTTTCCCTGCCTTCTTCCTGTAGTGCTTCCTTTTGAGAGCAGCTACACATCAGAACAGAGATGTTATTGTACCATTGATTAGCAGTGAATTCACCCGACTTTTGAAAGATTTCAGTACTGCCCCAAATTCTTCACCTCTCCTTATGGTCCCACCTCTTCCCATGTAACTGTTCTTTTTTCTTACTGGAACACATTGCCCTGACTCCCTGAGTTTTAGGACTGGCTTGGGCAATGGGATTTTAGTACACACTCTGATAGTATACACGTCATATGCTGCTGGCTTTCACGTCCCTCTTGCTGTGAGTTGCTGTGAAATACTTCAGAAGAGTAAGTGACACACAGAACAGTTGCTCTAGCAGCCCACATGTCCAACCTGAGTTTGAGCTGCCCCAGGTAGACCAGACCCAGCTAGACATGTCTAATAAATGCTTCTTGTTTCATGCCCCATAACTTAAGGGATATGCCTGTGAGCTTTTGTTAACTTGACACAAATATAGACATACTGAGAAGAAGGAGTCATCTCTATTAGATTGGCCTGTGGCCATGTCTCCATGGAGGCATGTCGTGGATGGCCCTGGTGCTGCCTGTATTTTTATGGTAATTCCTCTCTCCCAGGAGGGGTTGTCTGGACTGAGGAAAAAGTCACATACTCAGGTGACTTCTTGTGAACCTCCCCAAATGAATAAAGGGACCAGACCAATCACTGGGCAAGTAGGCGGGACTTCCGGGTTGGATGGAGAAAGAGAGGGAGAAAGCTTCTGAACGGGGATAGCAAAAGGGCAGGATGTAGCTGCTAGTGTTTCCTGGTATCATGGCAGATCCACCAGGATTCGCCACCGGAGGAGTCAGATTTTAATAAGGCTTACAAGATTAGGATTCTAGTTGTTGCCCCCAGAGATCGAGTTACTCTCGTTTCTGAACTAAGTTTGTGTGGTGTTTTTCTTCTTGCTGCGACTCGACTGAGTTCCTGAGAGAAAGGTACGGAGGCTAAGCATGGGTTTGCCTGATGTGCACCACAGAGGCTGTGGGGGTTTTGAAGCACGGGGCTAGCATGGTAACAACCAGCCAGTGGGAACTTAGCAAGCTGGGAGGAGAGACTTTGGAGCACTGAGTTAGAGTCTCCACGAGATAAAAACAGGTCGGCCATTGCCTGCCAGTGTGCATAGCTGACCAGACTGCTGGGGCTGAGATTAGCTGGGTGAAGCGTGGGAAATTGCTGTTCCTTTTTAATATTTCCTGCAACAGGGGCATTTTCTTAATTGCTAATTGATGGAGGAGCCTGGGCAAGTGGGCCTAGGGTATACAAGAGCTAGCTGAACAAGCCAGGGGAAGTGGGCCAGTAAGCAGTGTTCTCTTCTGGCTTCTGCTTTAATTACTGCCTCCAGGCTCCTGCATTGAGTTCCTGCCTTAGCTGCCCTTGATGATGGACTATAATTTGTAAATCAAATAAACCTTTTCCTCCCCAAGTTGCTTTTGGTTGGTGTATTAACATAGTAACAGAAAGCACACTATCAGAAGGGGGTAATCTGTTAAACAGCATTTTTTTTTTTTTTAAAGTGGCACTCCTTAACTGATACTTATCTCAGTAAATGTACTTTCATTTAAACTGGGGTATTCTGAAGTTCATGCCTTAATGTTAGAGAGAAGGGTGGAGATGGGAGTGGAGGAAGAAGCCATCTTGTGGGATCTCCTTAGGATGCTTCAGAAGCAATGCACATGTTGGTTTTGTGTGCCAAACAATCAATGTTTCTATTAGGAACTCACACCGACTTTGGAACACCTTTAACGTTGCAAGGATGATTCTGGTGTAGGCTAGTGCTGGCTCTCGTTATCACAGCTTATGAGGACTTCGGCTGCTCTTGAAACTCCACTGAACACCTGTTTCCGGCAGATTTCCGGACCCAAGTCTCCTGGTGGGGAGGGGAGTGACAGTTCCTGAAACTCCCCTAACTGTGACACTGACTTTGAGTTCAATGTTCTATTTTTCTGACTTAACAAGGCCAGTGTTTATTAGAAGGTCCTCATTCCTGGCAACAGGCAGCATATAGAGGAGCAGTTAACTGTCATCATATCTTCCAGAAGCTTCTGAGAAGATAGCATGAATATGCTTGGTATCCTTACTGTTTTGATGTGTATTAATTACTTTTCTGTTGCTGTGATTAAAAACACCACGGCCAAGGCAATTTATAGGAAAAAGAAAAAAAAAAGAGCACATTTTGCTTGTGGTTCCAGAAGGATGGGAGTCCATCATGTCCTGGGAGCAAGTGGCAGGCATGGTGGCAGAGGAAGGAAGCTGAGAGATCATATGTCTTACTGGAAGCAGAGAAGGGAAATGAAAGTGAGCAAGGCTATAGACTCTCAAAGCTAACCCCAGTGACATACTTCCCCCAGTAAGGCCACATATCTGAACCTCATGCAAAGCACTGTATTTGTCTTGAATGAGAATGGGCCCCCATAGCCTCATGTATTTGGATGTTCTCTTCCCAGTTGGTAGAACTATTTAGGAAGGATTAGGAGGTGTGGCCTTGTTAGAGGAGGTGTGCCACTGATATTTGAGTTTTGAGCTTTGAGGTTTCAAAAGCCCTCACCAGGCCCAGTCTTGGCCTCTCTTTGCCTGTTGTTTGTGGATCAGGATGTAAGATCCCAGCTACTGCTCCAGTGACATTCCTGTCTGTTGCTATGTTTCCTGCTCTGATGACCATGGACTCACCGTAAGCAAGGGCCTAATTAAATGCTTCTTTTTGTAAGTTGTCTTGGTCATGATGTCCCTTCACAGCGACAGAACAGAAACCAAGATACCATGCTTCTATACACCAAACATTGTATAGATAAATGCATTAGAAATAAAGGTTCTCAGTAATCCTATACCCCAGAAATAACTATTCTCAGTTCCTTCAGAATTTTTTTATGTATATACAAACATTTCTTTTCTAAAAATAGCATTGGCACCATGATAGCCATTTTTCAGCTTGCTTTTATTTTTATGTGTGAGTATGTTGCAGGCCTGTTTCCTTGTTACTCAATATCACAGCTTTGTTTTGTCTTTTTCAATGTTTCCCCCCCCCCCCCCACAGATAGAGCTATTTGTAAAGTGATTCTGAGGCATGATTTACGTTCTTTTCTAGTGTCATATCATAGAACAACATATTGTTTATTGGCAACTGTTAAAAACAGAAAAAAGAAAAATCAGTCCAAATCAAATCACATTAAAAAAAAAACGCCAGATGATGAAATTTTTTGTTGTTTACTCAGGAGTGGGCCTTTATCTGCTCCAGCCATTTCCTTTTACTTCAGCCATAAGGAAAATGAGCTCAAATCTTAGCAGACACAGACATTTGTGGAGTTAGGGCTTCTAGAAGCCTGCTGTTGTGACAGCAGTAGGAGTTGGTGGGTGTCACTCTTACTTTGAGAAGATGTGAAGGATAAATAGTCTCCTAAGTAGTGTTTATGAGAAAAGAATAATCTAGAAGCTTTGATGATGTGAGTGGAGGAGCAGCAACTCTCCAGGATTCCCTGAAGGCAGTGCCAGGAGAGGCCTGGGAGCCCTGATGAGAGTCCTGAGCCAGACCAAAAGGCCCATCCACATTTGCCTGTTGTTGCAGTGTTGTGTAGCAGCTGGCCAGTGGTGGCACACACTTTAATCCCAGCACTCTGGAGGCAGAGGCAGGTGGATTTCTGAGTTCGAGGCCAGCCTGGTCTACAGAGTGAGTTCCAGGACAGCCAGGGCTACACAGAGAAACCCTGTCATGAAGGGGTGGAGTGGGGTGAGGGGAGAAATGTATGAAGGAAAAAAAGAAATAAAAAGAAAAGGGAAGGACGTGACCGCTCCTAGGTATGATGGAGGAGGAGATTCACTGTAGATATGTGCGAGAGCACAGCCAGAGACAGGGACATCAGGGAGGGTCCAGCGTGGACATGACAGACTGAGCTGTGCCGTGTGGGGAGAAGGTGGGGAGGGAGGAAGAGAGGGCAACAGAAGCAGCATCAAGAGGCTTAAAGGCACAAAAGGAGCGGGCAACAGGCTGACTGGATTTCATAAGGAGGAGTCCAGGCCCCTGGCCTGGAGAGGTCAGGGCAGGGGCAGGGTGTGCCAGCCAGGAGGATCCTGTAGCAGGTAGGGACTGAGGGCTGCAGGGAGAACCTGGCAGCCAGGTCTGCTTTGATATGTTAAATAGGCACCCCAAGTATCCGGCCTATTGTGTATCTTTGAAAAAGTCCAAAGTGTGTAAAGCTCAGGAAATATTGAAAGGGTCAGATCCAGTTACGAACAGGATAGTTGGCTGCTCCTCCTGTCTTTACTGCGTAACCCAGTGTTAGACAGGATGGTGAGCAGTGAGTTCTGGTACCATGCTCTCTGGCCGTGATACTGGATGGACTCAGTGGATGGGAGCAGGACTGAGGGGTGTCTCATTTAGATCTGGCAAAAATGTTTTCCTTTTCCTCTGTTTGCATGATGTTGATGTCCATGGCAACCAGAGGAGCCATGTGTATTAGGTTTTTTTTTTTTCTATTGCTGTGATAAAACACCATAACCAGGGAAGCCTATAAAAGAAACAGTTAAATCGGGCTTACAGCCTATAATGGTGGAGTGAAGACATGGTAGCAAGAACAGCTGAGAGCTCACATCTCAAACCACAAGAAGGAGGCAGAGAGCAACAAGGCTGTGCATCTCAGACCTTCCCAAACAGTTCTACCTACTGTTTTTGATTCTTCTCTCTTCTCGTTCCCTTGGGATGACTGGACTTAAAAATTATTTTATTCAAAAATGGAGCTAGAAACAATCGTTCTGAGTGTGGCAACCTAAACCAACAAAGGCAAATGTCACATGTTTTTTCTCGTATGTGGATATTAGCTGAGTCTTCAGATATGTGTGTTTCACTTGGAAAACCCACAAAGGCCAGGAAACTACTAAGGGGGTATGGAGGTGTCTACTAGGGGACACACTAGTATGAAGGGTTAGGAGGGAACAATGGAATAGGAAGGGTTAAACTGAGGAGAGGAAGTGGAGCTTAGGCTAGAGGAGGAATATGGGGAGGGAGAAGAATGTCTTTAGTTAGGGTTCTATGTGGGAACAACCCTGGCGCTGTGGGATGAAGCCCCACGTGTCTGTTCGGGTGCTGCGGCTCTGAGTGGGACAGGAGACGCTTGGGAAGTGGCCAAGCGTCTTCCTACATAGTCCGACGGGCAGCTGGAGGCTGTGGGAAACCTTTGCAGGCCCTGCCCGTGGGTGGGGGAGGGGAGTCATTCTCGGAAACGTGTGACAGCTGTCTGCAAGGGTTCTCTAGCCTGGGGCACCTCAGTTGCTGCAGGGTGCCACAGACGGGCTAGCTGGAGTGCAGCTAGGGTTCCCCCGAGACCTTGGGGCACCGGGCTAGCTGCTTAGGCTTGGGTGAATGGGTACCGTCTGGGAATGCTGAGAAGCCCTCGGTGAGAGATTAGATGTGGCTCCTTAATCAAGAGCTGGATCCCTCACTTCCCATGGTGGGTCCAGATGAAGAGACAGTCCATAATCCTAAGACATTTATTGTCATCATGTGGAGTGGTGTGGATGGAATTATACTCCCGCCTTTCTGGGATAGGCGAGGCAGATATAGTAACTGGGAAGGGGCGTGGCTAAGCCTGTAGGTGTCTCATTAACATGGGGATGGCTTGGGGCTGTGTGGCCATGCCTCTACCTGAGGAGGGGTGGTAGGTGACTCATGACTGGAGCCAAAAGCCTCCCGGGAGCATTGGCATAAAGTTTTCCAGTCCCTTGTGGATTGTTCCACTGGTTCGCCCAGATTTTATGCCTGTGCCTGTCCCAGATCACTGCCCCACAGTTCTATTGATGTGAAGAGACACCACGGCCAAGGCAACTCTTAGAGGCTCTTAGGAGGCCCCCTTACCATTGAAACATGCTGACCAATGGAACTGGGCCTTTTGTGATGATGTCATCTCCAGTGTCCAGTGCCTGATGGTTACAACCCTTCAGGAAGCTCCTCTTTCTGGGTTTGGCATCACACAGACTACCTTTGGTCTTGTGAGGTGCTTATTGGGCATGTGGGGGTGTCACCTTTGTATCTGTTGACTTCCATGGTAACAGGTTCAAATCTTCCTTTGTGCAGCGGCACAGTTTTGTACTTCCTATATCATCTACATTTCTTGTTAAGTTTATTCTAGGTGGTCATTCATTATATATGAAGGGATATTGTGGCAATTGAAATGGGTTTTATGTTTTCATATTTTAAAATAAAATCATGTTTGGTGGGGTGGCACAGGCCTCTCAAGCATTTGGGAGGCAGAGATAGGCAGGTCTCTGAGTTGGAGTGCAAGGCCAGCCAGGTCTACATAGTGAGTTCCAGGACAGCCAGGGGCTACATGCACAGTGAGACCATGTCTCAAAAACAAAACAAAACAAAACAAAACAACAACAAAAGTTTAGCAAATTTTAAATTTAGTTTTAGTGTGTGTGTGCACACGTGCTCCGACACATGTGCATGAGCCATGCATGGTACATGTGTAGATGTCAGAGAAAGACTTGCTTGAATTGGTTCTCATGTTCCACCACGAGGGTACCAAGGTCTGAATTCAGGTAACAGGCATGGCAGCAGCCACCTTTATCTACTGAGATACCTTACAGATATGTTTTTAAAATCGTGCGTGTGTGCGTGTGTGCGTGTGTGTGTGTGTGTGTGTGTGCGCATGCGTGTGTGTGCACATGCGTGTGTGTGCACATGTGTGTGTGTGCATGTGTGTGTGTGCGTGTGTGCATGCGTGCATGCGCGTGTGTGTGCACATGCGTGTGTGTGTGCATGTGTGTGTGTGTGCATGTGTGTGTGCACATGCGTGTGTGTGCATGTGTGTGTGTGTGTGCATGCGTGTGTGTGTGCACATGCGTGTGTGTGCATGTGTGTGTGTGTGCATGTGTGCACAAAGGGAAGCCAGAGGTTGAACTCAGAATCTCTTCCTCAATTTTTTATCCACTTTATTTTTTGAGGAAGGGTCTCCCGCTGAACCTCAAGCTCATTGATTGGCTAGACTCAACACCCAGTTCCAGGGATCTGCCTGCCTCCAGACTGACGCTGTGTTCCTGGCTTTTCTGTGGGAGCTGGGGTCCGAACCCAGATTCCCATGCTTGCACGATAAGCACTTCACTCACTGGGCCATCTCCTCAGCTCTTGTTTTCAATATTTTTTTTCTTGTTTGATCTTTATAGAAAAGTTACTGATTTGGGTAATTTATTTTCTAACTAGCTTCTTAGTGAGTATCTTGATTGGTTTTGATAGCTTGGCAGTTGTACTGAATGAAGGTTTTAGGTAAACATGGTAATTTTTCCCTGTGGTAGTTATTGATTTTATTGTTACCTTTCCAATATTCATTTGCCAAAATATTGGGAACAAATTAAAATCTCGCTGTGATACTGGATAGCCCTGTCCTGACCCCAGACTTAGACTTGTGCAAAGGCTCGACTTCTCATTTTCTGTTCAGGGCTTGTGAATCTTGACAGTTAAAGGAAATTGTCCTGGCCTTTAATGCCATGGAATAGGTTATAGGTATTATCTGTACCTTGGAGCTATGTCATTTTCTAATTATGTCAACTGGATTGTGGAAGAAAGATATATAAATTCTTCAAAAAGAAAAGCATAAGGAGAGAAAAAGTGCTTGTTGGCTACATATTGAAAGTTCAGAAGTCTGTGAGCTGGATGTATTTGCTTTGATTTAACTAACTGCTCTCCAGCTCCCAACACACACAAAGATTCTGGTCTGTCTTTCTTTCTTTTTTTCTTTCTTTCTTATTTTCTTTCCTTCCTTCCTTCCTTCCTTCCTTCCTTCCTTCCTTCCTTCCTTCCTTCCTTCCTTCCTTCCTTCCTTCCTTCCTTCCTTCCTTCTTGCTTTCTTGCTTTCTTTTTGTTTTTCCCCCAGACAGGGTTTCTTTGTGTACCCTTGGCTGTCCTAGTTCTGTAGACAAGGCTGACCTTGAACTCACAGAGATCTGCCTGCCTCTGCTTCCCAAGTGCTGGAGCTAAGGGCATATGCTGGGACTGGAGAGATGGCTCAGTGGTTAAGAGCACTGACTGCTCTTTCAGAGGTCCTGAGTTCAATTCCCAGCAACCACATAGTGTGGCTTACAACCATCTGTAATGAACATCCAATGTCTGAAGACAGCTACAGTGTACTCATATACATAAAATAAATAAATAAGTCTTTAAAAAAATAAAGGCATATTCCACCACCATGCAGCTGTTTAGGGTTTTTCTACTAAATATTCCTGTTAGTTCCTTTTTTATTCTATGCAATAGACTTTTTGATTAATTTGCTGTATCTGGTAATTGGGAAGATTTTAAAATTTATTGTTATTATTGTTATTATTTTTATTATTGAGACAGGGTCACTTGTAGCCCAGGCTGGCCTTGAATCTACCTTAAGCTCATGCTTCCAAAGTGCTACAATTATAGCACCATTGCATTCAATCTATGTAAATGTCTTATTTTGGTTTCTACTGCTGTGAGAAACATCATGACCAAAAGAAACATGGAGAGGAAAGGGTTTGTTTCAATTTATAGCAACCAGGTCACACTCCAACATGGAAGGACATAAGGGCAAGACCTTAAGGTAAGAATCTAGAGGCAGGAACTGATGCAGATACCATGGAGAAGTGCTGTTCATTGGCTTCCCCTGGCTTGCTCAGTTTGTTTTCTTATATACCTTAGGACTACCTAGAGGTCACCACCTACAGTGGGCTGGGTCCTTCATATCATTCATTAAAAAGAAGGAGGAGGAGAAGGAGGAGAAGGAAGAGAAGGAGGAGAAGGAGGAGAAGGAGGAGAAGGAGAGGAAGAGGAAGAAGAGGAAGAAGAGGAAGAAGAGGAAGAAGAAGAAGAAGAAGAAGAAGAAGAAGAAGAAGAAGAAGAAGAAGAAGAAGAAGAAGAAGAAGAAGAAGAAGAAGAAGAAGCCGCTGCTGCTGTCACTGCCACAGCCTCTTAGGTATCCCATGGGCCAGTCTTGTTTTCTCAGTTGAGAACTCTAGCTTTGTCATGTTGTGCCCCCCGCCCCCCATCAATCAGTACAATTATATTATCTTCATAGCTGCTTTAGTGATGAAAAATAATGAGTGGACATCTGTTGTCATTGTCGTGTTGGGGACTGAGCCCAACATCTGTGCTTACTAAGCACATGTTCTGCCGCAGCGAACCAGATCCCATCCCAGGCAGTAAAACTGATATTAGATAGTACATCGGAGACTCCCGACGCTTTGCTTAAAGGTGAATTGTAATGAACCTTGATGAAAACGTAAACCAGCCTTATCCTACAATAGTAGATTAAGAAGATAAAAAATAATTCTTGCCGGGCAGTGGTGGCGCACACCTTTAATTCCAGCACTTGGGAGGCAGAGGCAGGTGGATCTCTGAGTTCAAGGCCAGCCTGGTCTACAGAGTGAGTTCCAGGACAGCCAGGGCTACACAGAGAAACCCTGTCTCGAAAAATAAAAACAAAAACAAAAACAAAAACAAACAAACAAACAAACAAACAAAATTCTTAACAGCTTTGCCCCTCTGAATAAATGGTTGGTTATGGATAACCTCACTTTACAAAGTAACCTAAAGTTAAGGCAGAGTGCAAGATGGACTCCTCGTCAGCTTAACTGACACCTACAGCCAAGAATAGGCACCTTCTTCCCGAACGTGTATGTGCACTTCCAGTTTTCTCAGCCCTGTTTTCCCTCTTTTTTTTTTTTTTATTTTTTATTTATTTATTTTTTTTATTTACATTTCCGATGATTCCCCTTTTCTTTGGAAAACCCGTGTCCCCTCCCCCTCCCCGCCTCTGTGAGGGAATTCCTCCTCCCACCCACCCGCCCACCCATTCCCATATTCCCACCTTGACATTCCCTTTTACTGGGGCCACTAGCACCCTCAGGCCCAGAGTCCTCTCCTTTCTCCCTGGTGGCCATCGAGGTGATT
>CM052702.1:43884162-43903424 GCA_028551405.1 Uromys caudimaculatus | reverse complement strand
TGTCCCGGCGCTGATTAGCTGTGGGGCCCTGTGGCCCAAGCTGAGGTTTCCGGCCGTCGCCGGAAGCTGCTGGCCGTCAGTCTCTGTGGCCCGCAGAAAGCGGACAGAGTCAGTGAGCTCTGGGCACGCTTTGCCCCTGCTATGGGCTTTTCTGCGTTCCTCCCGGAGCTGCTTGTCTATGGAATCCTAGTGTCCCAGGCAGAAGTTTCCTGCCACAGCCGCCCGCTTTTGGGATCCAGGGGGGTTTCTAGGCCCGCCTACCTCAGTCCCTGTGTCTCGCGGGTTCAGGGCAGTACCTGGTGAGCTGTGGGGTGTGTCTTTGGCCCTCTGCTGGGTCTTGCGATGTCCTGAGAGGGATCTTTGTCCCTGCGCTGATTAGCTGTGGGGCCCTGTGGCCCAAGCTGAGGTTTCCGCCCTGTTTTCCCTCTTGTCACTGCTGCTCCATTGAGAAACCCGCTCCATAGGGACCTCCCTCTCCCTAGCCCCCTTCTCTTCCTTCCCCTCCCCAGCTCTGACCCTGAAGGCAGATGAGCCCACTCACAGATGAGTACCAACTGTGTGGGTGGCTGCCTGCGCTCCTTTCATGGAGGGACACAAGGCACACTTGGGACAGCCTGACAATCCCCTACCTCACTGCTGCCGGGTTCCTCTTCTTGCAGGGAAACTGTTCTCCATTCTCTCTCAGTCACTCCCTGTGCCTGAAATACTGCAGAAATGGGTGACTCATGGTGGACTGGCCACATTCAGAGATGTTTGAAGCCAGGATGGAGGGGGGGACTGGGGACCAGACTTTAAGAGCAGGACCTCACTACTAGGGAGTTGCCCTTTGGGAGTTCCTTGCCCCTAGGCTACTCTCAGCATGACTGAGAGATGTGGATGCTGCTGAAAATGGTGGGTGTGGCCAGCAGGCCTCACTGGGGTGCCTCACTGCTGGCTGCCTGCCTGGTGAGAGAAAGGCTATCATGGCTGAATGTGTGTGTCCCATCTCCCACATCATATTTGAGCCGGCTTCCCAGTGTAATGGCGTTGGATCTGGTGACCTTGGAAATAGTTAGGTGTAGATGATGTGGCATGGACTCCTCATGATGAGATCATCTTTGATGCAAGAGCAAGAGGCAAATGGAACGTAGCTCAGCGGTAAGCACTGTGCTTGCTTAGCATGCACAAGGCCCTGAGTTCAGTCTCCCGTAACATGCACACGTGCACACACATGCAAACATACAAAAAGGCAGGGATTTTTCTCTCCAAGTATATGTATCAAGGAAAGTGCACGTGAACCCACTGTTAGACGGCAGCTAGCTATCTTTGAGTGAGGATGAGCGTGGATACCAAGAACCAACTCTTCCATCACCTTTATCATGGACTTCCTAGCAGCTTTCTGAGCTAAGTAGTCCCTGGTGCTTTGCTGTATAGCAAAGACTAGGGCCTTTCCACACAGCGGAGCATGATGGGGCGTCTGCCCTCTGTTTTCAAACAGTAGATACCGTCTGAAGTATAAATTCTAGTTCCCATAACTTAAAAATTTCTCACCACTTCAGTAACATATATGTGTTTATATGTTAATATTTACATGATGCATTATATTTCTTTATTAAAGTAAAGTTTGGGCTGGAGAGATGGCTCAGCGGTTAAGAGCACTGACTGCTTGCTCTTCCAGAAGTCCTGAGTTTAATTCCCAGCAACTACATGGTGGCTCACAACCATCTGTAATGGGATCTGATGCCCTCTTCTGGTGGGTCTGAAGATAGCTACAGTGTACTTGTCATATATATAAAATAAAGAAAAATCTTTAAAAAAAGTAAAGTTATGGCAGAAATAATACATTATGCAATTTGAAAAGAGCCTCAGGGTAAAAAAAAAAACTTTTCTGTAGTCTCAGGTGATTTTAAATTGATTTCCTATAGCATGACCTACTTTTGCATTCTCTCTCTCTCTCTCTCTCTCTCTCTCTCTCTCTCTCTCTCAAACACACACACACACACACACACACACACACACACACACACACATTATTATATCTTAAAGAAATGAACATGGAACATATCACACCCCTGGACCATTCAGAATCTCATTTACATGTATGACCACTTTTGTTATTGTTTTGACACAGGTCTCATGTCACCATATGGGCCTTGAACTCACTATGTGGCTGGGGTTCACCTTGAACTGATGACCCTCCTGCCTCCATCTTGTGAGTGCTGGGACTATAGGTGTGCACCTCCTGGTTTGTGCAGTACTAGAGCCCAGGGTTTCATGCGTGCTAGGCGAGCCCTGTGCAGACGGAGCTATGATCTTATGTCTATTTTTTATACTGTGCATCTTTTGTAACACTGTGACATTTTGGATAAATAGCACATCTATAATTATTTGAACTTTTATCCTGTTGCCACTGCAGTGGTCACCACAGTTTGCTTTTCTTGTGACTTGCCAGGTTCTGGGCTGTCTATCAGCTCAGGCAGCTGGCTGAGGAGTTACTGGGGAAGGCTGTGTGGGCGCTAAGGTCCTTGCTGGGCCTTGCACATCTCAGCAAGTCATGCTACTTTTCATGGGAAACACAGCTCAATGGTGGGGAATGTCTGAATTACAATGTTCGCCCTGGGAGTTCTGGTTTTTGTGTTGTGGTAAAGTTTGTCTCACTGTTATTTCTTTGCAGAGACCTTTCATTTTGCTTGCCTGATGATTCATGGATTGCTTTCTTATCTTCAAATTCCTTATTTGTATCCTTAAAAACCTGAGAGTAAGCAAATAAAATAAATAAATTATTGAAAAAACCCTGAGAGCTAATTTTTGGTTATCAATTATATGTGGCTCCAAATGAGTCCTTTCTCCCCAGAGGATATAATTTTTCCTTTCTCTTTTTCCCCAGTTCAGAATAATTTTTCCTTTCTTGTAAAGATTGTTCTCAGTAGCTCATATTCTCCCATGACTTCCCTTTTTTTGACAGAGTTTAGCCCTAGTGCCCAGGCTGGCCTTGAACTTGTGATCTTCTTGCTTCTGTTTCCAACTGCTAGGCTTACAGGTGAGTGCCAGGGCATCCATCAGTGATCCTTATTTCCATTCTCAACATTTTATTTCTGTTTTTTTTTTTTTTTTTACCTTTCTGAGAAATATCTTAGAATGTTCCAAACACTGATTTAGTTTTCTACTGTGTTAATTCTACTCTGCAGTCTTTTCAACTCTTTTTTAAAAAAGATTATCTTTAGGCTTATTTATTTTATATGTATGAAAGTTTTGTTCATGTGTCTATGTGTACACTAGGCATGCTTGGTGCCTGTAGAAATTAGAAGAGGGCACTGGATCCCCTGAAACTGGAATTATGGATGGTTGTGAGCCACTGTGTCAGTTCTAGGATACAATCCCAGCTCTTCTGCAAGATCAACAAGGACTATTAACCACAGAGGCATCTCCAGCCTCTTCTTTTCAACTCTTGTCACCATAGCTTGTCACAACATTCCTTCTTGATTGCACCGTTTTTAGTCTCTCTACACCTCAGCCAGACTTGTTTCCAGTACAGACAGCTCCCTTCTCCCCTGTCCTTCCTTGGCTGGCTGGGTTGCATAGTTTAGAGATGGACATTTGAAAGAAGAGGCAACATCTCTCAAGAATCCAAAGAAAGAAGCAGAGTAAGTCAGGCAGATTGTTTAGGCACTATTGTTTCATACAATTCATTCTAAAAATGGCCACTGTGTAAGTGTAACTTAGTACCACTGCTTGACCTTGCCCCAGCCTCTCTGCATCTTTCCTCACCCCTCTTCTCCCCTCCAACATCTAGTAACTACCACTCTGTTCTTGTAAATGTCACTTTTATTTCCTCAGTTAAAGAGGTGAGATGAGAGCTGTACCCAAGCTCTGCAAATATGTGGCTTGGGTTGGGCCTAGAGTCTTTTCCTGTTCTAAGTATCCCTAGGCCTAGGCCTGGAATCTAATCTTCCAAGCTGACTGATTCAGTCTAGCTTCTCTTGGCTCCTAACTGAATTGTTCTGCTTGGGCTCATCCTAACTTTGGCAATGTGTTCTAATCTTATGGCCTATTCTCATTCTCTGGCTCATTCTGTCTTCACTGTGTCTAGCTTGTTCTCTTTGAAACCTGTCCCTGTAAAACTGTCCACGCACACCATACACGCAGCACATCACCACACCACCCTTCTCTCTGTGTGCTGCTCTTAAGTAGCCTCTCCTTCCTTTCTGTTTTCTTTCTTTTTCCTTCTTGCTCTGGCTCCACGTGCTCATATGTAAGTACACTGTAGCTGTCTTCACACACACCAGAAGAGGGTATCAGATCCCATTACAGATGGTTGTGAGCCACCATGTGGTTGCTGAGATTTGAACTTGGGACCTCTGGAAGAGCAGTCTGTGCTCTTAACCTCTGAGCCATCTCTTTAGCCCCTTTCTTTCTGTTTTCCTGTGAGTTGGATGTGTCCTATCTCTGACTCATTCCGTCAAATCTTTCTCTGATTTTTTTCACTTTGTCTGCCCCTCAATTAGACATTACTTTCATATACCGGTGCTTCCCTCTCCAAACTAACTTTATCTTCTGTATTTTGAATTAAGTGCATGTCTGTATTCCAGTCAGATTACATAGATCTAGAAGGTCTTTGGATGTGATCCCTTGCCAGAGCAGCCATGTTGCCAAGTTAAAATTCCCTTACAATTTTCATCTTCCATGAGGTCAGTTTGTTCAGATGTAACATGAGCAAGGTCATATAGCACTTGTCTTTTTGTGTCTGTCTTATTTCACTTAATGAGCTCTAGTTCAATCCATGTTGCCACAAACAACAGGATTTCCTTCTTGTTTTATGTTTTACTACTGTGCATCTGTACACATCATTTGTCTGTCTGTCTCTCTGTGGTGTATGTATATCTTTGCATATGCACATGTACACAGGTGTGTGTGGAGGCTGGGGGTTGATGTTGACTGTCTTCCTCAGCTGTGCCCCACTCTATTTTTTGAGACAGGGTCTCTCACTGAGCCTGAAACTCACTGCTTTGGCAGGACTAGCTGGCCAGGAATCCTCAAGGGTCCTTTTGTTTCAGCTCCCGAGGCCTGGGATTACAGGTGTGCACCTCGATACCTAGATTCTAGAATGTGGGTGCTGAGGCTAGAGCTCAGGTCCTCACATGTGCACAGCACATCATTATGGACAGAGTCATCTCTCTAGACCTGATGATCTCTTTTTGCACTAATTTACCCTTCCTATCAGTGTACAGAGGCTCCCCTTTCTCTCAAATCTTTGAGAAGACTTGCTACCTTTAGTCATTTTGTTGTTGCTTCTTCTTTCTTTTTGAGACAAATTTTCTCAGGTAGCTTAAGTGGACCTGGAATTTATGGGATGTAGCCCAGTCGGGCTTTGAATTTGTATTCCTCTAGTCTGTCAGGGCTGGATTGCAGGCATGCACTACCATGTACCAAACTGCAGGCATGTGTCACCATGTGCCGAATTTCAAGCATGTGCCACCATGTGCTGGCTTGCAGGCATGCAGCATCATGTGCTGGATTACAGACATGCAGCACCATGTGCTGGATTACAGACATGCGGCACCATGGGCTGGATTGCAGGCATACGGCACCATGTGCTGGATTGCAGGCATCTTTAATCACCATCCTTACTGGGGTGAGGTGGGATCTGACTGTAGTTTTCATGTACCTTTTCCTGATGACTTGAGATGTTGAACAGTTTGCATGTATCTCTGGGCCTCCCTCATTAGATGGGCAAGGAATTAACTTAATTGTTTTAGTGGCCTCTTCTATTTTGTGTTGGTGAGAGAGGGCTCTTACAGAACTTTAGGCATTTAATCATTGTGGAGCGTCTCCCTCTGCACAGATTACCTGTGGGCCTGCCTGGGTAGGAACTTCAGATCTGAGTTGTGCTGTGCCAGTGTGGAGCACCCGCCTATGCAGTCGGAGACCTCAGCTTTTCTTTGCTGACTCCAGGCATCACCAGGGAGAGTGCTTAGCGCGTTTTCACTGGCCT
The DNA here is from genome assembly GCA_028551405.1 of Uromys caudimaculatus. Lineage (NCBI taxonomy): Eukaryota > Metazoa > Chordata > Mammalia > Rodentia > Muridae > Uromys > Uromys caudimaculatus. The sequence goes on along the minus strand of CM052702.1, from coordinate 43,897,453 downwards.
CAGGAGCCCCTGACAGGTTCCTGAAGTCTTCTGAGTCTAAGGAAATACACTGATACCTCCTCCCAGTCCCCACGGAGTTTCTTTTCTCCCTCAGGACATTTGGCAAGTCTCCCAAGTGCCTTAGGTCTTGGAGCCACTATCAGGGCAGGAAGCCCTGCAGCTGTCCCTGCTTTGTGTTCTGTCAGATTCCAGAGGAAGTGCAGGGCCTGCTCCTGCTTGAGGCGGCACAGAGGAGATCTCTAATGCACATTGTTAGGCTCCTTTATTCTTTGGAATTCTGTGGTCTTTCACATGCATTAGATTTCAATCAATCAATCAATCAATCAACCAATCAGCCAACCAGGCAAGTGTTAGAGAGAGAGAGAGAGAGAGAGAGAGAGAGACACACACACACACACACACACACACACACACACACACACACACACCTGGCCCACTCTGTAGCTGAGGCTGGCCTGAACTCACCCAGGTTGGCCAAGAGTCCTCAGTGGTCCTCTTGTCTCAATTTCCTAAGTGCTGGGATTACAGGCATGTGCCTCTGTATTTGGTTCTATTAATGTTGTGTTTTATAAAAAAGAAAAAGAAGCCAGGGATATGTTTGGTAGAGGTGTGGTATGGTGTGGGGAAGGGGTGCCTCTGTGGGTCCATGCTGAGACATCCCTTCCCACTGAGACAGCAGCCCAAGGGGATAGTGTAGAATAGAGTTTATTTAGGGCACGGGGAGGGGAGTTGAGGGGGAAGGAGAGAGAGAGAGAGAGAGAGAGAGAGAGAGAGAGAGAGAGAGAGAGAGCCGGCCATGAGCACATGAAGGCGGGAAGGGGAGAAGGGACAGAGGGGGAAGAGGGTAAGAGAGCAAGAGAAGAGGAGAAGAGAAGAGCACAGAGTGAGAAGGGGGCAAGCAGCCCCTTGGATAGTGAGTCAGGCACACCTGGCTGTTGCCAGGTAGCTGTGGGGTGGAGCCTAGATGAAATGCCAACAATTAGAGTTAAAAAAAATACAAAAATAACCCCCACCCCCAAATATAATATCCAGGCAGGATGCAGTGGTGAGCACATGTAATCCCAGAACTCCTACTGTAAGATGGGAGACAAGAGAATTACCTAGAAGTTTAAGGGCTAGCTAACCTGGAATATGCTGTGCAGCAGAAACAAGAGAGACCCTGTCACAGCGAGGTGGAGGGAGATAGCTGACTCCTGAAGGTTGTCCTCTGACTTCTACACATGCGCTGTGGCATGGCATGCATGAATCTATCAATACCTGAAATACAGATTGAAAACAGGCTTCAAGGCTCTGGAGAGATGGCCCAGTCCATAAAGTACTTGCTGTGTGACCATGAGAACCTCAGTTCTGTGACCCACAGAGCTATACACCTGAAATTCCAGGGTTGGGGAGGCGCTGGCCAGGTACTTTAGACAGGTTCGTGAACTGCAGTAAGAGACCCTGTCTCAAAAAATAAGATGAAGAACAATTAAGACAAACACTGAAGTAGACCTTTGACCATATGTGCATGACCTTCCCCCACCCCTCTCTCTCCCTCTCTCTCTGTCTCTATCACACACACACACACACACACACACACACACACACACACACACACACACCAGGCTACATTACTTCATTTTTGTTTGTTTGTTTATTTATTTACTATATTTACACAAACTTGATCTGAGATCCTACCCAAGGTTGTCACACAGCTTCAGACTAGGACAGTATTTTTGAGCTGTTAGTTTGGAGGTTTTGGGACAAAGGGCCAAGATGGTATGGACAAGGAGGCTCCCCTTCCCCTGCTTGCAAAAGCCCTCAAAGATAGCCCTCACAAAACACTGGACAAAGCAGACACCGAGTTCTGGATTTCAGAGTGACCACCGGACCTCAGACCCACCCACAGGGCCCTAAACTCACCTGATATGGCAGTCCCCTGTACTTCCCAGCACATCACCACTTTCTCTTCTTCTATAAAAGCCCCTGCCTCAGCTCAGGTGATTGACTTCTCTGACCTCCTCCTGTGAGATCAGTGAATCCACCCTGGAGCAATCAATTCCCATTAAGACCTGCTTTTATACTTTTAATTTGGCCTACTTAGATTTATTTCCTCAGTGGAGAAGCCTTTCAGTGGTAGCTCACCATGTACTTGAATGCTTTTAGAGTCTCCCTCCCAACTGAGCTGGAGGTTGTCTTCCTGGCTCAGCAATGGCATATGCATACAGCTGGTGAGCCGTGGGTATTCCCAAAGGGCACGTGACATGCTTGTTACTGAGAAATGACTGTGCCCGGCACTGGGCTTGCTGTGGCTTCACGCTTCCCACCTCTGGAAGCACCTCTGATTCCTGTGCAGATTCTGGCAATGCTGCCTGTGGTTTCTGGACCCATCTTTCATACTACCCTAGGAAGGTGTGGTTCCTCTTCCGCTGATGCCACTCTGGGTTGGAGCCTGTGCTCTGATGTTCCTCCCTGACCCCACTGTCCCACCTCTCTGGTTTACTGATGGAGGAGGGGTGTTTCAGAGATTAAGCCTTCTGTTTTCTTTCTCCCAAGACTGTCTCAGGGCAGTGAGTGGGCATTGGCTCTTGTCTTCTTTATCTCACAGTCTTCGAATGTTCTGGTGTGTGGGTGGTACCTTTCCTTAGTTTACCCCAGTTTTCTAGTTCTTTAGTCATTTGGACAAGGTCTGGTGTCCATCTGATGTTCTGAGTTCTCTGTTGACTTTGATTAGCATCTAAACAGCTAACACATTCTCTTGTACTTATAGCATGGCCGTGCCTGTGGAAAAATCGGGCGTGTTTTTTGGCAAATGCCTAGGCAAGGGTGGGGCTAGGCAAGTTGACAGTCAGACAGTAGAAAGTGGCATGCATGCAGCCTGGGCATGGTTTTTGGGGGCTGAGATGAATACCTGCAGGCTGGCATGGTTTTGATTTCTTCTGGCACCTGCTTACTTGGCACTGAGGATTGAATCTCCTCTTCTTAAGTCCTCCTGATTTGACTTGGGCTTTGTGTATTACTGTGTAGCCCCTGAATGGTAGAAACTGGAGTGGACTGGGAGAGGAGAAGTACCAGGTGTCAAGAACAGCAGTGTCAGCTGGAGTCCTCGCCACAAGTAAAGTCATTTGAGAGTAAATCAAGCATGACTGTGTGACTAATTTAGTTATTTCTCTACTGCAGTGATAAGACATCTTGTATAAGGCAACTTATTCAAGAAAGAATTTATCATGAGCTTATAGTTTCAGAGAGTGAGTATCATGGTGGGGCCATGGGAGCATGCAGACAGGCATGGTGCTGGAGCAGTAGCTGAGTACTTATACCTGATCCTCAACCTGAGTGAGGCAGCAAGCTAGCTACCTGGGAATTTGAAAGCTCAAATCCCACCCCTGGTGACACACCTCCTGCAATAAGGCTACCCCTCCCAATTATTTCCAAATAGTTCCACCAACTGGGGACCAAGTTTTCAAACAGTATGGAGCCTTTCTCATTCAAACACCACAGTAGCATATGAGGAGAATGCCTATAGCTGAAATAATAAGTTGATAGCTGGAGGTGTCCTAGTATTTCATTAAAAACTCACCTCCACAAACTCAGTTCTGCTGGTTTGGTGCAGAGAGTGAAACAGCCCATCCTCAATGACCCAGCATCTTTTCTGGCTTAGAGCTGGGCTGGATCCAGATGACCCTGTGTCTGTGGCCAGCAAGGAGCCTTTTCAGAATGACCTGTACAGAACCTGGTTCAGGTAACTCTTATGCCCCAATCCCTCCCTGCAGGCATGGCCTTGCTCAGGATGTCTCTAAGTGTTGGTCTGTGAACTGAAATTCTTAGGAAGAAAAAAAACGATACTGTTAATGGTTCTACAAGGCTGAGTGATTGACTAGAACTTTGTAACTTTGGGGCTGGTGAGATAGTTCAGTTTGTAAAGCTTGCTAGCGAGCTCAAGGACCTGTCAATCCCCAGAAACCATGGTGGAGAAGCAACCCTCACAAGGTGCCCTCTGCTCCACTAACAACAACTCCCCATCAGTCCTTAACCCTAGGAACTGCCAGTCTACTGTGAACGTGGCTCACTGTGGGTACTTAACACAGGTCGAATCGCAAGGAGTGTGTCCTGTTTTGACTGGCTTATTTCACTTAGCACAATGCCCTCAAGGTTCATCTTGTGGCACTGTTGCAATTCCCTTCCTTTAAAGACTGAATAACACCCTATTGTCTATATATTCTACAGTACTGGCTGTTTTTAAATGTAGCCAGGATGACCTTACATGTGAGGGTAAAAGGACTGTAAGGAATTGACTTGCTTGACTAAGAGATTGACACATTTCAGTGTCCTGAGGCTGAGACCAGGGAGACCCAATGTGTAGTTCTACATCAAGTCTTAAGGCCCAAGAATCAGCTCCAGCCTGAAGGTAGTAAGAAGAGCCAGCGTTTCAGTCTGGGCCTGAGCTCAGCCTCTCATGCAGACCTTTTCTGTCAGATTCACATTTGATTGATGGGACAAGGGTCACTCATCATGCAGGGAGAGAAGGCAGCTGTGATGTTTGCCTGAATAGCTTAGTGAAGTTAAAAGTGTAAACTTAGTCACCACAATGACAGTATAGCATTCTGTCAAATGATAACTCTATGAGTGTGGGCAGCTAAAAGAGCTTCGTGGTATGAAAATTCACCATGAGGTTAGACACCATGAACCCCAGAGCCAGGCCTGGCTTGCATCCTAAGGGTGTTTCCTTTTTTTCCCTGTTCATGAAAGAACTTCAGCTTTATTTTCATAGAACATGAGCTTTAAGAAATGAATTCTTTTAAAGATTTAGTTTTCTTTTACATGTGTGAGCATTTCTCCTGCATATATGCAAGTGCTTGCAATGCCTGCAGAGGCCAGAGGAGGGTGCCAGAGCTTCTGAAACTGACATTACAGATAGTTGTGAGTCACTGTGTGGATGCTGGGAACTGAACCTGGGTCCTCTTCAAGAACAAGAAGTACTCTTGACCACTGAGCCATCTCTCCACCCCTAGAACCTGAGCTTTTGAATGGTACTGACTTCAATGACTCTGCCAAAATTAAGGTAAGTTAGTTAACTTATTTAAAAAAGTTAATTAATCATATATACATACTATATATAATGTGTGTGTGTGTGTGTGTGTGTGTGTGTGTATGTGTGTGTACACATTAAAGCCAGAAACATGTAGTATTTTCCCCCACATAATATTTGTATTGATTTTCTGGGAGTTTCACATGATACACCCTAATCACAATCCCTTCTAGCACTTTCGTGTCTGCCCCCACCTTGTGACCTCCCTTGTGACCAAAAGAAGTAAAAGATAAAAACAATTTAAAAAAAAGTCTACTTTGTGTTATTTATCCATTCATGGAGCATGGTCAAATTCTTAGTGGTCTGCCCTTGAGATAGAGCTGAGTCCTTCTATTCCTACACACCTGCCAGAAGTTATTGATTGTAGAGGGTTACTCTTTGGCACCTCCATCACCTTTTTTTAAAAAAGGTTTATTTATCTATTTTTATGTATATGAGTGCTCTGAGTGCCAGAAGAGAATATCAAATCCCATTACAGATGGTTGTGAGCCACCATGTGGTTGCTGGGAATTGAACTCAGGACCTTTGGAAGAGCCGCCAGGGTTCTTAACCACTGAGCTATCTCTCCAGGCTCTCATTGTGCTTTTTTCCCCCTTGGGAATAGCTAGGTTTGTTATTAATGTACCACTGATAGACATAAGACCCAATAGCCCCCTGCCCCAACAAGGAAGTTGAAAAAACATTAACAAAAAGAGCATATGCTAGATATGCTAGGGAGTCAGACATCCTGTGACATGCCATCTCTGCTTTGGTACCCAGAAGAGAGTGTGAGACTCTTCAAGGCTTCCAAAGCTTCGGGGACCCCGGGTCATTTTGGGAGGAGTCCTCGGGATGCTGCTTTGTAGAACCCGATGGGTATGGTGTACCTTTCCCAATTCTTTTGCCAGAGGTACATTAAACTAATTCCTAGGCCAGAGTTTGACCCATAGCTTCTGACAAATTGAGACCGAAGAGTATGTTCCCTTAGCTCCAGCTCCAGTGTGTGGGACAGCTGCTCCATCGCATGCCTTCGATATAGGAACCAAATCCTAATGTCTTCTTTGGTCATTGTGAGTGAGTCAGCCAAGGCCTCCAGAGTCTCCTCATTAGGATCGGGGTCTGTCTCGAAGTGCTGTGCTCGCTCCAGGAACTGCTCAAGGGTGAACCCAGAGCTGCTATCCATGGAAGACAGACTCGGAGTTGTCTCCATTTCAGTTTCTTCTATCATTACTGCAACTCACTTGAGTTCCCGTCTTCAGTTTTTCTCATTATGCTTTTTTAATAGTTCTCTTTGGGGCTGGAAGGTGGCTCAGCAGTTAAGCACTGGCTGCTCTTCCAGAGGTCCTGAGTTCAAATCCCAGCAACCATATGTGTATATATATACATATTCAGTGAAGCCAGCATGAGTGAGCAAAGGCTATGAAGAATGGACAAAGGAGCTAGACTGTGGTACAACATTGTCCACAGAGAAAGGGAGATTATAATTAGTTTGCTAGGCACAGGAAGTGACAGAGTGTCTTAGGGTTTTACTGCTGTGAACAGACATCATGACCAAGGCTTACAGGTTCAGAGGTTCAGCCCATTATCATCAAGATGGGAGCACAGCAGCATCCAGGCAAGCCTGGCGCAGGAGGAGCTGAGAGTTCTACATCTTCATCTGAAGGCTGCTAGCAGAGTACTGACTTCCAGGCAGCTGAGGTGAGGGTCTTAAGCCCATGATCACAGTGACACACCTACTCCAACAAGGCCACACCTACTAATAGTGCCACTCCCTGGGCCGAACGTGTACAAACCTTTACACAGAGGAACAGTCTATAGAGAAGGCCTTGGAGGGGCTGAAGTATCAAGACGGAGTGAGGAGTCCAGTGTGACTGGTTTGGGGGCACATAGTACAGAGTAGAGGGAACTGAGGCCAGCATCCCCAGAGGGGCAGGGCCCTTTCACTTCTGCCCAAGAAGCTTGGGCTCTCTCCTGCTGGACAGTGGTTCTCTACCATTAGTGGTTACAGAAATCACCTGGGGACCTCATTAAAAATGGAGACCCCTATGACTTCTCTCCAAGGAGATGGATGCTGCAGGAGATGACAGCATAATGAGCTCCCCAGTTGATTCTCATGTGGTTGGTTCACAGAAGCCATCAGCACTAAGGGATATGAGTGCTTTAAGAAGAAGGAATGACATGACCCAATTTATTTTTTTAGGAAGAGAAGTCAGGCAACTGTAGAGGGTGGACTGATTTTACTGGCAGGGGAAAAATGTAAGAGGTTTCTTCAGACATCCTGGTGAGAAGCTCTGAAGACGGAAGCCCAAGCACTGGGGAAAAAGGCTGCATCTGAGTTGAACAGGGTGACTGGAGCAGGAAAAGGCTGAAAGGAATAGAGGTTTATTCTCAAGTGTCTGGCTTGGGAGAATGGGTGGCCGGTAATGCCTGGTACTTGGTAACCATCAGTTGAATGGATGAGTGAGGAAATACAGGTCAGAAAGCAAGCGGGATGGGAGGAAGCAAGGACGATTCCGCTTTGACTGTGTGCATTTGAAGTCAATGCAGAAGTACCCATCCGCCGTTCGTGATGAGTACCCATCTGCCGTTCGTGAGAAGTACCCATCGCCGTTCGTGAGGATGGTTCATATTGGGTTGGAGATATGGACCTGGCAGTGGCCAATAGACAGAGTCTTGCAGAAATGGAGTCTGAAAGTCTCACTCTCCACAGCAGAAGGCATAACCCTGAAAGAGAAGAAAAGCTGAGAGGGAAAATCAGCTGGGGTATTCAAGGGACTCCCCCACCCTTTGGCTTTTTGTTTGTGATATTGGGGATGGAATCAGGGCCTTGTACGTGCCAGGATACCATTTTGGAGCTACATCAACAGCCTTGTTTCTAAATTAAATGCAAATTAGAACTACTTGGAGATTTCATCTTACCCCCGTCAGAATACCTCAAATCAATAAAACAAATGACAACACATGTTGGCAAGGGTGTGGAAGAGGGAAAAACATACTCACTGTTGGTAGGAGTGAACAGTGTTTGCACCTACTATGGAAATCAGTGTGGAGGTGCCTCTGAAAACTAGAACGAGATCTACCACCCGAGCAGCTATGCCACTCTTGGGCATCTACCTAAGTGTACCCTACTACAGAGACACCTGCTCATCCATGTTCTTTGCTTTCTATTCTTCCTTTTATTAAAAAAAAATCAAAATATATCTCCTGTCAACCTCCTTCGCTTAGCCATTTTCCCTTCTGTTCTAACAAGTGTTGTTTTGGGGGAGTAATTTACTTTTCTGAGTTATTTGTATATTTTACATTTCAGCTCCTGTCAGGTGTAGAGCTGGAGAAGATTACTTTCTATTCTGTAGGCTGCTTCAAATGATGGTGTGCAAAAGCAAAAGAGTTCCATTAGGTCCCATTTATCAATTGTCCATCTTAGTGCCTGCTCTCCTGGTGTCCTGCCTAGGAAGCCCTTTCCCATGCCTGAAATCGGAAGTGCATCGCCTACTTTCTCCTCTGTCAGGTTCTGGGCATCGTGTTGGGGTCCTGGACCCATCTGGTGTTGAGTTTGTGCTGGGTGGGAGATAAGGATCTAGCATAAGACAAAGATGTTGTCGAGCAGTTTTATCTTCAGCAGAGGATCTGATGATTGGTTTTACAGAGAGTAGAGGGGCAGGGCTGGAGGCGGAGAGAGAGCGCTTTCTTTAAGGATGTGGCCCCTGACAGAGCTGGAGCAACACAGACTCTGTGAATGGCTCCTGTGTATGGGCAGCGCAAATTGGATTTCTTTTTCTTTTTCCTTTTTTTTTTATTTTAAAAAGACTTGAAGTAAGTGTGTGTGTGTGTGTGTGTGTGTGTAAGGAATAGGGAGGTTGGGTTGACTCTTGGAGGGGTTAAGGGGAAGAATGGAGATGAATATGATAGAAGTATATTGTATGAAATTCCCAAAGAACTAATCAGGATGTTAAAGACAAAAGGAAGAAACAATTTAATAAAGTAATCCTCCCCCTCCCCCTCCCCCTCCCTTCCCCCTCCCCCTCCCCGTCCCTCTCCCTCTCCCTCTCTCTTTCTGAATCGTAGAGGGTTATATTGGGAACAGCTTATCAATCTAAATGCCGAAATATTTCCTACCTGAAGTCTTCTTTGTAATATAGTTTGCCAGTCAGTGTAGCTCCCTCTTAAGGTCATTTCTGAGTCATGACTGAAAAACCAGATCAGCAGCATAAGGGAAGGCGTTAGTCTTCCCTCACACACTGGCCGGAGCAGCGCTTATTTCAAGGAAAAGCTGTTTCAGCTTATTTCGACTCCATGTGCCCGCTGCATGCACCCTGACTCTGCCCCCCACCCCCCCAGCCCCACTCTCACTTCAGCCCCACCCTCAACCTCAGATGCTCCGCCACCCCCTCACCCTTCATTTTCCACCCCCACCCCACTCTTCAACCTGGCATTTGTTTCTTTATAGTATTTAGGGTAGAACCAGGCCTACTGGAATCCCTCTCCACCTCTTGCCAGCTTCTACAGATTTAAAAAATCTATGAATATGCTCCCGCCATTGTTTTGGAGAATGGTTATTAAAACACCTCTGCTTATAGGTTTAGTAAAAATAACTAATTCATTTTCGTTTATACTTCATATGCGTTTAGACTTCTGACTTGAATTGGCTTTCTGGATTTGGAAACGCTGCTGTGGATCATGGGTCATTTGTACTTGGGGGTTGTTAGAGACCGTTTGCGTTGGTACTTGCGTGCTCTCTATCTGGAGTTACTAGCCCCTGCAAGTGCTCGTTACAGTCTGTTTATCAAGTCAGTAGAACGGAGAGTGGCCCCGCGAGGGGAGGACAGGCACAGTCCTTATAGAAGACTGTGCTTCAAATTCTGGCCCTCGAAGCCTCTTCAGTTAGGGTTTGGGCCTCTGGCTCTTACCCTTTTGTTTACCTTTCTGGACTGTTCTCTGGCCAGGTCTAAAGATTTCATTACAGAGGCAGAGACCTTGGAAACAAACCAGAGGACGCATGTGTAGACTGCTTCCGCCCTGTGACTTAGTCTCCATTCTGTTCTCCCAGAACTCGAGCAGCAGACTAAAGTATTGTGGTGTCTGCAGAACTGGGATTCCCTGAAGCTGGATGTCAGAAGAACTAGGCCTGTTGCTTTGGTTGAATAAAAACCAATTAAGTGTTGATCTTTGTTTGGGACCCCAAAGGGTCAAATACAACAGAAGATGGTAACAGAAAAGGAAAAAAAAAAAAGTCTGAACTCAACTGGAGAAGGGGGCTGGTGCGGGCTACGAAGGGGGTGGTGAGGGCTACAAAAGGGGACCGTGAGGGAGGGCTCCGAAGGGAGCCAGTGAAGGCTGTGAAGGGGGTCAGGAGGGGACCCGGAGAGGGCTACGAACGGGGCCCGCAAGGGCTATTGTTGTATCCTTCTTCAGTTTCAGTTTCATACTTTAATTTTGGCATTTTTATTTTGTTGTATTTTAATCTTGTTTCCTGTTAAATTTGATAAACACACCTTCTGGTTTCTTTGGCATTCTTTTTTCCCATCAGGGTGGCAATTAACTTTAACAGTTTGGTCTACATGGTAAGACACTGATAGGAGTTATATTTTTATTACAGCCTTCTACACAAAGTAGAGGTGAGAAGTGTATTTTGTTCCCACTGCAGTTTAAGCTACAACATATAGAAACAACTTTCGCTTTTTAAAAAAAAAATTACATTTATTTATTTATTTATACATATAGTCTTCAAACTCGGCCAGTGCGTTTTCGAGGTAGTTTCTTTCACAAAGGACCAGTTCTCATCCCATTTTTGATTTCACATTGCCACATTCAGATTTTGTAATCTCATATAATTTATTTCTTTGCTGCGCTTTAGTCTTTGTTTGAAGATATTTCGTAGTCTACTCTTAACCCTGCGAGGATACTGTCCAAGAGCCCTCGTGGACGTCTGACATCATGGATAAAGCTATAGTTGTGATGGTTCCTCTTCACTGGCAACGTTCTGCATTTATAATCACCATGGAAACATGCTGCTGGGTCAATGAGGGTCCAGAACGGTTGAGCTGGGGAGGAGGGGCCACCTCGTATGTGGTCGGCGTCATCCCATGGGTTGGGGTCTGAGCCTAAACAGGACTGAGAAAGCAAGCTGAACACTAGCGTTCATCTCTCCTTGCTTTCTGACGGCAGGAGCAACTTGACCAATCACACTATGCTTCTGCCACACAGCTAGAGACCTCCTGCCTTCCTCACTGAGATGTGCTGTGTCCCTTAAAACAAAACAAAACAAAACAAAACAAAACAAAACAAAACAAAACAGAAACAAAACATAATCTTCAAGCCAAACCCTTCCTCCCTTAAATTGCTTCTTTTTTCCTTATTTATTTATTCATTCACTTTACATCCCAGTAGCAGCACCCCTGCTTTCAGTTCCCCCTCACACAGCTCCCCCCTCAACCCCTCTCTACTTCTCTCTGAGAAGGGAGAGCCCCTCCTCCCCATATCATCCCATGTTGGCACGAGAAGACACTGCAGGACTAGGCACATCCTCTCCCACTGAGGCCAGACAAGGCAGCCCAGTTAGGGGAACAGGATCCACAGGCGGGAGCAACATCAGGGGCAGCCCCCGCTCCAGTTGTTGGGGAACACTTATGAAGACCAAACTGCACAACTGCTACACGTGTGTGTGTGTGTGTGTGTGTGTGTGTGTGTGTGTGTCTGTGTGTGTGTGTGTCTGTGTGTGTATGTGTGTGTGTGAATAGGCCCAGCCCATGTTTGCTCTTCGGTTGGTGGTTCAGTCTCTGGGAGCCCCCAAGGGTCCAGGTTAGTTGACTCTGTTGGTTTTCCTGCAGAGTCCCTGTCCTCTTTGGGTTCCCCAATCTGTCTCCCAATTCTCCCATAAGACTCTGTGAGCTCCATCTACTGTTTGGGTGTGAGTCTCTGCATCTCTTTCCATTGGCTGCTGGGTGGAGCCTCTCAGAGGACAGTTGTGCTAGGCTCCTGCAGGCATAACAGAGTATCATTAATAGTGTCAGAGACTGGTTCTTGCCCATGGGATGGGTCACAATTTGAGCCAGTCATTGGTTGGCCATTCCTTCCATTTCTGCTTCATCTTTGCCTCTGTATACCTTGTAGCCAGGATACATTTTGGGTCGAGGTTTTATGAGTTGGTTGCTGTCCTTACCCCTCCACTGGGAGTCCTGCCTGGCTACAGGAGGTGGCATCTTCACGTTCCATATGCCCACTGTTAGAAATCTCAGCCAGAGTCACCCCTATAGAATCCCTATAGGGCCCTCCTCCTATCCCAGGTTTCTGGCATGTCCTAGATCCCCCCCCCACTGGTTTCTGTTCTCTCTCCCCTGCTCTCCTTACACTTGATCCCCTTGCCCTGTTACCCCCATATCCCCTTCCCCACCCATTTCCCTTCCTCCATCTACCTCTGATATCTCTCTTGTTTCCCCTTCTGAGGAAGATTCAAGCATCTTCCCTTGGACTCTCCTTGCTATTTGACTTCTTTGGGTCTGTTGATTGTAGCATGGTTATCTTGTACTTTATGGCTAATATCCACCTACAAGTGAGTACATATCATGCCTGTCCTTTTGGGTCTGGGTTACCTCACTCAGGATATTTTCTAGTTCCATCCATTTGCCTGCAGAACTCATGATGTCCTTGTTTTTAATAGCCAAGTAGTATTCCATTGTGTAAATGAACCACATTTTCTTTTCTTTTTTCTTTTTTTGATACTTTATTTACATTTCCAATGTTTCCCCCTTTCCAGGTCTCCTCTTTGGAAACCCCCATCCCCTCCCCCTCCCCCACCTCTATGAGGGTATTCCCCCTCCCACCCACCCGCCCACCCACTCCCATATTCCCACCTTGACATTCCCCTTTACTAGGGCCTCTAACACCTCAGGCCCAAGGGCCTCTCCTCCCCCTGATGGCCAACAAGGTCCTCCTCTGCCACATATGTGGTCTGAGCAATGGGTCCCTCGATGTGTATTCTTTGGTTGGTGGTCCAGCCTCCAGGAGCACGGGTGTGTGTGTGTGTGTGTGTGTGTGTGTGTGTGTGTTGTAAGGCCAGTTGACACTGTTGCTCCCTCCATGGGGCTGCAACTCCTTCATCTCCTTCAGTCCCTTCTCCAACTCCTCCAACTGGGACCTTACTCTCAGTCCAGCGGTTACTGTAAAGTGAAACTTGGGTATTCCGAACTTTTGGGCTAATATCCACTTATCAGTGAGTACATACCATGTTTGTTCTTTTGTGACTGA
>CM052702.1:43856164-43883662 GCA_028551405.1 Uromys caudimaculatus | reverse complement strand
CCAAATGAATTTGAGAATTGCTCTTTCTAGGTCTATGAAGAATTGAGTTGGAATTTTGATGGGGATTGCATTGAATCTGTAGATTGCTTTTGGCAGGATGGCCATTTTTACTATATTTATCCTACCAATCCATGAGCATGGGAGATCTTTCCATCTTCTGAGGTCTTCTTCGATTTCTTTCTTCAGAGACTTGAAGTTCTTGTCATACAGATCTTTCACTTGCTTGGTTAGAGTCACACCAAGATACTTTATATTGTTTGCGACAATTGGAACCACATTTTCTTAATCCATTCTTCAGATGAGGGACATTTGGGTTGTTTCCAGTTTCTGGCTATTACAAATAAAGCTGCTATGAATATAGTTGAGCAAGTGTCCTTGTGGGATGTTGGAACATCTTTTGGATATATGCCCAGGAGTGGTATAGCTGGGTCTTGAGGTAGAACTATTCACAATTTTCTGAGAAACCACCTGTAATGGTTTGTATATGCTTGGCCCAGGAGGGGCACTATTAAGAGGTGTGGCCTTGTTGGATTAGGTGTGTCACTGTGGGCGTGGGCTTTAATACCTTCAACCTAGCTGCCTGGAAGCTAATATTTTCCTAGCAGCTTCCAGATGAAGATGTAGAACTTCATCTCCTCTTGCACCATGCTTGCCTGGACACTGCCATACTCCCACCTTGATGATAATTGACTGAACCTCTGAAACTGTAAGCCAGCCCCAATTAAATGTTGTCCTTATAAGAGTTGCCTTGGTCATGGTATCTGTTCACAGCAGTAAAACCCTAGCTAAGACCCCACCAAATTGATTTCCAGAGTGGTTGTATAAGTTTGCACTCCCACCAGCAATGGAGGAGTGTTCCCTTTGCTCTACATTCTCACCAGCATGTGTTATCACTTTAGGTTTTGATAATAGCCATTCTGATGAGTGTAAGGTAGAATATTAGAGTCATTTTGATTTGCATTTCCCTGATGACTAAGGGTGTTGGACATTTTAAAAAGTGTTTTTTGGCCATTAGAGAGTCCTCTGTTGAGAATTATCTGTTTAGCTCCATACTCCATTTTTGAATTGAGTTGTTTGGGCTGTTAGTGTCTAACTTCTTGAGATCTTTATATATGTTGGATATTAGTCCTCTGTCAGATGTAGGATTGGTGAAGATCTTTTCCCAATCTGTAGGCTATCATTTGGTCCTATTGACGGTGTCCTTCGCCTCACAGAAGCTTTTCTGTTTCATGAGGTCCCATTTATTAATTGTTGATCTTAGAGCCTTAGCCATTGCTGTTCTGTTCAGGAAGTTGTCTCCTGTACCAATGAGTTTAAGGCTATTCCCCACTTTCTGTTCTATTATATTTAACGTATCTGGTTTTACATTGAGGTCTTTGATTCACTTGGACTTGAGTTTTGTGCAGGGTGATAAATATGGATCCATTTGCATTCTTCTACATGTAGACATCCAGTTAGACTAGCACCACTTGTTGAAGATGCTCTCCCTTTTCCATTGTATGGTTTTGGATTCTTGACCAAAAATCAAGTGTCTGAAGGTATGTGGGTTTATTTCAGGGTCTTCTATTTAGTCTATTGATCAGCCTGTTTGTTTTTACACCAATACCATGCAGTTTTTATTACTATTGCTCTGTAGTATAACTTGAAGTCAGGGATGGTGATCCCTCCAGAAGTTCTTTTATTATACAGGATTGTTTTAGCTATCCTGGGTTTTTTGTTTTTCCATATGAAGTTGAGAATTGCTCTTTCAAGGCCTGTAAAGAATTGTGTTGGAATTTGGTGGGAATCGCATTGAATCTGCTTTTGGTAAGACGATCATTTTCACTATGCTAATCCTATCGATCCTTGAGCATGGGAGAGCTTTCCGTCTTCTGAGAGCTTCTTCAGTTTCTTTCTTCAGCAACTTGAAGTTCTTGTCATACAGGTCTATCACTTGCTTGGCTAGAGTCACACCAAGGTATTTGATATTATTTGTGACTTTTGTGAAGGGCGTTGTCTCTCTAACATCTTTCTCAGCTCATTCTTCATTTGTGTAAAGGAGGACTACTGATTTTTTTGAGTTAATTTTGTATCCAGCCACTTTGCTAAAGTTGTTTATCAGCTGTAGGAGTTCTCTGGTAGAATTTTTGGGGTCACTTTTGTATACTATTGTATCATCTGCCAATAGCAATAATTTGATTTCTTCCTTTCCAGTTTTTATCCCCTTGATATCATTTAGTTGTCTAATTGCTCTAGCTAGGATGTCAAGTACTATATTGAAGAAATTTGAAGAGAGTGAATAGCCTTGTCTTGTCCATGATTTTAGTGGAATTGTTTTCAGTTTCTCTTCATTAAATTTGTTGTTGGCTATTGGCTTGCTGTATATTGCCTTTATTGTGTTTAGGTATGTGCCTTGTATCCCTGATCTCTCTAAGACTTTTAACATAAAGGGTTTTAGATTTTGTCAAAGGCCTTTTCAGCTTCTAATGAGATGATCATGTGGTTCTTTTTCTTTCAGTTTGTTTATATGGTGGATTATGTTGATGGATTTTTGTATATTGAACCACCCCTGAGTCCTTGTGATAAAAGCCTTCTTGATCATGATCATGGTGGATGATGTCTTTGATGTGTTCTTGGATTCGGCTTGTTAGTATTTTATTGAGGATTTTTGCATCAGTGTTCATAATAGAAATTGGCCTGAACCCTTAAGTAGTTTCTTGCCAGGTATTAGTTCATAGTGACATGAAAGTGGTCATGACATCTCCAGTTTCATTATCTTTATTTTAAAAATCATTATGATTTAAAAAACTTATGTGTATGGCTATGTTGCCTGCATTTATGTACCATGTATATGCCTGGTGCCCTTGAAGTCCAGAAGAAAGTGTTGTACACTGTGGTGGTTTGACTATGCTTGGCCCATAGGGAGCGATGCTGCTAGGAGGTGTGGCCTTGTTGGAGGAAGTATATCACTGTGGGGATGGGCGTGGCAGGCTCCGTATGCTCAGGCTCCACCCATTGTAGAAGAGAACTTCCTCCTAGCTGCCTACGGATGCTAGTCTCTCCTGGTTGCCTTCGAATCACGCTGCAGAACTCTCAGCTCCTTCTCCAGTATATCTGCCTGCATGTTGCCATGCTTCCTGTCATGATGGTAGTGGACTAAACCTGTCAATCTGTAATCCAGCCCCAATTAAATGTTTGTCTTTATAAGAGTTGCCTTGGTCATGGTGTCTCTTCACAACAATTGAAATTCTTACTAAGACAGATGCTAGGACTGGATTACAGACAGTCGTGAGGCACTATGTGATTGGTGAGAATCAAATGCAGGTTCACTGCAAGAGCCCTTGATCACTGAGCCATTTCTCCAGGCCTCTCCATTATAATTTTGTGGAAACACTATGATATACAATCTATCGTTGACTGAAATACTATCATGCAGTACAGGCGGTTCTGTGTTCTTCTGATACTACAAACTTATGTATGATAAGACTTGCATTCCAGGAGGAGGAGGCCAATGATAACAACTAACAGCAAAATGAAATAATTTTAACAACACACTACCATAAAGTTCCTAAAAACTTATTAGATTTTACTTGTGAAAATTTTCATTTAATACTTTTGGGTTTTGGTTTACCTTGGGTAATTGTAACTGCAGAAAGTGAAATCCTGTGTATAGGTGGACCATGATATTAGAGTTTATCCCTAGGACAGGGAAACTGTGTTATGGTGTGCCTCATGTATTACTATCTGCTGGAATTAGCTGAGGCACAGAGAGTAATCATGAACAATGAAAGAAACAATGTGATTGGTTGTTGATCATGGTCCCATCTGTAAGTTTCATAGTGACTTGTGGGCTGAAGGTCAGCCAGTCATCTGTCCCTGGTGCTATTACTTAGAGCACACATAGAGTGGAAACTGCAGTTTGCACTGCATTGTGAATGATTGATCTTTTATTTAACTGAACAACGATGACTGAAGTGTGTACATGTTGGATCTGCACAAAGGGAGGGATGCCTTTAACCCACTTAAATGATTTGTTTATATTTAAAAAGATATAAATAGGGTCTGGAGAGATGGCTCAGCGGTTAAGAGCACTGACTGCTCTTCCAGAGGTCCTGAGTTCAATTCCCAGCAACCACATGGTGGTTCGCAATTATCTGTAATGGGATTTGATGCCCTCTTCTGGTGTGCCTGCAGACAGCGATGATGTGCTCACATATATAAAATAAATGAATGAATGAATGAATAAATCTGTCGCTGTCTTCAGACACACCAGAAGAGGGCATTGGATCCTAATACAGATGGTTGTGAGCCACCATGTGGTTGCTGGGAATTGAACTCAGGATCTCTGGAAGAGCAGTCAGTGCTCTTAATGGATAAGTCATTTCTCCAGCTCAAAATCTTTAAAAAATAAAAAAATTTAAATAAATTCTCGCTATAATTACCTCTTGTATTTCCAAATCATAAACTAGCTAAATATTTTTATCTGTATGTGACTTTAAGTTTAGAAATTATAGTAGTGGGTCCAGGTCCTGTGATTGCCTTCTCAAAATGAAGCTTTTTTCTTGCCTCCTTTCCCTGTTGACAGTCTTGGATCAGCTACCCCCTTCTCTGATATATATTGTTTCTGTTCACAGACAAAATAGGCAAACCATCTTTATTACCAACTATCTCCCTCTGTTCTATCTTGATGTTTTGTGGTCTAGAACTGCCCTTCCACCAGGATAAAAATTTTTCCCTAGTCCCCAGTGTAGCCAACTGGAGCCTGATTTTCTGATGACCGTCTCAACACTGGGCATGCTTTTTTCCCCAGGAAAATGCATCACAGTGACTGGGTTACTACTGTCTTTCACACTTTAGGCCGACCTGAAAGTTTTTCCTCAACTTCAAAAGTCTAAAAAATTAAAAAAAACCTGTGTAGCATTTAATACACTCTTCAAAAGCTCACGAAAGAAAACGGCTCCTGAAGAGGTTCTGTTTGTCTCTTTTCTTTGGTACTTTTGATGCATTTTTGCATTAGCGAGATAGGTTTAAACCAGACCCAGAGAATCAGTGTGGTTCTTTTGTACTTGAAACAGGCTGGGAATTGAATGCAGAAGCACTTAACAAATGCCTGTCACTGTACTCACTGAAATCACAAGCTGCAGGGACGCTCTGATTTACTACTTGATTTATTTCTGAAAAATAATTTTTTTGAGAGGGGTAGGTGGGTGGGTGGGAGGGAGGGAGGGAGACGTGATACCAGACAGGGAGGAGAAGAGAGAAGCTTACTTCCAGAGTTCTTCTGTGGGTTCTTTTAACAGTGATGCGTTCAGACATTTGAGGGAGCTTTGGATAATGAGTGATTTGCTGGCAGAAGATCTTTTGTTTAACTCTGTGTTTCAGACATTTGCTTTATTAAACACAGAAGCTATCTATTAGGGAAAATCATCTGCAGACTGAACAAAGGCTTAGTATTTGGGAGACAAGACAGTAAGTCTGGAGAGAGGTGTTCTTATGCTCCTCCTGAGACCTGTTCCTTGGAAGGGCTAACGGGAAAGCTAGGGGGTTCTTCCGGAAACAAGTGGAGGCCACACTAGTAAGTTGTCTGTGAGTTGGGAGTCAGTGCTACTTTCTTTTGAATTTTGTCTCAAAATTCCTATGTTGGAGTCTGAATGCCCAGCACCCTAGGGTGTGATTATTTCAGAATAGAGAGACTTGAAAGAATGAATTCCAGTAAAATGAGGTCAAGGGGACAAATAAGACTTGTGCTCTTCTGAGATAGAGATATGAAGAAAGTATTGACAAGTTATTTCTCTGCCATAGCCATCTAACAAGCAGGGGTTTGGGACGTGGTTCAGCGACAGAGGGCTCACCTCAAATGCTCAAAGTTTAAGGTTCTGTCTTGGGAGTTGTAAAAGAACAGTCAAGGAGAGAGATCTCAGAATGAAGCCAGTTCCACCGACAGGCAGTGAGGAAATCCATTTTACCAGCAATGCTCAGGTGAAAAGAGGTGGCGCCCACCCGTAGAACAGTCAGTGAAGGTCTGTCTTTGTTCCACTCATTGTTGGAGGGCTTCCTGTCCAGCCATGGGACCTCCATCTTCCCTAACTTGTGACTCTTGGGACACCTCCTCCCTGTCACAATATGGGTCTCTCATGGTCTCTAGTGCAGCTCTCATCTGTTTGTAACAATTTGAAGGTTTACTCAACCCATCTTAAAAGCTCAAACGTTCTTCACATTTATTGCACTAGAGGGTTAATACAACCACAATGAAAGAGAATTCGGAAAGCAGCTTTGAAAGCATCCACCCATTCTAGGGTGAGTGTCAGCATTTAAATACTTCAGTCTTTAAATACTATGCCTAGAAGCCCCACCCCTGCTGTCCTCCACGGAACTGGAACAAATAAGGTTCCATGGGTCTCCATCAGGCCCAGGGAAACTGGAAGGGTTAAAGCCCTTAGGAGGAAAGCAAGGAGGTTTGGGCGGCCTGCACAAGGCTGGTACCTGGGGTCTGGGTCTTGTTCGTCACCGGCAGTGCCAGTACCAGCGGCAGGGATGGCAGTGGTGAGCCGCAGCAGTTAGTGTGAGCCTGACCAGCTAGGCAGTCTGAGGTCCAGCTATGGATACTTTGGGAGGCAGGTATGAGGTCTGGCGATTTATGCTTCTGGAGAGAAAACTCCTTCCCAAGTGTTTACAGCTCAGTAAAACAGCTACTCTCAGATGAGCCCTGGTGAAATAATTTGTACACTTTATTCCATGTGGATAATGACTTTATAAACATTGAAAAAAAGGGGTGGGATCCAGGTGTAGATGCTTCCGATTGGCTCAGTTTGAGGTGCTAGTGATGTTCTCTTTGCATGGAGAAGGAATCCAGGTATTTCCCTTACATGACTGGTTGTCATGGCTCTCCCAGTGGGGTGTAGTGGTTACATGTTCCAGAGCAGGTAGAGGCAGGCAGGAGTGGCCCCACTCCTACAGTTCTCAATTCTGAGATTCATGGGGTTTGAGCTCACTCAACCTTACCAGCCCTGTCTGGTGGCACAGTCCACTTGCCCCACACACCCCTTTGCCAAAATGACTTCTAGGATATATAATATGTGTATATTTTTATGTATGTTTCTATAGTCTTTTATGTATTTTTCTATATATGTATGTATGTATGTTTCTATATCTGTTATGTACGTATGTTTGTTTCTATAACCTTGATGTTTCTATATATGTATATATGCAAGTTTCTATAAACTTAAAAAAAAAAGATATTAGCCTGGTGTAGTGGTGCACACACCTTTAATCCTAGCATTCAGGAGGCAGGGGCAGGTGGATCTGTGAGTTTAAGGCCTGTCTGGTTTACGTAGTGAGATCTAGGACAGCCAGGGCTGTGTAGAGAGACTCTAAAAACAAACAAACAAACACTACCCCCCAAACCCAAGAAAATGACAATATTGTATGATAAACTTTAATTAATGGTACAAGAGAATTTTGTTAAATATAATTTTGGTGATTTATAGTTTAGCCACTAAATAGACACAGTAGTTTAATGTACTCGTTTCTCAATTCTTTCATCTATCTATATCTGTCTGTCTGTCTATCTATCTATCTGCCTATCTATCATTCTTTCTTTCTATCTATCTATCTATCTATCTATCTATCTATCTATCTATCTATCTATCTATCTATCTATCTTTGGAGCCAGGATCTAACTATGTAGTTCTGACTGTCCTGGAACTTATATAGAACAAGTTAGCCTTGAACCCATAGAGATCCCCCTGCCTCAGCCTCTGAGACTAAAGGCATGTGTTACCACAACCAGCAGTTTCTCAATTCTTGAATAGTTTGTGTGTGTGTGTGTGTGTGTGTGTGTGTGTGTGTGCATATAATCCATCCACAGCATCTTTCTATGTATCCCTAGCTGGCCTAACTGAAACTTAACTATGGAGCCCAGATGGTTTCAAACATGTGGAAATCCTCCTGCATCTGCCTTCTGCGTGCTGTGATTGCAAGCATGAGTCACCGTGACAAGCTTCCGTGACAAGCTTCAGTTTTGAAATAGGCTATTTTACACTGTTCCCAGTTCTTTATTTTTATGGACAACACAGGGATCATTTTTCCTTCTGTTTTACATTTTGCCCTGACTAGTTGAATCACCTTCAAAGGCCAAGACCATTTTGTGCAGAAGCTTGGCGTTGTCTCCTATGTGAGCCTGTGAGAGTTTGTCTCAGTGCCCATCTCTACCCATGCCAAGACATAACAGAAGCACTGTGGCTGTCTTTGGGGAATCATCTATCTATTCTGTAGCATTTTTACCCAGCATATTCATGTGTTTGATTTGATGAAATTCAAGGGTAAAGATGAAAGCATGTCTGAATCTCAGATGAGTTGGTGATTTAAATTCCACCTGCATGGGATCACATAAAATTAAGAAAAAATCTACACAGCAAAGGAAACAATCACCAGAATGAAGAGAGAGGACACAGAAAAGGAAAAACTCTTTGTTAACTACATATCACACAAGGAGGGTCGTATCTAAACTATGCAAAGATCTGTAAAATATTAAATACCACTGGGCCAGAGAGATATCTCAGAGGTTGAACACTGACTGCTCTTCCAAGGAACCAAGGCTCAATTCCAAGTATCACATGGCAGCTTATAACTGTCTGTAACTCCAGTTCTAGGGAACCAATGCCCTGTTCTGGCCTGCTGGGGTGCTAGGCACACATGTGGTACATAGATATAGACACAGGCAAAACATTCATGCACATAAAACAAATTGAAAATATTAAGTATACCATAAAATAAATCTTGCAGTCAACAAATGAACTAATAATAAATGGAACATATAGTTCTCAAAAGAAGAAACAAAGAGTGAAAGTAAACACGAATGTTAAAAGTAGGTTGAGATTCCAGCTCACCCCAGTTGGAATGGCTAACACTGAGGGAAAACAGGACAGGAAATGCTGGTGAGGGTGTGGGGAGAGAGGATACCATCACTGCTGGTGGGAGTGCAAACTGGTAGAGCACCACAGAGATTTTTGAAAACACTAAAAACAGAACTTCTGTGTGACCCAGTGAAGTGAAAGTTTCTGGATGCGTGATGTGATACAGACTCACATGGCGTTTTGCTGAGGCCAGACCCATGGGAGGCCAGACAGTTTGGAGACAGTATAAAGAGGCCTCAAGGGACAGTGATGGCGGGCTTGCATAGCTAGACCTGTAGTGCTTTGTTGATCTTGAGCTGGCTGATCTTCACTTCGCTGAGAGAGGCACGACAGAGAGCTTTTCCCCAGCTGATCCTGGTCGCTCCCTGCTGACATGGGCCAATTTTTGTGCCCCTGCTGCTGATTCACGTTTGGTTTCCTGACACTACCAAACTGGACTGCTGGTATCCCAACAAACAGAGATTGGAATCGCCCCAAAGAACTCCTTCTAAACTGGTCCACGTTCCCCTGTCCTGTTTACCATCTTTTCTCCCTTCCTTTGGACAGTGGGCTAGAAAGGGCAGGGGCGGGGGTGGGGGCCGAAGCATTTGAGAACCCTTATTAAAAGTAGGTTTTAAAAAACCTAAGCCTACCACCCAGTTACACACGCTTGGGTGTACAAACCCACAGGACTCCTACATGAGTAGGTAAATCACAGAGGTACTTGCACATCTACTTTTGTTGTAGAACTACTCACAACAGCTAGGAAGTAGGTATCTGAGGTGTTTGCCATCAGATGAACAGATAAGAACATGTGATACCTTTATACCATAAAACGCTTTCAGCGGTAAGAAATGAAATTATGACATTAGCAGTATAGTGGACAGAGATGGAAATTATGGTGTTAAGTAAAATAAGTAAGGTTCAGAGAGACAAATACTGTGCGTTTTCTCTCACGTGCTCACCCTAGATTTTAGTGTGTGTGTTTGTGTGTGTGCACAGTCTGTGACACTGTGAAACTGGAAAGGGAACTATGACAGAGGAAGAAGAGATCTTAAGGAAAAGGGAGGAAAAAAAATCAGTAACTGAAATGCACATGAAAGTAAAAGAGGGGGTGTGGGGGAGGGGTAAGCAGCAAGATGGAGTCAGAAGGGTGGGGGAGGAGAAGTCAGTTGGGGTAGAGCAGAGACTGGTAAGAACAAAGAATGCCTGAAAATGCCACAGTGAAATCATGACTTTATATGCTAACTTCAACAATAGTTAAAAAAAAATGGGAGAATTCCATTTATAGTCAGCGGGACTTTATTTTAATATTAAAATATGTTTGCATGAAGATTGTCGTGAAAATTGTGATTACTTTCAATTTGATAAATATCATATCTACTTGGATGTTTAATTAAATATCAAGGCAGGGCATAGGGGCACATGCCTGTCATTTTAGCCCTCAGAAGGCAGAGGCAGGAAGATTGGGGCAAGTTTGAAGCCAACCTGCTCCATATAAGAAGTCCCAGGTCAGGACTATATTGGAAGAACCTGTAGAGAACACAATGAGAGAAAGAAAGAAGGAACTTTTTTATAGTAATGAGACACCCTTGATAACATTTCCTATAAGATAAAGATAAGAGCTAAGATTTGTAAGTACAGCAACTCCAAAGGCCCTGATCCAAATAAAAAATGTGATTCCTTTGAAAAGCCCTTCCAACACTCTGGTATGTTCTTAATTCCTATTAAGTAGTGAATCAAGTAGTTTTGAGAGTTGTGCTGGAGAGTTTTGTATCAATTTGGCACAGGCTAAGGTCATTTGAGAGGAGGGACCTCTCTTGTGGAGGGACCTCCTTAAGATGGGGCTGTAGGTAAGTGTGTGGGGCATTTTCTTAATTAGTGATTAATAGGGGAAGGTCCAGACCATTGAGGGTGGTGTTATCCCTGCGCTGGTGGTCCTGGGTTCTATAAGAAAGCAGGCCGAGCAAGCCAGAATGAGCAGCCAGTAAGCAGCACCCCTCCATGGCCTCTGCATCAGCTCTTGCTTCTAGGTTGCAGCCCTGCTTGAGTTCCTGTCCTGGCTTCCTCCAGTGATGGACTACAGTGTGGAAGTGAGGGCCAAATCAACCCTTTCCTCCTCAGCTTGCTTTTGGTCATGGAGTTTCATCACAGCGATAGTGACCCTAAATAGGATAAGGGTGAAGACAGACTGGACCATTTGTGTGTTTAAAGATAATAACTATTCTGGGGCCATCCAGCTTATTGCTGTGCCATTCTTTGAGAAAAAGTTACAGAAAAAAAGATTCTTAAAAAAGGAAAGATAAATTCCATCTACTTGCATTAGGCTGTGAGACTGGGGAGCTAAATAATAACCCATTTTCAAGCTTTTTAGTGTGATACAGGGCATTTGCTGCAAAGGGTCCCTGAGCAGAAGGGGATTAACTGTCCCCTGGGTGATCATTTTCCTCTTTCATGCTTTTTGCTGGTCACTTTCTTGTCATTATGACTGGCCCCTCCATTGTTAATGAAATAGTCTCTTTCTTTAGGTGCACTCGATGGTCCCCGCCCGGATCCCTGACAATGGGCATACACTCACTCACACCCTGTCTGACGCTTGCAAAGATCCCAGTGAAACTGGGATCCAAGGTTCACAGCCCCTGTGCTGGCCAGATTGGTGCACTAGAAGTTTAACTCAAAGCCGTGGCCATCAAGAAAATTAACTCCTTAAAAAGTAATGTCTTATGCCTGTGAGCAACCATGTAGGTAGGGGTCACTATGTCAGGAATAGAGACCAGCTCTGCAGTGAGAGTAAGATGTTAACTTAGATTAACACCCATTACCTGTTGTTCATAAATGGGTACAGGTGAGAATCGAAGTCAAGAGGAGACAAACTGACACAGGATATGTTAATTTTACAAGGGCAAAGACTTTAAATCAAATTGTCCTAATATTTGGTAAAAAGAAAGAGACTGACTATAAAGAAAAACAACTTTCATCTCATACAACATTTTTTTCTGGTTATTTTGTGGTAAAAGAATAGATTTTTCTTTTAAAAGATATTTCTTCTGGGGGTTGGAGAGATGGCTCAGTGGTCAAGAGCATTTACTCTTCTTCCAGAGGACTTGAGTCTTAGGCCCCTCCTCAGGTGCAGCTCACAACTGCCTATAACTAGCTCCAGGGTGTCCAGTGCCTCTGGCCTCTGTGAGCACTGAGCTCATATGCACATACACAACTGGATTTATTGTTAACTTTTTATTATGTATGTGTGTATGTTTGTGTGTGTGTGTGTGTCTCCGTGTGTGTGTGTCTGTGTGTGTGCTTGTGTGTGTGTGTCTGTGTGTGTGCCTGTGTGTATGTATGTGTGTGTGTGTCTGTGTGTGTGTGTGTCTGTGTGTGTGTGTGTGTCTGTGTGTGTGTGTTTGTGTATGCACACGTGAATACAGGTGCCTGAGGAGACCAGAAGCATCAGGTCTCTGGAAGGTTGTGAGCTGGCCTGTATGGATGCTGGGAACGTGACTCTTGTCCTCTTTAAAGGCAGGAAGTACTCCTAAAGATGACTTATGCATTTTTCCAGAAGACAAGTATTTCAAACTCACTGACCTTTTCTGTGATACTAATGTATGTTAAAAATAAGGTTTTTCAAGAGGAAGATTCTCTTTGTCTTTGAGGTGATGGAGATATTTTGTCAGAGAGAGACTATGCATCTGCTTTTCAGACGTGCTCTGGCTGGGGAAGGTACATCCTGAAAGTTGATGTTTGTCAGTGTTTCCTTCTAGTCCTTGAGACCCTGGAGATCAAAATGATTTGATTATCTACCAAACCTCGATGGTGACACATTTCTTTACATCTTTGTTTGTTTGTTTGTTTCTTTCTTTTTTTTTTTTTTTTGAGACACAATTTCTCTGTGTAGCCCTGGCTGTCCTGGAACTCTGTAAACCAGGCTGGCCTCGAACTCAGAGATCTCCCTGCCCAGTGCTAGGATAGAAGGCGAGTGCCACCACGCTCAGCTTTTATGCATTTAAAAAAATGTAACTTTCAAAGCTGTTGAGATGGCTGAGTAGGTAAAGTGCCTATCACACAAGTGTGAGGACTCAAGTCCCATCCTCAGAACTCATGCAGCAAAGTTGAACGTGGTGGTTTGTGCTTGTAATCACAGCACTGGGGAGACAGAGACAGGAGAATTCCTGGGCTTGCTGACCAGAGAACCTAGCCTACTTGATGAGCTCCAGGCCAGTGAAGAGATCCTGTCACAAAAGAAAGAAAGAAAGAAGGAAAGAGAGAGAGAGAGAGAGAGAGAGAGAGAGAGAGAGAGAGAGAGAGAGAGAGAGAGAGAGAGAGAAAGAGGAGGCTGGCAAGATGGCTCAGCAGGTAAAGTCACCCGTTGTCAATCCTAGGGACTTGGCTTTTATCCCATGAGACACATAGTTATGTTCTGATTGCCACATGCACATTATAGCATACTGCCCTCCACACACAAAATAAACACACAGATGCCACAACGATGTTTAAAACCACAAAACAACATGAGGATGCAGAGATGGCTCTGGGTAAAATGCTTGCTGTAGATCAGGGAACCTGAGCTCAGACCTCCAGAACCTGTACAGACACCCCCGATGGTGGCATGTGCTTGTGATCTCAGCACTCATGTGTAAGGAGAGGCAGGTTCCAGAGGCTGATGGACAGCCAGTTTAGCCAAAAGGGTGAGCTTTAAGCCTGCTTCAAAAATTAAATTAGGTGGGGAAGTATTGGAGGAAAGACATCCTTAAGTCAAACTTTGACCTTCACATGGACCCACATGGGCAAGTGAACCTACACCTACATGTGTGTGTATGCATAACACACACACACACACACACACACACACACACACACACACACACACACACACAGGAATTTTCAAATTCCTTTAAACCTCAGAACTTATTGTCTGTTTTCTGTCATATATGGAACACAGACACATAAATATATAAGCCATGAAAGCAGAAGGGGAAATCCCTGGGGGAAGGGACTAGTGGGAAGGGGAGACGGGATTGTAAAAGGAATGAATTTTTCTTGCTAGCTCACATAAAACACACACGATCTTCATATCTATAATAAGCCCTAAAGCACTAGAGCTGGGAGGATATCAGCCCTCTCCTCTGTGCTGTTTTGTCTACCTCCTGTCAATAGTCCCGATGTATCACTCGCCATGTTCTGCCTGGGCCATTTCTACTTCAACAGGCCAGCCCTCCTGGCCGTGTGCTCACCACGCACCTACTCCATGGCAACTTCTTCCTCTCCTCCTCTCTCTTTGTGGTCTCTGCCTCAGACCTCAAGCCTGGGAACCGAAGCCCCACCTACCTCTTGTTTGCCCAGCTACAGGCTGTAGGCATCTTTATTCAACCAACAGTTTTAAGTGAAGGAGCAAGGTTTGCACAACAAAAGCTGGTATATGTGAGAATTTTCTCATCTTGAGGCAACCAGACCTTGGGAAATGGAATTTAGCATTTGAATACAGGCAACATCAGACCAACCCACTACACCGGACAAATGAGGACGATTACAGGAGTGAACACAAGCCAAGTACACAGATATACGTATATCACGGAGAAGCTCATGATTTTGCATACTTACCTAAAATATTTAACAGAAACCCCTCAGTTTTCAACAGCTGTGGTGTACATGCCTATAACTCCAGTCCTTGAGAAGCTGAGGCAGGAGGACTGGGAGTTCAAGGTGAGCCTAAACTACATAGGAAGGCAATCTTGCCACCAGTGTGTGTGTGTGCGTGTGCGTGTGTGAGTGTGTGTGTGTGCGCGCGTGTGTGCGTGCGTGTGTGCGCGTGTGTGTGTGTGTGTGTGTGTGTGTGTGTGTGTGTGTGTGTGTAAAAGATATTCAGCAAAGTTTCATTGTACAAGCTGTGCTTGGGAGTCTGAGGCAGGAGAACTGTGAGTTCCATACTATCTTTGGCTACAGAGCAAGTTCGAAGCCAACCTTCTCTACACAGAAACTGTCTCACCACCTCCCTTTCTCCAAAAGAAAATGTACAATTTGTTTAACTGATAAAAAATTAAAAGTAAAAATGTTTGGGAATCATATTTGGAGTATAGCTTAAGAGAGGTTGTGCTTACGTGAGTGAGTTCCTGGGCTCAACTTCTGTTCTTTTAAAATTTCAGTCCTGGCTGTTAGCGGCCTGTCTAAACTCCACTCCTCAGTTGCCTGGCAACAGCCAGGTGGGCCTGACCCACTATAAAAGGGGCTGCTTGCCCCTCCTCTCTCTCTTGCCTCTCTCTCTTAACCTCTTGCTCTCTTGCTCCTTCTCTCTCCCCATCCCCCCGCCCCATGTGGTCACGGCTGGCATCTACTTCTCTACTCCCTCCCTCTGCCTTTCTCTGCCTCTACTACCCTCTTAACTCCCCTCCCCACGCCCTGAATAAACTCTATTCTATACTATACTATGTGACTGGTCCCTCAGGGGGAAGGATGCCTTGGCATGGGCCCGCTGAGGCACCCCTTCCCCCACACCTCACCACACCCCTATAGAACATATTTATATATCTTTATCTTTTATAAACTCATAACTGGTTATTGAACTTATGGCCTCATAACATGCTTGACAAGTGTTCTATCACTGAATACATCCTAGCTGGGTGCAGTTTCTGGCTCTCAAAACCAGAGATAAAGCCCAGAGGTCATTGTTTTTTTGTGTAACTGTGTTTAGTTGGGCCAGACATCTGTTTTCAGTATCTTGTAATCCAGGAGGAGGAGCACTTACTTCAACAACCTCAAAATTTAGGTGTTCTTTACCTCAACCACAACAATTACATGGTTTCATGAGGAAAGTAGAATTTATTATCAGACGAAAATAATCACCCATCAACTCATTAAACATGCTTTCTCTCAAGAATGCTCGCTGCTAGCCCCTGCCTCTCTCTGCTTGTCTACATTACTTCTAGCCAATGTTTTTAATGGAGGTCACAGCACCTGGTAATGTAAGAATAAACATAATACAAGTTGTGGCTGTGAAGCGCATATGGCAGCCTTGCAAATACTCCAGGATTTTGGAAGGTTGAAGAAAAAGATATCGACATATTGTTCGGAGAAACTGTAGATGTAAAAGCCATAAGGGGCTCTGACTTGAAAGCCTTCATGATAAAGGATTTGAATGTTAAATGGTTTATAAGTAAATTAATAATTCTTTTCCTTTGTATGAAATTGTATTTATGTTTGTGTTGTAAAAGGCTGTGCATGCAGATGGGGATATTATAGTACTATCATGGCTTTTTGTTCCAAATGTTGTGCCTTTTGGTTACAGTTGAATGTATCTGAACACTTGATCTCCAGTTAGTAGCGGACCGGTTTGGGAAGGATTAGGAGGTATAGACTTAGTAGGAGGTATGTAGCTAAGGGGGGGCTTTGAGGTTTCGAAAGCCTCTGATAGACCCAGTCTCTCTCTTTCTCTCCCTGCTGCCTACAGATCAGGATGTACAGCTCTCAGCTATTGCTCCAACCACATCTGTCTGCTTCCCATTATGGTGACAACGAACTAACCCTCTGAACCTGTAAACCAGCCAACACAATCAGTTCCTTTATAAGAGTTGCCGCGGTCATGGTGTCTCTTCATAGCAGTAGAACAGAGACTAAGACATTATGGAGCCTTTGGGACATATATGGTCCAGCTAGTAGACGTAGGTTCCTGGGTCTGGGCCTTGAAGGTTTCATCTGCCTTTGAGTTTCTCTGAACTTTCTGCTTCCTGATCCACCAGGATGTGAGGAGCTCCTTTCCCTGTCACATGCTTCTGTCACCAGGAATTCTACCATGCTGGCTCCGCTAGGCTGAGCTGAAACGTTGAGTCAAAACAAAATATTCCTCCTTTAATTCTCTCTGTCAGGTATTGGTCACAGCCATGAGAAAGGTAACTAGTACCTTCCCTCATACAAATATCCGAGAGTTTCAACGATTTAACACACGGTTGTGCCATTTATAATCTAACTAAAACATAAGGTGAGGCCAACTTAATTTCTTTTTTCTATTATAAAAATCACCAAAGGATGGATATAAATATGTGTATATGTGTGTGTGTGTGTGTGTGTGTTTGCAACAGGATCTGTTCTCAGACTATTGTCTGAGCTTCCCATCTACTGATTCTCTCTTCTCTGAGGAATTTATCTTGGGTAGCTGTTCCTTGATCTTAAGCCTTTATTTTCCTCTTTTAGAACAATGAAAATATTTCTTTATTGTACATGAAAGAAAAAAAAAAACCCTCATGCTCACTGTAGAAATTAGAAGATCACCAAAAAAATGCATAAAGCAAGGCCTTCCGCATTGTGTGTGATACTAGGAATAGCAGCAGGAAATGTTTTGTGTCCTTCACTTTTTGTTTTGTTTTGTTTTGTTTTGTTTTGAGGCAAGGTCTCCTTATGTAGGCCACACCAGCCTTGAATTCACTATCTTCTTGCCTGTGCCTTCTCAGTCCTGAGACTACAGATGTTCACCACTCCCTCTTGCCCTCCTTCCAGTTTTCCAGAGTTGAATTATGCCATACATGTTTAGATATGTATTTGCAGTCTTTCATCCACATCTCTCCAGTCTATACCAACTCTCAGCAAAGTTCTGAGGCTGCTATGACATTGTTGTGTGTGTGTATCTGTGCATGTGTGGACACAGATTTTTTACAGACACACACGGTTCTAACTAGTGTCTAAGCTCCAGGTACTGAATTGGAGGCCCAAAGTTGGGCTCACAGCACTCCACACTTTGGCTCTCTTTGAACAGAGTATTAGTCAAGGTTGTGAAGCACACAGAATGAACCTCTCTCTCTCTCCCTCCCCCCCCCTCTCTCTCTCTCTCACACACACACACACACACACACACACACACACACACACACACACGTTAATCTCAGGTGTCATTCCTCAGAAACCATCTACTTTTTTCTTTGAGACAAGGTTTCTCACCTCAGTGTTGTAGGGGCAAGGCTGGCCAGTGAACCCCAGTAATCCAATTGTTTCTGTCCCCACAACACTGACGTTATAAGTGCATGTCACCACAACTGGTATTTTTTACAGTGGTTTTGGGGATCAAACTCAGGTCCCAGTGCTTGTGTGACAAGTACTCTACATACTGAGCCATCTGTCCAGACCCTCTCCTCTTCATGATTGCTTTTTGGTTGACTTCTTGTGGCTTTTGGAACCTTGGTCTCCACACTCCCACAGACTTAGCTCAACCGACAGTTCCTAAGAGCTTCTGGCCTCCATAAATTGCTAGGAAATCATGTCTGAACACCCAAAGTGAGTTCCCTGTTATTCTGCAAAATAATGGTGAGGTGCTAAGAGCTGCGTGAGTGTGGAGCTCAGGATGTTCTGTTCTTCAGCTGTAATTGCTGTTTTCCCTTTAACTCTAGACATTATTCTGTCAAACAAAAGAAATTGTAGTCTTCACATGGGTATTATTATTTCATCAAAATTTTCCTGCTTTAAATGTGTGAATGGAAAAAGATTTCTGCATCGTTGAAGGTGATTTTGTTTTTTTCGGGGTTGGCCTCCAAAAACTCCCAGAAGAGGAAGATTCAGTATGGAGGTGAGCCTTGAAGGATTCATTGATTTCACAGGGTAAGGCATAGCCTGTTCCTGCAAATATGGAGAAGACCGTGAATACTCAATTTAAAAAATCATTTTAAAATTGTGAGAAATGTTAAATGAGCTCTTGTTTTTCAAGTATATTATTTAAATGATGATGTTTGATCTTCAAAATCTATATCCCTGGGAGTAGTGTAGGGGTAGGGATTAAGTGGGATTTGGTCAGATTTAAGCGAGCTATCACAAGCTTTGACGGATCCAGAAACATCAGGATCTGTGCTGAGGGCTGGGAGGGAACTTGGCTCCGACTGTGGGATAAGAGAATCATTTGTCTCCTTGAGTTACCCTTCAAGAAGTCAACCTCATGATCCAGGAATGTGTTTTGTAATCAGCCACACACCCTGCAGGCGACTATGCGTCTTGGTTTTGAGTAGCCTAGTCTGCATGAAGGATGTGGCTGGATGTTTAATAAACATAAATATGTTTTCATGGGCTACATTTTTCTTGCTGTCACGTATTCTCCAATGAGGTAAATTACTTCTCCTTAATCTAGTGGACACATCAGCATTTACTACATCGAATGGCTGTGTGGTACTTATCAATGCCTATATTTACTTTCTTTGCTCTATAGTTTTGTAGTCAAAAGACTGACAGATCTGTGTTGGTGGTACCCACATACCATGGGTTTCCCAGGGGAGCAGTCCATGAACTCAAAAGAGAGTCAGATAGAAAGGGTGCAGTGAAACTCGGTTGTGCTAATAGCTTTATAGCTATTTCAGGTTGAATTGGTCCAAATGGGTATGGCCTCTCATATTTTCCATGTTGGAATCAGAACAATGTAAGCTCCAATGGGAACCAAGGCAGCTTTGTTAGGATCAGTAAGCAGAGAAGCAGAATGGCTGCCCAGAGGTCTAGCTCTACCCTCTACGTAGGTGGCCCTTGCTCTTTGCCATATTCCTTGTGCTAGCACAGTTCTTGCATAGCACGTGCACCCAATCCCTTAAGTACTGGATTTCTGAAGGTGGCTTGTTTGCTCTGTGGCAACTGGTCCCCTCTCTCAAGGGTGTTGGCTGAGTCTCTACATAGACACTGTAGAAATGTATATACTAAAGCATCTCAGACTCTGCCTGCATAACCAGAGGTGATTCTGCTGTGCTTACTGGGTTCTGGAGTGAGGGCTGGTTTTGGGAACACAGGCAAATCAGAGACAGAGCATGTGTGTGTGTGTGTGTGTGTGTGTGTGTGTGTGTGTGTGTGTGTGTGTGTGTGAGCATTGATCTGAAGGGTGTGGGTAGAGGGGAATTGATAGACTAAGTGGGCTTAGATGGTGGACTGGGCAGCATCCCTGGACAGACTCCTGAAACACTGGAGATGTAGGTTTTTTATTGGGTGGAGGTGGTGTTTTGTTTTGCTTTGTCTTTTGGTGGTGGTGGTACTGGACCAACCCAGGACTAGGTCAGATGAGTGCTCTCTTCTGAGCTGTGCCTGCAGCTCTACACACAGGGCTAACTTAGAGGACCTGTGGGTAGAATCTTTTCTACACGCATCGTCTTGATGCCTGGACCCCCTCCCCCCAGCTTTATTTTCTGCCTGAGGCAGGCCTGAAGAAGGCCTCCTAGAACTCAAATGAACTGCATGCTTTCTTTCTTTTGCCAGCAGGGAAGCAAGCTCCAGATCTGGCTGAGACTTCAACAGGGCCCATCAATATTGTTGACCCAGTAATCCAGCTCCCTGGGACTCCCCAAAGGCCTGGGATTAAAGCCAAGACTCAGGCTCAGCCTGGCAGGAAGTACTGTTGTCATCATTACCAGCCCTCAGGATTTGCAAGCTGATTCTCCCAGCTTCTCTCCTTGCTGCCTTCTGAGGACTCCAGGGATAAAGACTTTGTACCAGATGGTCTTACCTTAGGCTCTGTGAAGGCAGCTCTTATAGCACCAATGAGCTTTGAAAGAAGTGCCCATTTCCATGCCAGCATATCACAGGAGTATAGGAAGTTTGTCAGATTCACAAGCAGTTTCTCTTGTCTGGAATGCAAGATGCTTCTAGCGCACAACATTTTTAGGACCCTTCCTGTGCACCCCAAGGCTCCTTGGGGCAATTAAAGCCATACCCATGCTAGTGTGGCTGACTTCAGTGGCTCTTTTGCTAGAGTTTGTCTTGTTTTTATTTTAAAGCATTTTCTCATCCTACCCGGAGAAGACGAAGCTAGGCGTGGATGGAGGGAGCTTGCTTTTGAATTCCTGGAATCAAGAATCCCTAGTTCAGAACTGCTCGTGTTGGTCGCCCCCAGTACTCCCTAGAAATTTCCTCTTCTCCCAAACAGATGAGGCTCAATTTCTTGGCCAAATTTAGCAACTAGAAGAAACTACATCTACTTTGAGACCATAAGGAGTGGTTTCACTAAAAGACGTCTTAGCTGACATGGGGGAATTTAGGCAACAGAAGACCCAGGAACATTTTAAGCTTTCTGCAAATTTCTAGAAGCCTCCTAACTAAACACAGTAAAATGTACCCACATCTTCGATTAAATGTAAAACCTTAATAAAAATTGAAGTTTTAAAATTAGCTTTTCTTTATAATTATCTCATTTTTAAATTGTTCTTACATTTAAAGTACTTTTAAAGGAATAATTTCACAACAAAGTTGATATAATGATATATTTTTCAAGCTGTTAATTAAATTGCTATTAATATTAGTTTTACCAACTGTACTAGGCAGGGCTCTCTAGGGCTCTAATAGAACCAAAAGAATACACACATGTTTATGTGTTTATAAGAAAAAGACAAGACTAGATTGGCTTACATAATAGGGACTAGACAGTACAACAATGGCTGTCTGCATGCCAGAGAGGCAGAGCCTGGTTGTCACTCAGTCCCTGATACTGGCTGCACTGGTAGTTCTAATCTGCTGTGTTTAGTTTACATAGAAGGCTGAAGAAGCTGGAGTGTGGAAGACCTTAGCAGCAACAGTGACTGATGCATTTGTTCAGCAGGAGAAGGCAAAGACAGGCAGACATCACTTCTCTCCTTCAGTCACTTGCATCCTGGAATCCTTGAATTTGGCTTCCTGTCTGAAAGGGCCATCTACTTTGAGGGTCAGCCTTTCCCCTCAGCTGACACTTTCTGGACATGCCTTCACAGACACACCCGGAGGTACTTTCTGCATAGTTCTCTATCACATCAAATTGACAGTCAAGGCCACCATCACACCATCTGTGGCTTGGTTCATTCGTTGTGTTTTTCTCCTCCCTAGGTTTCTGGGCAGTTGGTAGTACTGGGGAACTGGGGTCTTGTGCCTAACTGAAGAAGGAGCCCTGAGAGAGTTCAGCTCAGATCTTTAGCTTCGGAATAAAGGATTTCAGGTTACAAGGTTGCTGTTTTCAAACACCAGAGGTCTAATATCAATTAAACCAAGATACCTTGATACTAACACCAAGTCCAAGAGGGATAATACCAATTCTCTGGTGCTCCATATAACTGGGGTGTGTAACCGCTCACAGCCACAGCCCAGTGAAGCAGTTCCAGGAGACATATGTCATGTGAATGC
Source organism: Uromys caudimaculatus (assembly GCA_028551405.1). Classification (NCBI taxonomy): domain Eukaryota; kingdom Metazoa; phylum Chordata; class Mammalia; order Rodentia; family Muridae; genus Uromys; species Uromys caudimaculatus. The sequence goes on along the minus strand of CM052702.1, from coordinate 43,861,703 downwards.
TCAGGGGGAGATGGAGAATCTTTGCCAAGGCTGGGGCTTTGGAGAGTGATGTAGAGTCAGGAGTTCAGAGTTCAGTTTATGTGTCAGCCATGATCTGTGTAGTCGCTTGATCTCTGTCTTATCTTTCCCCATCTGTACCTCAGGGGTGGGACTTTCTTTTTACACTTGCCACACAGGGATGGCGAATATCCAGTGGGATCACTTCAGACTCAACTTAGTTGGTTAAGTTTCATACCCATCTTAAGTCCAAATCAAGTGTTAGTGCTCTAGCTTCTGTTCTAAGGATATTTTGACCATATTATGATAACAGGATGGGAGGGGATCTAAGAAGTGAGTCCTCTAAAATTCATCAGTGGCACCGACAATATTCTTCTAGAACAGAAGTTCCACCTATATACAATCCACAGACTGTAAGGCAAACTTACCACATACTGAAGGACCTGGTGCTGCTTGCAGTTACTTTGTCAAGGACATAACATAGTCCCTGAGCTGTAGAAATGAAGGACTAGCTGGCAGGGTTGCAGCTGAAGCAATGTATTGAACTTTGTGTCCTAGACTCTTATTCTATACATAGGAAAATGACGCGCAAAGTGACCAAGAATGTGATTTCTATTTATTTATATTTGGTCTTGTTTTATAAGGAGTGAAGTGGATTATAAAAATAGGTACAATGTAGCAAGAAAATATAAAATAAAACAAAGCTGTGCATGTGAATGCATTAGTTTGAGTTCTCCAAAGATTGAACCAGTAGGATATCTATCTATTTATCTATCTATCTATCTATCTATCTATCTATCTATCTATCTATCTATCTATCTTCTATCTTTTATTGTCTATATATCCATCAATCTTCTATTATAAATCTATGTGTCATCTATTGATTATCTATCAATAAGCTATTATTATCATCTCTCTCATGCCTATATCTACTCATCTACCCACTGTCTACCTACCCGTGACTGACTAGAAGTGGCCCATGTGGTGATAGGAGTTGAGACGTCCCAAGATATTCTGTTCGCACTCTGGAGACCTGGAGTGTTGGTTCTCTGACTTAGTCCAAGATCACAAGCTTCAAACCCATGGGTCCGATGGTATAATTCTCATTCTGAGACTACAGGCCTGAGAACCAAGGTGGTTGGTACTGGTATAAACCCTAGAGTTCTAATGTCAAGGCCAGGAGAATCATAGTCTGTCCCAGAGAGATTCTTTTCTTGCCTTCTTGCTATACTCAAATACACAGCTGGTTAAGTGGTGCCTGCCTACATTAAGGGTGGATCCCTCTGTTCAGTCATCCACACAGTTGCTAACCTCTGCAAACATGCACATTGATAAACAGACACAGTGCTCTGTGAGGTCTCTGGGTAGTCCTTAATCCACTCAGATTGACACCGAACATCAATCATCACAATGGAGAATAAATTAATAGGATGTCTAAGAGGGAAGAGGAGACCTATGTGCATGAGAGTAGTCACACCCACACCCACACCCCCATGCTCCCACACACCCCCACAGCCACACCCACACCCAACAATATTGCCAACTGACCTGTTAGTTTGTTGGCACTTAATGTTATGTTGCTGTGGGTCATAACTCATGGTTCAGTTTAGCATTGAGTTCCAGTCAATAGATAATAGAATAGCAAATAATAATTTATTTTTGATGCTTGTTTTTTTTTTTAAACGAAGCTTAGGATAGCTTTGAACTCACTACATAGCCTAGGCTGACCTTGAACTTGTTACCCTCCTACTTTAGCCCTTGAGTGCTGGGATCCCAGATGTGCCCCACCTATAATTTGCCTGGTAACAAATGATAATTATAAGTAGAATAGAGCAGTCTTTCTTTCTCCTGATGATGTCACAGCAGAACTTTAAAATCTAGTGCTGGGGATGTAGCTTAGTGGGAGGGCGTGTGCTTAGCAAATGCAAGGCGCTGGTTTGATTGCTAGAACTACAGTGAGAACGAGATAAAGTAAGCTAACATGGCAGCTGCTTCACAATCTACTCCTAACTGGGCTGCTTCTCCATTTTTTAAAACATGAGCTAGATAGACAGAGAGTATGTTTTTATTTTTATGGGTATGAATGTTTTGTCTGCATATATGTGCATCATGTGCATGCCTGGTATCCATAGAGGTCAGAAGAGGGCATCGGATCTCCTGACCTGGAGTTATGGATGGTTGGGAGCCACCATGTGGGTGTGGGAAGGGACCTGGCTCATCTGCAAGAACAAGTCGTGCTCTTAACCTTAGCTATCTCTCCAGCCCACAAATCTTTACTCAGCGGAACCCACGTAAACTTGCTTATATCTTTACTCTTTTTACTTTGCTGGGCTCTTCATTTTGGAGGTCAACTGAGCCTTTAATTTTTCTTCTCTTGTTGCCTTGATCCAGCATAATAAAGAATATGCAGATGTGTGAGGGGGAAATGGTTCTTTGGAACTTTTCCTAAGGGAATGGGGAAGAGTTCACAAGACGGATAATGAATGAACTCCAAATGCTGGAGAGATGGCTAGTGGATAAGCGCTTGCCAGATAAACAGGATCAGTTTGGATCCCTGTAACCACTGAAAGGCCAGGTAGTCATGGCGGCCATCTGTAACTCTAGCCCTTGGAAGGCAGAGATAGGGCATCCCTGGGGCACACTGCTGTGAGATTACAAAGCAGCTCTCCACCCATGCAGTGTTTTGAACAATGTTCTAAGATGATAGCAAACCTTACCATTGGTTCTTATCAAGTAAACAGAAGGGTTGCTCTCAGCTAAACAGATCTAAACTCATCACTCAGAAAGCTCGTGAGGTAGGCTTCTGTCTGTTAGAAAAGCCTCTACTTCCCTTTTCTTCCTCCAGTGGTCAGCTACCTCAGGTAAAGGAAATGATTCTAGTTCCTGATTAATCTGAACAGCCTGTAGCAGGTCAGAGTCCCCACACTAACTCCCAGGCTATTCTGGCCTGCACACCACCTCCTGCAGCTCCCTGCTCCAATAAAACTGACAAGGCTTTTCCCACTGAGTACTGTTCTCTATTTTCTGAGGCATCCCTGTGGTTTGCCTCCCAATAAACTGTCCTTTCTGCCCAAGGAGTGGTCTAGTTCAGTGGTTTCGTTGCGGTTTGGTTATACTAGCCAGTCAGACTAGCTGGATTCGAGAGCTTCAGATTCCATGAGAGATTCTCACTCAATAAATAAATCGAAGGAAGACACCTGGTGTTAATTTTGGGCCTCTACATTTATGGCACATACGCACACACATGGATAGTCATATACACATACACACTACACACACTTATACCTTAAAAAAAAAAAAGAATCTAGAGAAGCCAGGCATGGTGCCACACCCCTGTAATCATAGTACTTGGGAGGCAGAAAAGGATTGAAAATTCAAGGCCGGACTCAGCTCTACAGTGAATCCAAGACTAGGTTCAGTTATACAGTGAATTTGAGATCGTCTTGAGCTACATGATGCTTTGTCTCAAACATTAAAAGAAAAAAAAGATTGGGAGAAGGTATGTAGAAGGAAGCACAGCCTAGCTGTTGAATGATGATGAAATACAATATTTATCTTTATTTGGAAGCTGAAATTTGTGACATGAAAAATGCAGATTTTATTCAATCTGATTTGTGTATGCTTATGTAGTCCAAATGTGTGGGTGAGTGTGCATATGTGTGCATGTGTAGGTGAAGGTCAGAGGTCAACTTTGATGCCATTTTTCCTCAGGAATTTTATAATGGGCCTGGGGGATGAGGTGAAGAGTGGGGGTTGGGAGTTGGGGCAGTAGGGAGTCTTGCTAACGGGTGAGGCTGGCTGTCCGGTGAACGATAGGTATCCAGCGGTCTTTGCTTCTATCCAGAGCTGGTTTATAAATTTGGGCTATCCCGTTCAGCTTCTGATATGGATGCTGTGCTGGAGACTGAAATCAGGTCCTCTTGCACGCCAAGCTTTTTCCAATGCCTATGCTCTACATCTTAAAACTTGTATTCAGTCTCAAATCTTTGGCTTACTGTTTATATGACTTTTTTTTCCATCACCATTTATTGATATTTATTTATTTTCTTGCTACAAAGCCCAGCTTAAACTTGTGATCATTCTGGCTTAGCTTCTTGAGTACAGACATTTTTCCATGATGGCTGGCTTGTAATTTTTATTTTTGGTTAACATGTGTTAATTATACAGATTAATGGATTCAGTGTGATCTTTCATACATGCATAAAGTATGCACTGGTTAAATTTAACTTTCCTTACTCCTCTCCCTCCCCCCCTTTTAAGAAGATTTACTTAATGTGTATGTTTTGGCTGCCTGTACATAAATTGTACATATGTCCAATGCCTCTGGAGTCCATTAGAGAGCATCAAATCCCTGTAACTAGAGTTTCAAAATGGTTGTGAACCACCAGTGGGTGCAGGGAACCAAGCCTGGGTTCCAGCAAGAACAGTGAATCCTCTTAACTGCTGAGCCATCTCTCCAACCACTCCCCCTGCTTCTCCATTTACATTAGTTTAAGCTGAGATCCTTATTAAACCCATTGCAATGGACTTTATCAAGTGCTGTCTCTTACTGTCAGTCTTGCTACTACAAATGATGAATAATATTGATTTTGAGTTTTTTCTGCAAAACTATTTTTTATTTTTCTTGTTACTGAGTCAAAATACCTGACAAAAGCAATTATGGAAGCAAGGGCAGGTGGGTGGAGACCTCTGCCTGGGCCACCAGGAGTCCATAGCCAATGAGCGCCAGAAAAAGCTACCCTCCCAGGAGCTTGGAAAAGCCGTGAGTGGGGTTAAGGGGAGCAATACCTCTCACCCAGACCCGCCTGGATCCAGGGCCTGAGAACCCGGGGACAGGAAACCTCTGAACCTTCCAGTTTCATCTGTGGGTGGAGACCTCTGCCTGGGCCACCAGGGGCCTGTGCCTGGGGACCTCAGCCTGGGCCACAAGGCTCCAGGAGAGAGCGGGTATCCCAGGAGTGCTGACACACCTTTGAGCATAGGCAAAACCACCACTTCTGTTCAAACTCACTGGATCAAGAGGGACCCTTGCAGAGCCATCAGGGCATAGGAACCAAGGGACAGCTGGGGACAAGATCCTTCTGACTTCTTTCTGCACCCCAGAGCGGACCCTGTGCCACAGCTCTCCAAACCCAAACACCTCTCAGAGAGAGCTGGTCTTCAAGGAGTACTGACACAGAGGCCTGCAGGAGGGGCAAGCCACAACCAGACAGAGTAATATCAGCTAATATCAGAGTTAACAAGAAGGCAAAAGGCAAGGGTAAGAACATAAAGAACAGAAACTAAGAGTACTCGGCACCATCAGAACCCAGCTCTCCCACCACAGCAAGCCCTGGATACCCCAACACACCAGAAAAGCAAGACTCAGATTTAAAATCATTTCTCATGATGATGATAGAAGATGTGAAGAAAGAAATGAATAACACCCTTAAAGAAATACAAGAGAACAGAGATAAACAACTAGAAGCCTTTAAAGAGGAAACACAAAAATCCATTAAAGAATTACAGGAAAACATAATCAAACAGGCAGAATTTCAAGAAA
>CM052702.1:43828160-43855664 GCA_028551405.1 Uromys caudimaculatus | reverse complement strand
ACAACCACTCTGGAAATCAGTTTGGCGGATCCTCAGAAAAATGGACATAATACTCCCTGAGGACCCAGCTATACCTCTCCTGGGCATATACCCAGAAGATGCTCCAACATGTAATAAAGACACATGCTCCACTATGTTCATAGCAGCCATATTTATAATAGCCAGAAGCTGGAAATAACCCAGATGTCCCTCATCAGAGGAATGGATACAGAAAATGTGGTACATTTACACAATGGAATACTACTCAGCTATTAAAAATAATGACTTCATGAAATTTGCAGGCAAATGGATGGAACTTGAAAATATCATCCTGAGCAAGGTAACTCAGTCACAAAAGAATGAACATGGTATGTACTCACTGATAAGCAGATATTAGTCCAAAAGTTCAGAATGCCCAAGTTTCGTTTAACAGTAACCGCTGGACTGAGTGTGAGGTCCCAGATGCCTCCATCCATCTCCAGTTGGAGAAAGGTCTGGAGGAACTGAAGGAATTTGCAGCCCCATGGAGGGAGCAAGAGCATCAATGGGCCTGACCCCCCCTCCCCCTGGTCGTCCTGGAGTTTGGACCACCAACCAAAGAATACACATCTATGGACCCATGGTTCGGACCACATATGTGGCAGAGGATGACCTCGATGGCCATCAGGGAGAGAGGAGAGGCCCTTGGGCCTTAGGGTGTTAGAAGCCCCAGTAATGGGGAATGTCAATGTGGAAATATGGGGATGGGCGGGCAGGTGGGTGGGAGGTGGAATTCTCTCATAGAGGCGGGGATGGGAAGGGGATAGGGGTTTCCAAAGAGGAGACCCAGAAAAGGGGAAACATTGGAAATATAAATAAAGTATCAAAAATAAAAAATAAAACAATCAAACAAACAAACAAACAAAAAAGGACGCAAGGGCAGGTTCATTTGGTTTACAAAGCCCATCATGGTGGCCGGAGCGCCAGATGGCTAGTCACATACTGTTCATGGTCAGTAAGCAAAGGATATGAACACTGCTCTTCATCTGCCTTTCTCCCTTTTATTCAGTCAAGGAGCACATCCTGTGGAAGTTGCTGCCCATACTCAGGATGGGTCTTCATCTTTAGTTAAGTCTTTCTGGATACACTCTCATAGACTAAATTCGGGTTTGCATTGCTGTGAGGAGACACCATGACCAAGGCAACTCTTATAAATGAAAACATTTAATTTGGGTAGCTTACAGTTTCAGAGGTTCAGTCTATTAGCACCATGGTAGGAAGCATGGCATTGTGCAGACTCACATGATGCTGGAGGAGCCAAGAGTTCTACATCTTGATCCACAGGCAGCCAGGAGGAATCTGAGCACTAGGAGACCTCAAAGCCCGCCTACTCAGTGACACATTTCCTCCCACAAGGCCACACCCATCCAACAAGGCCACACCTCCTAACAGTGCTACCTTCCATGGGTCAAGCATATTTGAACCATCACATATACATACACCAAACTGTTTCATGGTGACTCAAAATCCAATCAAGCTGCCAAAGACTATTAACTGTCATAGAAACATCTAAGTTACAGTTTAATCTTTACTTTTATTTCTTTACAGCAGCTTTAGTGTCAGACCAAAGATATTTTAGGATGGAAGTTGGATACTAGATTTTACTCATATCATACAAGGTTTGTATATGGCCCAAATTGGAAGTTTGTTTTCAAATCCCTTGTCCATATTCCTGAGTAAGGACCCAAAGTAGCTGAGATTAGAGGATTTAGGAGCTGACAGATGACATTCTTGCTGGTAGGTAACAAAGACTAGTAGCAAACATGAGGGACCTGGAGAGCACACCTAAGATCTAGCTAAAGAGAGTCCAGAAGGTTGGGTATGGTGGTACACACATAACCCAAGAGGCTGAGGCAGGAAGATCACTAGGATGAGGCTAGCTTTGGGCTTCACTGTGCGTTTCTGAAGAGGCTGAGCTACTTAGCAGGATTCTGGCTCAGAACACTAAAAGAAAACAGTAAATACAGCAGCAGCAACTCCAGAAAACCAAAAGGAGAGTTTGGCCAGGTGCCTAGTTAATTGGCAGCTGAGAAATGTTGACTAGTGGGAAGTGAATTAAAGATGTGTTCACATTGTGCTTCCTACAAGGGTGCTGCTGATGGTTACAGGTCTCTCTCTCTCTCTCTCTCTCTCTCTCTCTCTCTCTCTCTCTCTCTCTCTCTCTCTCTCTCTCTCTCCGTGTGTGTGTGTGTGTGTGTGTCTGTGTCTGTGTCTGTGTCTGTGTCTGTGTGTGTGTCTCTCTCATAGAAAACATTGGAGAAATGGACAAACAGACAAATGAACAAAAGGTAGATTATCCCCTGGGGGATGATACAAACTGTCAGATTATATGTCTCTTTGAGGATCGTTCCCTCTTACAATAAACACTGCATGTACTCAGAAATCACATACCTAGGTCACTCTCCTGAAAATTTCCTTACACTACGTGATAATGAGTGAAAGTGGATGCAGATTTGGCTTTGACCATCACCCCAACTCTTTAGGACTGTCTGCCTCAGTTATTCTTTCTCTGAACCCTATAGGCTGCTCAGGGACCCCAGCACTTGTGACTTGATGGCTGGTGAAATCTTGTGGCTTAAGCATTCAGTTAGATGCTGGGTTGGTCCCTCCCAGGTCAGAGCCCAACCTACTGCTGCTACAGGAGGAACAGCTTGTTCTCAGTGTCATGGAAACCTGTTGCCAATAAAAACCAACTCCGAGGGACATGGCTCTGCCCTCTGACTGGTCAGAAATTCTGTCTTGATAATGAGAAGAATCATGTCCCCAGTTTTGGTTTGGGAGGATTAGACTTCTCTGCCAGGTCTGAAGGAAATTACCATCCCATGTTTGTGTGTAGAGCAGCGGATGGCTGGAACTCCTCTGGGAGAGAGGCAGGCAGGTTCCATGTAGGAATAGCACTGGCTAGCACGTCCAGTTCATTTCATGCACTGTGCTTGTGGGAAAGAAAGGATGTGCATAGTTATCCCAGGATTACTTGGTGTCAAGATCTGTGCTAGCAGCTTGTATCTGTGCACTCTCTCACCCAGCACAGCCCTAAGGGGTGGGTCTCTCTTGAAGAATGAGGAAACTGAGGCTTAGAGGAGTCATGGATGCAGGAATTTACAGGACATGGGGCTGGAATGTAGTCGCTTTATTCTCTGGAATAAAGCAGATTCTACTGTTGCTCTCTTCAGCGTTTTCCAGCGACCCGGACAGGCTAGGCAGCAAACACATTTCATTTGTTAATATTTAAAATATTTATTTTATTTGTATAGATATTTTGTCTGCATGTATGTCTGTGCGCCTAATGGGTGGAGAGCCTGTGGAGGCCATAAGAGATCATTGGATTCCCTAGAACCGAAGTTACAGACAGTAGTTAGCCATCATGTGGGTGCTAGGAACTAGACTTGGGTCTTCTGGAAGAACAGCCAGTGCTCTTAACCCTTGAGCCATTGCTCATGAAGGTAATCTCTAAGTAACAAATAGAGTGGGAAGCTCCCTTACTTTTTTTTTTTTTAAGTTAAAGGTAGGTGCTATTGATTTTACTATTTTCCTTTCCTTTTCATTTTTCTTTCTTTGCTTCTTTCTTTGTTTCTTTGTTTCTTTCTTCCTTTGTTTCTTTGTTTCTTTTTCTCTTTCTTTCTTTCTTTCCTTCTTTCTTTCCTTCTTTCTTTCTTTCTTTCCTTCTTTCTTTCCTTCTTTCTTTCCTTCTTTCTTTCTTTCTTTCTTTCTTTCTTTCTTTCTTTCTTTCTTTCTTTCTTTCTTTCTTTCTTTCTTTCTTTCTTTCTTTCTTTCTTTTTGTGCTGATGAACCTTGAATCCAGGGCCTTACATAGGCTACATAAGTGCTCTGCCCTTGAGCTGTTAACTCAGTCCCATTCTAGAGTTATTGAACAAGGCTGATGGTCCGTATGATGGCTGTGGAGGGATCTGTGCATCCTATAAGGCAGTGCACATCAACATCAATGTACTGTTAATGGGAAGCTACAATATAAAAAATCTACAATTTGCATATTTTAGAAAAATATGGCCAGTACATCATAATGTGACTTCCTATATATTAACCATTTAGACATAGCTAAATAAAATATGCAAAAAGCAATCCCCAGTAGATGCTGACTCTGTTAATGGACATCTAGGCTGCTTCAGTTTCCTTGTTATCATAGAGAAACAGTGAATGTGCATATGGTCGTGGGACTTGGTGTCCTCCAAGAACGCACAAAACGGGGCACTAGATCTAGTTGCAGCTCTTTGAGAATCCGCCTGTCTCAGTCAGGGTTTGTGCTCCTGCACAGACACCATGACCAAGAAGCAAGTTGGGGAGGAAAGGGTTTATTCAGCTTACACTTCCACATTACTGTTCATCACCAAAGGAAGTCAGGACAGGAACTCACACAGGGCAGGAACTTGGAGGCAGGAGCTGATGCAGAGGCCATGGAAAGGTGCTTACTGGATTGCTCATCCCTGGTTTACTGTCTTAGTTAGGTTTTACTGCTGTGAACAGACATCATGGCCAATGCAACATTTAACTGGGGCTGGCTTACAGGTTCAGAGAGGTTCAGTCCACTATCATCAAGGTGGGAGCATGGCAGCATCCAGGCAGGCATGGTGCAGGAGGAGCTGAGGGTTCTACATCTTCATCTGAAGGCTGCTAGCAGAATGCTGACTTCCAGGCAGCTAGGATGAGGGTCTTAAAGCCTACACCTACAGTGACACACTTACTCCAACAAGGTCACACCTTCTAATAGTGCCACTCCCTGGGCCGAGCATATACAAACTGTCACATTCACTCGGCTGAATTTTATTTTTTTAAGTAGAATTCAGGCCCATCTGCCCAGGATGGCACCACCCACACTGGGCTGAGGCCTCCCACATACATCAGTAATTAAGAAAATGCATTACAGGTTTGCCCACAGGCCAGACTGTTGGGGACAGTTTCTTAAATGAGGTTCCCTCTTCACAAATAACTCTAGCTTATGTTAAGTTGACATAAAACTAACCAACACAATAGCCATTCTGACTTTTAAATCTCAAAGCAATTTAAATTTTTATTTCCCTAATGGCTGAAGATGTCAAAAACTTTTTCAAATGTATTGGTCATTTATATTCCTTTTGAGAACAGTTGGTGTATTCCATTGGCTCACTTCTGCATTGGTAAGTTTGTTGCTTCATGTTTACACTTTATAGTTCCTTATATAGTTTTTAAAAAAAGATTTATTTATTTATTGTATGTAAGTACAATGTAGCTGTCTTCAGACACATTTTCTTCTCTCTCTGGTCCCACTCGCTGTAGCTGTCTTCAGACACCCCAGAAGAGGGCATCAGATCCCATTACAGATGGTTGTGAGCCACCATGTGGTTGCTGGGATTTGAACTCAGGACCTTTGGAAAAGCAGTCAGTGCTCTTAACCGCTGAGCCATCTCTCCAGCCCCTCTTTATATATTTCAACACTCCACTTAGAATGCTTTATAATTTGAAACTTAATGTTTATCTCTTGTTTTTTTATTTAATAATTTTATCAAATGTTTTTAAAAATATAAACTTGGGGTGGGGTGATGGCGTGATGGGCAAAATGGTTGCTGCACAGGGATGAGGCCTGAGTTTGATCCCGGAACCCACATAAAAGCTGAGTGTGACGCACACATCTGTAACCTTACTTCTGGGGTGGGGAGGTAGAGACAGGGGAACACGGGGACCTCACTGGCCTGCCAGTCCAGCCAAACCAGTATATCCAGGATCAGTGAGAATCACTGTTGCAAAATATAAGTTGGAGAGAGGCAGAAGGTGGTCAATCTTAACCTCTGACCTCCCTCTGTACACATATGGACAAGCACACCACATGTATATAAGTGTCCCCCAATGTATACATGTAATCACACAGAAGAAAGTTACAAAATATCATTGTAAAACATCTGTAATATTTTTATAAAACATTCCAAATATTTACATATATAATAAACAGCATGTATTTTGAAATACTTCTAATATTTTATGACTTATGATCACGAGTTACTGAAAACACGTGGAGCGGAAGATGGGCTGGATAATGTTGGCTAACACATATTCCAAAAGGCGTGGTGGACATAACCACATACCACAGATGTGTGGTAGCACAGAGCAGTCAGTGTCTGGGGATCACTGGTGGACGAGCTAGGGCTTAGCGCAGTCTCACAGGCACAGCTGACAGGTAATGCAGGAAGACTGGGGATCTCAACCTGGTGTTGAGAGTGCCGAGGGGCAGGCTGGAGTGCCGGTGGCTGAGCCTCTGGACAAGAGGTCCCCATGGGACTCCACATCGGCAGGAAGCCTGTGCTATAATCTTTCCAGCCATGCATATCCAGGGTGACTTACTCACTAGTTGTATGACCTTAGGCAAGTGACCTGCTATTGGCTGCAGTTTTTTAAATGTGAAAATGGAAATAATAATAATAGTGCCTCCTCACCTGGCTGTGGCAAAGATGAAGTGACAAGCGCGGTGAGTGGCTCAGTAAACATTTGCCCATTGTTAACTGACAATACTCGTGTGGGCTGAACAACCCAGTGCAGGGCGGAGCCAGAACACACGCATTCCTTGGTATCTGCAGGGGACTGGTCCTAGAAGCTCATGCAGACATCATAATCTGTGAGTGCTTGAGTTTTACTGAAAATGTAGTGCTTGTATCTAATGTATGCCTATTTTCCCATGCAGCTTGAATCATCTCTAGATTACTTAGTGTGCAATGTGCATACTACACGTGTGCGATACAAACTGTTAAACTGTATTCCTTAGGGCAGCAGTTCTTAGCATGTGGGTTGCAATCCTTGTAGGTATTGAATGGCGTAGAACTATTGGAAAACACAGATAGCTACATTATGATTCATAACAGTAGCAAAATTACAGTTATGAAGTAGCAATGAAAATAATTTTATGGTTGGGGGAAGCAACCATACAGTTTAATACAGATGAGCAATCGTATTAAAGGGTGGCAGCATTAGGACGGCTGAGAACTGCTGGCTTAGGGGATAGAGGAAAGAAAATACTGTGCACATGCTCAGTATAGATGAAGGGTTAAAAAAAGATTCGTTCTTTCTCAAGTTCTCTCTTTCACACAAACACACACACAATGTCCTTTGATCCAGGCCCCGCTCTTGTTCACTCTCATCCCCTCGGATTACCAACAAGCCTCTCTTTTACCCGAAACCCCTCCTACTTCCGTGTCTCCACTGCATTTCAGATGCATTACATGTTTTCTAGCTACTGCTGCTCGACTCCTGACTGTAGAGCCCGTGGACAGAGACTACTCACTGTATTTTTACTTCAATTAATAATACTATACAATTACTGAGTTTAGTTATAAGTCCATTTTAGCCCAAGTTCTCGTTTATAATTCTCAAACACCAGGAGAGAGGTCTTTGTCTATAAAATGGTCAAAGCCCTCATTTTCTCTCCTGGGCCACATGGTGGCTTAGAAATGGACAAGGCCTCTGCTGCTCTGGGCCCTGCCTCTTATCCTCCAGGAGAAAGGCCACCCTTGGATGATGACTTTCCTCACACCCTGTACGCAAAACGACCTGCGGGTCCCTTCAAGTTGCCTGTCTGAATCTCTGGGGAGCGGAGGGCTATTCATAGTGTCAGCACTGACTGTGGTGCCTGAAGACATACGTATATTTTTAGTATTTCCTCCCTGGGGTCTGACTGAAAAGGTCATGGCTATTTTCAGGCCTAATGTCAACTTCTGGATAGTCAAGGTGAAGAACTCATTTCTGTAAAGAGGCCCCAGCAACGTCAGGACGTAGGTTTTCCCTTCCCCTCGAAATGTCGTTTTTCTAATGGGCTATACGGAAAGTGCTTTGTAAACCCTGAGGCAGTTGGTAGGGGTTCTCAGAAAGGTGGAGGATAAGGATCTGGGCCCAAGGCTGGAGAAGAGTGGCCAGGAGCCCAGGTAGCTGATGGATGAAGACCATGAGTGGCAGACACAGAGGTGTTGGTTCTGTGGTTTCTGTCCTTCAGAGCTAAGAAGGACATGGAGCACACACTGAAAAAGCATCTCAGCCTTGAAAGCATTCAAGCAAAGACTGGGAGTGGGTGGAGGCCAGGTTCAGTGGACAGACTGCATGAGATAGGCTGAGAGGCTGAGAGGATCCGATGAATCTGGAGGGGTGGGAACTGAACAAGGTGGGTACCAAATGACTGTGTCAGTCCCTGAAAGATACACTTCTCTGTTGCTAGGAGCTGATTTTGTGTGTCAGGTTTTTTTTTCATGTCTTTCTTTATCTCCAGGATTTAGTTTTCCCAATATGATGGTTAAATTAAATAGAATTCAGGTACAGTTTTTCACCTTCTTCAACACCAAATTTCAATAGAAACCATTTTTAGATTTATCTTGTTTAATCTTTTAAAAATATTTAAAAATATGTGTATATGTATGTGTTTATCTATCTGTGCCTTGGGAGGCCAGAAGAGGGCCTTGATCCCTTGGAACTGGAGTTACTGTAGACGCTGATCCACCCAGAGTGGGTGCTGAGAACTGAACTCCAGTCCTCTGCAGGAGCAGTATGTGCTCTCACCCTCAGCCAGCTCTCTAGGCTCTGTCTCGTTGGATCTTAAGGGTCAGATTTCTTCCGTGTGTGAGAAAACTGAGGGGTGTGATAAAGTAACTTGCCTACACTGTACAGAAGGTGGACTTAGCCCTGGCTTGCCCGGTGCTCTTTCCGCTATATTGGACTGTCTCCTGCTTCGGGGCATTGAGGGAACCTGTGAGAACCAGGGTGCTCAGATAAGCATTAAGTCACACAGGAGTACCTCTTCCTGGAGGTACCAGTGCTTTCTTTTTGGTAAAGTGTGCACATAATAACTGCTCAGCAAATGTCTGCTGATGTAGGGATGAGGCAATGCTGCCTGTGTTTGGTACCTGGATGTTTATCACAGCTTTCAAGGCTTGAATGCCCCCCCAAAATCCGTGTCTTTCCCTCATTATGTTCTCTACTCCTGGATTTGAGGTAGGCTAGATGCCCGGATGCTGGCTATACCTCCTGTGTGCCTTGAGGTTTCCTGACTTAACCTCCGTCCTTGAGCAAATACAAATCCCTCTGAGGATTCATCCTGAAAACCAGGCCATTGCCTGGCAAGAGCTCGCAGGGGACCCAGGTTTAACCATCAGCAGATACAAGCAACCTCTCCTTCTGCCATAGCCCTGTGGTGTCTCTGACCTGGGAGCTGTCCAGTTCCTTCATGATTAAGGGACTGCAGCTTAGCTGTGATCAGCAGAGCTCCTAGGCAGGGAGTGGCTGCACTCCAAACCCAGCTCACAGAAAGCTCTTAATTGGGCTCCACTTGTCAAGAGATGACAGAGAGAGACTTATTCCTGAAGTACAACTTTGTAGTTTTTGATGGTGTGTAAATAACATATTGGGGCCTTCTCATACTGCAGCTCCGTCTATGGGAGGCATAGGAACGGTTTCTAGCTTTCGTAACTGAGATTTCTTTACTCCCATCTTAACTGTCGCAAAGTCTAGGGTTCCTGTGTATGAATCTCCCTGTGATTGGCCTGAGAGGGCTTCAGTCAGGAAGCTTCCCAGAGAGCTAGGAAGACACATAATGATGTTCAGATAGCTGCTCTCTTCTCTTTTGCTTTGAGGACCTGGCTAAAGAAATGTTAGTACATGGTGCAAACTTTAGGTTTTTATTAGGTGTCAGGGGTGGAAAGAAAAATGCCTGGCTTCAGGAACAAGCAGCCCTAGGGCTGGTGATGGAGCTCTTTTGGTAGAATATTTGCCAAGGCTGTATGAGGCTTGATCCCCTGGACTACATGAAACTGAGGACTGTGGCTCACACCTCTAATCCCAGCTCTCAGGAGGGAGAGCAAGGGGGATAAGACCTCAAGGTCATCCTGGACTACACAGTGAGTTCAAGAACAGCCCAGACACATGAGACCCTGTCCTAAACCAAACCAAACCAAACCAAACCAAACCAAACCAAACCAAACCAAACCAAACCAAACCAAACCTAACCAAGTAAAACATGAGAGAGTAGTTCTAAGAGGAGAGTAGAGACCACAGGCCTGAGCTCTCTCAGTCTGAGAAAGTACAGAGTTAGTGTCTAACCGAGAGGTGTGGAGAGGTAAGACTTAGATTAGTTCAGGTGAGAATGTGCCTGTTACTCCTTAGGTGGGTGACATCAAGAGAATCATACAATTTATGGGTCTGATTTCCCACACATGTCTCAGGGACGATGGTACAAACCTCTGAACTGAAATGTCTTTTCGTTGGACAATTGGCAGCCCTGTCCTCTATGACTGTTCAAAGGGTTGGTAGCACATAGCTCACCATGTTAGCACATTTCTAATTGGAGTAGGAACATCTTAAATTTAAATACTAATTGTGCAAGCTTAGGGCAAATCATATCACACCTCTGGCCCTCAGTTTCTCCATTTTGAGAGCATTAGAGTAAATGATCATTTATGTTGGCCAGGGTCCTCTCAGGAGACAGAAACCACGACAGTTATTTCAAGGGAAAATGAACCTAAGTGATTCTTATCCTGGCTTTAAAAAGCAGAAGGTCTTTCAGGTAGCAAAGGAATTCTGGAGCGGCAACTGCTGGAAGCAACTGCCACCCACAGGGCTGGGGAACACAGGGAGGAAGGAGTCTGTCAAAAAGCCTAGAAAAGCTGAACCATTTCTCTCAGCATTACAGGGTACTGGGAAGAGTCAAGGCTGGGGTCGAGAAAACTGCCGATAGATAGGATTCTTGTGTAAAGGAGCATGCTGCTTATGGCTGGATCAAAGAAGAAGTGTACAGCTATGTGACATACATGAGAAACAGACAGGAAGTGCAACCACACTACACTCCATCCCTGCCCTCCACTGGAAACACTTTAAGGGAGCATCTGACAGAGAAATGGGATGGTCAAGGGTAGACTCTGAGCCTAGACACAACTGTTTGACAAATGAAATCATCTCCGAGGGTCCCCTCAGCTTGGAGTCTGAGTCAGATTCTTTATACCATGTAGAGAAGAGCCGAATCCACCTGTAGACTCCTGGAAAGCCAGCATGCTGGGGGGTGAACTTGAGGGTCAGCTAGATCTGGATTGGGATCCTGTCTGTGACTCTTGCTAGCTGTGAGATACTAGGCAGTTACTTTGAGTTTCTCTGAGCCTCACTGTCTACTTTATAAAATGATGATACTGACATCTCTCTCAATGGGTTATTTCGACAAGTAAGACAAGTAAGTGCTGGGCAGGGTATCTGGTGCATACATGACAGCCATTGCTATCCTTAGGAATGCTTGCTCAGGGAATATTTGTGGATTTACTTGTTCTTTATTGATTGATTGCACAAATGTTTGCCTCTGTTTGTTTCTTCCCTTTACCTATGAATCTGTGGACTCTAATTGGAAGCGTGAGCAATGGTCAATGAGAACCCTGCCAGCTGGCAAACTAGGGGAGCATCTGCCTCCTTGGGGTCCAGTAGGCTGACTCTGAGTGTCTGCTCGGTGCAGGGCAGGGGCAAACTTCCACCACCATGTCTCGTTTGCACCACAGTGGGTGGACATTTGGATACCTTTCCAAACAGAAACAAGAGATTTGTTTTCTAAGGAGAGATTCCGTGACCTAGGGGAGTCACCTAGAATATTTTCCTTCCATTCAGCTTAGTTCATGCCCCTATATTTTTCCTTTGTGGGTTCTAGAAATAATAGTGAAATATAGACCCTTCATATATTAGTAATTGGTGTTTACTGGGAGACTACCAAGTGCTTTTATATGCGCTGTTGGTGATCTTTGAATCATACAAAATAAATTTCAGTTCCCCAGCACTGCAGAGGGGGAAACGGAGGCACAGAGCTATTACAGAGTTGAACAGTAGCAACGAGAACCAGAATTAGAACCCAGATATGTTGTAACCTAAGTCATCCTGTCCCTGTTAACCTAGGTTTATACCAGTGCAAGATAAACACAGTGCAGACTTAACTCTGTTCTTTTGGCTCACACAATGGTAGATTATCTAGTGGTTCCTTCTAACTTGACATTAAAATCAAAATAAAAACGGATCAATTATTGGGGAAGAAGTCTATATAACTAAACATGTCTGTCCCCATCCAAACTGGCTTTTATAGTCAAACAGTTCATGTAAAAGGTATGTAACCTTCAAATGCTTCCCCTTTAAATTTCAGAGTGGGTTTTCAATTGTCAGAAGCATCTCACACATGGTGATTAAGCTATGCCTGCATCCAGCAGCTCCTGCATACCTCTCCTCCGTTCATCCCCTCCAATGGCTTGTGTAAGTCAGTTTCCTTTCCTGGGTTGAATACTACAGATAAACTTATAAAGAAGGGAGGTCTACTTTGGGCCACGGCTTTGGAGGGCTCTGACATGGCTGGTTGGCCCTGTTCCTTTTGGGCCTGTGATATGGCAGGGAGCACATGGGAGAACACACTGCTCACTTGAGGCTGGGTATGAAGAGAAAGAGGAAGGAGCGAGGTTCCACAGTGCCCCTTGAGGACAGGTCTCCCATGATGTAAGCCTTCCAATCTGAAAGTTTCCATCACTGCCCAGTGGTGTCACTCAGGGCCAAGCCCCGGACACATGGATCTTTTGGGGACAGATAGATCCTCACAGGCTGAGCAGAGCTTTAGTTAGGGCTCACCCACTAAATTCTGCTCCATGTGAGAACAGCTCCTGAAAATACAGATTTCCAAAATGGTAGGAATGGCAGAGTGGGGTTGAGAAAAATAACTCAGAGACTACCCTTGCTTCATACAAATGAGCAGCAACATTCAACCAGGGGACGCTAAATGGGTCTCGTTGGTTCCCTCACTGCCTATTATTGCATGTCTCAGAGGCCTCGGGGACATAGTAGCAAAGGCATTCTGAATTTCCTTTGACAAAGTTAACAGATGAGAGTATCCAGGAACAGTTATTATATTTTTAGAAGACAAGAACAAAATGGACTACTTTTATAATTTGTTATTAAAATAATAGAAATTAAAATATTAAGAGAATGTGGGCCTGGGAAAAAAGATTTGCAGAATAGAGTTAGAAGAAGTAAATCCGAAGGGAACACCCACATTTAATAACGCATTTTCAGACAGGAAACAAATGCAGAGTGGAAGGCATGCTCAGTAAGCTGTTTTGAAGCAATAGATTAGCTATGTGGGAATGAAGATATGTCTTCACCTCACACGATTTCTTAAATTAATTCTAGATGAAGCGATCTGTTACCAAAAACAGAAGGGAAAATACGTGTAGAAGGTTTATGAGGTGAAATGGCTGTGGGCTCACTTGAAAGGAAAATGTTGGTAGATGTGTCCGAGTTAAAGGAAGAAACATGCAACTTGTTTAAGCCCTTTGGGAAGACTCAAGTTCTCTGCACATTGCAAAGCAGATAATTAAGATTCACTTAAACCACGTATATGAGGATAATCTTTTTGTTTGGTGGTCCCAACTCAATAGCTCATTACTGTAGTTTTTATGTGAACCATGTTAGGATTGAGGTTGTCAGAGCTCTTTTGTTTTTTAACAAAAACATGACCAGTGAATTGTTTTCTGCCATGTTATTTGGCAAATGTATCTGTAACTTTTTTGAGAACAGAAGTTGTACCTATATAAAGCATTTTCATTCTTCTGCTGTGGCTTCCACCGCCAAGAGCCTATATTTGACACTACATCATGTTTCTGTCCTCCACACCTCAACTGTTTAAGAATGGGATAAAGTATTACATGAAATAAAACATACCACTTCGGGGCTAAGGACATGATTCAGTGAGTTAAAGTGCTTGCCACACAAGTGTGAGGACCTGCATGTGGCCCCTCAGCACTGTGTCAAAGGCCGGTTTTGGCCGCTGTAATTCTAGCTGTAGGGTTGGGGTCAGAGGACCCCGGGGCTTGCTGACAGGCCGTTCTATCCGAAACACTCAGAGAGTCTGTCTCATAAAAAGGATGGTGATAGAGGAGGACACCTAACAATGATTCTGTCTCCCTTCAAGTACTGTGCATGCCAAACACACACAGTCTACCTTAACTGCAATTTTTTAAAGTCATGAAGTAATTCTCATTGTTTTTGCAACCATCAGCTGCCTGCTTTTCAGCATTGAAAGGCAGCATGGTGTTTTTTTTTTAATTAAGTTTTTTCATATAATCTACTTTGATCATGGTTTTCCCTTCCCTAACTCCTCCCAGGTCCCCACCCCTTCCCCACTCAGCCAACTTCATGCTCTCCCCCTACATATCTCTTTCTCCCCATCTCTCTTTCTCTTTCTTGACTCTCAAAAACAGAAGTAAAAATAAAGACAGTACAGGGTCACTCTTGCCTTTTGGTAGTGTCTCACAACATCATTAATCTTGTACAGGAGCCACTGAATTTGGAATTTAACAATAGCTTGCTGAATAATTATTTGATGGTGGCCCAAATGCACACCTAAGTTTGGAAAATGTATTTGTATTTATTATTTTCTGTCAGGAATGTCATAGTCTCCCAACTTTCAGGGATTAAATGAAATTATCCCACTGTTGTGTAATTAATTATATCCAGCTTTAATAGGTGATCTCGGCCTGTAGGCTTGCTATCTGGATGCAGCAGACATACCATAGAAAGAGACTGGTAAATATACCAGAGAACTCATGTGAGTTATCTAATTAAAGTAATAGTTCATAGAATCCTCAGGTGACCCACTTTGGGGACAATAAGAATGGTAGATTACTGGGCAGGAGAAGAATCAGAATTTAGTTAAGTTTTTTTTTTCCCACCAGTCTAGACATCTTTACTGTCCTTGTAAGCCATGTACGCAAAACCCTCCCCAGCTAGTGTACTAATGTTTCTTTCCTATGGTGACATCTGGAGTAGAAGCCAACAATTGTCCTAGGCCTACCAGCAGAGAGCAGACATCATCTCCTTGTCTTTGGACAGCATGTGCCTACCCATGCCACCCTCTTAGATAGCGACTCCTGTTGCTGATTCATCCAGAGCTTGCAGTACTCGTCATATTTACCATTGTAACGACTTCACCCAAATGGACTTGCAAATTGTTCTTTTGGGGGATAAAACGCCAGGGGTTGAGGGGATAGCGTAGTTAGTAAAGAGTTTGCCATGCAAGCGTAAGAACCTAAGTTCAACCCCCAGAACGCATATAAGAAACCTGAGCATGGTGGTGCATGCTTTTAATCCCAGCACTGAGGAGGTGGAGACAGGTGGGTCCCTGGGGCTCACTGGCCAACAAGCCTAGGCTACTCAGTGAGTGCCAAGCCAAGGAGAAAAACAAGATGGAAGGCTTTTGAAAAACCACACCCAACGTTGATCTCTGGCCTCCATATGCACAGATACACATAGACACTCTCACGTACACTCAGATGACCCTGTGCATGCATGTGCTACCGAAGGCAGGAAATATGTTCAATACTCATGCTCATGGTCACATGACCTTTAGTAATGTTAGTAACTTTCACTCAGAACTAAGATCTAACCTCGGAACCCGTCTAAATGTTATAAACAATGAATAGTTTTAGTGTCGCACAAGGAACATACATGCAAACAAAAATGATTCAGCATTACAATTCTTATTACGGAAAGGGTGTTTCAATACTCAGAGACTGAAGCATAAGGGCCCAGGATGCCTCTGGGTTTTTATCTCTGACATAAGTGGTGATTGTGTCTCATATTGTTGGTGGAAGCTCAGCCTCACAATTTGACATGATTGGCTAATCCTTGCAGAGGAGGAAGGGAAGGCTCATGAACTATGATTAAAAAACAAAAGAAAACAGTTTCTCATGCTAGTACAATGCTCCAGTCTGGGGGACCGTCACCTCTCAGAACTGGGCCATAGATACAAACCTTTCTTAGGTTTTATTGATTCTCATTGCGTTTTATTTTTTAACCCATTGAGGTAAAGGACAAACAGATGTACATTTAGGGTTAGAAGACTAGTGTGATGACTAAAGTATTAGAACTTGACGATGCTAGCATCCCAAGAATGTAGAGAAATGGAAAATCAGTTGCCAGAAAAGTACAATGGGCTTTTATTATTTAAGAAGCTACCAACTGATGGTAAGACCCTATTGCTAAAGACAACACTTACATATCTCATTGAACACAGAGAAGTTGAGCTGGTGCCTAACTTCAGCCTTCACTCACACGGACTGATGATGACTGTGGTGCTGGAAGACACTCTGCATGCTTATCAGAGGAGAATGCTACCGACCAACCCAGCCAAAACCTCTTCAACCTACAGTCGTGACCTGCCTGCATATGCTGCTGCAGTAGTGGCACAGAAGTAGTAGGAGTAACCAACCACTCTCTAATAGGATTTAAGGCCCACTCCATGAAATGGAACCCATGCCTGACACTGCTTGGGACTAGATAGGCCATGGACCTAGGGGATAACCAAGTACTACTATTGTTCTGCTAAAGGAACATAGCAATAAAATGACCCCTAATGACATTCTGCTACATTGGTGTCTTGCTCAGTCATCATCAGAGAAGCTTCCTTCTGCAGTAGATGGGGACTAATGCAGAAACCCACAACTGGACAATGTTCAGAGAGAGAGAGAGACTTTGGAACAGTCTCTACTCAATTTGATGTCTTACTCAAACCCCTCCCTTCAAGGCTCAGGGAACTCTGTGTAAGAGGAGGTGGAAAGATTGTGAGAGCCAGCATGGATGGAAGACACCAAGAAAACAGAATCTTTCAAGCACGATAGGCTAGGTGAGGTCCTGGGGCTAAGAGTGGAGAAGTGGACATGAGCGCCCATCTCTAGCCAAGAAGCTATCTCCAACTGACAACTGCTTGCCAAGGAAAATTTAGTTTTCTTCAATGGAATCCGAATGGGTCTATAAATCACACTTAAGATATTTAATAAGGACTGGAGAGATGGCTCAGTGCTTAAGAGCACTGACTGCTCTTCCAGAGGTCCTGAGTTCAATTCCCAGCAACCACATGGTGGCTTACAACCATCTGTAATAGGATCCGATGCCCTCTTCTGGTGTGTCTGAAGACACAACGGCGTTCTCACATACATAAAATAAATAAATAATTCTTTTTTTAAAAAAAAGATATTTAATAAACCATACTATGCACCCAGCAGTAGGTGGCCGACAGAAAATAAAAGTGGTATTTTTGTAAACTTTTAAAAAAATCTCACATTGCTTTGTTTGGGCATTTTTAAAAATCTTGCTGGTCTTTCGCATGTATGTTATGGGTTCCAATTTTCTGGTGTGTGTGTGTGTGTGTGTGTGTGTGTGTGTGTGTGTGTGTGTGTGTGTGCATGTGCACATGTGCTTGTATGTGTATCTTGTGTTTTGCTTTATTTCTTTTTTAAATTCTGGTTTATTTGTTTTTCTTATTTGCTTGTTTTTTTTTTTTCCTAAAGAGAGAGAAAGAAGTTGTGGAGTGGAGTGGATGGGGAAGGGGGGATTTGGAACGACATGGGGGAAGGGAAACTGTCATCAGAATATTGTATTAATAATTATTTTAAATAAGATAATAAAAGTCACCACTTTCTAATAATTTAAGCCCTTATTTGGTGATTTGGCTATGCTAAAAACTTAACTATTATTGAAATTATGATTGTGCCCAGCCTCAATGATTCAACTTGGTCCTATTTCTCCATACTCCTTCAAGATGGATTTATGTAGAAGGAACGGAGGTGGCCACTTCCGTATAAACATCGTGGGGCCTGGAGCTGAGGAGGACACTTCCACATGAGGACCTAAGTGAAGACTGTCGGATAGCCTAAAGATTGGTGACACAGACAATGTCAGCCAATCGGGAGAACTGCCACTTGGAAGATATGCTTACTTGAGACCAATGGGACTCGGGTGGAGGGTATAAAGGGTGGCCCGAGGATTAATAGAGGAGCTTGTACGCACTCTCCAGAGCTTGCTGTGGTGTTCTCACGCCACCACATCCCCAACCCCCAAGGGCGAGTACGGTCGGGCGCGCAACGGGAGGTCCAGGGCCTAAAGCAACAGGTTCAGAGTCCGAGTTGGGAGAGGGGTAATGGGAGTAGAAACATTGCGCCTTTCATTGCATTTCTCTCTTTTGCAACTAAGGGTAGGGAATGGACGGGGAGACACCAGCTGATTTTGGTTTATATTGGTTAGGACAGACTGGGCCGAGCAATTTTACAAATTAGTGAAGCTGGCCAAGTAGACCCGATGCTGCAACGAGGAGCCTGTAGTGTCTGCAGCCACGTGCATCTTGTCACCTTTGCAAAGAGGGCTCTGTGGCTCACCAGATTCAGCAAACAAAGCATCACTGACTTGAGCGGATAAGAAGCATACTGTAACTCACACAGCTGGGCCTAAAGGCATTCTAACATATCATTCTTCAGGCCTTTCAGGTAGCTTATTCAACAGTGGGGAGGGGTTTTCTTATATGCCTGTGGCTTGGTGTCCTTTTTTTGATGTTTGGAGGGATTGTTTCTGGAGACTGCTTCCTAAGAACTCTGGTAATCAGGTCGCTGTGCACCTCGATTCTTTCTGATTCTGATCAGTGGGGAACACACATAAGGGATAATAGCCACAGAGCAAAGTACCACTTTTCTTTTCATGGCTAGACAAGCTCCTGCTAGCCAAAGAAAACGCCAAGAAAGGCTGGAGTGGAGAATGTGAATCTGGCCTGAACTTGAATTTCAGGCTTCTTCCTCCTAGCCCAAACCTGTCCTGAGATTCATGTTCTTAGCCGTGGAAGGATACACAGCTGATAACCTGGTCTCAGAACATCTAAAGTTGCCTATCTAGCCTTTCACTGTGGGACCCTGAAAGGCAGCCTGGTTTCTGGTTGAGGGAGGTTTAAAACCCCGGGACCCAGTAGGGGGTCCCTATCAGGAGATAACCCTACAGGGGATGATAGACATTTTGCCATGCTCCTGGGCCCCAGGCTCCTGACAGGAGGCCGCAGCTCTCCATAGGTCTGTGAAGATCAGTCACTGTAGCCCCAAGCCCCTCCACAGGTAGAGGTGTGGTCACATAGCCTCGAGACATTCCCATTTTAATGAGGCACCTAGAGGCTTAGCCAATAAACTCCCCTTCCCCTTCCCAGCCACTCCTCCCTGCAAAAGGTATTTCAATCTCAGGCCTGCCCTGAGCTTTCGGGGTATGGTTTCACTCATCGCCACTCTGTGATCTGCCATGAGGAACAAGGAACAGGCCCTCGTCTAAAGAGCCGAGTCTAGTCTCCCACAGAAGGCCTCTCAGGGTTTCCAGCAGCACCTGGGATGCCCAAGAGCCTGAGAACCAGACGGAGCCCTCTCGAGCAGTGCCCAGGACCTCCAGGCCGTGCTCCCCCACTCCCTGGGCGGTGTCCCACGGCTTCACAAAGCCTGACACCTGCCAGGTGGTGTTGTGGGGTGAGCACAGTCAAACTTCTCAAGTCCTGCCCTTCCCAGAGGTCTGAGCCCCGGGGGTTGACCAGGGACCCCCACCACCACTTTAACCCAACAGCTCACCAGGTCCATAGCCTGCCTTCTTCACCAATTTGTAGGTAGAACAAGAAAGAGAATGACAGCTCTTCTTACCCTGGGGGTCTGTCCAGGAAGCAGCATTAGAACGGTCTTTGATACTGGGAGTATGGTACTTGCAGTAACAGTGGTACAAATATTAGCTCCCAGCTTTAAGAAGATCCATCGCCTTGGAGGAATGGGAGTAAGGGCACCAGAAAGACAAGAAACACCCCACCACCATTCCCAAGAGAGGACAGCAGGCACAAGGCCCTTCTCCTAGCTAATTTCTAGGTCAGCTTTCCATAAGTTAGAGGATTTGGGAAGTGGGACCTCAACTGAGAAAATACTTCTATCCAGATTGTCGTAGAGGCATCTTCTTGGTTACTGATCAGTATGGGAGGACCATCTCTAGGGTGGTGCCATCTCTGGGCAGGTGGTTCTGAGTTGTATTGGGAAGCAGGCTGACAAGTTGGTGAGAGGCACTCCTCCATGGCCTCTGCTTTCAACTTTCCTTCTAGACTCTATTTTGAGCTCCTACCCTGACTTCTGTCAGAGATGAGTGTGGCCTGAAAGCTTTAAGTTGAAATAAACCCTTTTCTTTCTAAATTGCTTTTGGTAATGGTGTTTTATCACAGCATGGAAACTCTTAAGACAATCCATAATCTTCCAGTTGGGACTATATGACAATCAAGGTCCATTTTCTCCCTAGCCTTGCTTTTGGAACGCGATGCTATCCCTTGAGGTTTTTCCCATGGAGATTATCTCATTTCTGACTTAATGTAAGGATTGATGATTGGGGAAATAAATGGAAAAGATAGTGGAATTTTGAATGAAAAAAGATCTTAGGGCTGGAGAACTCCCAACGGACAACCAATAAGTGAATCTACAAAGCAAATCTGGTAAGGCAGCACCTGTGCTGACCACGCAGATTCGATAATTAGACGTGTCGAAAAGCCAGCTGCGCAGCCATAGTTTAGGGAGAGTTTGCTCCGTCTGCCAGAGTGAGGTATTCCAACACAAAGCAAAACAAACAGGAGAGGGAGGTGTGTGGGCGCTGCAAAGCGGTGGCTGCTTGGCTTGTGCAAATCCTGTTTCATTCCTGAGCCACATTGGTGAGAGAGCAAGCTTTTCCCAGTGTGAGGTTCTTTTTTTTTCTTTTTTGTATTTTATATTGGAACACACTATGACAAAGTAAAACATGATCAACACCAAAACGTGAATGAATTTGGGCTCAGGCAATGTCAGGCTTAGGAACTGGCTCTGTCTGTAAGAGACACTTAGAGGGTGTGGACAAACGTAGCTCCCAGTTATGGATTTTGTGCAGATTAGTGACTCTGGATGAGGAGTGCTGGCTTGGAGTGATCTGTGTTAACGATGTCGATCTTACTGGGTGCTTTGCTCGGCATCCCAGTGGATTTGCAAGCTCTGTCTGTACACAACACTAAATCCAGAGTGATATTTTTTCCCCTTATGTGGCCAAAAAAACTAGGTCAAGGTTTAATGTGGGAATTAGGAGATCAGATTCTACATAAATCCTTCCTGATCTGTGTTGATTCTCCCAGAGAATTAGATTATTCAAAGACTTGGAGGTTGTAAGGGAATGCCAGATGTTATCATGATGGAATGTTGCCTGAAGACAAGCTGGTCTCAGGGATGGCTTTCTTCTGCATGGGGGTTTCTGGTAAGCGTCAGACATTTGAGTGGTAGGAAACACAGACGGTGAGCTCCTGCAATCTTGCCCTCCTTCCACCAGAATTTCTAGGAATGTACTGTCATGTAGACGCATTACCTTTGACATGAATGCGATGTCCTGTGTTATATTTTGGGGTTCAGTGGGAATGGTTGAGCCATTATATCTACGCAGACCAGGGTTTTGAGTAAGACCCTTATACTGATGTCTGGAGAGACCCAACTGAAGATGCTGTCAGACAGTGCTAGTTAGCATCTAAGTGGTGCAGTTGCAGGCAACAGCAAGTCTCCTCACAGCCAGTTGGGACTGGTTCAGTCCGATGTGTGTGTGTGTGTGTGTGTGTGTGTGTGTGTTGCACATGCACTTGAGAGTTCACATAGGTTCCATGGCACACATGTGTTGTAGTGCCGAGGAAATGTTAGTGAACCCGAAAGACCAGGAGCCAATCCAGCGGCAATCCCACCAGGGCCTTTATTCACCGCCAACACGCAGGATGGTTTTGGTGGAGAAGGGTCCTGAACACTTCTCTGGGCAAGGTTTTATGGAAAGTGGCAATCGAGGGGTAAGCGTTTCTAGCCTGGTAAGCGTGTGATTGGAGGGTTACTGTGGCCTTTAGCATATTTGGCTGGTGCTGGGAGTCAAACCATAAACTTAACTTCTGCTTCCCTCTGCCTTCGTGGTTGTTAGGTAGTGGGTGGGCTTGTTGGGGATTAACCTGGAAATGCTGAATTTGTTGGGGGAGTTTACCTGGAGATATAAGGCTTGTTGGGGGGTAATTTGGAAACTAATGCTAGGCACCGGCTTTTTAGTTTACCTGAGTTCAAACTTAGGTCAGGTTCTCTAAAATGGAGTCTGAACTTAAAAGATTTGGTCTCTCATTCCCCCCCTGCCCCCCTTTCTCTGGTGACTAGATGGCCCAATCATGGGGCTTCCTAAGTCTTCAGGAAAACAGTTAGTAACAGGGCTATCTATGCCTTTGTGGTGTCCCTGGGGCATGGTAGAGGCCCATCAGTGGGAGACAGAAGGAGTCTTGGGGCTGAATTCCCCTACTGGCCAGGGTTTTCTTCAACTGCAAACAGATGTGTGGTGGATGCAGGCTAAAACTCTGTAGCATAGGAACCCTTTCAGCGAGGCTCTAGTGACCCCTGGCAGTGTCTCTTGACTAGGAGCCAATCTCCGGGCTAAAGTTGGTGGAGCTCTGGAGGTGGACATGATTTATAGAAAGCACAAAGTTTAGGCCAAACATGTTTGTGTACTGTGATGGTTTGTATATGCTTGGTCCAGGGAGTGGTATGATTAGAAGGTGGTGTGGTCCTGTTGGAGTAGGTGTGTCCTTATGCTGTGTAGCAAGAATTTAACCTATGAACCATCTTCCCAGCCCCATTTAGTATTAGGTTGTTATTTATTTATTTGTTAATTTATTATTTATTTATTATTTAAAGCTAGGCTGTCATTTTGTAGCCCATACTGGCCTCAGTCCTCTGGGCTCAAGCAGTCTTCCTCTCTCAGCCTCTTAAGTAGCAGACATGTGCCACAGTGTTTTGGGCCCTGGGATTTAATTTAAAACACTCAAACAAAAGAAAGCCCAGAGACTGTTGGGGGATGTAGGGGAAACACTGAAAGAAGGGTGCTGTTGGCAGTGTGTACTTGGGGTTTATATAATGTCTATCTTTACATGTCTGAAGATTTTTTTACAATAAAAATGTAAAACCAAACAACAACAAAAAGGCACGAGTCAATGCTAAAAACTGAAGTGCCAAGGCCAGACAAG
This sequence comes from Uromys caudimaculatus, assembly GCA_028551405.1. NCBI lineage: Eukaryota > Metazoa > Chordata > Mammalia > Rodentia > Muridae > Uromys > Uromys caudimaculatus. The sequence continues at coordinate 43,832,797 of CM052702.1, read as the reverse complement.
GTGGTGAATGCCTCTAATCCCAGCACTCAGAGGCAGCCCTAGGTAGATCTCTGTGAGTTCAAGACAGCCAGAGCTACACAGAGAAACACTGTCTCAAAAAAAAAAAAAAAAAAAAAAAAAGTCTAACATGAGATTGAGGGGAGCAGCCATTAAGTTCCTATGGCAGAAACAGGGAGGGGGGGAGGCCGTTATTTATTATAACTGGTAGCAGCTGGTAGTGAGGGAACTCTGAGTGAAGGGCGTGTCTGCGGTGATGAGTTCTAACACATCTATGTGTGTGAAGACTAAGCCTAGTGCGTTTCTTGGTCCCCAGACCCTGTGTTCTTCAAAGGCTTGTTTGCCTAATGGTCTGTGCAGTGTTGCTGAAAGGCAGAGAGGTTGTGGGTTGTGAAGTCAGACATGATTTCCTAGTGGTCGGGGGTGGCTCTGAGGACCTCAGAACAGAAACAGGGTCTCTGTTTTATTTGGATTCTGCCCTCATCAGTCTGATTCCTGGGAACCTGCACTCTGGCGAAGAGGCCGACCAGGACTGGATTGCCACCATAATCCTGAAATACGATTATGTGGATGCCCTGGAGTGTGAATTAGTGCTTCGATCTGGACAATGTTCTTTGAATGAAAATGGACCCATTTTTTCCATATCATCCTGTCTCATATGATACTTTTTTATTTTATTTACATTATTTTATTTTTAGTTTTTGAAATGATCATATAATGTTCCTCCCGCCAAACCCTCCATGTACCCCATTGCTCTCTTTCAAATCCATGGCCTCTTTTTTCTTTAATCGTCCACACAATACTTTTAAATCCCAGTCTAATTAGACTCTGTATTGGCTTCAGCCCTCAGATGGGTACCGTTCAGTTCCCTGGTAATCGATGTCATTTCCACTGCTCATGCTCTTAAACTACATTCAAGTTACTTATGATTGTGATGGTGCTTTGATATTTCCAAGTTTTATGTGACTTCACATCCTCACTGAAAGTGGATTTGTTTTCTTTAATGTTAGAGTATAGTTTGCAGTCAGAGAAAAAAATAAGATCCCAATGAGTCCTGTGGTTCACAGCAACAACAACGCTTGAAGCAGATGTTTCTGGTTCCAGATGTTCACCCCCTATTCCGCTATGCTAACTGTTCTAGGAGATGTGTACAGGTGCTCATTAGTGTTTAGAGTTCCTTCTTCTTACCATTATTCTTTTTGTTCTGAAATCGTATTCAGTGAAAGCTTATTATGAAGGGCAGTAGTATTGAAAAACTTAAATAAAGGCAATTCTGCTCTTAGAGAAAACGATGAACAGAGTAGGCCCCTGCAAACTAGGGTGATGCGGGAGCACAGAGAGTTATGCAAACAGTCACGAAGGAAGTGGTAATCAGTAAGAACGCAGACTTCTCAGGCACCTTGATTAGTGCCCTGCAGCATGGCCTTGTGTTAAGACACACAAGCTTGCACGGTATATACTGGTTACATCTCGATTGCCTAGGAGCTTGTGAGTTACACAGTGGATGGCTGGCAGACTGATGACTCAGATCGGTCAAAGTCCTCCTACCCAGTGTATTGCGGGCATTCAGAACAGAAGGAACATAAGGACAAAGGCTGAGAGAGATGATAGTGGGATGGCAATTAGTTCTTTATTCTCATGCAAGATTGATTCCTCAGGAGAACTGAAAGCCATTCTTCTCAGTTCCAAGATGGTAAGAAAACATTGCCAGGCACACAGTGCTGGTGATACAGCATCCATTTTGTTCTGTCAGAGCCATAATCCAGGGTTGCCAGACAAAGTTAAAGAAAAAATAGATTTAAAAATTTGAATATGTTTTATACTGCTCAGGTTCCAGCCTATGGGACAGCATTGTCCACAATCTGGGTGAGACTTTCCCCATCAGTTAATACTCCCTGGAAAGGCCTTCACAAACACATCTGGAAGTGAGCCACACCAACCTCCTAGGTGATTCTAAGCACAGTCAAGCTGACAACCAACTTGACATTAACCATTACAGTGTTCTGGACTCAGTATGTGACTTGTGTGACTCCACTGAAGTGAAAGTAAAACTTAGACACAGAATCTAAGAAACATGGGCTGTAGAAAAAAAGTATTTGAGAGACAATTTGGTCATGAACACTTAGAAAGTGGAAGAGATACATTAGTTTATTTTGTTCAAATATTTAAGAAGTTCAGAAAAGAACAGATGCTGTCAGCAGAGGAGGCATTTAGGAGTGAGAACGACCTCTCAGCTGCCCGGAGCTGAGATCTGGTGAAGGAAGTGAGAGGAAAACTTCCCAGACTGGTTGCTAGGCACCCCTTGATGGATGAGATGACAAGTCTCAGAGTGCTGGGTATCAGTAAAATGAGCCAAACAAACAAATGGACACAACAAGTATTTTCAAAAACACCATTGCTGCTCTGTGATTCTATTCACATAAAGAAAATGGTCGGTAAAGCTGCCCTGAGTTGTCAGGAGTCAGGATGGTTCCCTTGGGTGTAGGAGCAATGGCAAGTGACAAGAAGAGAGCTAGTGGGTGGTGATGCTTGTTCAAACCTGGTGCTGGTGTTGCAAGTAGGTGCAGTCTACAAAAGTCACCAGAATATATACTTATGCTCTTCCCATTTTAAAATAAAACATTGAAATGTTAGAACAACACCAGTATGAGTCTAGAGAGGAGAAAAGACTAAGGTGAGCTCTTAAATGGATCAAAGTAGATACAATAATACAATATATTGTTTAAATAAAAGAAGATAATCTTTATCTAACCATTTGGCATAAGTAAGGTCAGGTCTCTATAGCACATCCTTACCTAAAATTAATGTGGGACAGCTTTAAATTTGAATATAAAAATGAAACTGTAGAAATACTAAAAAGAGATACAAACACACAAGATTACATAATACCACCATGAAAACTGACAGGCAAATGAGTGTCTGGGGAAAATCATTTCTAAAATTTCTTACAAAATATAAATAATAAAATGTTTAGGTTTGTTTCCATAATATTGTGGATATCATCAATGTAAATGAAATAACAAATAACTTCTAGCCTGCAATTGTAGACAAGCCTTTGAATGTTTGAATTCACTTTACAATCAATCTCTCTCTCTCTCTCTCTCTCTCTCTCTCTCTCTCTCTCTCTCTCTCTCCTACACACAAACACACACGCACACTCACACCAAAAACAAAATCAACCAATCAAGCAACCAAACAGAAAAACAAAACCACATTTACTTGGACGAAACGGTGACCTGCCTTTCTTTCTGGTTATTTATGATCCTGTAGAATTCACTGCAGGATAGCTGAGCTTCCCTGGAATTGTTGCCACAGTCTCTGTAAAAAGTGATTCTGCTGTCTTAGAGGAAGAGAAGACGTGTGAAATTTTAATATGTAGGTGAGAGGTATCATGTCAAAATGTACATCTTTGTGGTAAGGAACCATCATTCTGTTGGGGGTTGCTGCCGGAAGTGAGCCAGCATTACTAAGATTTCACTGAACGCATTATCAAGTGAGACAGAGTGTTTCTCTGCTGCTCAGCATGAGTGGCATGCCCTGCTCTAACCAGGGAGGCACACTGTGGCTGATTTGCTTGTGTATGTTTAAGAGATAATAATAGAGATAGAATATTAGCAGGTGTACCTGTGTGACAGCAGGCACACATTACTTGCAGCTCCATCAGCAGTGGAGAGAATGTCGCCAGGCTCTCCAGCATTGGCTTTTAGCTGCTACAGCTTCTAGCTGCCCACAGACAGAGGCCCACGGATGCATGAGTAGATGTGCTCGCTTCTGTGGCTCAGCTCTGTTGTTTAGAGTGGGCTTCTAGTTTGAGCTGATGAACCTCCAAAGTAGCCCTAAACACCAAACTGCCACCGTAGGCAAGAAGGAGGAATTCCAGAGGCAGTGCAAGAACCAGGGGAGGTGTGTTAGTGATTTAGAGGTTTCTCCCAAGGCCAGGACAGGGCTCTTTTGTGGACAGCTGTCACATTCTGACACTGGTATTTTTCTTTTCTTTTCTTTCCTTTTTTTCCTTTCTTTCTTTTGGCCTTCCAAGTGCTGGAATTTCCGATGTGTGCACCTCACATGGCTCTGACACTAGTTTTGAGGGAGAAGGAATAGCTAGATATGAATACATATATATTTGGAATAGTGTACACTTCTGGCTTGAATAAACACTGAACGAAAATCCCATACTGCAAAGTCATCTGGGTATGGGCAGGAGTCCCTCCCCTCAAATCTGAACATATTTCAGTGAGAGATAGCAGGACTAAAAATACCCGGGCAGCAGCTGGAGCATGGAAATCCTTTGGGATTTGCTTCACTTGCCTAGATTCCAGTCGTAATCATGTTGAGCGTGGATTTAATTCCCCAGATGTGAGTCCTCAAATACATCACTTCAGGTTTTGTTTGTTTAGGAAACTTCCTTCCAGGTTTATAAATCCCAATAGGTCACATAAGTTATGCCATTTTTTTGGTATAGATTAAGAACTGTCATAAAGACATGGTGCATTGTCCCGCGCACCTCTCACCAGCAAGAAGACACACGACACATAGGCTTCGTCTGCAGTTCAGCTTTATTCAGCCGTTGATGGAGGAAGAACCCGGGGCCCCAGAATGGCGCTGCTTATATAGCCCTGAGGCAGCGTGTCCTCCACTGA
>CM052702.1:43799975-43827660 GCA_028551405.1 Uromys caudimaculatus | reverse complement strand
CAGCAATCACAACTGCTAAGAGAAGTCCCAGCAGTGCATCACCCGCAAACGACCCCATCAGAAATTCAGAGTCCAGCATATATGAGAGAGCTCACCTACCACTGCAGATTTGCGAAGCCTCCCCGTCCGTTGGGCGGGGGGTTCCCCTCGGTGTCAAGATCTCCCGGCGTCCCGGGTTTCGGCACCAGTTGTCGGGCGCGCGTCTCGCCTCTCGCTGGCAAGAAGACACACGACACATAGGCTTCGTCTGCAGTTCAGCTTTATTCAGCCGTTGATGGAGGAAGAACCCGGGGCCCCAGAATGGCGCTGCTTATATAGCCCTGAGGCAGCGTGTCCTCCACTGATTGGCGCGCCCTGGGAGTGGGCGGTGATTAGTCACGTACACCCTTAATGCGCAGGCGCTTCGGGCGAGCCACCCCACGCTATCCACGAGTTTCCTTAAAGTAACAGCGCCATCTAGTAATGGCGAATACTCTAACCGCTCCTTACAGTGCATAAGCTATGTGGGGGGCACACACACCAGAGTGCATCATGGTCTTTGAAATTGTTTTCATTTCATTATTCAGCTTGCAAAATTAGCAGTGATTGTGTGTATTAACTAGTAGCTTTGTATGCTTCTGAATGCCATTTAACAGATAAATTATGGGATGTGGGCATTTCATTCAGAACAAAGAAACATTATTAACTGGTTTTGGTGCTTTTAAAATAAACACATAGAGGAACAGAAGGAGCAATGAAAGAATATAATGAGAAATCTGCTCAATTCTCAAATTTGAGAAATTAAGAGCATTTGACTGTAATAGAGTATCTACTTTGTGCCAGAAGCTACACTATTCAAGTTCATATTTCATTTTCCACAATTATCTGGTTCTAACTGCTTTTAATCTATGTTTATGCAACTTACTTCTCAATAGCACCTTGACATTTAAGTATGCTCCCTCAGAGACTGAAGACAAAGTCAAGAAAAACTCTACCAACACTTCTGAAAATTGGCTCATTGTGTCCACCATAATGTCATCTATACCTGAGAAGCACATTTGAGCGAGAACATGTCTGTCTGGCACAGTAGTCATGTGTGGAGTTAGTCCGTGCAGGGACATGGCAGTTGGCATTGTCCTTCATGGGAAGGTCTGAGTACAGTACATGTGTGGGAAGGGCAAAGAAGAGTCGGGGGAGGGGTGAAGAGTAAGAGGCAGCTCATTTTTGTGAGTCCATCCAGTTTTACCAGGGAGAAATGGCAATGACTAGATTCCCAGAAGGGGCCTTTGGAAGAGAGTCTGATGTGCCAAGTTGAGAAAGTCACTTGATCAGAAAGGAGCAATGGCAGCTTTTAAGTGGTACAAAGAATAGAGTCAGGTATGGAGAATTGTCTTAATCACTGTTCTGTTGCTATGAAGAGACACCATGATGAAGGCAACTCTTATAAAGAAAGAATTTAATTGGGGCTTGCCTACAGTTTCAGAGGGTTTTAGAGTTTCCATATCTGTAAAAAGACACCATGACCAAGGCAAGTCTTATAAAGGACAACATTTAATTAGGACTGGCTTACAGGTTCTGAGGTTCAGTCCATTATCATCATGGCGGGAAGCATGGCAGTGTCTAGGCAGGCATGGCGCTAGAGGAGCTGAGAGTTCTACATCTTGTTTTGAAGGCAAAGAGGAGAAGACTGGCTTCCAGGTGGCTAGGAGGAAGGTCTCTCAAAGCCCACCCCCACAGTGACACACCTACTCCAACAAGGCCACACCTCCTAATAGTGCCACTCCCTGGGCCAAGCTTATTCAAACCACCACAGAGGGTTAATCCAAGATCATTATGGCAGAAAGCATACAGACATGGAGCAGTAGCTGAGAGCTTTATATCCTTATACACCCGCATAGACAGAGAAGCACTGGGCCTGGCATGGGCTTTTGAAACCTTGAAACCCACCCCAGAGACACACAAGGCCACACCTCTTTTTTTCCCCAAAGACTTGAGGTTTTATTTCTCTTGTGAAATGAAAACAAGATGTTTCTCCTCCTTCTCCCACCCCTTTCCTTACTTGTAGTCTGATTCTATATATATAAACAACAATTCATATTAATTAAATCAACAGTAATTCTAAGGTAACCTGTAGTGGAGAAAATTCAAATCTGAGCTCTGTTCACAACCTTAACCTTTCCTGGTTCAATTTTTTTCCCCCAATACAATATTTTTATTGATTATTTGGAAATTTCACATAATGCACCCCAATCATACTCATTTCCCATTCCTCCCAGATACACTCCCCAACACTTGTGTCCTCCCCCCCTCCAAAAGAAGGAAAAACAAACCACTAAGTCCAATTTGTGTTGCCTATATACTCATTGTAGCATGGTCAAACTCCTAGTGGCCAGCCCCTTAAAGATAACTGAGGCCTTCCCCTCCCCTCTGCCAGAAGCCATCAACAGTGAAGAGCTATACTTCAGCATCCCTATAACAATGTCTAAGGACTCTCTTTGATGGCTTCCTGTCTAGACTGTTTCTTTTCCTCTTTTGTGTGCGTGTGTGTGTGTGTATGTGCGTGTGCGTGTGCGTGTGCGTGTGTGTGTGTGTGTGTGTGTGTGTGTGTGTGTGTATTAGGGGAGATCATCATAGAAGCCTTCTACGCTTTTTATTCTCAACCATGAGTCTATAGTCATCGATAACCACCAAGAAAGAAGCTTCCTTGCCTGTAACGGTCAGCAGTTGCATGGATCGTGAACTTCCACATGGTTCCAGGAGCAGCAAGGACTATGGACATCAGCATGGCCTCAGGTGGCAGCATGGACTATGATCATGGACACAGTCTCTGGTGGAGACACCAACATGGCCTCCTATGGCAGCATGGGGCACAGACATCAACATGACAGCCAATGGCAAGGCCACACCTCTTATTCCTTTCTAAACAGTACATAGACCGTTGACCAAGAATTTAAACATATGAGCCTATTGAGTGTATTCTCATTCGAACCACCAGAGGGACAGAACTGAATTTTGTTTTCCATGTGATTAAAGTTGTAGGGGCCAACTCTCTGATTCTGAGTTCTTTAACATAAAATAGTGTATTTGATAGTCTGTTGATTTTACCCATCAAGGGGAGGGCCTGGGACTACATCAACCACCTCAGCTTTTCCAGTCAAAAACATCCAAAGACACTTCGAGCTGGATGTCACCTTATTGATTTTTGATTGCATTATGTCATGTTCTGATTAGCTACTGAGAACCACAGAGATGAGGAGGTTTTTTTTTAAGACTCTAGTTTCTCTGACATTCATCTAGGGTTTGGTGGGGTTTGGTGGAAAGAGAGAGATTCGTCCCTGTCTGTGCGCTTCTCTTTCTCCATCATTATTACAAGTTTGGGGAGCCTTAGTATCCATGAGAACAATGCATCAGATCCTTGGTCTGTCAGTTCTTTGACTTCATCTTTGCTCATGGTTTCAACCTTCACCTTGTCTCAGCTACTCATTTCTGTGTCACACCTGATACACTCAACAGTATCATCTATCAATTGATTCCATTCACAATGCCAGGTTCAACATTTTAGTCTGTGATTTTTTTTTTAAAGAAAATTCTCTCTAGTCTCCCAAGTCCACTAATGCATCAGACTGAGATGTCCAATTCACTGACCCGACTATTCCTCCCTTCCTGTCTCCCATGTGTCATACTTTCCTCTCTTTGCTTAGGTTCCATGGCTTGCCACCAACATAGACTCACTTATCCACACTCTGTCTTATCTAACTGACCAGCTGTGTATGCTGATGACCACCACCCTCTTCTGGGCTAGAATCCCCTCAGGGACCCATGTTTGGTCTTTTTGCTCCTAGCTATAGCCCATGTGCTCAGAACATGATTGGCCCATGGTAGGCACTAGGAAATGTAAGTTGAATGAGTGAATAAATTAATCAGTGATGTTTCACTAACTTTTAGAGAATTAACGAATGCATTTGCAGTGGGGAAGCCAGGCATGTGCTTCTGTGTTCTCATTATTTTAAAATAATTGTTTCAATTTTTCCTCATTTGTCCCTTCCCTCCTATGGAAAGACAGACCTCATTCTGAGAAGACTTCCTGTGATTCCCTCTTGAGGAACAGGTCTTAGGGCAGCCTGGGATCAAGTTCTGGGCACCCTCCAAATATACAGAGCAAGGAAATGAGGAAGGAAGTGGGCACATGATGGGTGCCACCTCTGAAGCCACCATATTGGCTTTGGACCCCATCTCCATGTGGAGATGAGTCCACAGGCATTGGGATGTGCATCAGGAGCTTGGGAAAGAGGCTCAAATGATGGTAGGAATTAGTGGGGGGACATTTCTTTAGTTCTGTGATATACCTATCGATGGGAATAAAACAGAAGAAATATACAGAAAAGAGCAGAGAGGGCCACGGCAGAACATGGGGTATGGACCCAGCATTGCTAGAAAGTTCTGGTGTTGTGAAAACACAATGTTAAAATGATTGACTTTGACTATGGGACAAACGGAGCATGCTCACATGCAGCATGCCCACCTACAGACATGGCCATTCAACCATTACACTTTTTGATGTTCATGCAGGCTTTTGGTGGTTTGTTAGATTCAGTGTAGTAAAATAAAAATGAAGATTGTGACAGTCTTAGCTTGCTTTCTATTGCTGTGATAAACACCTCGCCCAAAAGCAGCCAGGGAAGAAAAGTGTTTATTTGACTTACACCTCCATGTTCTAGTACATCACTGAGGAAAGCCAGAGTAAGAACTCAAGGCAAAAACTTTAGAGGTAGGGATTGAAGCAGAGAGACCATGGAAGAACATAGCTTACAGACATGTTCCTCAAGGCTTGCTTGCTCAACTTGCTTTCTTCTACATCCCAGAGTCACCTGCCTGGGTGAGACTCCACCCACAGTGAACTGGGTCCTCCCATGGTAATCATTAACCAGGAAATTGCTCTAAAAATTTGTCTGCAGGCAATTTGATGGAGACATTTTTCTCTGTTGAGGAACTCTTGGTCCAGGTTACCTTAGCTTGTGCAAGTTGACAAAAAAACTAGACATCACAGTTAGGGACCTGGAAGGGTGAAGAAGGGTGGATGGGAGAATAGAAAAGACCAGCAGGTGATATGACACAGCCTTTTGATCTCACTCCAGGCATGCATTAATTGCTCTGTCAATCCTGCATCCTCAGGCCTGTGACATCCTTAACACTTGGTCTATCTCCTCTTTGTCTTTCAAATAAAGAGGATCCTGTGTGTCCAAGAGGCAGATATAGTCAGCACACTGACTCAGCCCTTATACGATCTCATCACACTAGTCTTACTATCAGACTTTGTAATGTGAACAGAAATCACACATTGGTCACACTGTAGGAAATGACACCCAATAAACTCTTCCTGTTGGTGAGGAAAGAGTTAAGAAGCAAAGCCTGGGATGGGGTGGTTTTCAAGCCATTCAGTTCTGCATTTGTATTGAGAATATAAATCAGTGGTGATTGTTACTTTTAATCAGTGTGGTTGAGCAGGAGCTGCAGGCAGAAGCAGCCATCTTAAAGACCTGCCTTTAACAAGTAAAGCTTCTTTTATTTGAGATGAATTTCTACAAAATTAGACAGGTGGTTGTGATGATCCTTTGGTAAGCTTGGGTAACTTCCCAGTCCTCACTAACTGCACTCATTCAGGTATGGATTTTCTGGAACATTCAGAGGCAGACTCAGAGGTGCACTCCTCATGAGGAATACATGATTGGCTCATTACTGGATTCCTAGGGAATAGTATCATAATTACAAATTCTGGAACCCTCTGTGAAGCTTCCCTGTGGGCTAGGAGCTTTCAAAGAACCTTAGATTAGTACACAGAGAGCAAGTGGTCTGTGTGAAGTGGTTTCTCTTTGTGGTGAAGGCTGAGATGGTGGTACATGGTAAGCACCTGGAGGTACTTGTGACAGAAAGGAGCAAAGACACAATGGATGCAAATAAAACCTAACCAGTGCTAGTTCCCTTGCCCCCTGCCCTGGCTAGTTTTTATGTCAGCTTGAAACAGGCTATAGTCATCAGAGGGGAGGGACTCTCAAAACAAAAACAAACACAAAACCAAAAAAAAACCCTCCATAAGATCTGCAGGCAATCCTGTAGAGCATTTTCTTAGTGATTCATATGGGAAGGCCAAGACTATTGGGCTTATCAAACTCAATAGCATATAATTTCCTGGCTTCAGCCCTGGCCTGAGTTCTTTAGATAAGCAGGTTGAGCTAGCCAGAATGAGCAGCCAGTAAGCAGCACCCACTCCCCCCACCTCCCCGCCCCCATGGCCTGAGTATTAGCTCCTGACTCCAGGTTCCTGGCCAGTTTGAGTTCCTGCCTTGGCTTCCCTCAGTGGTATGTAAAGATTTATGATATCAGATAAACATTTCCCTCCCCAGTTGGCTTTTGATCATGTGTTTCCTCACAGCAGTGGTCACCCTAACTAAGACACTCCCCACCTCCCATTGGCACCGGGTACCAAACTCAGAGCTATGTGCTCAGTAGGCAGGAATTCTATCACTGAGCTGGATTCTCAACTGCTAAATTTTATTTTGTTATTTTATTTTGTAGCACTGGCTTTGACTGAAGGTGTTGGCATGCTAGTTAAGTACGCTACCACTGAGCCCTGAGACCTAATGCAGGAAAAACAACCAACTGACCACTTGCTCTATAGTAATTAATGCCACACTGAAATAAAAAACCAGTAATCAAGGCTGATTTGGGACACAAGGTGTTTTTGTTCAACTTGTTTCTCTGTTGTGTTCTTTTTTTGGACAGCTCATTGCTGAAGCCAAGAAATTGTATGCCATTGTTTTAAAAACCCTGTGTTCTGTGTGCCTGGATGCTCACAGGTCAGTTCTCATGTGTGCTAGGCATTTGATAGGTCCGCTCTCTTTAACACAAGTCCCTGTGCACCAAGGGCAGAAGAAGAATTCTTACCAGTAATGCCAAGGGGAGGGACAGAAGCTTATCATCGTCTCCTGGGCAGCTGAGCTTGAATTTGGAGAAAGTGCCCAGACTGGGGAGGTGGAACCGAGAGAGGACTCTCACTTTCAGGGCTGCAGAAGGCACTTCCCTTGGGCAGTGGACTGGATGAGATTTAGTACAGACATGGCTCAAAGCTTGGGTTCTGGAGTGAGCTAGAACTGGGTCAGGGGTCAGTGCTGCTTTTTCCAGCATCAGCACCTCTTCCTTTATCTCATGAAATAGGAATAAAAGCTGTGCCTACTTCATAGAAACATATTACACCAGAGACTGTGATACCCCTGGTAAGTGCCTGTTATAAAGGAAGAATTCAATCAGTCTCTCTCTCTCTCTCTCTCTCTCTCTCTCTCTCTCTCTCTCTTTTTAAACAAGTGACTAGGACTAGGTCTCTGTTTTAATGATTTGTCAAACCAAGGGCACAATAGGCAAATGACAGTTGGCAGAGAAAATGGTTGTCTCACCCCAGGCTTGGGTGCCTAGGCAAGGTGCACCAGCAATATATTTCCCCAATCTCCTGGATCACAATTTTCTCTCCTCTGCCCTAGTTCACAGTTCTACCGCATGGCCTAGGGTTGTCCAGAATGTGCCAGACACAGAGGCTTCTCCTGTGGACTTTCTTGTAGAAAGTCCAGTTTCCTCAGAACCTCGCAGTCTTGGCTGTGTATTATCAGCCCTCTTGGGCCTTCTATGGTGAACTAATGCCTGGGCCCTACCTCCTACACACCCTGCACTCATTATCCACGGGGAATATCCAAGCACTGGTATTTGAAAAGGCTTGCTGGTGGATTCTAATGTTCAGCTGGGGAAACTCTGCTTTGACATTTAACAAGTGAACATAGCATCGTTTTCACGGCACAGGATCAGCCAGCACACGGCAGCATCCTTCTTGCCCGACCCGTAGTTCTTTTACAGCCAGTTGACGTGATTGCTTCTTCTCCTGTCTGAACCTTTTGCCATATCTGGCACTCTGGCCATTGCCTCTTCTATGCTCATCTTTAATCTCTCCGCTTTCTCTCTTGGCTCTTTTACTGCTCAGCTGGTCCCCTCTCAGTCTTAATGCTTTGCTTCCTTCATAGCTGGTTTGGGCATTAACACTTCCCTGTAGTATATCTTCACTATACTTTTTATTCATTCTTTTTTAAAAATATTGTTATCGGTTTAATTAAACGTACAAAGTAATGGGCTTCACTGCAACATTTTCACATACCCATGGTGGGCTTCCAATCTCCACCACCACTTATAAGCCTGTGTTTACCAAACCTGGGATTTAAGGGCGCCGTCTAACTTGGGATCCGGATGTGCAGGCCATCCAGACACCTATGTGATTCTGAACCACGTCAGTTACAGCTGCTTGAGAATCTTTTCCTATTTCCCCTTATGGCTCTCGTGGTTGTTTCTAATCTTTTCTGTTTTATTCACAGCTGTCTTCCTCTCCCTTCTCTGAGTTCTTGGGGTCTAACTTACTCCTCCATCACTCCTTCCCAATTACTGGTTCTAAATAAATAGAGTTGGTGAACGTTTCCTCCTCTTAATTCTCATGAAGTTCACCAACTAAGGCTCCTCACTATTTCATTCTGAAAGAAGAGCCGCGCCTGCCAGTTTGAGGCCAGCTACTTCACTTGGATCCCAAATTTGGTCTCCTTTAGTTTAGGTCCTCGGCAGAGAACGCAGCATGTTCATGTTCTTGTGACATTCATAATCTCATGGAGGAAGACAGGAAACATTAACTAAAGGTAAATGTGTATCAGATGGTAGTTAAACGCCAGGAGGAAAAGAGAGACATGTAAGGAGAGAGGCCAGAGACGACGATGCTTTCTATGGTGTGGTCAGAACATGAAATGAAGTGACAGACACTATGGGTATGAGGGACAGGTGGGTATGAGGTATGTGCAGGCAGGTGACAGCTGAGGTACCACTGAGGAGGAGGACTAGATGATAAAGTATGGATGGCAGAAAGGGCAGGCTCGGTCCTGCCTTTGGATGCCTAGGTGCCTGGATACAGACTGAGATTTTCTTCTGAGTGATGTAACTGCACTGGGAGGGTTGACCAAAACTAACCAAACCAACCAGTATGATCTGACTGCGATGCTCTCTTTACTGCAGTAGAAGACTATAGAAGAGGTGGATATGAAGGCAGAATGACCAAAAGAGGTCAAGTCCAGGGCTGGGCTCGTAGCTCAATGGTAGAACACTTGCCTACAGTATATGAAGTGTGAGACCCTGAGTTTGCTGTCTTAAAACACACACACACACACACACACAGAGAGAGAGAGAGAGAGAGAGAGAGGCTTACACAGACAGACAGATGCATATACATACACAGACAAGCACATATACCCCACACAGACATACACAGACAGACCCAAACACAGAGACATACACAGACAGTCAGACAGACAGTCAGGCAGACACCCCCCCCCCCCACAGACATACACACCTACACACACACACACACACACACACTCTCCAAGTCTGTGTGAAGGTGATAGAGTTTTCAAGCAGGAATTAAGGAATGAATTAGTGAGAAGTTGTCACATAAATGATTCTGGCAAATTGTCATGTGCTGCTTGCATCTGTTGAGAGTAGACTCTGGGAATGAGGAGAGCTCCCTTGTCCCAGACTCAAGCAAGTGTTTTCATGTGTCCTTCAAAACGTCCTTTCTTGGGTCAGTCTAGCCTCCTGGTTCCATAACAGAGACAAAGGAGAACAGCAAACAGCTAAGGATATTTAAAAAAACAAAAATCAAGAAAAACCACAAAAACCCTGAGAACAGTAAGGAATGGAAACATTTGTAATGATGGTGGTTACTATTGTTTATCCACGGTCTAAAAGTGCCTACAGCGGGAATCTTAAGGCCAATGCGCGTCCACGGAGAGCAAGCTCTGGGCTTGCACTGTCAGTCAGGAACTTCGATTGATGGCTCATAGCAAGGTTTCCCCAACCTACTTCTGGATGTTGTAATCACCAGACTGGATGATGTTTAGGCCTAAGAAGTTAGTTCTCTTACTTTGGCTGCTATGCACTTAGGACTTTAACCCATCCCAAACTGAATAGCTATTGCAAATCAATTTCCAGACATACCAGAGGTGATTGGATAAAATACTTTATTTTGAAAGTATTCTTTTCTTTGGCAGGTAATGCATTTTTTTGTTGTTGTTGTTGTTGATGATGATGTTGCAAAACTATTATTGAAAGTAGTATGCACTGTTTAACAGTTGAGTCTAGCTAATAAGTGCTTTCCCTCACACAATTAGCATTTTTGTGACACAAAGTCACATCACCCACTCTCTTTACAATTTTCAAGTGTCAACAACCATAGTTGCTTTTTTATCCAACAGGCCGCCCAAGATTGATTGATTGCTCTGATCTGCTAGTTAGATTTGTTTTAGAGTCAGCGCTGACAGGATTTGGTACAGGATTAGCTCCTAGATAAGAGATGCAGATGAAAGAAAGGAGTCTAAGATGCCTTGTAGAGTCTTTCTAAGATGCATTGTAGATTCTTTGACCTGAGCCAATGCAAGAATAAAGTTGCTGTTTATTAAGAAAGCTTTGGTGAGAGATAACTTTTGTAAGAAAAACTAAAATGACTAAGGGCTCCTGGGTATCCCCTATCCTGGCACATCAAGTCTCTGCCAGATTAGATGCATCCTCTCCCACTGGGGCCAGACAGAGTCACCATGAAGACTGAGCTGCCTCTCTGCTCAAATGTGCACGGGGGTGGGGGGAGGCTTGTTTCAGCCTGTGTATGTTCTTTGGTTGGTGGTTCAGATTCTGAGAGCTCCCAGGAGTCCGGATTAGTTGACTCTGTTGGTCTTCTTGTGGGGTTCCCATCTATTTCAGGGTCTTTAATCCTTCCCCAAAATTTCCATAAATGTCCCCAACCTCTATCTAATGTTTGGCTGTGGGTATCTGCATCTGTTTCAGTCCACTACTGGGTAGAGCCTCTCAGAGGACAGTTATGCTAGGCTTCTGTCTGCAAGTATAACAGAGTATCATTAATACTGTCGGAGATTGGTGCTAGTCCGTGGGGTGGGTTTCTAGTCGGGCCAGTTATTGATTGGCCCGTCTGTTCTGTCTCTTCTTCATCCCTGCATTTCTTTTAGACAGGACAAATTTTTGTCAAAAGTTTTGTGGGTGGGTTGGTGTCCCTATCCCTCTACCGGGGGATCCTACTTGGCTACAGGAGATGGCCTCTTCAGGTTCCATGTCCCCAGTGTTAGGCGTTTCAGCAAAGGTCACCAGCATTGATTCCTTTGGAGCTTCTCCTAATGCAAGTCTCTGGGAATTCCTAAAGATCCTCCCCTCCCACCAACTCCCCCGGCTCCCCCCACCCTAACCCCCTATCCCAGCAGCTGCAGGTTACCATTCATTCTCCTAGCCATCTGGGCCCCTCTCCTGTCTCTGCACTTGATCTGCCTCCCCATTCCTCTTCACCCCCCACCCCCCCAGTCCTCTCCCTCTGCCTCCTATGACTATTTTGTTTCCCCTTCTAAGTGTGATTCTAGCATCTTTGGTTGGGACTTCCTTTTTGTTTAACTTCTTTGGGTCTGCAGGGTGTATCATAGGTGTTCTGTACTTTATGGCTAATATCCACTTATTAGTGAGTACATACCATGCTTGTCTTTTTGGGTCTGGGTTATCTCACTCAGGATGATATTTTCTAGTTCTAACTATTTGCCTGCAAAATTCATGATGTCCTTGTTTTTAATAGCTGAGTAGTATTCCATTGTGTAAATGAACCACATTTTCTTTATCCATTCTTCTGTTGTGGGACATCTGGTTTGTTTCCAGCTTCTGGCTATTACCAGTAAAGCTGCTATGAACATAGTGGAGCATGTATTCTTGGGATATAGTGGGTCATCCTTTGGATATATGCCCAGGAGTGGTATAGCTGGGTCTTCAGGTTCAACTATTTCCAGTTTTCTGAGAAACTGTCAAATTGGTTTCCAGAGTGGTTGTACAAGTTTGCAGTCCCACCAACAATGGAGGAGTGTTCCCCTTTCTCCACATCCTCGCCAGCAGGTGCTATATCCCTTGAGTTTTTGATCTTGGCCATTCTGATTCATGTAAGGTAGACTCTCAGGGTTGTTTTGATTTGAAGTTCCCTGATGACTAAGGGTGTTGAACATTTCTTTCTTTCTTTCTTTTTTTTTTCTTTCGAGACAGGTTTCTCTGCATAGCCCTGGCTGTCCTGGAACTCACTCTGTAGACCAGGCTGGCCTCGAACTCAGAGATCCACCTGCCTCTGCCTCCTGAGTGCTGGGATTAAAGGTGTGCGCCACCACCGCCCGGCCAAGAGCATTTCTTTAAGTGTTTTTTAACCATTCCAGATTCTTCTGTTAACAATTCTGTGTTTAGTTCTGTGCCCCATTTTTAAAATTAGGTTATTTGGTTTGTTGGAATTTAACTTTTTGAGTTCTTTATATATTTTGGATATTAGTCCTCTGTCAGATGTAGGGTTGGTGAAGATCTTTTCCCAATCTGTAGGCTGCCATTTTGTCCTGTTGACAGTGTCCTTTGCCTTATAGATGCTTTTCAGTTTCATGAAGCCCCATTTATCAATAGGAGCCTAAGCCATTGGTGCTCTGTTCAGGAAATTGTCTCCTGTGTCAATGAATTCAGGGTCTTCCCCACTATCTCTTCTATTAGGTTTAGTGTGTCTGGTTTTATGTTGAGGTCCTTGACCCACTTGGACTTGAGTCTTGTGCAGGTTGATAAATAAGAATCTACTTGCATTCTTCTACATGCAGACATCCAGTTAGACCAGCACTATTTGTTGAAGATGCTTTTCTTTTTCCATTGTATGGTTTTGGCTTCTTTGTCAAATATCAAGTGTTCATAGGCTCATGGGTTTATTTCTGGGTCTTAAATTCTATTCCATTGATCAATCTGTCTGTTTCTGTACCAATACCATGTAGCTTTTATCATTATTGCTCTATAGTACCTCTTGAGGTCTGGGATGGTGATTCCTCCAGAGGTTCTTTTATTGTCCAGGATTATTTTAGCTGTCCTGGGTTTTTGTTTTTCCATATGAAATTGAGAATTGCTTTTTCACTGTCTGTAAAAGGTTGTGTTGGAATTTTGATGTGGAATGCATTAAATCTGTACATTGCTTTTCATAGGATGGTCATTTTTACTATGTTAATCCTACCAATTCATGGGCATGGGAGATCATTTCATTTTCTGAAGTCTTCTTCGATTTCTTTCTTGAGAGACTTGAAGTTCTTGTCAGATAGATCTTTTACTTGCTTGGTTAGGGTTACACCAAGATATTTTATTTGTGGCTATTGTGAAGAGTATTGTTTCCCTAATTTCTTTCTCTGCCCATTTATCATTTGTATAAAGGAGGGCTACTGATTTCTTTGAGTTAATTTTATATGAAGCCACTTTGCTGAAATTGTTTATTAGCTGTAGGCGTTCTCTGGTAGAATTTTGGGCATGTGTATACTATCATATCATCTGCAAATAATGACATCTTGACTTATTCCTTTTCAATTTGAAGTCCCTTGATCTCCTTTTGTTGTCTTATTGCTCTAGCTAGAACTTTAAGAACTATAATGAATAGATAGGGAGAGAGTGGGCAGGCAGCCTTGCCTTGTCCCTGACTTTAGTGGAATTGCTTTAAGTTTCTCTCCATTTAATTTGATGGTGGCTATTGACTTGCTGTATTTTGTTTTTATTATGTTGATTTTATTATGTTTAGGTATGTGCCTTGTATCCCTGATCTTTCCAAGACTTTTAACATGAAGGAGTGTTGGATTTTGTCAAGGGCTTTTTCAGCATCTAATGAGCAGATATATTGTACTATCCCTGCATCCCTGGGATGAAGCCTACTTGATGGTGGTGAATGATGTTTTTGATATGTTCTTGGATTCAGTTTGTGAGAATTTTATTAAGTATTTTTGCATTAATGTTCATAAGTGAAATTGGTCTGAAGTTCTTTCTTTGTCGGGTCTTTGTGTGGTTTAGGTATCAGGATAACTGTGGCCTCATAGAATGAATTAATTAGTATTCCTTCTGTTTCTATTTTGTGGAATAGTTTGAGGAGTATTGGTATTAGTTCTTCTTTGAATGTCTGGTAGAATTCTGCACTAAAACCATCTGGCCCTGAGCCTTTTCTGTTTGGGAAGTTTTTAATGACTGTTTCAATTTCCTTAGGGGTTATGGGACTGTTTACTTGGTCTTGATTTAACTTTGGTATGTGGTATCTGTCTAGAAATTTATCCATCTTGTTTAGATTTTCCAGTTTTGTAGAGTACAGACTTTTGAAGTAAGACCTAATGATTTTGGATGTCCCCTGTTTCTGTTGTTATGTCTCCCTTTTCATTTCTGACTTTGTTAATTTGGATACTGTTTCTGTTTCTGTGCCTTTACCTTAGTTTAGCTAAGGGTTTGCCTGTCTTGCTGATTTTCTCAAATAACCAGTGCTTGGTTTTGTTGATTCTTTGTATTGTTCTCTTTGTTTCTAAGATTGATTTCAGCCGGGTGTTTGACAATTTCCTGCTGTCTACTTCTCTTGGGTGTGTTTGCTTCTTTTTGTTCTAGAGCTTTCAGGTGTGCTGTTAGATCGCTAGTATGAGATCTCTCCAATTTTTTTATGTGGGTTGGGTTCCAGCTGACCTCTTGAGAGGCAGGCAGGGTTATTGGGTGGGGCATGGTGCTCTGCTCTGTGATGACCCTGGTATTTTGAGAAAGTTATTAGCTTTCCAAGTGAACATGGCAATTAGGTAGTTAAGTAAAGGAATTTGAAGTTCAAGGAGGATGTTGCTGAGTGGATGAGATCTGAGAACCATTAGTATATACATTGTATATTTGAACCATTGGACCTCATGAGTTCCCCAGGGCAGTGAAGAGGGAAGGAAGCTGCAAAGTGAGCTCTGTGGTTCCTTAGTAGGATGTGTGTGTGTGTGTGTGTGTGTGTGTGTGTGTGTGTGTGTGTGTGTGTGAGAGAGAGAGAGAGAGAGAGAGAGACAGAGAGAGAGACAGAGAGAGAGACAGAGAGAGAGAGACAGAGACAGAGACAAACAGAGAGAGACAGAGAGAGAGAAAATCCAGGTTGGTGTATAGTCTTAAAGAATAGCTGGAATAAAAAAAGCTAGAAAAGTTCCCAGAAGCCAAATGAGGAGAATGTCCCATGTAGAAGGCAGGGAGCAGCCATTAAATACCACAACTGCTCAAGTCAGAATAGGTAGATCTTTATTTGTTTGTGTGTTTATTTATTTGTTGATATACGACATTGAACCCTGGGCCTTGTACATGGCTAGGCAAACACTCTACCACTTACCTACATGTGCTATAGGTAATTCTTAAGTCAATCCTTGGAAGTAGCAATTTAGAGATTCCTGGTAAACAAGAGCTGTTTGGGTATGCTTGAAGAAACATTTGGCTTTTGAGTGTCCATGGGCCAGTAGGAAGAGGAAGTGGAGAGAGCAAGCATGAATAACCATTTCAAGAAGTTTTTCTTGAAGGAGAATGGAGAAATAAGACTGTTATGGGGGGGGGTAAGGGAAGAAATAATGGGTAGCTCTGCATATCACTGTCTTGTCGGTCTGGGTATAGTATAGTGTGCTCCGTCTTCAGTCTCTGTTTTGGTTTTATATACATCATTTAATTTCACAAATATATACAATCTTCCAATACTTTTAAAAGTGAAATCTCAATAACTTTGGAGTGATATCATCCTGAGTTTAGGTTTTTTTTTTTTTTTTTTTTAATGTTGTATGACTCTTTGAGCCCAGGAAAAATAATCCTGACAAAGTTGGGTCAAAATAGAGATAATGGATAAAAGATTTTCCTTCATTGCTGGGGATTGATCCACGAACTTACCAGGCTAGCCAAACTCACACTTGGTGATCTACACCCTCGGCCACAGTGCCTTGCTTTTGTTAGGAGGGGCTGTCTTGTTGCATCTGATTTGCTATTTTATCAGTCAGTGGTGACAGCTCTCAGGATCCTCTTGAATTCTGACAATGCTAGTTTCCTTCAATGGTTCTTCTTTGCTTAACCCTCCATAAAAGTCCTTTTACCCCTAAATAATGGTGTTTACTTTAAAGTCATTTCTAGCTCTTTTATCTGATCATCTAACTCTGGTACTCAATACAGACCATGAGTTTCATGTGGTCCATGATGAATTCTTGGAAACATTTGTAAGATAGCATGCATTCCCCACCCTAGAAGAAATACCATGTTTTCATTCATATTCTTAAAAGCAAGTCAAGAATAAGGAACCAAGATAATTCAAATGGCTCAATTTCATAGACCTTTGGAGCTTTTATCTGTCCCACTGTTACATAGTAGCTTTGATTAAGGGTCTGTTGAGGCCTCTTAGGGAAATTACTTCCTTCTGGTCAAGAGAATGGAATTTACCTTTGACTTTGGGTAGAGACTTAACATTCCAAGTTACTGAAAATGTAAGGATTAATCAAGTTGGACCTGCTGATCCCCCAGTTAAGACCACTTCTTAGGAAAGCAGATTTATCTACCATCATACAAAGAGGTGGGAAGGATAATTATTCCCTTAATGAGGTGATATACTTTCCCTTCCCAGAGCTCTTGTTGTCTATATAGTTGCTATGGAGATGCTGTTAGGTAGACTTACTTTTCTGAATTCTGACTCAGAAAGGTGATGGCCAGAACACCCATGTGCTTGTGCTCTCTCTCTCTCTCTCTCTCTCTCTCTCTCTCTCTCTCTCTCTCTCCGCCCTCCCCCTTTGTGGTGGGCACATACATGTGAGTACAGGTGCCCTTGGAGGCCAGAAGAAGGCATTGGATCCCCTAGAGCTGAAGTTACAGGCAGTTATGAGCCTCCTGACAATTCTACTGGGAGCTAGAGCACTATGCACTCAGTCTCGAAGCCCACTCCCCAGGCCCTTTCCATTTGACAGTGTGTCTTTTCCACAGTGTAGCTGCTTGGTAAACCTCCCTCCATACCTAACCCACAAGGCAGGGTTTTCTCTCTTCTTCTTTTCTTCCAACTCCAAGTAGCTGATACAGCTGGCCTGCCCCATGGGTTTTCTTTTAAACGCTAGTAAAATTGCCCTTGAGCTTCTTTCTGATTCTGTTTTTAAAATTTTATTAATGAGGCTAAGAATCCTGAGAGGGCGCCCTCAAATGTCCACCCTTTAACATGGAAGAGTGACATGTAGCGCCACTCTGGAACATGGCAGAGCTATGCTTCTTCTGTCTTGGTGGAATGAATAGTTTTCCAAATCTATCTAAGGTTGCCTCTAGGGCAGAAACATGTCAATACTTCCTGTGTCCCTGTCTTTTGGGACCATAGCAATCCAAGCGTTTCTGTTTGACCAGCACAGACACACGAATGATTCTACACACATATACAGTGATTCTTCTCATCTGGAAGCACTCTGTGATTTTTTGTGTGGGACAACTGAATTTTACTTGTGTCCTCCAGTGCCTAGCTTGGTGCCTAGGACCTGGTGGGTATTCCAGAAATATTGCTGGATGTCTGACTGCATTTCTTTATTTCTTAACTAACAATGCATAGAAAAAGCAGCGATGTAGCAGACCGTGCTGCATTTCTAAGCATTTAGCATACTGCCAGGGTAGGTTATGACTGTGTGTATCAAAAGTAACTATTGAGATAAAAATTCCTGAGAGAACTATAAAAATATCACCCAATTTCTTTTACAAAAAATTACAAGATCTGATTTTCCCACTATTATTAGATTCCAATAAATATTCATCCTTTCATCCCCCCAGGGGATTCCCATGCATCCTGCAAGCAAAAGGAACACTAACTGTGCCCAGTGAATCACTCTGATAGTTTCTACCCTGTAGACAGAATGATGATCTTAGTTGATTTGCTTCCTCCAACAGCTTAGAGATTCAAATTGATTCTTAGTCTGCAAGACCAGAGGGGGACATGCAAAACTGTCCATGTAAACTACCTGTGAAGGAATTAATGGCCACCTTTTGGGAACAAGAGGTTCTTAAGCTCCCTCCCCACAATGTGGAGCCCAGGAGCTCTGTCCCAACCTCTCTGCTATACCAGCTAAATTGCAAATCCCTGCAGGGTAGGAACTGGGCCTGCTTAATTCACCCTGAGAGACCCAGGTTCCCCTAAGTATCTCAAGATAGAAGGCCCATCAATCTTCCCCACCAAAGTGCTGGGTCAGGGAAGCTGGCACCTGTGGGGTTAGCAGAGTATGTGTCCTTCCAATTAGCACCCCTTGTCTTTCCACTCCTGACCTCATCTCAGCAGCAGCCCCAGGAGAACAGGGCCAGGGAAACACACTTCAGCTTGCTACAAATCCCTAATGACCCGCACACAATATCTCACTGATATATAGAGGACAGAATTGCAGGACGTGCCAGTGGTGACATCTGGAGGGGTGGGCACCATGTTCTTTTTTCCTTGGGCAGAACTAGCTGTTCTCCTTGCTGAAAATCTGAGACAAGAGCAGCCTTGCTAAGCTCTGAGTTACAAAAGTGTGTCGGTCTTTTCCAGGCTGAGTGGAGTTAGAATTTAAAATCAAAAGGTACAGAGATGGAGCAGTTACAGTGTGTGAACTTGGAGGGTAAAGAGCAGGAGAATATGCAGGTATCAAGTTTACCTCTCAGATGCCCGTTAATTATGTCATGTGAATTAAGTCCCTCAACCGTGGTAGAAACAAGGGATAGGCTCAGTGTCCTACAAAGGAACACACGAAGTGAAAACGGTTTGGCGAGGTAATTTCTTTTTACACAAAGAATGCACCAATACCCAAACTGGGCTAGCCAACCCCCTGGGGCAAGGAGGTCACTTGGTTTTTATTCTAACCCAGGTGGTGACCGTGTCTTTTCCCCCCCATTGTCTGAGGTCTGACATCATCAGATTTCAAGACTGGCTTACTTAAACTGACAAAAAGGAAAGGAAGGAACAAGAGAATGAATTAGTTTGCTTTAGACCATCAAGTTCTAGGAATGTAGTGTGTGTGTGTGTGTGTGTGTGTGTGTGTGTGTGTGTGTCTAAATTTTACCAGAAGGAGATTAAAAGATTTGCATCAAGTTTTATAAGGCAGAGGGATTTAGAGAGCACTGACCCTTAATAGGCGTGGCCCCTTTGAGAGAAAAGCAAACCAAACCGTTTCTTACACCTCCCATTTTTTCATGTTTGTTTTTAAAACTTAAATCAACTCCTTAGCTTTAGAAGGCATTCGGTTTGGCAAAAACAGCAGGAAATTTTTTTTTCAAAACTTGTGCTACATTTTAGGGAAACATGTTTTCAAATCAGAAGGGAAAAGACCATGTATACCCTTCCATAATAAAAAAGGTGAGGACTCCATCTGTGTTGAGGCAGAATCAAGGCTGCCTTGCTGGTGGGCAAGGTTTCAAAGTTCAGAGAAAAATCTCTAAATTGAGGTTTTAAACTGTGAGGTTAAAACAACAGGGTTTGCAGTTGCTGTAGGTGGTTCCCTAGCTGGGGATCAAGAATTCTTCCTTGATGTAAAGACAGAGAAACTGAGGCTCAGAGCTCAAACGCTGGGCCAGAGCCATGCCAGTCAAGGCGAAGCTCCTCCCCACAGGTGGCAGTGGGAGAGGTGTGACCCTCCTCCCGGTGGGTGGGTGTGGGATAGCTGTGCTTCATCTGAAGAAAGGAAAGCATTCTTTTTACAAGACTCAGGAAACCAGGTAAGCAAATTAACCTGCTCCACGTAGACCTTGCAAAATGAGCTTTGCACAGCTGCCTCCCACTATGCAAATCTCCTGTTATGTAAACTCATTTGATGGACAGAACGGTGAGAGTCCAGATGTCGGCAGTTGGAGTTTCCCTTAAACAAGCAGTTCTAGCTTCGACTATACTAACAGAATCTAAAACGCTGCTGAGTCACAAACAAAAACAACACCAGAGTCTGTCCTTCCCAGACTCCCCCCCCAACACACACATTCCAAACAAACCAGACTAGAACAATCAAAACAAAATCCAACTAAACCTTAAACAACTGAGAATAATTCCCCAAACAATTAACTAGCCTGCCGTTGTCTGGCATCTCTGGATTAAGATTTTGGAGAGTGTAAAACACAAGTGCTGAACAAGGAGGCCCCACTGCTTAATTAGGTCTCACTAATTGTTTTGCCTGATTTAACTTTTTTCTACCTCATTTCTTTCCCAGTGACATTGTGAGCTTCAACTCAGCTCTCCAGGGCCCAGAACAGTACGTCAGGGAAGGGACCTCTGAACAGATCTATACCACCTTTGATCAAACTACAGATCATCATGAAGTCTAGCAAAGGAAACTACAGAAGTGACCACAGGGAGTTCCCAATTCCTTACATAGGTAGAACGCCTAATTCTAGGGAGAATAAGATTGGGAGTTAATGGAAGCTAATCATTAATATAAAATTCTAATTGCTTTAATTTTTAAATTTCTAAAAAAGCAAATTAGTAGCCCTCTGTTATACTAATGGGTTTTCCCAGCCTTGGTGCCTAAAGAATATCTACTGGTTTAGCTTTAACACTAGGCAGTAGTTACTTTTCTTAAAAAATAAAACAAAAACAAAACAGATAAAACACCGTGTCTGCTGGTTTAGCACACTATCCAGTAGTTACTTTTCTAACAATGAGATAAAACACTGCGCTAGCTAGTTTTATGTCAACTTGACACCGGTCATCTGAAAGGAGGGAATCTCAATTGAGAAAATGCCTACTTAAGATCTGGCTATAAGGCATTTTTTAAAATCAGTGATTGATGGGGTTAAGGCCAGCTAATTGTGGGTGGTGCCATCACCACATGGATGGTGGCCTGGTAGTCTTGGCTTCTGTAAGAAAGCAGGCTGAACAGCCATGATGAGCAAGCCAGTAAGCAGCACCCCTTTCATGACAGGTTCCTGTCCTGTTTGAGTTCTTGTCCTGACTTCCTCCATGATAGATTATGATGTGGAAATGTAAGCCAAATAAACCCTTTCCTCTCCAACTTGCTTTTGGTTTCATCACAGCATGGAAACCCTAATTAAGACAAACATAAGTGTTTGGTTTTAGACCTAGGGACAAAGGACTGAGATGTATATTTTACATACTAAAGCAAACCTGGCCTCCAGGTTCTCCCAACATCCCTCAATCTCTACCTGACATACCTTGCCCCTAGCCTTGAATTTTCCAGCCCAGGGGCTGGGCTGCCCTTCACCCTAGGCTCTTCCCTATGTATAATCCAGACATTTTGGTCACTCTCCTCCTCCTCTTCATTCTCCTCTTCCTCCTCCTCATTCTCCTACTTGTCCTCCTCCTCCTCTTGCTCCTTCTCATTCTCCTTTTTCTCTCTCTGTGCACACAGTCTTTCTCTCTCCCTCCCCTCCCCACCTTTTCCAGTGAGCTTGCTCATCTGAGAGCAGTTTCCCAATAAACCTGCCTTTAAGCTAATCTGATCTGGCTTGAATTGGCTCATTTCACTGGCAGTGCCTATCAACAAAGACCAAGACAATTTATAGAAGAAAGGGTTTATTTGGTCTTATGGTTCCAGAGGGTCAGAGTCTGTGATGGTGGACAAACAACATAGCAGTAGGGACAATAGGAAGTTGAAGGCTCACATCTTGACCATTAAACAAGAAGCAGAGATAAAGAGATCTTAGATTGGCAATGGCTTTGAACCATCAAAGCCTGCTCCTACTGACATACCTCCTCCAGCAAGGCCACACCTCCTAAACCTACCCAAACAGTGCCACCAACTGGGGACCAAGTATTCAAACATCTGAGCCTATGGGGGACATTCTCATGAAAACCACCGCAGACTTTCTCTTCAGTCCTGTCCTTGTTCACCCCTTCCTTTTTTTCTAGATATATGTCCCAAGTGGGTCTCTAGTGATTCTCTTGTTCCAGCTCTACTCCTAGCTAGGTTTACAGGCATGCTAGGAGTAAGGGAAACAAGCGCATTTGCTATTTCTATTTTCATGGTCAGGTACTTTGGTACTTAGCTCATGACCTTTAGCATTCTCACTCATTCATAGAAATACCATGAGCTAGTTGTGCAATTGGAATGCTCCTGTTCATTCATGCTATTTTCTCTTTCCACACAGCCAGAGAGGAAAGGAAGTGCTGACTCTTGAGAAGTAAAGTATCAAATATGGAATAATAATTACATAAGATGATCATAAGTTCTACAATTTATCTGTGTGTGTGTGTGTTAATGTGTTTCTATGTGTGTGTCTGCTACAAGTTGACCCTGGGCATCTTCCTTAGCCTCCTCTTCATATTATTTTTGTTATTTTCGAGACACTGTCTCATTATGTAGCCTTGGCTGGTCTAGTGCTTGCTACTTAAACCTGGCTAAATAGATATCTGCCTGCTCTTTCACTTTACTATTTTAAAAATTTTAGTTAAAATGATTACATCATTTTCTTCCTTCCTTTCCCTCCTTCCAGTCTTCCTGTGCTGTCCCTTCCTAGAGTCCCTCCTTCCCCTTACCCCTATAATCCTTCTCAATCTTCTGGCCTCTTTTTCTGTGATTATTGATGTTACATATACAGTGATTTCTCTCTTTCATGTTTCCACGTCTGCTTGTACTGCCATTGTTCTGGTCTTGATAGGCAAGCCATGTTGTGTTCACTTTATTGTTTGAGATAGGTTCTCACACTGAACCCAGAGCTTGCCAATTCAGCTAGAAAAGTGACCCCCTGTCACTGCCTTCTTAAATGCTGGCACTACAGGTGTGTGCCTTGGGTCACACTCAGGTCCTCAAACTTGTGTGGCAGGCAAGCCTTTCCCAACTGAGCTATCTCCCCACCACCTCCTCACTTTCTAAGTTGTGTAAATTGAGAAGGGAATGTTGAAATGCTTTGTTGGCCTTCGGAACAACTGAAGATAGATTTAGAAAATACAGTTTTGCCTTCCAATGCATATGCATGGGAAGCTCCATATGTAGCAGGCACTGTGTTAGCCTAAGCGCTGGAGCTTGTGAGGCTGAGCACGACAGACTGAGCCTTCTCACCAGGGAACTTACAGCCTCCCACAGTAATAAATAGAGACATTGAGGCCAGTAAATGCACCTAAGGAGAGACGCCTCTCCCATTTCCGCCACTGCCAAACCGGCTGTTAATACAGGTTATCGCATGCATCTCTGCAACTCACAGGATTTCTTTCTTTCTATTTATTAGTAAACTATGCTGCATGGAGAACCCAATACTGAACCTGTGTACTCACATATGCTTCCCTGGAAAACACTGCATCAGGAAATGCAGGTCTCCATCACATGTGTGGATGCAATTAAACTGTTTCCCTGGCATCTTTCATCTGTCTTTGGGCTTTCTTCCCTGTGCCTTTAATTCAGAACCATCGAACAGATGTTTAGATCCAAATTTTCTCCCAGTATCACTGTGAACAGATCTCACAGTTAATGAATAAGGACCACACTAAACAACACTGAGCAGGGATTCTGATTTTAGTAATTCTCAGATTTAAAGGAATTTTCTGTCTTCTTCAAAGGCAGACTGATTGGACAGAGCCGTGGGCGAGGGCCATGAAGCTGTCTCTGATGGACACTGCTAGAGGATTGGAAAGGGGGAGCTGCAATAATCCTTTGGCTAAGTTTGAAGTAGATTTTGCTTGGAGATGATAAAAGGTAGATTAAATACTTAAGCCCTGAAGACTAGATTGTCACCGAGGCTCTGCTGTACCATGCTTTATGATGGTGGGGGTTAGCTTGTGTTCTGATCCATGTCTGAGGTGATGCTGAGTCCCCACCCTTAGCCGGGCCCATTTGATTGTTGTAACACAATCTGGCTGCATGCTAGTGTGAACTGTCGAGTTTACTTTCTGTATCACGTCTAGATAACAATGGTCTCACCCAGTGACACACACACACAAACATGCCTACGGCAAGGGTAGCTAAGACACCAGTTCCCCTCGTATTCTTACTAAGAATTAGAAGTTAGCCACACCCCACTGAGCATGGACTCTGAGCACACAAGGATATGGAGAAGGGCTTCAGAACAAGCAGAGCTTAATTCTAGAGCAGTGGTTCTCAACCTTCCTAGTGCTGTGAACCTTTGATACCGCTCCTCATGTTGTGGTGACCCAGACCAGAAAATTGTTTTGTTGCTACTTCATAACTGTGCTGTTGAGACTATTATGAATCATGATGGAAATATATGTGTTTTCTGATGGTCTTAGGGTGACCCCTGTGAAAGGGTTGTTAGACCCCCAGCAGGGGCATGGCCCACAGGTCTAGAGCCAGAGAGGGAGGTCCTAAAGCCTTTGCTTAGTCACACGCCAGGCCTTGTGCAGGGGGTGTGACACAGACCGTCGCTTACAGTAAATGTTCTTTCAACATTCCAATGACCTGATAATATCCTAACCCCTATTTCCAAGGCAAGAATGCCAAGGCTCAGTTACTTGCCCATGTCACCCAGCTAGAAAATGCAGAGCCAGGCCCCAAAGCTTTAGACTCACAAGCTCCTGCTTCTGGTTGCTCAGTCTTCTGCTGCTGTGTCGTGTGTGTGTGTGTGTGTGTGTGTGTGTGTGTGTGTGTGTGTGTGTGTTTGAAGTTTTTAATTTTTATATTAATTACACATATTCAATGGAATATTGTCTTATTGTAACATTTTTACATGCGTACAGAATGTATTTGGATTTCATTCACCTCTCCCCTCTCATTCCCATTGCCTGGTTTCTTCTTCTCACCTAGTCCGTCTTCTACAGCTCTTGCCTGTGTGGGTGTGACCCGCTTCCAGCAGGCTTGCTTCCAGAAGCATGGGCAGTTCATCAGTGGCTATCCACTGAGGAAAACCTGACGACAACAGCAATAACTGGTGGCCAATTCTGTTGTTTCTTGGGGGCTCTCAGGAAGTTTAGAGATTTATTTAGCTGAAGTGGGGCCTGAGGACTAGTTATGATAGATTTGAGCCTATGACCCTGAGCTCTTGGGCTCATAGAACTGGGCTTGTAGCTTTCAGTTACTGACACCCCAAACCCTCCAGTTGTCCCCAACTCCTTCTAGCTTTTTCTCACTTAAATCCAGATGGCCAGTGAATCCTGTTGCTCTCCCTGTCACACGTGGGTGAGCTCATGTGGCAACATGGTTATGAGTTAGACTCCGCCATCAGATTCCAGCTGGGTTCAAATTTCAGCCCTGCCACTTTCCTGCTGGGTGATTTGGGGCAAATTAATCAATCTTTCTGTGCTTCAGTTCTTTTTATCCGTAAAACGGGGATGGCAATGTTGGCCATCATTTAGCACTGTCCTTGGACTGAGGCATAAGACCTACACACAATGCTTGGCACATTTCTCTATGGATGACATTCGCACCGTTCTCTTCCTTTTTTAGATGAAACCTCCCTCTTCCTAAATCTGTACAAAACACAGCTCCAGTGTCCAGTGCCCAGTCTCCTGGCCTCCTCGGTCTTGCTCTATTAGGAGATGAAGGCATACTCTGCTCATCAGGAATTTAACAATCTACAGTAGCAATGCTCAGCCTTCTCAATGCTGGGACCCTTTGATACAGTTCCTCATCTTGTTGTGATCCTCAACCATAAGATTATTTTGTTTTGCTGCTTCATAACTAATTTTGCTACTGCTATAAATTGTAGTGTTTTCTGATGGTTTTCTTTCTTGTGAAAGGGTGGTTCACTACCCACCCTCCCACCAAGGGCTTGTGACCCACATGTTGAGAGATGCTGATCTACAGCATGGTGCCACTTCAGGTTGTTGTTTGTGTCCTCTAGAACTGACCCTTTGTAGGGACTCTAGCCAAATATGCCATGTGAGGGAACAGTTCTCAAGGAGGCCCTCACTTCGTGGTCAGCTGCATGTTTGGTGAGCTCTACAATCTTTTTTGCTTCAGGCCAGTTGGGTTCTTCCAACTCCCCCTAGGTCAAATCATTCACTAGAATTGCTCACAGAGCTCAAGAAAGTATTATCCTATTATAAAAGCTTTGTTACAGAAAAAGCACATCAATTAAAGTCAGGCAAGGGAAGAGATGCTTAGGACCCAGTGTGGGAGGGGTTCCCACGTGCAGATGACAGTCTCACTCTTCTTTCAGAGTCTTAGCCAGATGACCTCCTCTTGATCACCACGAGTGACAAGAATCAACCGTTGATGATCAATAGAGCTTGTAGTCTCTAGCTAGTTCTGGAAGGCAAGTTGATACTTTCAGTCATCCATCCCCTTGGAGACCATAACTGATATCATGTGACTCCAAGGCTCCTATCATGTCTTCTTGTTAGGTCGTCAAGAGTCAAAGGCTCCTATTAGGCAAGACATTCCAGAAACCCAGGAGCCTGGAATGAAGGCCAGACCTCTCTCTGGGGAAGGTTACTTTTTCACTGCTCAGCCTCTGTTCCCCTGGTTTCTTCCATAAGACAGCTCCTGCTGGAGGTCAGTGTTGGACATCTTCCTTCATTGCTCTTCACATCATCATCATGTTTAGCTGAGACAGGGTCTCTGGCTGAACCTGAAGCTCACTGATTCAGCTATTCTGTTTGACCACCAAGCTGCAGAGATCTGTCACTCCGCTCCCACTCTCCCCAGTTCTTTTACAGGCATCAAACATGTACTGATGCGCTAGGCTTTTCCATTGGTGTTGAGGACTTGAACTCAGGTCCTCATGCTTGCCTGGCAAACACTTTACTGACCATCTCCCCAGACCCTCCTCTGGCCTTTCGAAATACGTAGTACATTGCCGTTACCCATAGTCACTCCATTATGATGTGATAACATGCCACCTACCTTCAAAATGTAACGAAAATCTAGACTAACCAAAACTGTGCAGTATTGGTATAAAATTGGGCACATAGGCCAGTGGAACAGAGAAGAGAGGCAAGAAGTAAACCCATAGAGTTTTGACAAAGTGCTAAGAGTGCTTGTTGGAGAAAGGGCAGCCTTCAAAAGGCCTCGAGGGAAAAGTAGACATGATACACGCAGAAGAGCAAAATCAGGCTTCTATCTCTTCTTGCCAGTTACAAAACTCAGCTCAAAATGCATTAACTACTTACATGTAAGGCCCAGACTGTGAAACTGCTAGAAGACAAGGAGGTGCGTGCATCAGGACCTTACAACAGCCAAGTATTATTTTAGACAAAGACATAAGGCAGGAAACAAAACCAAATGTAGATAATGGAAGCACAGCACAGGAGTCCCATGAGGAGACCACCTACAGAGCTGGAGGAGATCATCTGACAAGGAATTAACATCCAGATTATTTAAGCAATGAAACTCAACAGCAGAAACCCAAATACAATAACCCATAAAAATTAAAAAGTGATCGATTGACACTTGCATAGCTAACACTTTGCCCACTGAACAATCTCCTCACCCCTGAAAATGAACATTCCTAAGTCAAAAAGTGGGGAGAGCTGAGCTGAGTATCATGTTGTTTAGAATCCACACTTTGGGATAAAAACTGCATGGTATTGGTACAGTGACAGGCAGGTAGATCAATGGAATAGAATTGAGGACCCAGAAATGAACCCACACACGTATGGTCACTTGATCTTTGACAAAGGAGCTAAAACCACTCAGTGGAAAAAAGACAGCATTTTCAACAAATGGTGCTGGGTCAACTGGAGGTCTACATGCAGAAGAATGCAAATTAATCCACTCCTATCTCCTTGTACAAAGCTCAAATCCAAGTGGATCAAGGACCTCCACATAAAACCAGTTACACTGAATCTAATAGAAGAGAAAGTGGGGAAAACTCTCGAACACCTGGGTACGGGGGAAAAGTTCCTGAACAGAACACCAGGGGCTTATGCTCTAAGATCAAGAATAGACAAATGGGACCTCATGAAATT
>CM052702.1:43775702-43799475 GCA_028551405.1 Uromys caudimaculatus | reverse complement strand
AAAAAAAGGGGGGGGGACTGGGAGGACAGGAGGGAGGGGGAGCTGGTTGGTATATAAAAATAATAAAAATAAAAAAATAAAACAGTTAGAATCCACACTTTGGAACTGGACTGTCCCGGCTGGAAATCTGCTCTGTTACATTGTAACTGTGTGACACCGGAGCAGAGTTAACTAGATCTCAGAGCATGTCTAATTCCCAGTCAATGTACTGAATGCTAGCATTATTTCCTAACTGGGAAAAGTGGGTGATGGGCTTACTCGGTCATTTCTCCATGCAGACTTATAAGGCTGGGGATGTAGCTGAGGGGTGGGGCACTTGCCTAGCACGCACTGGGCCGAGTTCAATCCTCAATACCACAAACAAACCCATGCTAAGAGTGTAGGAAAGACTACGTTGAAAGAGAATCAAGTGCTCTTAAGGCCACAGGGAAGCATGTGACATCACCACAGAGATTTGATTCATCTTGTCTTATGGGGAAATCAACTAGATGCATTACTTAGAGCAAGCCAAAGAATTCTGAATTTACATATGCAATCCTTGAAAAGTCAC
Organism: Uromys caudimaculatus; assembly: GCA_028551405.1. Classification (NCBI taxonomy): domain Eukaryota; kingdom Metazoa; phylum Chordata; class Mammalia; order Rodentia; family Muridae; genus Uromys; species Uromys caudimaculatus. The sequence goes on along the minus strand of CM052702.1, from coordinate 43,798,925 downwards.
CAAGCAGTGAATGCAGAAAGAAGTTATGTAAGTCTTAGCTAGTCGAGCTATAATTTATTCTATCCATAATTCATTTATTCTAGGCTAGCTATTCAGAGGAGTGATCTTCCTACACTGGAACTTTGAAGTGGGAATACACTTCTTAAAACAAAACGGAGCATGTATTCATAAAGAATTTTGTGGAAATGTTAGCAACAGCATTGCTCATAACAGACTGGACCCAACCCAGCCGTTGCCCATCAGCTTCTGAATAGCTAACCAAAGGGTGATATAACCATAATAGGGAATATTACTTAGCAATAAAAAGGAGAAGGCTATCACAATGTACACTATATGGATGTATTTTTAAAAACTATATTAAGGAAAAATTCCAAGCACTGCATATTACATAGTGTCATTTGTATGGCATTCCAGAAAAGGCCAACAGATACCAGAGAGAGCAGATGTTGGTTGCCTGGGGTCTGGGTGGAGGAGTGTATTGTTTACAAAGAAACATAATTGGATATCTATTATGCTCAAACTAGTGAATGCTTTCACTGAGTGGTTACAAGATGACATGACTAGACACATTACCTAAATGTGTTAGGCTGTACTGTCAAAATGAGTGAATCTTATTATATGTAACTTTTATCTAAATAAACCTGAAAGTTTCTAGTTGTGTCAAAGTGAATAGGCACTGATCACGCCCCTCCTCACGCCTGCATTTTTGCCCCCAGATCTCCAGCATCTTTTGTCTCCTACACTGGCTCTCAGAAAGGTTCTTTTGATTTACTTTTTGGGTACTTGAATATCTCAAAAATCAGTTAAGTTATATATTCATAGGTCAGATTTTTGTTTTTGAGACAAGGTTTCTCTGTTACATCGACCTAGCCATCCCAGAACTCACTATGTAGATGAATCTGGCCTTGAACTCATGGAAATCTGCCTCTGTCTCCCAAGTGCTAGGATTCAATGAGTGCATCACCATGCCTAACCAGCGGTCAGATTTTGATAGCTAATATCATTAAAAATTCCCCTTTTGGAATACTCCCTCATTGCTAGTGGGAGCACAAACTTGTACAACTTTGGAAATCAATTTGGGTGTTTCTCAGAAAATTGGGAATTGATCTTCCTTAAGACCCAGCTATACCACTCCTGGGCATATACCCAAACGATGCTCCACCATACCATAAGGACACGTGCTTGACTATGTTCGTAGCAACTTTATTTGTAATAGCTAGAAACCGGAAATAACCTAGATGTCCGTCAATAGAAGAATGGATAAAGATAATGTGTACATTTACATAATGAAGTATTACTCCAGTATTAAAAACAAGGACATCATGAAATTTGCAAATGGATGGAACTAGAAAATATCACCCTGAGTGAGGTAACCCAGTCCCACAAAGACAGGCATGGTATGTACCCACTTATAAGTGGATATTAGTCATAAACAACAGGATGACCATGCTACAAACCACAGACACAAAGTTGCTAAGTAACAGGGAGAGCCCAAGGGGGCACACTTGAATCTCACTGAGAAGGAGATATATTAGATATCAGGGATGGATGAAAGGAGGAGAGTAGGGGTGGGGGTGGGGATGGGACCAGGCAGGATGAGGTGGGGGAGGACAGAGGGAGAGAGCACTGGGAGAAACAACTGGAACGTGGGCAGGGGCATATCTGGGACAAGCTAGAAATCGAGGACACTGGAAACTCCCAGGAATCTAGGAGGGTGACCCTAGCCAAGACTCCTAGCAATGGGGAATGTGGAGTCTGAACCAGTCATCTCCTGTAACCAGGCAAGACTTCCAGTGGAGGGGTGGGGACACCAACCAAACCTTGGACCCGCAATTTGTCCTGCCTACAGTGTGCTCAGGGGTGGGGGATGGAACAGAATTTGAGGGAAGGGCCAACCAATGACTGGCCCAGCTTGACACTCATGTCATGAGATGGAGTCCACCCCGACATTATTGATGATATTCTGCCATACTTGTAGACAGGACTCTAGCATAAATGTCCTCAGAGGGGCGTCACCCAGCAACTGTTGGAAGCTGATGCAGAAACTACAGCCAAACATTGAGTGGAGTTTGGGGAATTCTGTGGAAGAGGGGGTGGGAAGGATTGAGGGAGCCAGAGGGGTCAGGACACCACAAGGAAACACATAGCGTCAACTGACCTGGGCCCGTGGGGGCCTCATGGAGGCTAAACTGCCAACCAGAGAGTATGAATGCTATGGACTAGGTCCTCTGCATATACGTAACAGTCAGGCAGCTATGTCTTCATGTGGGACTCCTAAAGTAGGAGGAGGGGCTGTCTCTGACTACATTGCCTGCTTAGGATGCACCTAGTCTTGCAGTGGCTTGATATGCCCGGGTCTGGTTGATGTCCATGGGAGGACTCCCTTCTCTGGGAAGAAGGGGAGGAGGTGTGGATGTGGGAAGGTAAGGTGAGAGGGAAGCTGCTGATCAGGATGTAAAGTGAATAAGTATCTTAGTCAATTAAAAAAAAATTCCTCTTTTGGGTCTGGAGAGAAGGCTCAGTGGTTAAGGGCACTGTCCTAGAGGACCCAAGTATAATTGCATGGACGATCACGATTTCCTGTAATTCCTGCTTCACCAGAACTGGTGCAGTTCTCTGCACTCACATGAACGAACCCATACCACACCACACACACACACACACACACACACACACACACACACACACACACACACACACACACACACACACACAATCTGTCTGATCAAACAAATTCCTCTCTTGCTTATCTGTCTGCCCAGAGGAGCTGCCCTTGTGTCTTAGCCTCCCCTTTCCCATCCAGTACCTCCCCACTGCCCTCCCCCCCATCCAGTCTGGTTCCCCCTCCCCGGCCCCTGACTGACTGCTGCGCACCAGCCAGCTACTTTGCTAAGCAACTCATCCATTTCGGCTCAGCTCTCAGCAGTGTGTTAACAACCCCGTTGGATATATGAGGAAAGTGGAGCTGAGAGAGGTTGAGAAACCAGGTTTCTCCATTAGCAAAGAGGTTTTCAAGGATAACCAGATAGCAAGGAGCAGAGTTAGGGCTCATATTCAGGCCATGACCCTGCATGCTACCAGCTCTGTTTGTAAGGGAGGGTCACCAGGTCCTCAGGGCAGCACCAGCCTAACATTCAGAAGGCCCAGTTTTGGCATCACCCTAATCTTATGTTTGAAAATTTTTGAGACCTTTGTGTCTTAGTCAATAAAAATTAATTCTGTTGAAAAAAAAATTCCTTCCTTCAAGGGAGAATTTTTCAGTCTCCATTAAAACATTATCCAATTCATTTCCCCCGTCAGTGGAAAGAATGGGAGATCGATAGTGAAGGCGCCCTTTCTGATGCCGCAGCACCTTCTTCTTAGAGTAGCGTCCTCCGGGACACGGGCAGGCAGGTGCTTGAAGGGCAGAAGCATCAACAAAACAAATTAATCTTCTGAGTCCTCTTGGCCATACCTGAGCTACGGTTTTAATCCATCTTGAGTCCTGCAAAGAGCAGGTCAGATGCTGGTTTGAATCCGGTTTGCAAAGGAAAACAAAGGATGACCCGGGAAGCTGGGACGGCTGGGGCCACAGGTAGCAGGGATCTCTTTGTAGTTTCTCTGGTGTTATCCTGAACATCCGCCCTCCTCACACAGTCTCTCTGGCCTGACTGCCAAAGTGCGTGCGGCAGAGCAATGTCCAACTCTGGGAAAACTCATGTCAAAAATTCTATCGTGAATTGAGCAACCGTTCTAATGGGCTTTTGTTCACGAGTGGGCGTGTGGGATGAGCAGACAGCTGGAATATTTCCTAAGTGCAAAGTTAAATCTGTGCTGTCATAGAGTGCCAGCTGCGACACCCTGCTGAGATGAAGGCCCTGCCAGCCTGGGCTTCCTGAGCAGGGCAGAGTCACAGTGCCCTGTGCCCAGGGACTTAGCTTTCTGCCAGGCACATAGTCGACGCTTAGTTATAAATATGCTGGAACAGACGACAATCCATTTTTCCACCACCTAACTAAAGGCAGAAGAGGCTGCCTCTGTGTCTTGAGGGTCGAGGGAGAGGCTGGGGGAGGCAAACCAAGCCTGAGGAGCACATGGATCTGTCTGATGCACAGACAGCCATGTGGATCATCTGATGTTATCAGGCAATGTTCAAGAGGATTCAGAAGTGTACATTTTCAGTGGGAGATTTTCTGAAATTTATAACACCATTTAGGCAATGTTTTGGGGGAGGGTCTGGTAGTGGAACTGGGTTGATAGGCCACCCTTTCCCCTTTAGAACATTTAAACATCTTAAGACATATTTTCATTAAAAAAAATCATAAACTTGGTTTAATGAAATAGCTTTTTAAAAAACCTAGAATTTACTGTATTTTCCAAAATAGTGTGGTACACTGACTGTCACTGGGGCCTGATTATGTTAATGCACAGCAGGTCTGTTCCCTACTGTATGTGACTTAGAGAAGAACTTCAAGTCCTCCTTCCTAGGTCAGTGGGGTCTGAGGCGTCCTGAGGCTGGTCAGCTTAGGTTTTCCTTGGCAAGGTGGCTGGAAACATAGGGTCCCGTGCCCTACATTGCATGTTTCCTACCCCTTCAGCCTCCTCTCCCCTCCCAACTCCTGCCAGTCAGCCTTCAAAGAGCTTGGGTTTTTCTAAGTGTAACTCCATGTTCCCACCCACTTCCTGTGTGTTCTACCTGTATCTCTTACCAAGAATAGCATCCACACCTACAGCCCCCATATCTGTGCTTAGATGTCCACTGTACTCCATCTAACTGTGGTAGCAGGGACCTCTGACAACTTTTCCACCTTTCTCAGGGTACTGATCGAAGCACCTGACTTTGCCGATCCATTCTGTCTTCTTTAAACAGTTTTCTCTCCTGAACAATCTCTGTCTTTTGCATAAAAGCCCATCTGGCTCCTTACTGGTTCTCACAGGTCAAGTGAGACTGGCTGGGCAGTGTACCAGACATGTCAGGCCCTGGCTGCTTCATCTTTGTTCCACCCAGGTCTCCCTTTACCTTCGAGCTGCTCATTCCTGAACCCCAGGATAAGTGAGGTGTCCCTCCAGGATGGACCTCCTGTCATGCTTTCCCATGGTGCAACCGTGTGGGACCGTGAAAGGCAGCCTGGTTTCTGGTTGAGCTAAGGTTTAACCCCCCTCCCCTGGGAACCCAGTAGGGGGTCCCCAGTGGGGGCTAACCCTACAAGGGATGATAGACATTTGCCATGCTCCTGGGAACCAGGTTCCTAACACGAGGCTGAAGCTCTCCATAGGTCTGTGACTAACTGTCATGTAGCCTCAAACCCCTCCACAGGTAGAGGCATGGTCATGTAGCCTCAAGCCTTGCCACGTTAATGAGGCACCTAGAGGCTTAGCCACTCCCCTTCCCAGCCACTATTTCAACCTCCCCCTTCCTTGAGGTTGCTGGGGTACGGATTCACTCATGCCACTCTCTGCCATGACAGTAAATGCCCTGAAACCCTGGACTGTCTCTCTTCATCGTGATCTGCCGTGAGAAACAATGGAACAGGCCTTTGTCTAAAGAGTCGAGTCTAGTCTCCCGCAGAAGGCCTCCCAGTGCTCCCAGCCACTGCCGCCGCCACCAAACTAAACCAAGGGAGCTAGCCGGCGACAAGCCAAGGACCCAGTCCCAGCGGGATCCAGCCATGGTCCTCCCTGCTTTTCCCCTTCAGCCATGGCTAGATCCAAGCCGTGGGCCTCCACTTCATTCTCAGCTCTTCTGCAGCATCCAGCAGTACCTGGGATGCCCAAGAGCATGGGAACCAGATGGAGCTGGCTTCCTTGAAGTCCCTGGGACCCCAGGCTGTGCTCTCCCACCCCAGAGTGGTGTTCCATGCGACTTCTCACAGCCTGACACCCGCCCGGTGGTGCTGTGGGGTAAGCGCCATCAAATTTCCAGCATCCGCCTCTCTCAGAGGCTCGAGCCTGGGGCGGATGCGGGACTCCACTCCCACCACCAGTTAACCCAACACAACCTCACCTTGTAATGGTTGAACACAGGACCTAGGAAAGAAAAATCAGGTCTTGTTTAGTTTTCAGCATCCTCTTAGCATTGTAGAACCATGGCTCACAGTAGAGTAAATACACACAGGACATGTGCATACTAACTAAATATATGGATGAATTCCCAAGGACTCTTGGGAGGAAGTATAGACCTGCCATTTAATATATAGCTCATACAACTCCCAAGAGCCAGTTATGCACTGTTGACAGCTTAAAATTGGTAATGGCTGCTGATCAGGGCTCCCCACCCCTGCTTTCCACATGTGCTGGACAATCAGTTTGGAGAGTGTTCAACTGTGTACCGAACTCTGTCCTTACTGCTTTATATATCCAATCTGAGTTAAACCTCAGAGCAAGCAGGCAGAATGAGTAGGACACCCACCAAGCAGCACAGAACACAGCCGGGCAATGGATGCTTCAGTTCCTACGTCTCATCCTTATGTCTCTAAAACAGTCCCCAAGTTTTCAGCTGTCTCTCACTGCTAGCTGTCCAGCCGAACAGAAACAAAACAAACAAAAACCACACAACCCCCTCACCCAAAGCTATCGGTGATCATTTAGCAAAAGACCAACCAATCTCGACAGGCATTCAGGCCAGCATCTAAGAATTGAGTGTGTTGGCAAGAATGGCGTTTTAAATTGAGGCAGTGATTTGATGATATAATGACAGAAATTGTTCTTCAATAGAACCTCCTCACTTGCTGGGGTAATATGGGTCAATAATTGTATTCAGAGAAGGTGCCAGAACACCATCAAGCAAATGACTAGAGGCCCTCTTCCCAGGATCCCTTAACAGTAAAGCTAACACTTGGTGATTTTAGGGGAGCGTTAAGAATCCAGGATCTAAGTAATGGTCTGTCAAGGAAGAATGAAAGTTTTCTCTTCCACCTTCTTAGTTGCAGTGACTGTCTGAGGACCCTGTTAATTGAACTGGTAAAAGACAGATTAATGAGAAAAGGGTTTATTGAGATGCATATGGGCCTCACAGAAATGAAACGAAACCCCAGGAAGCTACTTGGACTTTGAGACTTCCACGTCATTTTAATAAGGGGTAACAATTTTACGGGTCTATGGCAAGGCAGAGAGAAAGGTTTCCTGGCATCCAAGGGCAGTGCTGGTGGGAAGCTAAATATATGGGGAAGGTACTAGAGGAGAAGGGTTGTTCCAACCATGTTTGTGCTGCTGTGTCTTGCAGGGCCACCTCTGGACAAACAGCCTCCAGTGGCTTTTCATTCTGCCTTCCCTGGCATGAGAGAGGCAGAGGGAACAACGCCTCACAAAATGAAATTAGGCTCTACTTTTTGGCAAACAGGGGCAGCATAGGGAGCTTTTGTTGTGTCAGTTGCTTCCAGCTCAAAGCAGTTTTTCTGCGAAGGTGGCATGGTTGAGTGGTGGCCCATTTTGATCCCTACAGCTCATTTGCATGGCTCCTTGAAGATGGCGGCTAAGCTAGGTGCTGACACCGGTTCAGTGGCTCCTGGTCTTCAGCCAGGGCTTTGAAGGGCTCCCACCCAGTGTCCATATCTCAGTGCCTCCTTCTCATCTTTTATTTCTCTTGCCAAATCAGGTCTTCATCAAACCTCTAGATCTTAGCCACTCTAGTCTACATCCCCTCCCCCCCCTTTGACTTGCTAACTTGCAGTTTGGAATCCATGACCTGTGTCTACAGTGGTGCCTTACTGAAGTCTCTGGATTCTGTGCCCCATTCTTCCTCAGCACTCCCGCACAGTTCACATCTGCATCCTGGAGATACTCACAGAACCTCTCCTGGTGATGCTGGGGCCACCTAAGGAGCTGGGCTTTGGCACCGTCTGAGGCTCCTAGTCTCTGTTACCCATTTATTTTCCTAGATATCTTCTCTCACTCTCCTGTGCTGCCTGCTTCTGGTCTGTCTCTCTTGTGAGGCACAACCCCACACCTATAGCTCACTCCAGGAAGGATGAACTCTCCTTTCTTAGTGACCCTAACTCTCAGCTGTGGGCCCCTCTCTGATGTCTGACCTTCTCTATAGATGTACACTCCTCTCCTCTTGCTGGCGTCCTAGAGAAAAAACTTGCCTGTTCACCAAGAAAGCTATTTCTTATACCCGCTTCCGTGCTTTGTCCTTTTGTTGAAACACAGTTTGGTTATCTCACTCTGTGTTTGAAACCTCCCAGATGTTTCTAAAATGATCACTCTCTTCTTAGGGTACTCAGGAGAGCATTGAAGCACAACCTTTCCCGGCTCCATCGCCAGCTGGTCTGCATTCACAGGAAGGGGCAAGATCTGAGCAGTATTAACAGCCACCCGGTTATCCTCCTGTGCTTCATGCCACACTCTGCTCCCTAAGTGACCGTCGCCCTTCCTCTCCAACCTCCACAGGACTTTCCTCAGACTTCAGCCTTAATGTCACTATCAGCCAGAGCTTGTTTTCTGTCACAGGATTCGATTTGCCGACTTTATCATGGACACCAGCTTCTATGTCTGTCTGTTTCTTATCTAGCTGCAAAGCTGAAGGCTTCCTGGGGTCAAGGCCCATGCTCTGTCTCTCACCACTGAGCCACAGGGCCAGAGTCTGGCATGCTACCATTCTCTGAGGGCTTGACCACACCTTCCTCCTGTGGTACCTTGTACATTGATTTTTCCCCCCTTCTTTCCACAGTGACTTTGCCTAGTGATCCCTTTCTTTTAGTCTCTAAAACCATACTCAGAACACTCCCAATCTAAATCAAACACATAAATCTTCTCTTGGTGTCATTTTTAAATTTAATCCTGTTTTCTTTCTTTCTTTTTCTTTTTCTTTTTTTACATTGAGAAATAGTTTAGCCAAAGGATGAGAAAGTCGGGGTCTGAAACCAGATTACCTAGATTCAATTCCAATTGATTAGAGATCTTGAGTAAATGACTCTACAATTTTTATCTTGGTTTGCTCATCCTTTGAGTAGAGACAGAAAGAGTGTCTTCCTTAAGGAGTGGGTGTGAGGCTTCAGTGAGGTGCTGGATGTTCCCAGTAGACTGGAATTTCTAAATGCTTGCTAAGTATTAACCATTATTACAACCTTGGGTTCTTTCCTATCATCTCGGATGGGTCTGCTGTCCCCAACTTTCAGATAACCATTGTAAATCACTACACGTCCTGAAGTTCCACCCAACCTCATAGCCATATGCTACCTCGGACTGCACTTGCTCATGCTGAGACCGGTCCACCGACCATCTCTCTACCGCTCCGTCTTCATCGCCTGTCCTCAGCCCTAGCCTTCTGGCTGCTCTGCTTTTGTCTCCTTGCCTGGTTTCTGTCTCACTGGCTCCAGCTGCTTTGTCCTTAGCCCCCTCGGCTCCTCACCCTTTCCACACAGATGGTTTACAGACAATCCTTTGAAGATGAAAACTCCCAGATCACCAATACCCAGACCCATCTCTTGAGCAGTAGGCTATAATGGCAGACATCCCCAAGACCCCTCCATCTGTATGCCCTATGTCTTCAGCAGACTGCTAACTTTCCAACAAAAGCCTCTCTCTTCTCTGTCTCTGTCAATTTCACACCTCTAGTAGAGAGCTTGCTGTCTGAACCACAGAACAGCTCTCTGAGTGCTAAACAGATGGCTCAGGGAGGGAAGAACAAAAGTTAAATAAAGTGGGCTAGCTACCTGCCAAAATGAAGTGTGGAAGAGAACAGACTTACAGAGGAAGTTTGAGTCTAGCCTGGGCTACATGGAAACCATTCCAAAAAAAAAGTTTTTTCTTTTCACTTAAAAAGGTTTAAAGTCCTCTCCTCCCTCCCTCTCCCTCTCCGTCTCCCTCCTCCTCCTCTCTGTGTGCCACAGTGTTCATGTGAGTGGAGGTCAGAGGGTAACTTGCTAGAGTAAGTTTTCTCTTTACACCACAAAGGTCCCAGAGATCAAACTCAGACCCTCAGGCTGGGAGACAAGGACCTTTCTTTGCCTATCAAGCCATCTTCCTGCCTCTCTTTTCATTCATTTGTCAAATGGATCCAGTTCAGGGAATCAACATCACAGAGGCTCATGTGAGAACTGGTGATGTCGAATACGGGAGCGTCTACTGGGTCTCTCACAGAGATGCTGAGGGTGGGGTGGAAATTGGGTGTAATTTTAAGGTACAGTTTTAGTGAGCTGATTGTGATCTGTATTCTACAAGCACAGTCGTTGGCAACTGAAAGGGTGGGTTGACACAGGTTACAGTGACTCAGAACCATCAGAAAGCTCACAGGATGGATTATGCCCTGAAGAAAGCTCTCAAGTCCATTATAGTGGAGGGAAGAGACCAAAGGAACCCCCACTGAAACAGAAGGGGTGTTTCTAAGCACCAGGCAAGCACAGGAGAAACAGTGGTGGGCGGCTCCTTTGTTGGGCTGGGAGATTAGGCCCCGAGTTCCCGCTGGTAGGTGCTGATTGAGGTGAGTTCCTACCCTTCCATGAGTTATACAGTGCCAAGAAATGGTGATCATTATTATGGTGATGTAACGGGACGCAAAAGCACAGGTCCCGGATCCTGGAGAAGGGCATTTCTGGGTTCTGGAGTCAGCAATCGATGGTGGTCACTTTATATCTCAGAGGGTCAGGAGAAATAATCATGATCAAAATTTCTCTTAACTGAATACCACAAGAAAAGAAGGCCAAGAACGCTGTCTAAAGCTCAGCCAGGAGGAGCAAGCAGGCCCGTCTCAGCCGAAAGCCACTTTCCCACGGGGAGATGTGAAGTTCCGATGCATTGCTACCCAGGCTCCTTCAGTGCCACTGTAGAAAAATTGCGGTCATTAAGGACTTCGCCTTTTTCTCCACCACTCTTCCCCCCCCCCTCCCCCATTAATAGAAGCTCTTTAACCAAAGACCCAAGGAGTGAAATATCGGACCCACTAAAAGCCTGCTTTCCGGTCCTCTACCTGATTGGTCTCTCCTTTAGAAGAACATATTCTCTGCTCAACACAGACAGGGAGTTTAAGCTTACCATTTTCTGCTTCCCATGCCTCATCTTTATTTTCTTTTTTTAGCCAGGGCCTCACTGGGTAGTCCTGGTTGGCTTAGAAGTTGCTGTGTGCACCAGGATGACCTCAAACTCACAGAGATCTGTCCTGTCTGCCTGGCCACTGGGGTGCCCGAGGGAGCGCCGCCAGCAAACTGCTCCGGGGAGTCCATGTTTCCCCAGGTGAGAAACAGCAGAGTCTGGGATGGATGCTGTGGTTCTCAGTCTCCTGTGTACCCAGGCTATGAGCCAGGCAGGAAGGAGAAGGCAGAGCCTGGGAATCCAGTTTGATTCTGAGCGATGCTGAGAGTATGGAGGGGCTGGAAGAGAGAGAGAAGGGATTACCACAAAGGCCTTTCCCAGAGGCGATCCTTGATGAAGAAGACAGTGCTTGCTTGTCCAAACTGCTTTATTTGATGACAGATGTGGATGCATACACCTTACTCAGGGAGTACTAAGTATTAAATACCCTTTTCGGGAAGGAATGCCAAGAAGGGAAGCTCATTGGCTGAACACTTGGGGCCTATCTGGATACCCTATTAGCACGGAGATCTCCAGGTTTTTATGCTTTGTGCTCAGTTGTTGTGGTCCTCTTAGTGGGGTACGCTCTCCACATCAGGTAGTTTGGCAGGGAGCTGGCTCCACACCTGCCGTTCTCAATTCTAAAATCCCCCGAGGTTTGAACCTGTTCAATTTTACTAGTTTTGTCTGGTGGCACGGTCCACTTGCCACCTAGAGATCCACTTGCCTCTGCTTCCTGAGCGCTAGGATTAAGGTATGTACTACCATGCCTTGATTTATCTTTGTGAGTACACAGTATGGGTTTAGACGGCTAACGTGGAAATGTTTAGGGCACCAGTTTTGTAATCCCGGCTCCACAGTTATAAGCTCTATTCTCTTGGGCGTGTGTTTAACCTCCTTTAGTCTCAGTTATTTAACACATTAAATTGGAGTGAATTTAACTGCCTCAGGGATGCCATGAGGATTAAATGACACAGGACATATTAAAATCTTAGCATAGTCCCTTGCTCCTAGTGCCAATAAATAGTGATCATTATTAATATGGTATAAAGTCTTAGGGAGCTTCAAAGGAGAATCTGATCATAAAAATAGCATATTTTGCTTATTATCTGCTTTATGGGAAGCAATGTACTTTTTAATTATTTTGTGCAGTCGTGATTGGCATGTCCAATTAGAACAACTATTCAGAGCACACATGCTCTGGTTGGGAGTATTCAGTGGTACTTCTGTAGCAGGGTGCTGGAAATTCAGGGCTTGGGTGTTGGGCATTGCTACTTAATTACAGTTTACAGCTGCCTAGCAGTATACTGACTGCCAAGGTTGCCACCTGAATAGAACTGGTCTGGGCCAGGGGCTTCTGTTGCTCACTCAAGTCTCAGAGAAGGTAGAGGCTCGTCTAGGCCTCCTCCACTGCCCTGGGAACCTAAGCCTCAAGGTACAAGACAATCCAAATGAATCCCGGAGAGCTCAGAATACTTTCCTTCAAAAAGAGAGGTTTTTTTGTTTTGTTTTGTTTTTTTCCCCAGAAAGATATATTTCTAGAGAAGGTACTGGAACTAATGCATTAACTGTCCTCAGCTGCCCTTGTGATCTCCTGGTAGTGTTTGTTTACAAGGGTGAGGGAACCTGACAAGTGGGAGGCAGCCTCTGGCCTATTTAACCATGCAGTGGGTAGGGGAGGCCAGCATGACCTAGGAAAGGGACCCCTTCCTGTGTAGACATTAGCCTAGCTTTGGGTATTTGTTGATGGACCAAATCCTTCCCACAGTGGCAGGTGTGGGGAAGGAATGCTTATGGCTGTGTAGAGGTATGAGGCTGGGTGCTTGAGCTCCTCAGAGCCATTTGATCTCAAATGTGAGGTCACACAGTAAGCGACCATAGGTGGCCAAGAGACAAGGATGTATGGATCATTCGATCGTTATCATGAGACATTTATTTATTCTTCCATTGTCTTTCAGTCCTTCCAGTACATCAAGAAAAAGGGCCGTATTTTGACACTAGGATAATTTGACTACCTAAGCTTTACGACTTTTCCTTAAAAGATCAAGTGGGAGCATTTGAAGAATGTGGTCGGCTAATTAACAGTACAGGGGAGTGTATGATTGTGAGAAGACTCATGGCGTGGGTGTGCCTGACGTGGTGGGCCCACCATCTTGGATATGAGAAACAACTGGAATGAGGCTACAGGGTTGTGAAGATTTTTTTAAGAAATAGATTGAGTGTCTGAAGAGATGACTACTGGTTAAGAGAGCATACTGCTCTTGCAGAAGACCTATGGTTAGCTCCTAGCACTCACATAGTGTGGCTCATAACCGCCTGCAACTCCATCACCAGGGCATCTGACTCCCTCTTCTGGCCTCCTCTGGCGCCTGCATTCATGTGTACATACACACAAACAGGCACATGTGTCAAAAAGGAAATAGATTAAAAAATAGATTTATTCTCACCCTGACCATTTGTATACCAGTCAGCTAAAAGCTAGCTGCTTGGGGAAGGCATGTGATGAGAAGGGAAAGATATTCCTGAAGGAATTGTCCTTAAAGAGTAGACATCAACTTTTCTCCAGAATGTGCAAGATTTTCTCAGGTCAGCTTGCCCTGCCATTCAGTGACTATGGGAAAAGCTCACCAGGCTCAGGATAATAAAAGAGACCCTGGAGGAAGCTTGGGGCTCAGGATAATACTTTCAATGATGTGCGAGGGGTTCTTCATTGAAATTCTTGGAGCTGAATTTCTTGCTTCACGCTTGCTCTTTTTTTTTTTTTTCCCCAGTGCAAGGTAAATGAAGTAATTTGAAAGCTGCATAAATGCCTGGATTTATATAACCATGTCCTCCAGCTCTGAAAGCCCAGTGTAGTAAATGCTGATCAAATCCTGAAGCAAACTGGAGACTACATCATGGCGTGTTGTGGGAATGGAGAAGTCAGGGTGGATTCCATTTCCTGTATCTGTGGAGGCAAGCAAGGGAGAGGAGCACTCCACAGGAACATTAGCCATTCAAGCCTGTGTGCCAGCGTATTCTGGAGAAGCACAGTTGGATGCTGTAGCAATATTTACAGTGTTCCTGCTGTAGGGGAAATGCCTTTAGTCAAGTCTGACTTTTGGTCAAGATCTTATCGTGTGTGGGGTTCTGGACTGCACTAGAGAGCTACACATGCTTGCCTGGACTTGAAACCCTCCTTCTGGGACTGGGTGGAGGAGGGAGATACAGGCTCAGAACCCCCTGAAAGAATTATGAGCTGGCAAACATGTCCTTGGGTTTCCCCATTCCCTTCCCCAACCATTCTTCTTCTGGCTGGTTTCAACGTCCTTCTCTTTCCCAGCCACTGAGATCCAATTCTCTACCATTTCTTGGAGGTTCTCCTGTGGAAGGGAAATCTATTCTGCTCACTGAACTCATTCCCACTGAGGTAGTCCTACAGAATCCCCATCTAACCCCTGTCTGACCCCACTGTGTTGGGGTCTAAACCCAGGGTATTGAGCGTATTAGGCAAATGCCCTCCCTACCAGCAAGCCTCACTTCCATGGGCTTTCTCAAAACCTTCTCTTTCCCCCTCTCCCTTTCTTCCCTCCCCCTCCTTCTCCTCTTCCTCTCCCTCATCTTCCTCCTCTTCCTGATCTTCCCCCTCCTCCTCCCTCCTTCCTCTTTTTACTAAGCAGCCCAAGATGGCCTGGAGCTTGTTGCATAGTCAAGGCTGGCTTCCCACTCAAGATCCTCCTGCTTCTGCTTCTGGAGTACTGAGATTAAAGGAACATGAACCTCTAGGATTAATCTGTAGATAAGGCAATCAAATAATAGCATCAAAGTAATTGACATAAACTTGGAAATAGTAGTACTTAGGGCTGAAGGTGTGTGTGTGTGGGGCAACTGAAAGTAGGGGAGTTTCCTTTTCCCCAAGGTCTTGGCTCCATCTGTGAATAAGGAGCAAAGGGCATCACCGCTCTGCTCCTCTGCCAGAACTAGTAGCTCATGTGACCAGGACACTTCATCCTTTTTTCAGCTCCTCCAGTGTGTGTGCCTTAGTGAAAGACTAAGTAAGTCAGCTCCATTTGAAGCCAAGATAGCCAGCTCTAGAGCAGGGTGAGGTACATGCGCATTATTTGTGGGCGGTTCTCTCCAGACAGCGCCTGAATAGTTTCTGTGGTATTTTTGTATATTTAAAATCTGAAATATATTCCGAGAGAGTGTCATGGTAACCCACATAGAGGAGTCCAGGGAAAGCAACTTCCTTTTGTGGCTTGAGATTCCTTTTATGCAAGTATCAACTCAGTACTGTGTTTCTCTACTGCAATGCATCTCCATTGATTCACCTGCATCTGATGGGCACACACATGCAGGTGATGTTTCTCTTGCAAGTACATCTAAGTGAGAATGAATGCATATGTCTGTATAAAGAGAGGCTGTGGTTCTGACCCTTGGGTGATAAGGCTGGTATTGACACATCTGAGAGAGGAGCACAGCTTTCACTTGGGAACAGTGCCTGTCTACTAACTGTCCCCAAAAGATGTCAGCTTCCAGGGTGCCCGATCACCATCCTTTAGCTTTATCCGAACGGTCTTGTAGCACCAGAGTCTGGGTTTCTCTTCCCTCCTGGCTCGTTAGCCATGGCAGCATTAGTTCGTGTGTGAAGTGGGTAGGTGACCACGACTCATTAATCAGCCAGTGTATTGCTGTGCCCAGGAAGCCTCAACTCTGCCCTGAATGTGGTGCATGCCCTCAGAAGGAATTGGGGGAGCCAATTAAAGAGCTGTCTCTTGAGGACGCCATTCCCAGGGGAGCCTGGGACCCCCTGGGTGAACTCAAGGATGTGTGCTGTCATGTGCAATGAGTTGGCCTGTCTGCTGATGGATGGCTTGCTTTCTGCTTGAGTTGGCTGTTTTTTACCCTAATTAAGCACTTGGCAATTCTCCTTCCCAAGAGGAAAGGGAAATGGTCACCTATTTGCTGGAGAAAGACAAGTTTGCCGCAGATCCTAAAGAGGCCATTGCAGTTTCCATTCAAGGGCCACAGAGAAGCTCTCCAGAGTGCTTAACTATGGAGGCCTCTTGAACTCAGCTAACTCTTTGGTTTGCTTAGCTTTTGACTCTTTCTAACCATGTGGGCCAGCCTGCCACACCCTTGATGTTTGGCGGAGGGTGGCGAGTCTAGAATTTTAGTGACATCTCTAGGCCATATGGGAAGAGTAACTATTCCCTTGGGATAAAACCACTGTTGATTAAAATGGAGTCTGTCTCGCCTCTCTCCTTTCCTCCTCCTTTCTCCTGGGTCTCCTCTCTCTCCCTCTCTCCCTTCTTCTCTCCCTTTCTCCCTCCCTTCATTGCCTTCCTCTCTTCCTCACCCACTCCCCCTTCTTACCTCCTTTCCTAGCAATTGAACAGTGGCCCCTTGCAGAGTAAACAGGGAGCCTAAGGCGAGTGTGCTCTCCGCTGCTGCAGTGAAGCAAGGTTATATAATTTTGGTTGCAAATTAAGTTTTATTAAACATGTCAGGGCAAGACTGGTTCTGAGCACATTTTTGGCATCCCGTTAAGTAATCCTGAAGTCCTATTGTCCCCTTTCTCCATTTTACTCATTTCTGTGACTTCTGCCTCCCAAGCTGTGCCTTTCCCTTGACACCCCCCACCCCTGCCATCACCCAAGGCCACTCTCGATCATTCCTTCCTCCAGGATCTTGGGGGTTCTATGGCACCTCATTAGTGACTTACTTCTTGTTAATGGAATAATTTATTTTTATTATGACATTACATTTTTATTTTATTACATTTTATTATCACATTACATTTAGATGGTGTAGGTAATACTATTTTTATGGAAGTAACACACAAGAGCCCAGATTTTGGGACAAGGCTTCAGAAGGGGATTTTTCCCACTTAGAAATTCTTAATACCTTCCAAAGAGGCTGTGTTGTCTCTTGTGAAAAGCTGAGATACACTTGTCTGTTTTGTCATATTTTGGGTGACAGAAGGCAATCGGGAAACTTTTAGAGGTTCAGGTTCCTCTTATCTAGACATTCTGTTTCCTATTTTTTTTAAAGTTTTTTTTTTAAAAAGATTTATTTATTTTATTTATATGAGTACACTGTCACTCTCTTCAGACACATCAGAAGAGGGCATCACATCCCATTACAGATGGTTATGAGCCATCAGGTGGTTGCTGGGAATTGAACTCAGGACCTCTGGTAGAGCAGTCAGTGCTCTTAACCGCTGAGCCATCTCTCCAGCCCCCCTGTTTCCTATTTTTTAAAAGATGTTTTCTGCTACAAGTACTAGGCTGCTTTCTGCTGCTGTGATAACATACTGACCTGCTGTATTATTTAACCCTACTCAAACTGTCCTGCCAATGATGGTGCACCTTCCGGCCACCCACCCAATGTTCTGGATTCCCGAATGGTTGGGCCACTCCCAAACTTCCATGTAGCTAATATCCCCCACCTATACTCCTGAGTTATTACTTCCTAAAATCTCTATTCCATTCTTGCTACCCTAGACCCAAACGGGGGCCCTTTGGGGCCTCTCTTCCTCAGCTCTCACATGGTTGAATGCTTGTGCTTCTCCAGTTCTCAAGACCGATCCTTCTGCCCCCCAACTCACAGCATCTTACAAGCAGATGTGCGAATTCTCAGGTAATTTGGGAACTCAATTAACATAATATAAGCAATAAACAAAATCTACAACACTGGCCAAAAGAAACTTAGGAATAAAATGTTTTATTGGTTTACAGGTCGTTTTCATAGTCCATCATTGGGGGGGAGGCAAGGCAGAGACTCCAGGCAGGAGCCTGAAGCAGTAACTGGAAAGGAGAACATGGAGGGCTACTGCTATTGGCTTGTCCCCCGGCTTGCTCAATCCAGTCCACCTGTTCAAGGACAGCACTGCCCACAGTGGGCTTGGGCCTCCTACATCCACTAACAATCAAGACAATGCCCCATGAGCATGCCCACAGTCCAATCATTCCTCAGACCGAGATTCCTTCTCTCCATGTGTGTCTAGTTGACAACAAAGATGGCCACCACCTGCAAGCATTGTTTTGAAAGACGTTTTCTGCCCGTGACTTGCACTGTTTTCTTCCCAGCATCCAAACCTCCAACCCTATTGGATTCCACCTTGAACGCCTTGCAAGACTTGTCCTCATCCCAAAGTCCATCCTTGGTTCAATCCTGTTCTATCCTGCTCAGAAAAGCACTCTGTGTCCAAATTGCGTATAGATGCTTCTCCTGGCTCTCAGGCCCTGTAGGGCTTGAACCTTGGCAGCAGGAGCCAGGGTAAAGTGCTGATTGTGAAGCTGGTATCAAGGAAGTTTAGCAAATCAGATGGCCAGACGTGACCACTTGACACTACCAAAAACTCTGAATTTTTCTCTGAAAGATCTTTCCTTGTAAATATATATTCATTAAGCTTATTAAGCCTGCTATAAATTGGAAATCTATGTAATTTCTGACCAATGACTCTGATAGGCAGTATTAAACCCCATGGCATATGTACTTCTGGTATTGAGGGTTTATTGAGAAGATGGTATCATCTCCATCAAATCTGAAGATATAGTAACTAAGCCCTAACTTCTTACAGATCTTGGGTCAAGGTAGAGAAAGAACAGTCCTAAGTACTTTAAAATTCTATGTAAAGAGCTGGCCTTTGCTTAAGAAGGCCAGTAGTGCTTATCTCCCAGGACTGTATCAAACTTCTTATGTCCCACTAAGGCAGATAAAAATGAGCTAATATTTTATTTTAAAAAAAATTGAGACAGGGTCTTACTATGTAGCTCAGTCTGGACTTGAACTCTTAGTCCTCTTGGTGTCTCCTTTCCCTAAGTGCTTGGTAGCATGTGCTACCATGTTGGTAATTTTCAATATTTTAAAAGAAGAGCAATGCTCTCAGGACAAATAATAAGATCGATGAACATAGTTTGCCAATGCCAGCATTATTGGGTTGAGCGCTATCAGCCATGCCAGCAGGGGGAGCTAAGAATAACCAGGTGCAGAAAAGGAATAACCAGATGTGAGAACTGTGCCATGGAAAACTGAGAGGATGTGAGGTCCAGCTGGAGGAGGCGGTGTGAAGAGAGTGGGGAAGTCTACACTAAGAGGGTGATGGAGATGACAGATCTAGTAGATTACATAGCCCAGTGGTAGATGGCCTGGCATGGAGGGGTTAGAGGAGCTGGTACACATGATGGAGAGAAGTGGAGGATTTTTACCTCATACACTTATTTTATGGTAGGAAACCACACAATACATTGAAGTGTGTGTGTGTGTGTGTGTGTGTGTGTGTGTGTGTGTGTGTGTGTGTGTATCTCTATCTCTATCCCTATCTCTATCTCTATCTCTATCTCTATCTCTATCTCTATCTCTATCTCTATCTCTATCTCTATCTGTCTATATCGGCTAGCCTACAGATGGAAAACCAAGTGGGTCAAGGAGACATGGACATAGGTGCAACCATGTTGGTAGTGACTGTCGGTTATATACCAACCATGTTGGTTATGAGTGTGTGCTGTGCAATTTCTTCTGCCTCCTTTTTTTGGGGAGAGGGGCAGGTCATGCCCTTCAACTGGCCATGCTTGTGGGTGTGAAGAAGCTATTCTGGACTCGTATACAGACACTGAGAACACAGACAACGTCTCCTGCGAAGGGACAGAGTCCATAGTTAGTCAGAGGTGCTCAGCTGGAATCCAGGAGATACTTTTTTGCTGTGGGCTGGCAAGACTCTTGCAACTGTACCTTGAACCACAGGAGAAACCCAAGAGGTGTGAGAAGCAGTTGAGCAGAGCTGGTTTCTGCATTTTGGAAATGGGATGCAATGAGAGACATTAGGAATCTTTTGTTTTGTAGTTTGTTTTTCTAACTGATGTGAGATCTCTCTAATTACTCCTCTAATGGGACTTACTATGTAACCTGGGCTGGTCTTGAACTTGGGATCCTCCCATCTCTGCTTCCTAAGTGCTGGAATTACAAGTGTACTACCATACCTGACTATATTTAATTTTTTAAATTATATTTTATTTACTTATTTTTTGTGTGTATGTGTGTGCTTACAAACAAGTGTCACAATGAGTGTCCTTCTACTACATGGGTCCTGGGAAGAACTCGGGTTGTCAGGCTTGGTAGTAAGAGCCCTTACACTTGAGCCATCTCTTCAGCTCTGCATTAAGAGTCTTGATAAAAGTTTATGAACTATTCTTAGGGAAAAAGAGGCATGTTTGAAATCGTGGATGCACACACATAGACACACAGAGATACACAGAGACACACATAGACAGACAAGCACAGACAGAAAGACAGACAGTTTTTATGAACTTTGTTCATGGATTGCACTTAAGAACTCAGTAGGTAGGTAAGCTTTTCTTAAGTTATGTGGATTCTTGTTAGCTTTCAGAGGACAGAAATGCTTTGCCATAATCTCCAGTCATGTGAAATCAGTGATGCTTTCTTTCCTCTTTTTGCGTTTAAGTAGACTTTAACTTTGAGAGTAGCTCATGACAAAACTGAGCAAAAAGCATGCATATTTCCCAGATTTCCTCTCTCCTTCCACACGCACAGCCTACCCTATCTCCCACATTGCACGTGGGGGACACATCTTTATTACAGGCGATGAGCTGACTTCGCTGCAGCATTCCCAGGCAGAGCTCATGGTTCATCTTAGGAGTTACTCTTGTCTGGTACATTGTGCGATTCTGACAAGTGAATGCTGTGTACTGACCATCACGACATCAAATAGATGAGGGTCACAGCTGTAAACTCTCCCAAGTTCTGCCTACTGGCCCTTCCTCTCCCTGAACTCTTGCCTATTACCCACTTTTAAAATTGTCTCCACAGTTTCGGCTTCTATAAAATGTCATATTTGGGGATGAAGAGATGGCTCAGCCGTTAAGAGTACAAACTGCTCTTGCAGGGGACCTGGGCTCAGTTCCTGGCTCACAACATTTACCTCTGTTACTCCAGTTCCAGAGGATCCAACACCCTGTCAGGTTTCTGAGGTCTTGCAAGGAGAGAGGTGTGGTGGTATCACATTGTTCTAATTTGCAGCTCGTCAGTGACACACAAATGTAGAATCCTTTTCTTGTGCTTATTTGTAGTAGGTTGTTTGCTTTGGGAGGGTAGGTTTCAGGTCTTCTCACCTAACATGTTTGTTTTCTTTTTGTTGGGGCATAGTGTGTGTGTGTGTGTGTGTGTGTGTGTGTGTGTGTGTGTGTGTGTGTGTGTGTGTGAGACAACCTTTGGGACAGTTCTCTCTTCCCATCACGTGGGTTCTATGGCATGAACTCAGGCTGTCAGGCTTAGCAAGTGCCTTTAACTGCAGAGCCATTTGCAAGCTCGCTTTTTACCTTTTTGTTTAACTATTTTTAATATTTTTAATAGAAATAGAATTATATTTCTCTCCTCATCCCTATCCTCCTTGTAGCATCTCCAAGCACTTCCTCAGACCCCTCCTGTACCCCTCACATTGATAGCCTCTTTTTCTTTGCATTGACATGTACATATTTTGTTGCTCATAGAATCTGTGTCAATTTCTCATATTTCCTCCTTTTTTTTTTTTTTTTTTTTTTAAATTGAGACGAGATCTTGCTCTGTAGCCCGGGCTAACCTTGAGCACGTGTAGCTCCTGACTTAGTCCCCGGGTGCTGGAATTTTGGCTGTGTATTGCAGTGCCCGCCTTTCATACTTTGCTTTTGACATCCGTGATCTCTGTCCTTTTTCTTTTAGTAGTCTGACTAGAACCTTGTCAGTTTTATCGATCTTATTGATGAGAGCAGCTTTTGATTTCCTTGCTTTCCTCTTGAGCTAGCTTTTCTCTATCGCTAGCTTTTGTTTTAATTTTTATCATTTCTTTTCTTCTGCTTTGCTGGAGGAATTTAACTTGGTCCTTCTGTTCTAATTTGTTCAGGCAGTGATTCTCAATCTTTGGGTCATGATCCCCAAAAGACCACCGGAAAACACTCATATTTATACAATGGTTTGTAACAGTAGCAACATCACAGTTATGAAGTAGCAATGATGTGATTTTATGGTTGGGGTCAGCACAGCATTAGGATCTGTATTAAAGGGTCGCGGTGTTAGGACGGATGTCCCTGTTAACCATAGAAAAGGCCATTTGACCACTAGACTGTGGTTTTGTGTGATGTAGAGAACTGTTTCTTGAAGACCAGCTCCCCTGATCTCCATGAAAGACTAGCTCAGAAGTATGCTCTGTACCGACTCTTAGTGTTCAGCTGTAACTACTCACAGCTTTCAGTGGCTTGATACCGTGCCCCAAATGGGGTTCGTTGCTGCTCCCCTACTGATCCTTTAAGGATCATGTTGCCACCAAATTACTTACACTAAACTCTTTGTTTCAGTGTCTGCCTCTAGGAGAAAGCAGCTGAAGCTACTGAATTGTAAAAATCCTTCTGACTAGATAAATCACCTTCGACTTGTTTTAGGATGTAGAAGAGTATAAACAACTAAAATAAACAACCAATAGTGTTGACTTGGCTTTGGTAAGTTTTTACTTTATGTTTATAAGTGTTCTTAACTGAAATAGAATAACATCATCTCTCCATTTCCTTCTTCCAGCCTCTCCCAGGTACCCCCCTCCAAAGTCATCCTTCCTCAAGTTAATAGCCTTTTAAAAATTATTATTATTGTTACGTGTGTGTGCACACGTGTGTGCATAAATACAGAAATGCAACCCGCTGAGTCTGTTTTTGTTGTTTGTATGTATATGGTTGCAGAACTGACCACTCTGCACTGAACAGACAATAAACCTCTTTCCAGCAAATGGAAACTGTCCCAGAAAACCACAACTGGACCCAGTGCAGAGATGCACAGATAGTGGGGAGCCCAGCCCCAGAGAGTACATCTGCATCACATCTCCTGCATCTATGGCTCAGGGAACACTGTGGAAGAGAGATGGAAGATGGGAAGAGGCAGAGGACCAGGACATCTACTGTGAAACGGTCTTTCTTAGAAATGGTTGTATAAGTGAGATTGGAATGCAGGGCTCCACCCCTAGACCAAGTATAGGCAACTAATGATTTCACAATATTTAACCGTAATTTCAAATGTAAAGTTGCAAGGGCAGCAGAATTGCTATGATACATGTCTTAGTCAGGGTTTCTATCCTTGCACAAACATCATGACCAAGAAACAAGTTGGGGAGGAAAGGGTTTATTCGGCTTACACTTCCATGCTGCTGTTCATCACGAAAGGAAGTCAGGACTGGAACTCAAGCAGGTCAGGAAGCAGGAGCTGATGCAGACGCCA
>CM052702.1:43737671-43775202 GCA_028551405.1 Uromys caudimaculatus | reverse complement strand
CAAGGGGCCCTCCCCCCTTGATCACTAATTGAGAAAATGCCTTACCACTGGATCTCATGGAAGCATTTTCTCAACTGAAACTCCTTTCTCTGTGATAACTCCAGCTTGTGTCAAGTTGACACACAAAACTAGCCAGTACAATGATACATCACCCATTTCCTGAGTCACCCGACTGAGGTCCAAGTTTGCTTTATCTTTTGTCTAAGTCCATCTTTGCTACTATGACAAAATACTTCAGCCTGGGTAATTTATAACAAATCCATTGGCTCACAGCTCTGGAGCTTGAGAAGTTGCCCACATCTGGCAAGCTGTGTGTTTTTTACCACATCATCCCATGACAGGAGGCAAAAGGGCAAGCGTCCTGGTTTGCTTCTGATTGCTGTGATAAACACCACAGGCAAAAGCAACTTGGGAGAAAATGAGTTATTGGTTTACATGTCCTGGTCACACTCCATCACTAAGGGGTGTCAGGACAGAAACTCAAGCAGGATCAGAGGCAGGAACCATGGAGGAATGCTACTTACTGGCTTGCTCCCAGTGGTTTGCTCAGCTTGCTTTCTTTTACAACCCAGGACCACCCGCCCAGGGATGGTACCACCCACAGTGGGCTGGCCCCTCCCCTACCAATCATTGATGGGGAAGATGCCCACAGACACGCCTACAGGCCAATCTGATGGTGGCAACTGCTCAATTGAGCTTCATTCCACCCAGGTGACTCTAGTTTGTTTCAAGTTGACAAAAACTAACCAGTGCACCAAGAGAGAGCAAGTCAGTGACACTGTGGCCCAAAGCTCTGCTTCTAATCGCCATCTGTGTGGGCAGGTTCATCTTAACCACAAGACCTCTCTCTAGACTCTATCTTCTGACACATCAGGGATTGACACATGCTCTGTGGAGGACACATGCAACCCCCCTCCCTCCCTCCATCCCTCCCCTCCTCCATCTCCTGACTCTTTGGGGGATACGTTCGGACACCAGGCTTCTATCCTCCTACATACTTCCGTGCCTCTCTCCTGAGTGACAAAATTCTTTTCATAACAACAGCACAAAGGTCAACATCGGAAAGATCATCATTAAAACGATGCACTGTCTAATCTCCAATCCTTACAATAGCTTTCTCATTGTACCACAGTTTTAGTAACAGACCCTCCCTTCCAGTATTTGATCTAAATAGTGCACCATCCCCTCCCCCTTCAGTATCTGATCCTGGGTGACAAATCACATTAAGTCACGTCTCTAGGCTTTGATATTTGTGATCATTTTTAGTCACAAAGTTTAATAAGTGTTTTTTTTTTTTTTTTAGAACAGGCCAATTGTTTTGTAAAATGTCCCCAAGTGTTAATCTTTTCTATTGTTTTCTTGTAGTTTTTGGCAGGAAGTCACCAAAGCAATAAAGCGTTCGTGTAGATGCACACCGTTGGGAGGCGCCACTGCTGCCAATACTGTCTTAAGGAAGTGTCTTAAGGAAACATGATGACAGCAATTAAGAAGTGTTTACAGCAAAATGCAGATATGTTAAGAGACATGCAAACAAACCAAAAGGACTCACCTCAGCCAAATCTAAATCTGGGATAATTTTGTAATTAAAAAAAATAATAGTGATAGATTATAACCCACTGCATAAAATCCATTATTAAAAATGAGTAACTTGTGAACTGTACCTGAAAGCAATGGAAAAGATGATATTAATGGATTATAATGCATCCCAGAAGGTAACCTGTCCATTGTTTATACTTATTTATAAATAAGGGACAAAATAGATCGTAGAGAAGGAAAAACTTCTTTTCTAGAATAGAATTATTATTGATAAATGTAGAACAAATAAAAAATACGTATTTTGTAACCATTATAGAACTAGGCAAGAATCGCTATTGGATGCTAAAATGTTCATGGACTATAATCATATTAACCGATAATTACACGGCCCAATTCACTTGTACCAAGCTTTTCGAGACTGCAGTAGGAAATGTCAAGCAGATGCCTGTATCACTTCTAGATTTTAAACAGTCTGATACCTAACAGAAAAGATTAGTACACAGACCATTACAGCACAGAGGAGAAACCCATGCTTTATCTTAGAAAATAAAAGAGAAAAAAAAAATGAAAAGAATAGCATATGGGACACACAATGTATCTGATCCCAGGTAATAATGTTTTCATGTAGCCCATGTGAGCATCATCCCCCCACCCCGCCATCAACTGTTTACACTGAGGAAGACAACAGGCTGCTAGTCCTTGGTACTGATGAGCGAGGAGGGAGAGAGCTGGCTTTGCAGGAAGCTTCTGCTTTGGTTTCCAAGGGAAACAGCGGTGGAAGCTGCAGAGGAACAGGAGTGGGAAGGCAGTGGTTGGCACACATGGGTCAATCAGTCTTCTGTTTGCTCGTAGGTGGCTACCTGAACTTCCTGAGGGGTGTCGGGTTGTAGAGAGCCTTAATGTTCCAGTAGAGTGATCAACAACAGGCTTTACAGTTCCTTTCTGAATTTCTTGAGAGAAAATTTGTCTTGGAATTTATTTTCCCCACTGGCCATCAGAAGTACGAATATTGTACTACCTTGGGGCCAGAGTACAGTTTTATTTTTCCTCTGTCTAGTTCACAGACACAAGTCAGAGAGAGGGAAGAATTAAGTTGGCAATGAGGGCCTATGCATAAAGAACACTGTTCAGACAGGCCAGTAGACGCCTGACTGGATCACTGGGTAAAGAGCTTGCTGCAGAAACATGAGGATTCCCCAACACCCATGCAAAACAGCCAAACGTGGCAGCTGCACCTGTAACCCCAGGGCCCGGGAGTGGAGACAGGTGGACAAGCATGTGCGCACATACACAAACACACATGCACAGACATGCACTCACACACACACACACACACACACACACACACAGAGAGAGAGAGAGAGAGAGAGAGAGAGAGAGAGAGAGAGAGAGAGAGAGAGAGAGACAGTAGTGAGGTATTGCTTATTCTGGATAATTGAGGAAATTTCTAAACCTAACCTAAAATTCTCTTTCAAAGTCATCATGGGACCCTGGTTCTGATACACTACCTGTGACCCCAAAGCAGCTGAAATGTTAACCAGGACATTACTAGGAGCTAAAAGATGGATGCAGGGAATAGCTCAAATCAAGAATGGTTGGAACACATCTGAGCACCATGGAACTGTTTTACCAAACATACCAAGAATCTAAGTCTTAGGGTCTTAAAGAGGCTGCGTCTCTGGGATCCTTCATATCTTCTGTTATTTGACAGAAGCTCTGTGTTTCGTGGCACTTGGTCCTTGAAAGATCCACAATCAGACATTGAGTCATGAGGATAGAAGGGTAAGTTGGAAAGAGGACTGGGCTACACTTCCATCAGGAAAGTGGGTACACAATCCTAGAGACTTCAAAAATTGACTTTTGGTTACCTCAATGAAATTGTTATGTGCCAGACCAAATTCTCCTATATGGGCATAGCTGGCCCAGGGTCTATTACAGACTTGGCTCTGTAAGCACACATATGAAAGGACAGTGTGAGAATGAGGACCCATCCTCACTGGTGTGACCTCTGAACTTTTAGAAATGTAAGTTTTACTGAATTAAAAAAGTATAGAACTTGGGGGCTGGAGAGAAGGCTCAGAGGTTAAGAGCACTGACTGCTCTTCCATAGGCCTTGAGTTCAATTCCCAGCAACCACATGGTGGCTCACAACCATCTATAATGGATCTGATGCCCTCTTCTGGTGTGACTGAAGACGGAGCACACATATACATAAAATATATAAATAAATCTTTAAACAAGAAAAAAAGAAAGTCTGGGGCCAGTTTTGGCAATCCATGTTTAACATACCCTACAGGTGATTATGATATGCTCAAAAGTTTAAGAACCATCAGTTTACCATTTTAAAATTCCCAAAGGAATTGATAAATCAGAGATGGGGATTCAGATCTCACATAACAGGGCTAAAGAGGAGAGAGATTATAGTTTCCAGTGTGTTGATGGTTCTATACTATATTGCATCTTAGAGAAAACAGTCATTACTGATTTTTTTTTTTAGACTGTGTTATGAGAAGAGAACTTGGTACCTCTTGTTGGACAAACCCAAGTAAGGACCTGGGAAGTTGATCTCTGAAAGCAAAATATATCCAGCAGACACATTTTTGCCTTGACTCTCAGTGTTCCTTCCTGAGGCTAGGGCCCTTACAGGTGACTAATGTCAGGTGGATGGAAAGGGACAAGAAACTTAGGGTAACTCTGGGATTATATAATCCCTCCCCCTTTCCTCTGATTTTTTAAAATAATTTTCTTTATGGTTTCTGAAAATCTGAAAAATTGACTCCTTTAAATGAATGCTTCTAGATTTATAAATTAGGGCATGATTTCACAAAGTACGGTTCAATGAATGCTGGTCCTGAGAGAAATCCCAGGGATACTGAACACATTGGTATGGTCAGGGTACATGGTAATAAATGGTCCTAAGGAATTCTACTTTCTCTTCAGTGAGCATTAACTCAGTGCCCACTGTATACTAGGTGTTATTTAGAGTGGAGAAATGGAAAAAATAACTGATTTTTATTTTTTAATTTAATTTTGATTTTAATTACTTTGATTACTTTCATTTTAGTTACTTTGGCCTAGCTCTCCATTCCCTTATTCTGCATATTGAACCCTTCTTACTATATAACATATATTCACATCTCAAGGAACAAAAATACACAGGACATGGTTTTTAAATTGACAGGCATGCCTACATAGGAAAGGGTGTAAACAGCCGAGGCTTTTTCAGGCACAGAAAATGTCAATAGAGAAGCAAGTAAATTCTACATCCTTAATATCCTGCCTTTTTGTGATGGAAGACATGTTCCCATGCCTCAGCCTGTCAGGAGTCAGGACCACAGAGCTGGTGACTTCAGAAGCTGGGTCTCCATCGGACACTTGCATAAAAAGCTCCAATTTATTCTAGTCCTTGTGACAGCAAGACAAATGCTTGGAAAGGGGGACTGCCTCATCCAATTAGTTGTTTGTCCCCAAGTGGAAAAGAAACTTGTCCCAGAAATAGAACCAAAGCAAACAGTTACTTGCTGATTTAATTCTTTTTTAATTAGAAGAAAGTTCTGGTTGAATAAAGCACTGGGTTTCATGATAACCCACGATACCTGTGTAGAGCACTTGCTCTGATCCCATTCACCCCATTATCCTCTCCCATGTTCCCCTTTGCCTTCCACACCCCTCACAGACCACCATTTCCCCATGTCCTTTCTCTACCCCCTAAGTTTATATATGAGAGAAAAGGTGCCTCATTTGTCTTGTAGGGCTGACTCTGTAAGGTGAGGGCTTTGCGGGCTTTACTGGAACTAAGAGTCCTGCACAATCTTGTTTGCCTCTCTGGTGATTAATTTTGATTGTCAACTTGACTGGATTGAGAAGCACCTTGGCATCTTGGAGTCTTTTTAAGCATAGTGTCATACCATCTTGCAAGCAAGAACTATTTGACTTCTATGAATTCTTCTTAAAGTAGGATGTGGTTAGAGCTTCAAGTCCCCATTAAGATGGGTCTGAGATTCCTCCCTTAGTTGTGCTGGGGATAATTGAAATGCCCGGGGCTTCTTTGTCTGTAGATTGTGAGGCCTGACAGATTACTTCTGATCTTTTCTTCTCTGACAGTGGAATTGCCTGGGGAATCTGGGACTGACTAAACTTTACTGTAGAGAAGAAGAGAGTCAGGTAATGCCACTGTCCTTCCTTTCCAGCCCCCTCTGTCTGTCAGCCTCTGTCCAGCCATCTGATGATGTCACTAAATATGTGTCATGTGCTCTCTTTCCTTTTGGTCTTTACATATACTGTTTTCTAGGCTTGGAATATCCCTTCCCATCTGGATTTAGGTCCCACTGCCTTCTACTCAGTCTTCAGGTCTCAGACATTTTCTCTTCTTGACACAATTCCACGTAGCACCCCCCCTCGCATTCACACATGCATACACACGCATGTACACACGCGCATGCACGCACATAGCAAAGGTTAGTGTCCCTGCCAGGAGCTGCTATAATATCCTCCTTATCTGGGTCTCCAACAGTTTCTGTCCCTTGCCCACCACAGGCTATCAGGTCCAGGGAGACAGGGTTTGGCCTGACCTTGACCGTGTCTGAGTACTGCTCCTCCCAAGGCTCAGCACAGTGACCAACTGTCTTAGTCAGAGTTTCTATTCCTGCACAAAATATCATGATCAAGAAGCAAGTTGGGGAGGAAAGGGTTTATCCAGCTTACATTTCCACATTGCTGTTCATCACTAAAGGAAGTCAGGACTGGAACTCAAGCAGGTCAGGAAGCAGAAGCTGATGCAGAGGCCATGGAGGGATGTTACTTACTGGCTTACTTCCCCTGGCTTGTTCAGCTTGCTCTCTTATAGAACCCAAGGCTACCAATCTCTGAAAACGTGAGCCCAAATAACCAATTCTCTGTCAGATGTTCTGTTTCAGGGTTGGAAAATCTAACACAAACTCTTTCCCCATATTCAAGGATGTCTTTCTTGCTGTTGTTCCAGATCTCAGTGGTCCCTATGGCTCAGGAAAAGAGTTACTCAAATACATTTTTATCTAGTCAGATGATGGGGAAGTTCGCAAGATAAACTATATAGGTTAGAAGTTATTAAGACTGGCTTTAAATTGTGCCCATAGGAATTGCTGAACAATGCCATCGTCTCTTTCCAGAACAATTGGGCTTTTCTGAAATACAAACCACAGTCTCGCTGTGGAGAAAGAACTTCACTGGGAGTTGGAGGTGGGTGATAGCTGGCAGCTTAGCTCCCCACTATCAACCTGAGAGAGCATCCAGTTTATTTTGACGCCAGCTAAATATTGTCAGAGGGAAGCTTAGCAGAGGGGCAAGGCTGGGGATTCTGTTTTGTTTACATATTTGCAAAAATTAACATGAGTAACATCGATTTACTCTTGTTCTGGTTGTGACTTTAAAAGAGTGGGTTTCACATGCTCTGAGAATTATTAGTTCTTGTCATGTCTTGGGTGCAGCCACTGACACCTAGAGATCAGTCAATGACAGACCAACCACAGAGAGAGGGGAGATGTTCTGCAAAGGCGTGTCTCTTCTCCTTGTTATGTGAGCTGTATTTCCTCCATCTACTAACAGTATACTAAGTAGAAATTAGGATCTCAATCCACAGAAGCCTATTTTAGCCCACATTATTGCAGATTATAGTTAATATTAAAAGGGAAATAGGCTTTTAGTGCAAAATTGTACTAAATGGTGCAATTTGGAGTTTTCACTGGGCAAAGCAGGATGCATTGTAGAGGAAAAGGGGAAGAGAAGGTGGATCAAATATTCCTTTCCTCAGGGAGCGCTTGGGCAGAGAGAGGCTCTGTAGTCAGCTGCAGGTCATAACCAGGAAGTCAAGAAGCTGCTGCAGGGGCTGACAAGATGGCTCAGAGGGTAAAGGCATTTGCTGCCAAGCCTGTGACACGAGCTGTTGATCCCTGGGACCTACATGGTAGAAGGAGAGAACTGACTCCTATATGCTGTCCTCTGACCTCCACAAGTGCTCCAGGGCAGGCATGCACCATTCCCACCCTACCAAATAAATGTTGCTTTATTATCTAAGTTTTAAAATAAAACAGCTCTTCTAACAATGTTTTCTATATTATTTCCCCTCCCCCAACTCCTCCCAGATCCTCTCCACCCCCACCCAACTTCATATTGTTTTCTCACTCGAAAACGAAACAAAAATAAAAAATCAAAAGAAACAAAAGATGAGCAAGACAAAAGGTACCCAAATAAATAAAAGTTTAAAAACCTATTTTAAAAAGAGAACCTACAGGCAGTGGTGGTGCACGCCTTTAATCCCAGCACTTGGGAGGCAGAGGCAGGCGGATTTCTGAGTTTGAGGCCAGCCTGGTCTACAGAGTGAGTTCCAGGACAGCCAGGGCTACACAGAGAAACCCTGTCTCAAAAAACAAACAAACAAACAAACAAAACAAAACAAAAAACAGAGAGAGAGAGAGAGAGAGAGAGAGAGAGAGAGAGAGAGAGAGAGAGAGAGGAACCTGCTGCAGAGGATGTGAGGAGGGTGTCGGCACAGTACAGAGTGGACCTTTCTGAGTGGTCCCTACAGTCTAACCATTTGTATAGCAGATGACTTCCCCCACTTTGAATGTTGGATTATAGGCAGATGAGTTTCAATGTCTGATTTCCTTCCTATGGTCTTGTCTCAAACTGAAGACCAATGTACAGTTGCCCATTTCTATGAAAAATAAGAAGTGATGGATTGCAAAATGTATCTTTTTATGTAGCTTTTCAGATTTGGTAGATGTGTCAAAGAGCACATGAGATGTTAAGCCATGTGTGCCGTGTTCAATAAGAGTCCACTCTGTAACTTTAACTGAAGCATGCAAAGCCTTACATTGTTACCAAGGATACTAAGGTTGGTGAGCTCTAACCTGGAGTCAGAAGGAGGAATGAGGGAAAAGAAAAGACTCCTAACTGGAGCCAGGCCCTGGATCAACTCACCAAAGACTGGAGACCCAGTTGATGCCTGTCTTGTGAGCATCATGCTCAGATAGAGAATTTCTAATTTAAAAAGCTGACTCCCAAGTGCTGCTCTAAATGGAGAACGTTTCTAGTGCTGACATGGCATTCAAAAAACTTTAAATTTTGTGGCACTTTGCGTTTACACTTTTGGGGTTAGGGATGCTCCCCTAGTAAAGTCTTAGCAGTAATCCTCAAATCTAGTAATGCCAAAATCAAAAATACTTATGCTCCCCAGACTCCTAGATCAAGGGAGCCCAACCTGCTTTGGAACCTGTGGAATGAGACCCTGTGAAAGGCCGATTGCAGCTCAGTGGTGCTTGCTATGGTTTAGATTTGAAATGGTCCCCCATCCCCCATTTCTCTTTCTTAAAACCCCACAGGTTAAAGGCTTGTTTACCCAACTTGGTGCTATTTGGAGATGCTGGGAACTTGAAGAGATAGTGCCTAGAGTGAGGTCTTCTAGTGACTGGAGACATGCCACTGGAGGGCTCTTGGGACCCCAGCCTTTTCCTCTCACTCGTTCAGCCAAGACATGAGGGGAAACTTTTTACTGTGCTGTCTGGGTCCTGTCATAATGGGTACCTTGACCAAAGCAATGGGTGCACCCACCTTGGACTGAAACCACCAAAACTTTGATTCCTTATGAACCTTTCCCCTTTATAAACTGATTGTAATCTTAGGCTATTTGTCAGAGTAACAGAAAACCAACAGACACAGCATTTGCATGCTTTTATATCAAGTCGAGAAGAGGTTGACTGGAGCGCAACTTCACTGAGATTTTTGGTTGTGCTTCAAATATTTGTGCATGTTTTCACCCTCCATCTAGCATTTTGTTTTGTTTTAGTTAGGAATGGAAACACAGAAAAGTCCTGGGCAGGTAGATTTCTGAGTTTGAGGCCAGCCTGGTCTACAGAGTGAGTACCAGGACAGCCAGGGCTACACAGAGAAACCCTGCCTCGAAAAAAAAAAAAAAAAGAAAGAAAAGAAAAGAAAAAAAGAAAAAAGAAAGAAAGAAAGAAAGAAAGAAAGAAAGAAAGAAAGAAAGAAAGAAAGAAAGAAAGAAAGAAAGAAAGAAAAGTCCTGGTTAGAGTTAGTTGAATTCCTAAAGTATCAGTTCATCTCTAAGTTGAGAAACACACACACACACACACACACACACACATGAAATATAAAGTATATGGGGGAAGTACTTCAAGAAGAGTGCTTTGGAATATGAGAAATTACCTTCAGTTAGGTCTATCTGTTTGTTATTTTTCTTGTTGGACATTGTGCTTTGAAGATTGGCCTTGCTATACTCTAGTTTTGAGAAGCAGTGTTTTGAAGAACGTTTTAGCTTTCTCCACCCTGCGTCTTTGAACCACATGCTTGAAGAGAAGGCATAGCAGCCATATGAGCAGTTAACACATTTCTGCCCCCTCTGTGAGGAGACAGATTTTCCATAGTAAGTTTTCATTTCTGTGGGCATGTGGTAAAGCATCAATAATACTTTATATATAGTCAGCAATAAGGAATTGCATGGTGAATTATGGAACTGCCAAAGTGGTATATTACACAGTTATTAACTGGTGATTGGGAATAGTACACAGAAAGAGGGAAGTGCTCAGGGATTGTTTAAGGGAGAAAAGAAACAAGACAAGCAGGCTGCTGTAATCATTACGATGTGTGTGCCTGTGGACAAGGTCTGGAAGATGAACTGGCAGATTAGAAGCAAAACAGTTCTGTTAGGACACTGGGAATCTGAGTCCTCAAAACTTGTTTCTTTTTTCCCCGCAGGGTCTCATGCAAACCAGGCCGTTCCCTAGTTCCCTACCTAGCTGAAGACTGAGGATGACTTTGAACTCCTGATGCTCCTACCTCTGCCCCTTTCCCACATGCTGGAATTACAGGACCATGACCACCATGCCCAGAAAAAATACTTTTCTTTAATATGATAAAAATATGTTAAAGATGGTGAATTCACCAAGTAGTCAATGCCATGGGCACAGAAGGATGTCACTAGTAAGTAGAGATTAGAATTTGCAGAAGAGAAATGCCATGAAAAGAACTCACTCTCCTTTCCTGTTTGTCAACTCAGTGGATGTTAAGATCCATAGTACTGAAAACATTTTGGAGGAGTTGATAAGCAGAATTGGAGGAAACCCGGAACCTAACTGTATCTGGACCCCTCCCCCAAGATGACTGCAATAGAGAATAAATGTTGAAACAGTTGTCTAATGTGCTCCAGCTTGGGTGTCTTGGCTGAATTCACGTTTAGGAATCAAGAAATAGGCAGATGGGAAAAGAACCTGGGGTCCTAATGAGTAGGAATACTGAGCAAGAGAAACGGAAGAGAGAAATTTCCAAAGTAAAATGCCTATTTAACATCATAGAAAAGAGTGTCCGGATGAACAGCAAGGAGGGAACCAGTGCCTGTCTCATTTGATATCAGTTTGGGAGTTTTTAAAGGCTCCCAGGAGCAGTCCCTTTGCTTCTTGTGTTAATATCAGTAATTCCCCAAGGCTGTCGGCTTTGCCCCCTTTCTTCTGCCTCTATTCAAAACAAACAAACAAACAAACAAACAAACACCAAAACCAGGCTTACCCTGAATAGTACTCACACAGTTGATTAGGGCATCAGGCTGCCTTGCTGTGTAGGGGGTGGGGTGCCTCAGTGGAAGAAGCTAACAAAAATCCACACAAGACACAACTACACATTTTATTTTTTGGGTAAAGAAGGTTAAATCTCTCAGCCCAACATTTGCAAATCATTCTTTTAGCACAAAAGAATATAGCCAAGAGTGTGTATTTAGATAGCTTCAGTATTTTAAATAGGTAAATGGGAGAATTTTTTTCCTGAAATATGACTTGAAAATGTGATTAAAAATAGCTTGTATCTCCAAATCAGTACTTGACCCGTGATTTGGAAATGGGACTCTATGTATATATGTACATTATATGAAAAATTATAAACTGTTTCCAGATTCCAAGCCTTAGCCAACACTCCAGTCCTCTTCTTTCAGACCCAGGTACGAATTGCTGAATCCAAACAGCCTTCGTCTTTCTCCTCACGTCTAAAACTGCTTACAGTGGCAAATACACCAGGGGAAACTTTAATTCTTGCATTTCCAATAATCTTCTTTATATAAATATTATTTTCTGTTTTCAAAACAGACGTGGTGTTTTTAGGAAACTATACCTCACTACCTCAGGTCTAAAGTCAGTTACATATAGTACAAAGCTGTGTGCTAGATTTCTTTGGGCTACACCAAAATTTACATTTTTTTCTCAAAACAAATTTTAGCCTCAATAAGTTTCAGCTTTATGCCCAGGAATGCATTGGTGTCTAATAAATAATACGTAGTGCTGAAATGCACCTGCTTTCATAGTCTGCAGCAATTTAATCCATGTTGCATGGTTTTGATCATGGGTTGTATAACGTGGGCATGCATTTTGCTGTAGCTTATTTCCTGCAGCATGCAGTTCTGTGATCTCAGTACTTCAGACTATCCCACCTGGGACTGAGTGATGGAAACCGTTCAGTGTGCAAACCAGTCCATCTCCACTCCTCTTCCATGAACTAGAAAACTGAGGTGTTGGAAGATGAACTTTGTCAAGGATCACAAACCTCATTTTCTGACATGGAGGCCTGACTAGAATGGCATCCTTCTGATCCTAAGCATCATTCACGAATATGATTTTTAAGAGCGTAATCCTTAAGAGAGGACAATTGCTGCACTTAAGAATCACAGGGTTGGACTTAAAATACATAAAGATAAGCCCCCATTTCTTTTGTCCTCAATTCACCTTTTGGGAGAAAGTAACTAAAACTACTTGATATAACAATTAGAATTTAAAATTCACTGAAGGGTATAAAATAATCCTAATTCTCAAGCCTAAATCTATCACCATTCCTATACATATATATATATATATATATAATTCAACTATTCTACAAGAAGGATAAAATGGCATTTCAGCCGATAATTCTTTTTATCTGTTGCAATTAAGCAAGACAAATAGGAAATACATTTTAGGATAGCATGACGAAGTTTCTTTTCTCAGCCACAAAAAGTGGGAAATAATGAGATTGTTTATCATGTACATTTCTCTGATCCAGTGAATTTAATAAAATAAGGGCTTCAGTTAAATCTTATAAATTACCTCTTGTTTCATTGCGTTCTCGATCATGGTTGGGGGAGGGGTGATGTTGAACAAATCTACAAATAACAGCATTTCCAAAGGCTTAACCATTGCATCTCATATAAATTGTTCATAATGCTCAGGGCTAATGGATTGATTTGTAGTTTCATACTTTAAAAGGGATAAGTAATTCCTAGTGCATGCCTCCCAGAAATGTTGAAAGTATTTTGTAAAATTTGTTTTACAAACTGATAAAAAGAAATCCTAATCTATGAAAATATTACATTGAGTCATTTTGCACCTGGTAAGGAAATACATTAGTGTTAATAAATATTTTTAAAACTTCAGATAAAGTCCCAGCAACTCAACTCAAATGGAGACTTTAAGAAGTAACCCAGCCACCTAAAATATCAACGTTTCACATAACATAATCAACTCTTTATTTGAAACCATGATCTTGTCAGAGGTCAGGATTCAATTATACATTCCAACAATTTTTAACTCCCCTCACTCCAAAAGCCATCCCATATCAGAAGGATTTACCTATTCTATCTTGATTTTTATGTCTTTCAGCAATTACCATGTGTGAAAAGCTATCATCAGACAAAAAACAAGCAAACAAAAACATATAAAGAAACATACAATTTTCCTTCATGTTCTTCAGACACAAAGCAGCCAGTTTCTGTGTGAATAGTCCCTGCATCATTTGATACCTGGCAGCTGAATCTCCCTAGACTCATCTGACGGCCAGCACTTTTGGGGCCGTTTTACAAAGCATTCAGCATTGTTTAATTTTTTCAGAAGCAAACGGAACTTTCTTTCCTGCCTCTTCCCACTGTCCTTAATTCTTGTACTTCCCTAGAATATGCCCCCAACATGCCTATTTACATGAATGTCAGGCACCAGAGGTCTGCACCCCCATCACATACCATGCCAGTTTCTAACAGTGTGAAGGCTGTTGGAGCAGAGATTCTCTTCCCTTGGGAGCTGAGTATAGCAATGTGTCTGTCAACATGGGACCCTTGTGTGAACAGGTCAGACTATTGTCTCGTGATCCCACCTGCCTTGGCTCTGGTTGATGTAGCAACAGTATCTGTCGTAGGGGCTGTTTTGCTTGTAGGAGCAAACGATGATACTGTCCTGGGGCACAAAGAAGATGCTGTCCTCGGGCTCAGGGCGGTCAGATCTGTCCCAGGCTGAGCACTTGGCATCCAAGGCACTGTAGGCGAGGGAACTGGCCGAGGGACAGTAGCCATCCAAATATCTGGATGTCTCCTCCTGCCGCCCACTCTGGACTAGACTCTGGCATTCTCCTTCCTCTGTGGGAGTAGGGGTAGTAATGGAGCTGGCCATAGGCACCTCACCTGGTCCCTGGGGGAGCTGCCTGCCTCTGATGCCTGCCTTCTTAGCCAGTTCATCTGAGCTCCCCTTGCCTGACTCCAGGTCCGATGGGGTCCTCAGGAGTTCCACCACTTCCTTGTCCTTGGGCTTCCTGAAGCAGGGCAACTTGCGGACCCAAAGTAGCTCGTTCTCTGGCCACTTGGTGCAGCCTTCGGTTTTCCTGGCCAGAGCAATGGCTGCGATGCCTGGTAGGCAGATGGCTGGCCCGATGGCCAGCAGAGGGATGTTCCCCAGAGTTTCTCCCTTCATGCCAGAGACAGTGAACATGAAACCAAAGACCAGAAAAACACTGACCAGGGCCACCACTAGCCCAGTCCTCGGATTTATGTCATCAGGCCTCATCTTTCACTCCATCCAGGTTGGGGGCTGCCTGGTAGCCAGGGAATACCCCTTTTCTTTTTCTGTGGGAGGTGAAATCACTGGGGTTAAAAAAATCCAATCCAACTTCCTACCCACCAACTCTTTCTTGCTATCTCTGACTCCTTCCTCTCTCTCTCTCTCTCTCTCTCTCTCTCTCTCTCTCTCTCTCTCTCTCTCTCTCTCTCTCTCTCTCTCTCTCTCTCTCTCTCTCTCTCTCTCTCTCCCTCTCCCTCTCCCTCTCCCTCTCCCTCTCCCTCTTCCTCTCTCCCTCTCTTCCCTTCCCTCTCTCCCTCTTTTCTCCCCTCATCACTATTGCAACCCTGTCTATCTCACTCCAACATGTGCCAAGTACGGTCACCGAGTTACCTGAAGGCTCCTGCCACCTCTCCAGTGTCTCCAGGACGCTTCGTATGGGCTGTCCCTCGGTTCTCTCCTTCGATTCCTGGAGCCAAGCCTGGTTTTCCCCACCGACACTGCACGGGAGGGGGCGGGGAGAGGAGGAGGGAGGTGGGATAGGGGAGGAGGGTCTTTCCCAGCCGTTGCGAGTAGGTGGCCAGAGCTCTGGAAGCAGAGCCTGGGCGCAGCGGATCAGAGTGGGCGCGCGGCGCTGCTGGCAGGGAGGGAGGACTCCGTCTCGGCTGGAGGAAAGCGCGCGAGCCTGGCCGCCTTACATCACTTGCACCGCGCTGGGAACAGAGATGGACGCGCGGGGGCGCGAGGGGGTCAGCCCAGCGGCCGCGGGAAGCTGGGGGCTCTAGTCGCGGTGCAACGGGAGGGTGGCTTGGACCCGTGTCCGTGCTGCTGCTGTAAGCCGGAGCCCAGAGAGCCTTGCCCACGGGGCAGCTGGTGCACCGTCCTAGTTTGGGTTCCAAATTCAGGGTCTAAGGGCTCTGGGGACAGGGCGAGATGATGTTGGGGATTGGCTCTCTTGGCCAGTTCCACATTTCATGAGCAAATGCCCCTGCCCCGACAGCAGCCAGGTTCCCCGGGACTGTCCCTGCCTCTCTCTCTCTCCCTGGCAGCTCCACCAAGCGCAAGATACCCTCGAAGAAGCTGGGTTGCAGGCTGCTTCTGCCTGACCTGAGCGTCCTGCGAGAGCACTCAGGCTGTAGGAGCACGAAGGGCAGGCCTCCGTGTCCTGCCGGTGCCTAGAAGTCACCTGAGTCTCTTCCGCTGGACTCCCATCTTTGCACTTGGCAGAAAGTAGCCTTGGAAACTCAGTCCCACAGTCGTGGTTCCAACCACACCGATTGGAGCAAGGAAGAAGGGCTTCTGGTTTTGATCTTCATTGAGGGTCACCCAGGTAACCCTCAGGACAGACTTCGGTTTGGGGGGTCAGGCCCAACCGGCGACAGGAGACAAGACTCTCTCCCGGCTGGCTGACAGTCCAGCGCTAGTCTCAGTCCAGAGTCCACCTGCGGAAGTGTATAGGGTTTTCTTGTCCCAAGGGCTGACTGGATGTGGCTGTGAGGAAGGGAATTAGGAAGGCAAAAAGTACATTCTTTCATGCCAAGTCTCTGACTTGGGGGAAAGAATTTGACATCCAAGCCTTCTCCACCTAAGCTGGCCCTGTGTACCAGAATGAGTGACATCACCTTTCTGAGAATCAGTCGTCAGGAGGCTATTAACACCAGATGTCTGAGCAAATGCTGTGACTATTACAGAAGTGTAAATTCCTAGCACAAGGCTTTGGTGTGTGTTTCCTGTTCAAAATACACATAAATGCATGTTCTTTTCTTCTCCTACTGAATGATCGTAGTGCTCTCAACATGTAAGACAGGATCTGAATCATCAGAGACCTGTCCGTGCAGACGAGGACTTTGGCTTTATATACTAAGCAACGAAGAACAATCAGAGGGTTTTAGGCGGAGATTAAGTGTTCACATTTTTGGCAGATGGTGCCAGCAGGTTAGAGGGTGTAAGTCTGTGCCTGGAGACTTGTTCATAAAGCAAGGCAAGACAGGACGTGGCCCCAAGAGTGCCAAACTGAGAGAGGTGTTAGGAAGAAAGTGGGTCTGAAGGATGGTTAAGGATGGGTCGGACTACCTTGGCTTGAGGCATAGAGGTGGATTCCCTGTTTCTCACTTTAACCGGGGTCATCAGAGGGCAGGCTTCTTCTCTTTTTTATTCTGCTGTTTATCATGTTTGCCTTTCATATTCAAACTTCTTACATAGCTGACTGCTCTTCTGGGCATATAACTTAAGAACGAAGAAAGGGGAAAAGGCTGAGGGCTAAAGCGAGGAGCCCGGCGCGTGGCCATTGGATCAGGAAAAGGGAAGGTGTTTTTTTTTTTTTTTTTTCTTTTTTGCGTTGTCACTCGCATAGACATCTGCTTTGTTGGATAGATGTGTCTGGACCACAGAGGAGCCTGGGAACCCAAGTCTGTCAGTCTGTTTCCAAGACTCACTGCTGCTCTGGAAGTTGGTTTTGTTAAAGAAAAGGGAAGCAACCAGTTCCAATTACTGAACACGTTTCTCTGTTTCTCTCCCCGAACCCCCTTTCTCATCCTTTATTAATGCCCACTGTCTTTCTTGTCACCCATTTGAAGGCAATTTCCTGGACTCCCCCTTGTTTATAGGCTGCATCTTGTTCTGCGGCTGGCAC
The DNA here is from genome assembly GCA_028551405.1 of Uromys caudimaculatus. Lineage (NCBI taxonomy): Eukaryota > Metazoa > Chordata > Mammalia > Rodentia > Muridae > Uromys > Uromys caudimaculatus. The sequence continues at coordinate 43,758,204 of CM052702.1, read as the reverse complement.
CCTGTCCCGGAGCTCTTCTGCCTTACCCTTCTTCCACGATAGTTGCAAACAGCCTGGAAAGCCGATGGCTCCCAAGCCTCTTTTGTTTGTCCTGTTCCTTCACCACCAGGGCCACAGTATTCAACTGTGTGCTTGATATTGCCTTTAGGGTCATCTGCAGACACCTCATGCTCGAATGTCACAGGCTGCACTTACCTGTCCTCCCTAGCTGCTGCTTCTCAGTGAGCTCTACCCCTCCCCCACACCAACAACCTATTCGGGACTCTAAACAAGTTATTTTTCTTTACTCTGAAGAAGTTTTTTTTCCTTTTTATGTATTCTTCTCTCATATATTATATGCTGACTGTAGTTTCCCTCCCCTCCCTACAATCTCTCCCTCCCTCAGATCTACCCCTCCCCCTCCCCCTCAGAAAAGCAGGCCTCCCAGGGACATTAAACCAAATATAGTAGAACAAGCTACAGTAAGATTAGACACACGCTCTCACATCAACGCTGGTGGAGGCTACCTAGTAGGAGGAAAACAGTCCCAAACACAGGCAAAAGGAGCAAAGACAGCCCCCTCACTCCCATTGTTAGGAATAGCACAAGAACACCAAGCTATACAACCATATATACAGAGGACCTAGGTCAGACCCATGCAGAGTCCCTGATCTCTACGAGCCCATTTGAGTCCCAGTCAGTTGATTCAGTGGGGTACGTTCTTATGGTGTCTTTGACCCTTCTGGCTCCTCCAATTCTTCCTCCCCCTCTTCCACAGGACTCCTCAGCTCTGCCTGCCATTTGACTGTGGGTCTATGCATCTGTTCCCATCAGTTGCTGGATGAAGTCTCTCTGGTCTCTCTGATGACAATTATGCTAGGCTTCAGTCCCAGCACATCCTGCAGGCATGACAAACTGTAGGTGGGAGTTTATGGCTAGGCTGGTGACTGTACGAGTTTGCATTCCTACTAGCAACAAGGGAGTGTTCCACTTGAGGCTTTCCCTGGCTACAGAGGATGGTCCAGGCTCTGCATCCACCATTAATTAGGAGTCTTCTCTCTTCTATCACCCTCATAGATTCCATGGGGTTTCCATTGCACTGGGTTTCTACCTCGCCCTGAAATGCTCCCCAATTCCACTCCTCTCTTGCAGTTTTCTCTCCCTCCACCCCCCACACCTGATCCTTCCTGTTTCCATCCTCACCCACCGCCATTTCACCCTTGCAATCTATTCTGTTTCCCCTTCCCACGGAGATTCCCCCACTTAAGCCCTCCATATTACTAGCCTCTCTGGGTCTGTGGACTGGAGTAAGGTTATCCTTTACTTTACAGCTCATATCCACTTATAAGGGAGCACATGCCATGTTTGTCTTTCTTAGTCTGGGTTACGTCATGCAGGATGATGCTTTTGAGTTCCATCCATTTGCCAGCAAATTTCATGAAGTAATATTTTTTTAAACAGCTGAGCAAATACTCCATTGTGTAAGTGAATCACATTATTTTTTCTGTCCATTCTTTGGTTGAGGGACCTCTGGATTGTTTCCAGTTTATGGCTGTTATGAATAAAGCTTCTGTGAACGTAGTTGAGCAAATGTCTTTGTGGTAGGATGGAGGCATATGCCCAGGAGAGGTATGGCTGGGTCTTGATCAGTTCCCAATTTTATGAAAACCTGCACTCTCAGCAGCAATGAGGGAGTGTTCTCCTTGCTCCACACCCTCCCAGAATTAGTGTCACTTGTGATTTTGATCTTAGCTATTCTGACAGGTATAGCATGGAATCTCAAAGTTGTTTTGATTTGCATTTCCCTGATGGCTAAAAATGTTGAACATTTTTTAAAAGTGCTTCTCGGCCATTAGAGATCCCTCTGTTGAGAATTCTCTGTTTAGATCTGCACCCCATTTTATAATTGGATTATTTACTCTGTTAATGTCTAGTTTTTTGAGTTCTTTATATATTTTGGATATTAGCCCTCTGTTAGATGTGAAGTTGGTGAAGATCTTTTCCCATTCTGTAGGCTGCCATTTTTTCCTATTGATGGTGACATTTGTTTCATGTTGTTTCAAGATTTTCAGTTTCATGAGGTCTCTTTTATAAATTGTTGGTCTTAGTGCCTGTGTTTTTGGTATTCTGTTCTGAACGTTGTCTCCTGTGCCAATGTGTTCAAGGCTATTTCTCATTTTCTCTTCTATAAGATTTTAGTGTTTCTAGCTTTATGTTGAGGTCTTCGATCCACTTGTACTTGAGTTTTGGGCAGAGTGATAAATATGGATCTATTTCTATTCTTGTACAAACCAAGATCCAGTTAGACCAGCACCATTTATTGAGGATGCTTTCTTTTTACCAATGTATAATTCTGGCTTCTTTATTAAAATCAGATGGCCATAGGCATGTGGATTTGTGTCTTGCTCTTCAATTCAATTCCATTGATCAACCTGTCTGTTTCTACACCAATACCATGCAGTTTTAATCACAAGGGCTCTGCTGGGCAGTGGTGATGCATGCCTTTAATCCCAGCACTTGGGAGGCAGAGGCAGGTGGATTTCTGAGTTCGAGGCCAGCCTGGTCTACAGAGTGAGTTCCAGGACAGCCAGGGCTACACAGAGAAACCCTGTTTTGAAAAACAAAACAAAACAAAAAGGGCTCTGTAGCACAGCTTGAAATTGGGAATGGTGATACCTCCAGATGTTCCTTACGTTTTAGCTATCCTGTTTTTTTTTTTTTTTTTATATATAAAGTTGAATGTTGTTCAAGATCTGTAAAGAATCTTGTTGGAATTTTCATGGGAATTGCATTGAATCTGTAGATTACTTTTGGTAAGATGGACATTTTTATTATGTTGATCCTGCCAATCCATGAACATGGGAGATTTTTCCATCTTCTGATATCTTCTTCAATTTCCTTCTTCAAAAACTTTAAGTTCTTGTCATACAGGCCTTTCACTTGCTTAGTTACAGTTACCTGAAGATATTTTATATTATTTGTGACTATTGTGAATGGTGTTGTTTCCCTGATTTCTTTCTCAGCTTGTTTATCATTTGTATACAGAAAGGCTACTGCTTTCTTTTAAAGTAGATCTTGTTTACAGTGACTTTGCTGTAGGTGTTCCTCATCAGCTGCATGAATTCCCTGGGAGAAGTTTTTGGGTTGCTCATGTGTACTCTCTGAGAATAGCGATCCTTTGACTTCTTCCTTTCCAGTTTGAATCCCTTGGATCTCCTTTATCTGTCTTACTGTTCTAGCTAGAACTTCAAGTCATATATTGTATAAATATGGAAAGAGTGGACCACCTTGTCTTGTTCCTGATTTTAGTGAGACTGCTTTGTGTTTCTCTCCATTTAATTTTGATTAATTTGGTTATTGGCTTGTTGTAAATTGTGTTTATTATGTTTAGGTATGTAGCTTGTATCCCTGATCTCTTTAAGACTGTTATCATGAAGAACTGTTGGATTTTTGTCAAAGGCTTTTTCAGCATATAATGAGATTTAATTTTATGTGCATTAGTGTTTTTGCCTACATTTATATCTGTGTGAGGGTGTCAGGTCCCCTGGGACTAGAGTTACAGACATTTGTGATCTGGCATGTAGGTACTGGGATTTGAGCCTGGCTCCTCTGGAAGAATAGCCAGTGCTCTTTAGCCACTGTGCCATCTCTCCAGCCTCTCCTCTTTATGAAGATATTTAATGCTATGAACTTTCCTCTTAGCACAGCTTTCATTGTGTCCCATAAGTTTGGGTGTGTTGTGCATTAATTTTCATTGAATTCTGGAAAGTCTTTAATTTCCTTCTTTATTTCTGTCTTTACCAGTAGTCGTTCAGCATAGAATTGTTCATTTTCCCTGAGTTTGCAGGCTTTATGTTATATCTGTCATTGTTGAAATCAAGCTTTAGCCTTGATGTGGTCTGATAAGATACAGGGAGTTATTTTAATTTTCTTGTATCTGTTGAGACTTGCTTTGTGTCTGAGTTCATTTCTGGAGAGTGTTCTATGAGGTTCTGAGAAGAAGGTATATTCTTTTGTGTTTTGGTGAAATGTTCTGTAGATATCTGTTAGGTTCATTTGGTTCATAGCATCTGTTAGTCCCATTATTTCTCTATTTTTTGTCTACATAATCTGTCCATTGGTGAGATTGGGTATTGAAGTCATACATTATTAATGTATGAGGGTCTGTATGTCATTTAGGCTTTGGTAATTTTTCTTTTACAAATGTGGATATCCTTGAATTTGGGGCATAAATGTTGAGAATTGAAGTGTGTGTGTGTGTGTGTGTGTGTGTGTGTGTGTGTGTGTGTGTGTGTGTGTGTGTGTATTTTCCTTTGAGGAGTGTGAGATGTTTTTCTCCATCTTTTTTGATTGTTTGGCTTGAAGTCTGTTTTGTTAGATATTAGAACAGCTACAACAGCTTGTTTCTTGGGGCCACTCACAACACTTTTTACCAACCTTTTACTCTTAGGAAATACTATCTTTGATGTTGAGGTGTGTTTCTTGTATGCAGCAAAAGAATGGTTCCTGCTTTTTGCATCCATTCTCTTAGTCTATGTCTTCTTATTTGGGGAATTGAGTCCATCGATATTAAGAACTGTCAGTGACCAATGATTGTTAATTCCTTTTATTTTTCTGTAGTTCTTGTTGTTGGTAGTGTGTGTTTATATGTATGTGTGAGAGAGATTATATGGTGTGTGTGTGTGTGTGTGTGTGTGTGTGTGTGTGTGTGTGTGTATGTGTTTCCCTTCTTTGGGTTTTGCTGGCATAAGATTATTTATTGCTTGTGTTTTTGCAGGTGTAGTTAATCATTTTGGGTTGGAGTTTTCCTTCTAGTACCTTCTGTATGGCTGAATTTGTGGGCAGATATTGTTTAAACTTAACTTTATTATGGAATATCTTGGGTTTTTTTCCATCTATGATGATTGAAAGTTTTGCTGAGTATAATAGTCTTAGCTGATATCTGTGGTCTTTTAGAGTCTGTAACACAGTGGTACAGGTTCTTCTGGATTTTAGAGTCTCCAATGAGAAGTCAGGTGTAATTCTAATATATCTGCTTTTATATGTTATATGGCTTTTTCCCATTGCAGCTTTTAATATTCTTTCTTTATTCTGTTTGTTTAGTGTTTTGATTACTATGTGACAAGGAGACTTTCATTTCTGGTCCAATCTATCTGGTGTTCTCTAAGCTTCTTGTGCCTTTAGAGGAATGTGCTGTGAATGTATGGGAGAGGGTGGGAAGGAGGTGGGGAGGGGGCTCCCAGGGTTTCAGTTGTTGCTGTTCAACCTACTGATGTCTCTGGGAAGTGTGTGTGTGGGGGGGAGTCTTTGTCTAGTGGCTTCCATGGACCTCAGCCTGTTCCGGCACTCTGCTTAAATTTCTATTCCAATGTGTCTGGACAGAGTCCTTTTAGGGTTGTTTCTCCTATGTTTGGTGGTAAACTTGGTTCAGCTGAGTGCTGACTACTAGACATGTGTAGTGGTTCCCACCTGTATCCCTTCAGAGATCTCATTTTGAATAAATTTATTTACAGGACTCAGGAGATAGTTCTGTTGGTAAAGTGTCTGCTTTACAGACATGGTGACCTCAGTTCAGCCTAGCATCTACTTAAAAGCTGGGTGTGGTGGTCTGTTCTCAATACCAGTACGGGGGGTGGGGAGGATTGGGGAATGGTTGAAGCCTATTGGCTAGCAGGCTTATCTGAATGAATGAGCACCAGGTTTAGTGAGAAACCCTGTCTCAAATAACAAGGTAGATTGCAAAGAGGAAGACACACAACTCTAATCCTTAACATTCACACCCAGGTGGCATGCATATGTGCACATTCCACATGCATGTACATATGCCACACTGATACACAGACATACAGACATGTGTGCTGGTTAGGTTTTTATCAACTTGGCCAAGCTAGAGTCATCTGGGAAGAGGAAACCTCAATGAAAGTGCCCTCGTCAGGTTGCTGGTAGAAAAAATGAAGTGGAAATTTCTGGTTTCTTTGGAGACTCAGTTGTGTTATGTGATGTTTTCTGGAAACTGTCTTATGAGATGATGTTTTGCTGAAGCAAACACTTGGTGTTTTTCTGGAAGCTGCCTGGGAAAGGGGCCTGTGATGTCTTGCTGGAGTGGATGCTTGAGAGGACTGTGATATTAGCCCGACAGACTGTGGATGATGCTCTGGCATTGGTTCACCCTGCCTTCTTTGCTGGTCATCGCTTGTTGTAACTTCATAGAGAAAAATGCATCAAATATCTTCTTGTGATATTCGGGTGGCTTCTTGCCACTCCTCGGACTCAGGCCAATTGGCAGAGCTTCCCAGTTTCTTCTGGAGTGAACTGTCATTGTTGATTGATGAATGGTGTTTGAGAATAGATTGAGCTACCACTGCTGATTTATGTGACCTGAACTGCTGATTTTCTGACAGCGAAGACTGGAATCACAACAAAGAACTATATTTAAACAAGTTCATATTTTGCCCTTTAACCCATTAACCTTCTTTTTCACTACCTCTGGTGCGTAGTGGGCTAGAAGGGAAGTTAAAGTGTTTAAGAACCCTTATTAAAGTAGGTTTTGAAACATCTAAGCCTACAAGTCTATTGGGATATTTTTCTCGATGATGAGTGATTGACATGGGATGATCGAGCTCACTGTGAATGAGGCAACCTCTATAGGTGGTCCTGGGCTGGCTAAGAATGAAGGCTGAGTAATCCACAGAAAGCAAGCCAGTGAGTAGCTCTCCTCTATGGTATCTGCTTCCGTTCTGGCCTCCAGGTTCCTGTCTTGAGTTCCTGAAGTGACTTCCCATAAGGATGGACTGTAACCTCTGAAATAAACCGTTTCCTCCTCAAGTTGCTTTTGGTCAGAATGTTTTATCACAGAACAGAAAAGCAAACTAGAACACATGTGTTCTCAGACAATGGAAAAACACACCAAACACACAGGTGCACAGACAACAGAAAAGCACACCAAAACACATAGATGTACAGACAACAGAAAAGGACACCAGGACACACAGATGCACAGACACAGCTCATTTATAAATCTTTTCTCTTGCAAGAAAGGAGATGAGTGTGTGTTATCTTCACCATTTTCTTTCGCCACATTTTGCTGGTGAGGCTTCACCTGACTCAGATGGACAAAATCTTTGGATGAGGAACTAGTTGAATCCCATTTCAGCTCCAATCTTTGTAGCTTCTCTGGCAGTCACTTCTGAGGGGCTGGGCTGGTATCAGTATAGTGCAGATATGCAAACGAGAGTACTGGAAATCCAGCTGAGTTCTGACAAAAACAAAGGCCTCCACTTCTTTGTAGAAACAGTAGATTTCATTCTGCCTTTTAAGTCACATAGTTCATCTCCTTAGGCACTAGGTGAGAAAGACCCGGGCATAAAACCACAGGAAACTTCAATTACTGTTTAATTGTAAGGTTTATTCTCAAAGCAATTATTTCTTGGAAGTAACTTCAGACGGTCTTTGAACAGCAGGTGTTCTTGCCCACATCAGCACCAGTAGTGGGTGGAGATGGGAGTCATCACTCAGAGACAGATAAGGCATCTTAATATTTAATTTCTTGCCCATACGGACCAATAGCATCCGTGTTCTAAAAGCATATGGACCAATAGCATCCGTGTTCTAAAAGCATATGGACCAATAGCATCCGTGTTCTAAAAGCTTAAACAGTTCTTGCAGTGCCATGAAGGTGTATAATCCTGAGTGAAAGAGTTTCTTGTAGAGAGAAAATTCAGAGGAAAATGAGGCTTTTGCAAGTAGGTGTTCGGGGAGGAAACAAGAAACCCTTTATTACTGAAATGCTGGCTTGCTCTTGCTAGAATTTGAAGATACCCTGTTGACTACCCTGACTTTACTATATAGATGGAATTTAGAAAGTTTTCCTTGTTTATTAGCTCTTGAGTGTTTATTATATACGTGGAGTGTGCTAGGACCTGGGAAGACAGGTGGAGCAAGACACAGTCTGCTTCTACAGAACCAATAGAGAGCAAGATATGCGTGTTAAAGTGATATGGATTAGGGGATGAAAGACCTCTGGATATCAAAGGCTAGTGCTTACAGGGCCGTGTCAACGCTGGGCCAGCTTTAGCATATTCTTGGTCTTCATTTTAGACTCTACAAAGTCATCATTTAGGATGTTGCCAGTTTTGTAGCCTAGGAACAAAGGCACAGAGCCAGCCACATGTTTGGCAGTGAAGTGCACTCCCTGGACTTAACGTCTCCTTCCAGCCGCCTCCTTATACCACATCACGTCTCTACCCAGCTCAGCTACTCTACTGTTACAGGCTCACAGTCGTTGGGACTTCTGAAAATCTGAGATGAAGAGAGGGAGCTTTTATGAGCCTTGCCTTTAACGACTGAGCCTTCTCTCCAGCTTGTTGCTGAGCTTTTATAATGACAGTAAAGCAGTAAAATGTAGCAGATCTGAACAATATTAGAGTCTGGCACACATATAGAGAGTATTACATCCGACAGCAGCAGACCACACATTCTACATAGATATATAGGGCATTGCACTCAACAGCAGCAGGCTATGCATTCTTCCTACACGTGTAGAATGTCACACTCAACAGCAGTAGGCTACCTGTTCTTCCCAAGTGTACATATTCTCCAGCCTAGATCATGTGTTAAGCCATAAGTCTTACTAAGTTTATTTAAGAAGAAGACTTATAAAGATTCCAATACATTTATATAAGAATAAAGCTAGAATTCAATAAAGGAGAGAAATTGGGAAATTTCTCGATTACATGGAAATGAAACAACACACTTCTGAGCAAGCGGTTCAGAGAAGAAATAAAAAAGTATCTTGAGACAAAGAAAATTGGAAACATCATATAAAAACTTATATTATAGACAAAGAAAATTGGAAACGTCATATAAAAACTTATATTATAGACAAAGAAAATTGGAGACGTCATATAAAAACTTACGGTATGGACAAAATCAATTCTCAGAGGCAAGTTTATGGTGCTAAATAACTATATGAAGAAAAAGAAAAACCCAGGATAACCAGCCTAACTTTACACATCCAGATAGTAGGGAAAAAGCAAACTAAATTCAGAGTTAGTTAAGACATAAATAATAAAGATAAGTGTAGAAATAGATACTAAAACCAAGAAAGTTTTACTAAAATTAACAGTAAGCCCTTTAAAAGATAAGCAAATCTGATAAACTTATTACTGTATGAGAAAAGAACCCCAAAGAAATGGACAAATCCCTAAGGATTGCAATTTCCCAGGACTGAATTATGGACAACAGAAAATATAAGCAAATCAATAGATATAAACAGAACAATAGCAGCAGGCAAGGGGACTGAATCTATAATCAATATCCCCTAGCAATGTAAATTCCATGCTCTAATGCCCCTCTGTGGATTCTGTCAAACATTTAAAGAAGAGCTAATGTTAATCTTTCTTAAACTCTTCCTCAATATTAAACAGAACATTTCCAAGACCGTGTCATGAGGCCGAATTTACCCTAAAGTCAAAGCCATACTACAGGAGAAGCCAATATGTTTGATGAACGTAGATGGAGCCACAGTTTCAACACCATGCTAACAGATTGAATTCAAAAGCACACTGTGATGCTCAAGTGAGATTATCCTAAAGATTCAACGATGGCTTTCTATATGCAAATCAATAAATGAGCTACAATACATTAACGGAATGAAACAATTTCCATGGTTATATTAATATATGCAGAAAAGTCTAAGATAAGAAATAAATTGGGCATCATTTAATGATAAATCCTCTTCAAACATTGGGCCTATATGAAATACTTCCAACATAACAAAAGACATATATGGCAAACCCATACATGGTACCATATCCAGTGGTAGAAGGCTGGAAATTCTTCCTCTAAAACAAGAAGTGAGAAAGATGCCCACTCTTGATACTTCTATTTAAAAGGATGTTAGAAGTCTTTCCTGAGCAGCTAGACCAGAGGAACAAATAAAGGGCAACCAAACCAGAAAGAAAGAAGGTAAATTTTCTGAATTAAAAAAAGACATATTTTATATATATGTACATATATGTATTGACCTGAAGATTCTACCAAAAATTTATTCGCACTGGCAAATTAATTTAATAAAATTTCATGATACAAAATCATCATAAAAATCAGTTTCATTTCTATATACAAACAAAAAGTAAAAATAAATTAGGAAAACAATCCAGTTTCTATAATAATTAAAAGGAGTCAAACTCATAAATAGATCTGACCAAAAAGTTGAAAGATCTGCAAATGTTCACCTATGAAACACTGATTTAAAAAATCTTGAAAAATATGTAGATGAGCAGAAATCTGTATCATTAAAATATGCATTTACTCAAGAAACTCTGTAGACCTATGAAATCTCCATCAAATTTCCAATGGAATTTTTCACAGAAACAGAAAAAAAATGTGTCTCAAAACAATCATCAATTCAAAACGATCTTAATCAAGAACAAAGCTTGATGTATCATGCTTTCAGATATCACATTGCATCATAAGATATATATTCCAAACATTATGGTACTGGTATAAAAATAAACACAATCAACTGAACAGAACAAAGCATTCAGAAGGAAACTCATCCATACATTGTCAACCAATTTTTCACAGGGCTGACAGAAATACAAAATAAGGAAAGCTTTGTCCTTCACCAAATTGTGTTGGGAAAACAATATTTTCCATGCAAAAGAGAGAAATTAGAGCCTTATCTGATATTATATAATGACCAATTAAAAATAGATAAAATCCCATTTAATATAATTTTTAAAACAGAGGCAAAAAGAAAGAAAAAAATAGACAAAAGAAAAAAAATCACATAAAGCAAAAGAGCTCCTGCCTATCAAAGGAAACTTTCAGCAGAGTGAAGCATCAACCTACATACTGGAAGAGAATCTCTGCATGCCATTCATCTGGTTAAGGAATTAATAACCAAAAACCAGAATGTGGTGATGTGAATAAGAACGGCCCCCATAGGCTCATAGATTTGAATGCTGGATTGCCAGGGAGTGGCACTACTTGAGAAGGACTAGGTATGGCCTTGATGAAGTAGGTGTGGCTTTGTTGGAGGGTATGTGTCACTCAGGGTGGGCTTTGAGGTTTCAGAAGCCCAGCCCAGGCTCAGTGTTTTTCTCTTCTTGCTGCCTGCCAATCAGGTGTAGACTTACCAGCTCCTTCTCCAGCGTCATGTCTGCTTGTGCCCTGCCATGCTTCCTGTCATGATGATAATGGCCTAAACCTTTGAAACTATAAGACAGCCTCAATTAAACATTTTTTCTTTATAAGAGTTGTCATGGTCATGGTGTCTCTTCACAGCAATAGGACATTAAGACAATATACAAAACTCACATGACTTAGCATCAAACAAACCAATAAGTGTATTTTAAAGTGGGCAAAAGCTACAAAGAGATATTTCTCAAAATAGGATACACAAATGACCAACAGGTATATTAAAAAGTGCTCAATGTCACTAATCATCACGAATATGCCAAATCAGGCTGTGGTGAGATCCATGCTGTTACTAGAAAGATGACCGGGAAGTGTTGGGAGTGCATGAGGGAGAAGGGAGCCATGGGACTCTGCTTGTGGAAACAAAACTGATGTAGTCATTATGGGAGTAAGTATACATTCACAAATCTATCTTCACCTCCCAGACCATAGATACTCTCATCACCTTGTCCAGTTGAAAGTATTAAATATGTATAATATTTTACATATGCAAAAACGAATAACATTTTGAATCTGTGGGATGAGGAGAAACCAGTAAAAGAGGCTAGGTGGGACTAACAAGTGAGATGAAAACATTCAAGTGTATTTAAGAAGCCAAAAGAAGAAAGTCTTTCAAGATGTATTGTGTCAAGCTACACATGATAGAGTATGCCTGTAATGCCAGTACTCAGGGAGACCAGACAGAGGATTATCATTTGTTTGAGTCTAGCCTGGGCTACAGAGTGAGACTGTTTCAAACCAATGAATGAGTGAATGAACGAAGAAGATTGTGCCAATTCTTATGATAGGTCAAGTGTGATAAAGAGTAAAACGTCGGACTTAGCAATGTGGAGGTCACTAGCCACCTTGGAGAAAATAGTTCTGGTGAGTAAGTTAGAGAGAGAAAAAGAAAAGACCTGGAGGCAGAGGTGAATAATAGAGTTGCCATTAAGGAGAGAATGAAATTAAGATAATAGAGGTTGAGTGGGTGGGGACAAGAGAAATTTTTTGAAAAGATGGAGTGTTTGATTTTATTTTTATTAATTTTTGTGTGTGTGCATGTGCATGAGTGTATGGTATATATATATGCAGTGTATGCACAGGTGTGGGCACAGGAACATGTGTGTGTATTCACAGAGGCCAGAGGAGGCCCCCGATGTCCTGCTCTACCACTCTGCACCTTATTCCTTTGAGACATGTTCTTTCATGGAACTTGGCAGCCAGCAAATACCAGGTATCCTATCATCTCCACCTTACACAGTGCTGGGGCTCCATGTGCGTGGCCATGACTGGCTTTTTACATGGGTGCTGGGGATTTCAACTCAGACCCTCATACTTGCATGGCAAATGCTGTCCCACTGAGCCATCTTCTCAGTTCCCGAGATGGGTATTGTAATGGTACTTTGTATGCAGAGATTTAAGAAAAGCACATTTCAATGACAATTATGAGCCATTTTACCCACCACATTTGTATATAAGACAGTAGCTGGACTGAGGAGGAGTGACTCCTCAAGATGAGGACTCCCATTTATTGGTGCTGGGAATGAACTGATACTACTTCTTGATGGCAAGAAATCTATCCAGATACATCAAGCACCTTTAAAACCTTTTTCATGGTCATTATATTTTAGAACTGTGCTAGATGTGGTGGTACACACTTTTAATCTCAGAACTCAAGAAGTAGAAGCAGGTGGATCTCTGTAAGTTCAAGGCCAACCTGGTCTACAGGCGAGTTCCAAGCCAGTCAGGATTACACAGTGAGACCCTGTCTCAAACAAACAAACAAACAAACAAACAAACAAAGTCAAGAAGACTTACAGGTTGATGGAAAGAACCAAGCATGGTTTACAATGAACCAGCATTTTATCTTGAAGTACAGAGGGACAGTTTCTCACTCCATGCCAGCTTCGTCAGAGGCACACAGATGGGGACCATCAGTCACACAGAAGAAGGGTCACAGCCAACGTTCTGGAAGCAAGAGTCTTTGGAGAATTTCTGTGTGTGCATAAGCTCATTTTCATGAGATTAATAAAGTTCCTTTGGTCTGGACTTGCATCTTCTGGGACTGACAAATGCAGCAGCAGGCATGGTTGCTGGGGTGTAACCAAAATCTTCATCCCTGTCTTCAGCTTCTCCAGACCTATACCACTGATCTGAGTGTGTTCTTGAGATCAAGGCTATGGAGTCAGAATGAGGGTTCCGTTCATGGGAATCTTCAGAGGTGAAATAAATAAGACCTTAGAGAAGCATATGCTGTACTGACTAATACTATAACAGTAAGCTCCATGAGACTGCTAAAATTAATTAAAATTCCATTTCTCAGTTGTATTATCTGTTTCTAGCGCTCAGTAGCCATAGGCAGCTGTTGGCTACCATATTGGGTTGCGTAGGTTTCATCCTCACAGAACCTTCCCGTGGATAGTGCTGAGACATTACAGAGCTTATTGTCCATCTGCCCTAGGCATTATCATTTTAACAATCCTTCCTGTGGGAATAATCAGTGGCATAAGAACTTGCGTGGTAATCAGTAACTTACGGTGTTGTTACTGGGAAACTTTGAAATGTTTACTAGCATAGGAGAGGTCATATTGAGGATAGCATGTCTGTTCAATTGAAGGTATTACATCGATTGGGTGTTGGCATTCAGTTGAGGATCCATTGGCTGTTGGGCATTCAGCTGAGAAAACAGCACAACCATAAAACTATAATTTGAAAGACTTGGTCTGACACACAAAATGGCCTTAACATAATAAATTAAGAAAAACAAGAATAAAACTTCTACATGTAATAAGATCCTGATTACTAAAGAAACCACAATAAAAGACTGAAGATAAACATTCTCAGTTATTAGCCGTGGTTATGTCTAGGCAGCAGAACATTGCATAATTGCAATAGTTTTATATATTTATGATTTTAAAAAACTTCTGCTCTTAATGTATAAAAGGATGGTCTTTATTGTGTGCTGAGTAGTCACTGAGCAGCAGGTAAATGGGCCAATGATGCTTGAACACTTGAAAGACTGAATACATTCATGTTCTCCCAGTCTTGTATTTTCTTGCATTCATCCTGATCCCTTCATCCTTCTAGCAAAGGATATGGACTGACTTGGGAAAGATAAAAATTAAATTGTTGTTGGATTTTCAGGTTTCTCCCTTTATAAGAATCATTTTTCAGATTTCTTCTCATCTAGAAAATTAACTTTATTTAAGTGTAAACATGGCTGCTTTGAGATAGAATCTCGATTTTTCTCTCCCTGGCTGTGGTTTTGATTCATGTGTTTAATAATATTCATTGAGAGCCTCCTAAGTACCTGGTTGGGGTCCCACCTCTTCCAAATCAGCTACATTTGACTAAGATCTCTGCTCACTTCTGGCCTTCCCTCCTTTGCTTGGGGCCTGCAGAGGTGTGGCAGCTTCAGTTGTCTCTCCAGTGCTGAATTAACAGAGTTTTTAAAACCTTGCCGCTCACAGGGATTTATGAGATTGTGCTAAGCATAGTACCGAGTGTGTAAGAAACATGCAGTTTGCTAAGTTATTAAGTTAAACTACAACCAGTGCGAGCTTAAAGAGTTAGCTCAATGGCTCCACAGATGACAACCTTTTAGTGTCTGAGTGGCTCTGACTGAACATCCGTTTCCTCTCCATGTCTGAGCCTACTCAGCAGCCAACCTTTTCTCACTTTGCTTCTCTTTTGATTCCATAAAAGGTTTTTGGAATAGGAAGAAAGACAGGGCAATTAAACAGACTTTCAGGAATCACAAAGAGTTGGAAATAGAGAATTCCCATGAGATTCCATTGATCTAAAAAGGATTGATTTTTTTTAAAAAAATTGTTTTTTTTAATTGACAAATAAAATTCTTTGTTGTTTATGACATATGGCCTGATGCTTTGGTGTACATGAACGTTGTAGAATGGCTCAGTCAAGCCGTTAGATATGTGAGTGTGCTGTCCCTTTTACAGAGGGACCACTCAGACTTGCTGCGCTATCTGTATATCGTGCTTTTCAGGGTACAATACATCGCTATTAACTGTACCTATGATGTGCAATAGATCAGTCAATGTTATCCTTTCTCCTAACTGAAATTGTGTCTTCTGAGCAACATCTCCTAATCTTTAAAAAACACATTCTTTCCTATCAAACATATTGATGCTGTATCATATTGAAAATTTTGATACTAGATCTGTCTATGACAACACATATTGTCAACTCATTTTACAGTTTATTAGACAGCAGTTAAGAGAATGTACTTAGGCTGGTCATAGTCCAAGACTCTTTTATCAATTAAGTTATTTATTTACTTTACAACCCAATCGCAGCTTCCCCTCTCCCCTCCTCCCAACCCCTTCCTTCCACCTCCCTTTCCTCCCCATCCATCCCTCCTCCCAGTCTCCTCCGAAAAGGGGACACCTCCCACAGATATCAACCAGCCTCGTCATAGCAAGTTGCAGTAAGACTAGGCACATCTTCTTCTACTGAGGCTAGACCAGGCAGCCCAGTCAGGGGAAAGGGATCCAACGGCAGGCTATGTAGTCAGAGACAGCCCTTGCTCTTGCTTTAAGAGTTCCACATGAAGAACCAGCTGCACAATTGTTACGTATGTGCAGAGGGCCCAAGTCCTTCCCATGCATGCTCTCTGGTTGTTTGCCAAAATTTTCATATCAAAATATTATTTATTGTGTTAAATTTACTATGACAAATATAAGCTGGCTGTATGAATTTTGCATTGTGAATACTCTGAGATAGTATACAATCATGAAACAGGAAGTTGTCTGATAGATTGAGATGTCAGATAAATTGTTTGCCCCGTTCCTCAAGCTGATGGCATTGAAAGGTAGGATTAGAGATTTCTGTGAGTGTCTCAGAATCAAGAAGAGAGTCATTGGTATTGTAGAAATGTTGAGAAATCTCTGATAAAGATGTAAGACAGACAAAGGTAAGAATTAATAACCATGCTTAGTCCAATAGACAGCCATATTGTTTAGCACGCTGGCTGTTATAGTTAGCTTTATCTATCAACGTGGCATAGTCTGGAGTCATCTGAGAAGAGAGGCTCAGCTGGGAAATTACACAGATCAGGTTGGCCTGGGTGCATATCTGTTGGAGATTGTCTTGACTGCTAATTGACATAGAATGGTTCACCTAGCTGAGCCTAAGCAAGTGTGAGTCAGCTAGAAACTAGATCCCTCATTCCCCCCCACCCCCCAGTTCCTGCCATGCTTGGTTGGTACTGTGAACCGAGTGGAGGTGAAGTGAGTGGAAGGGTAAGCTTATCTTCAAGTCACTCTCTTGAGTTCCTTCCTTGCCTTCCCTTATGATGGACTGCGACCTGGAGTTATACACCAAATAAAGCCTCTCCTCCCTAAGTCGCTTTGGTGAAAGTATTTTATCACAGCAAGAGTAACAGAACTAGAACAGTGTCCATTAGTAATAAGGTCTGGCCTCAGCTTCCGCGGGCTACTTCCTTGATTTATTTTTCAATTTTGTAAGCACCATGTGGAGAAAGTACCATTTACTGAGTGCCTCGCGAAGATGTTAATATCCAAATTCCCACAAAGTCAAGAAGTACACTCTGCCCTAAAGGCTGGAGATTTTCCAGCTTGTTGACTGTGCCCCTTTATTTAGTGTTATCTTGGCTGGCTTTCTTCCTCCTTGAGAGAATCTTAGTTAGAATAAAATATAAAATATTTTTTAAAATGTTATACCAAAAAGATAATGTAGAAATTGTCTTATTGAAAATTTTTATCACCACAGCTTTGTGTGGGATATCTAAGTAAGACAGGAGACCAGAGGCTGCTTCTGTGAGAACTGGTGAAAGGGAGTCAGAAGAATAGTGAACTTTATCTCAAAGATAGAGGCAGAGGAAAGAATCAAAAGTTTATTAAGTCAAGTCAATTCAGATGGATGAAAGACTGACATAAGACCTGAAACTGGCCAAGAAAAGGACTCCAAGGTGGAAGCCTTGGAGAGGACTTCCTGAAAAGCTCTCCAACAGCAAGAAACAGTGCCAAGAACGGACACATGGGCCTACATAAAAGCAAAAAGCAAAGACGAATCAGGCAGAAGAAAGTCACCAGAGGAAAGAGTCGAAAGAATGGGAAAAAGTCTTTGTCAATGTACTGGCTGGTTTTGTGTCAACTTGACACAAGCTGGAGTTATCACAGAGAAAGGAGTTTCAGTTGAGAAAATGCCTCCCTGAGATTCAGGTGTAAGGCATTTTCTCAATTAGTGATCAAGGGCAGACGGCCCATTGTGGGTGGTGCCATCCCTGGGCTGGTAGTCTTGGGCTCTAAAAGAAAGTCAACTGAGCAAGCCAGGAGAAGCAAGCCAGTAAAGAACATCTCTCTATGGCCTCTGCATCAGCTCCTGCTTCCTGACCTGCTTGAGTTCCAGTCCTGACTTCCTTTCATGATGAACAGCAGCATGGAAGTGTAAGCCAAATAAACTCTTTCCTCCTCAACTTGCTTCTTGGTCATGATGTTTGTGCAGGAATAGAAATCCTGACTAAGACAGTCAACTACTCACTAGACAAGAAATTAATACACACACACACACACACACACACACACACACACACTATATATATATATATACACACTATATATATATATATATATATACACACTATATATATACACACACTATATATATATATATACACACTATATATATACACACACTATATATATATATATATATGTGTGTGTGTGTGTGTGTGTGTGTGTGTGTGTGTGTGTGTGTGTGTATACCATTGATCAACAAGTGGAGTAAGGGAGGAATAGACTTCTTAGATGAGGAAATGCAAATGGCCCTAAATACTGTGGCCATTCAGGTTACTGGATGGGTTTGTGGAAACTACAGAAGAGATCTCGTTGAGTTCCTTGTTGTAGTGGTTTGAATATGTTTGGCCCAAGGGGTGGCACTATTTCGAGGTGTGGCCTTGTCAGAGTGGGTGTGTCACCGTGGGTGTGGGCTTTAAGACCCTTTTCCTAGCTACCTGTAAGTTAGTCTTCTCCTGTTTGACTTCAGAACAAGAGGTGGAACTCTCAGCTCTTCCTGCACCATGCCTGCCTGGATGCTGCCATGCTCCCACCTTGATGATAATGGACTGAACCTCTGAACCTATAAACCAGCCCCAGTTAAATGTTGTCCTTATAAGAGCTGCCTTGGTCATGGTGTCTGTTCACAGCAATGAAACCCTAAGACACTTGGCATCAACATGCCAGTTGCTTCACTCTGTGTTGGCATCTGCCTATCGACTTTGTGTCCTGCTAAAATGAACCCCACTCCTGACTTACTTGCCTCCAATACATGTGGTTGTCACCTGATGGATTAGCGATTAATATAACGCTCATCCATCAACCTCACCATGCCACTATCAGAAATAAAGCCTGAGAAAACAAGGCTCCGCAACTGCTCAGCAACCAAGACAAGAGCTTCCCATTTTCCCATTGTCTGTCCTACCCTAAAAGTAGACATACCATAGGAAAGACAAAAGAGAAGACAAAGAATTGAGGAAAATGTTGTAAAATTCTCTGCTAATTGTGTTGACATTGTATTGCCCTGGTACAGAGGGGATTCACTTAGAGTGAGGTCCAGTATCTGTAATAGCAACAGTAAGTTTAGATTTCAGACAGAGTTAATGATTTCATCAATTTCAAGCTGACCCATTGGCAGA
The DNA here is from genome assembly GCA_028551405.1 of Uromys caudimaculatus. Classification (NCBI taxonomy): domain Eukaryota; kingdom Metazoa; phylum Chordata; class Mammalia; order Rodentia; family Muridae; genus Uromys; species Uromys caudimaculatus. The sequence goes on along the minus strand of CM052702.1, from coordinate 43,739,369 downwards.
CATGATGAGCTTATCCTTGCTTTAATGTGGCTGACCAAGCGTTTGTCCCCGGCTGGGAGTGGGAGCCACCTCATACATTTGTGCTTGCAGGGTTGGTATTATCCTCATGTGAGATTGTATTGCAGGAATCCTTCTGTTCGTGTTGTGGGGTTAGTTTAATTAAGGCTATGTAATAATCCATATATCCCGTCACTGAGGCATACATAAACTGCTTTGTATTGGAATAAGAGAAAATGACAAAATGCAAAGCTTTCCCTTGCTCCTTAGGCTCCCTCAGCAGACCTGGCACACAACCTCTGTGGGTATCCCAGGGTAGGTCCATGTTTTTTATTTAGGAAAACTTCTAATCCTTAAAGATGAGTAAGGCACCCACAGTGTGTGTGTGTGTGTGTGTGTGTGTGTGTGTGTGTGTGTGTGTGTGTGTGTATGTATGTGTGTGTGTGTGTGTATGTATGTACAGTAGTTATTGACTTGAGTTTTCCCTGGGATGTATGAAGCCTGTCCTGGAGACTACTGCTGTAGGTTAGCCACTTTCTATTTCTTTCATCTTGTGAACATCACCAAACACCAGAGAAGAAAATAACAGATCTTATAAAAACAAACAAATCCAGATTGTTTGCTCTTCTACCAGCAGAAAAAAAAAATTCACAATTTTTAAGGCATTTTCCCTCAAGAAAAAGTCCCTTGCCCTCTTATGATGGATAATGCTCTTCTTTCTGGTGCTATGATAATTTTCTGCTTCTATTCATAAAGATACTAAGTTCCTACTATGTGATTGGTACACATATAGAGTACCACCATTCACTTTGGAAATATGTCCCTGAAGTAGACTTCAATGGTCCTGCATCTTCTGGGTTTGCACCACTAGTGGTAACACCACTCTGGTGGCCAAGTCTTTAACACAGGTCATAGTTAATACCCAGACTCCAGCAGGGAGCTTAGCGGTCACTGTATCCTGGCCAGCTCTCTGGGCTTTCAGTCTTACTTTGGCTACTGCTAGATCTCCTCTTCAAGGAACTCTGGCCTTGAGAGCTGGAGAAGCTGGAAGCTGAGAGCATTGATTGCTGCCCCGAAGCTACTTCATTTGAGGATGAATGAGGAGCTAATGGGTAAAATGTCTGATTTCTCAGTCTCCGGGTTGATCTGAGTCCCAGCTACCATGGAGTAAACATGGCTAACTTCATACCCTTGGTTGACTTCGTTCTCCTATCTCAACCCCTGCCTGTATTTTATAGAATCACCCCTCCAATTGAGTTGCCCTTTTGTTTGCTTCAGGGATACTTAACCCTACCAGCCTAGAAGGGGTATTATGATAAGCAAACAAAAACACACATAAAGAAAAGGCTCTGAGGTCTTAGAGGGTAAGCACTGATTCTCTGAGTTTTTTCAAGAGGATTGCGAAATCTTGAATGATGCCCCCATCTTAAGACATCTGGATCCCAAGAACAGACGTGTGAATGTTAATTTACATGACAAAAGGATGTTGTCATGAGAGAAGATGAGATAGTGGGATTAGCTGAATGGACTGTGGATGTCACCAGCAGAATCTTCATAAAATGAGGAAGATATTGCCCGAGTTCAATCTGCAGGATCTACATGGTGAAAGAAGAGAGTTGATTCCCAGACGGTCCTCTGACCTGTAAACACACACACACACACACACACACACACACACACACACACACACACACACACACA
>CM052702.1:43726641-43737571 GCA_028551405.1 Uromys caudimaculatus | reverse complement strand
CTCTCCTGAGAACACTGCTATGGATTTCTATCTAGCAAGTTTTATCTTTGACTTTTGAATTCTGTCACTCCGAGAGAATGAATAAGCCACTAAGTGTATGACCCTCTGCTTGTCAACCCTAACCTGCTGCAGCAGGCAGCGGTGTGGGGCAAAGGGGAGAGGAAAGCAATTCCCATTGGCCATCAAAGAATCCCACTCACTCCAGCCTGTTCTCAAATGGAGCTTGAGCCATTTGTGCCATGCCTTCATCCTCCTGGATGCTGATCTTGGGCCCTAGACTCATGAGGAATTTCCAGTGTGTTTCAAGGACAACAGAAAGGAAGGGTCTCTGAGGGCTAATGGAGTAAATCAACACCCACTAAAGTGAAATCATAAATATGCATTAAGAAAGCTAAATGGAGGAACCCCAGTGGCCAGGCCAGTTCCCCACTGTTATTGAAATTAACTTTAATCATTGATCCTGCTCCTTGTCATGTGAAGACTCATTTCCCCAACCCAGCAATGGAATCATTATTGTTTATGTAGGCTGAATAGTTTCCTTTATCCTGCTCGCTTTAGGAGTCACAGTATTCAGGGATGCTCTGTCATCTGCATTTGGTGTTCAAAACTGCATGTTTTGAAAATTTAAACCTGCAGTGGTGGTGCCTGTAATCCCAGCTACTTGGGAGGCTGAGACCAGAGGTTCACTTGAGCCCATGAATTTAAGGTTACCGTGAATGAGAATCTGTCCCCAAACAAAACAAAAAGTCACACAACAAAACTTAAAACGGTATTTTTGAGATAGTCAAGGGAATTTGAATATGGTTTGATGCAAAAGAATCATTTATTTTGTTGGGCACTGTTCTAGCTTGCTTTCTATTGCTGTGATAAACCACTGTGATCAAAAGACTTTGGAAGGAAATGGTTTATTTGGCTCATACTGCCAGATCACAGGTCATCATTGAGGGAAGCCAAGGCAGGAACTGGCAGGCAGAAATTGATACCGAGGCCTTGAGGAAATGCTGCCCACTGACTTGCTTCCATGGGTCTTCTCAGTTTGCTTTCTTATGCAGCCCAGGACCACCAACCAGGAATGGCACCACTCACAGTGGACTGGATCCGTATTTCAATCATTAATCAAGGAAATGCCGCATAGACTTGCCTACAGGCTAATCTGATAGAGGCATTTTCTCAGTGGAGGTTCCTTCTTCCCAGATGACCTGAGTTTGTGTCAAATTGCCCAAACCAAACCAAACCAACCAGCCAAACCTAACCAACACATGTATGATAGGTGTTATGGCTAGTAGTAAATGTCCATAGTTTTAGAACCATATAGTGAAGAGGTCAGCTCAGAGCCACTGGAAAATTTCACCAGATCCCAGAGCACATGGGCGCCCCTCCCCTCCTGGAAGAGACAAGTTAGAGAGCCGTAGGCCGGAAGGGAGGGGCTGATTAAGCCCCTGTTACCTCATTCCCTAAAGACCAATCAGTTTAAAAGTCACACTGCTCTGCCAATTACATTGTGCCTAATAGCTGCTGTAGAAAAACTCGCTGAATGGGCTATGTGGGGTTGTTCTCTCCCTCCTTCGTGTGCAGGGCAACCCCAGCATGCTGGAACAATAAAGTTCCTCTTGTGTTTGCATCGATTCCGGATTCCAAGTTGTTCACAGGGGGAGGGGGCGGGGGGGAGGGGTCCTCCGGTAAGCTAAGGCTTACCAGAGTCTTACAATAGGAGATGGTGAACTAATGTAATAGAAAATCAGGTGGGGAAAGCATTTTTTCTATTACTAATGTAATATTAATATAATGTTCTGTTACAAACATAATAGAAAAATGTAATAGTAAGACAAACAAAATGGAAATACAGAGAGAAAAAGAACAAATGAGAGGAGGAAGAGAATGAAAGTGTCTTAACTACTTTGCTATAGCTGTGATAGATTACCCTAACACAAGCAACTTAAAGGAGAAAGCATCTATTTGGGTTCACAGTTCAAGAGTAGAAATAGTCCATCAGGACTGGGAAGGCAGGGCAGCAGGAGCGGGAGCCCCTCCCCCATCTGCTCTCTAAAGAAGACAGAACAGGAAGCAGCATCAGGCTACAAACTCACACTTAAGGCTATAAAAGTGTCACAGGTCTTCAGCAAGGCTCTGCCTCCTAAAGGCTCCACAATGTTCTCAAAGAGCAGCACCAGCTGGGGACCAAGTGTTCAAATAAGAGAGGCTTTGGTGGACATTTCTCATCCAACCCACTACAGAAAGGAAGCAAAGGACAAAGGGCAAAGGGCAAAGGGATCTAGTACACAACATCTTGATAATTTGATTTAGAAGATGAGTCTTTGTTATATTACTGCATGCAAGTTTTATATTACATTAAAGGTGGTTTTTATTTGTTTATGCAGTGCTGAGGGTCAAGCAGCACCTTGGACATAATAGGCAATCACACTACCATTGAGCTTCCTGCCTAGCCTTTGCGCTAAGTTTTAGGGTCTTTTTTTTTTTTTTCCTGGAAATTAAATTTCTTAAAGGAATATTAACAAACAGACAAATAGTCTTCTAATAGGGGGAGCTTCAGAGAAAAGATTGGAAACACAAGTCAGACTTGACAGGCTTCATATTAGGATCCTGTGTTTTCTAGCTGTGTGACTTTGAGTAAGTTATTCAGTCTCTTTGTTTTCAAGCTCCTTATAGGCCAAGTGATTCAAAGAGTAGTATTTACCTCAAAGGATGTAGAGGGTACACAGCAAGGTAATGATTCTGAAACATAGGGTGTCACAGGGCACCATGAACACTTATTAATATTAATACCCTTTATTAGACTGGTAATACCTGAAAGCATTTTTGACTCCTTGGGAGACATTTGTTAACTTTTAGAGACATTTTTAGTTGTCACAACACGGGCTGCTGGTGCATCTAAAGGACTGAGCCTAGAGATGTAGTGGAATTGGTTATGGTGGATAAGATGGCTCCCAAACAAAGAACTGCCTGGATTGCAAGTTAATGTGGAGGGATGGAAACCGCACCAATTTTACTTAGACACTAAAACACACTAGAATGTATGGAAAAGCAAAATAAAACCAACACTTTCCATAATTTTTCTATGTGGAGATGGTTACAAGACCTAGAAATTCACGAAAAGAAAATGTCTTGATCAAAATTAAGATGCACATTGAGGTAAAATCCCAATTTCTCCACTCCCTCCAGTGATGGTTTGCCCTCTTCTGAAACTGCTCCATCATGGGGAAAGCTGTACAAGTGTTCAGCCTCCTGGAAAGTGTACCAGTTAGTGTGTAATGAACTATTATCTTTTATTGGAACAAAGTTACCTTTCTATCTCTGTAAATCACCATGGCCAAGGCAAGTCATAGGAGGAAGGGTTTTTTGGGGGCTTGTGGCTCCAGGGTATAAAAGTCCATCATGGTGGGGCAGTGTGACAGCAAGCAGCGGGCATGTTGGCTGGACCAGCAGCGGAGAGCTCACAAACCACAAGTAGGAAGCTGAGAGTGCGTTGGGACGGCAGGAGGTGTTTGAAACCTCAAAGCCTGCCCCTGGTGACAAACCTTCTCCAGTAGGGTTCCACCTCTTAATCTTTCCCAAACAGCTCTATTCCCCGAGGACAAAGTAGTTAAACATATGAGCCTATGGGGGCCACATATAGCTACACATGGCACATATAGCTGCCACACTATGTGAAGTCATAAAATCTTAATGGAATGTGACCTGGAAACCACTTCTCTGAAGAAAGTGTAGGCAATTTTTGTTCTTAAAAGTCCATAATGTCTGACTTGACTTTTAAAATATATGCTAAGGAAATAATCATGTGGATGAGCACAGATGCTCTTCACTTCTATTCAATGTATTTTTAATTGTGAAAAATAAGAATAACCTAAATTAAGCACAAAAACCTCAGATTAGCCAAAACAATCCTGAATAATAAAATAGCTGCTGGAGATAGTACCATCCCTGGTCTCAAATTTTACTACAGAGCTATGGTAATAAAACCAGCATGATATCAGCATAAAAACAGACATGCTAATCACTGGAATAGGATGACCAGAAAATAAGTCCATACACCTATGGACAACTGATTTTTGAAGAGACCAGAAATACACACTTGAAAAAAAAGCATCTTCAACAAATGGTGCTGGTCAAACTGGATTGCTGCATGCAAATAGACTCATACTTATCACCCTGCACAAAACTCAACTCCAAATGGAATAATGACCTCAACATAAGTCCCTGATAGAAGAAAAAGTGGGAATAGCCTTGAACGCATTGGCACAGGAGACAACTTTCTGAACAGAACATCAATAGTGCAGGCACTGAGATGGACAACTAATAAATGGGGACCTTAAGAAACTGAAAAAACATCTATATGGCAAAGGACACCATCATTCAGACAAAGAGCAGGCTACAGAATGGGAAAGACTTTTACCAATTACACATCTGATAGAGAGCTAATATCTAAAATATATAAAGAACTAAACAAATCAAGAAAACAAATAACACAATTAAAAATGGGATGCAGATCTAAACAAAGAGTTCTCAAAAGAGGAAACAAATAGCTGAGAAGCTCTTAAAGAAACATTCAGCATCTTTAGTCATCAGGGCAATGCTAATCAAGACCACATTGAGATTCCATCTCATACCAGTCAGAATGGCCAAGATCAATAAAGCACATGACAGGTCATGCTGCATGTATGTGGACTAAGGGGAACATTTATCCATTGCTAGAGAAGTGCAAACTTGTACAGCCATTATGGAAATCAGTGTGGCAGTTCCTCGGAAAGATGTGTATTGATCTACCTTAAGACACGGCTATACCAAACTCTGGGCATATACCCAAAGGACACATCTTCCTACCACAAAGACACTTGCTCAACCATGTTCACTGCTGCTCTATTCACAACATCCAGAAATTGGAAACAATCTAGATGGCCAACAACAGATGAATGGATAAAGAAAATGTGGTACATCTATACAATGAAATACTACTCAACTGTTGAAAAAACCAGAACTCATAAAATTCTCAGGTAAATGGAGCTAGAAAAAAATTATCCCAAGAGAGGTAACCTAGATCCCAAAAGACAAATATGGTATTTATTTATAAGAAGATTTTAGCTTCTTAGCCTTTAATGGGCATTGTACAATTAGTATAACCACAGAGGTTAGGTACAGAGTAAGGGACAAGGGAGAAGGAAGGCTCTCCCAAGGAATGGGAAACAGAATATGTAACCATGGAGAGACTGGGGGAGGGGAAGACTGGAATGGGAAGATTAAATGAAGAGGCAGAGGAAAGAGAGGGTAAGAGAGGGAATACAAGGAGGGATAGCTAACACTGAGTGCCACTTGGGGGAGTCATATGAAACCTACTACAATAGGTGCTTCTTAAATTATCTACATGTCCAAAAGTAACATGAAGGTGACAAAGCGCTAACAAAACATCTTTTGCTACGAAGTGTTAGACATGGGTTACATTTAATTGAATTGTTCGCCTAAGGAGCCCTATGGAAACCACCAAATAACTCAGGTTATTGCCAATGCTACTAGTGGCTCTCAACAAACCAATGGTAAGGCCCTATTGCCAAAGACAATACCTATATGTTATGTTTAGCTTTTGCTACCCTGCCTTAACTCCAGGAATGGGCCATGCTACCAGCCCCCACCCAGGTTCCCTCAGATCTACAGATGAAAATCAACACACACACACACACACACACACACACACACACACACACACACACACACACACACGCTCAGGCCAAGCCAGTTAATCTTAAAATGCCTTTGCTAACTCAATGGCTGGGCACTCTTACCCCTGCCCCCAGGCATAATTGGATAGAATGGTCAATGGCCACCCCAACTGAAATCTCACATGGCTGGTTGGCATTATCTCCTGTCACTATTCTTCTTCTCCTCATCATCTCTCTCAATTGTCTTGTGTTCTTCCCAGCAACTCTAAGTGTCCTGCCTCATCCTCAGTCATTGGTTGCTGGAGTTGTTATTGATGGATCAAGAACCAGTTGGGGAATAGGATCTTAGCATCAGCACCATTGCATTGAGCATGAAGAAGTCAGGCTGGTGCCTAATCAGAGCCTTCACCCTTTCATTACTTTGCTACTGACTAGTGTTGGACTGGAAGATATGTTATATTCTATTAGAAGAGGAAGACAAACACCAAGTCCAACTTCAAACCCTTTGATCACCTACAATGGTGACCTGCCTTTGTGACATGCTGGTGCAATAGTGACACAAATAAGTAGATTTTATCTGATTAGATTGGAGACTCACTACATGTGATGGAACCCATGCCTAATACTGATCCAGTAGCCAAGAGTCTGAGACTATATAGGCCATGGACTTAGGGGAAAACCAAATAATATTCTGCTAAAGAAATAGCAATAAAACAACTCTTAATGACATTCTTCTATACCCATAGGTCAGTGTCACACTCAGCCATTATCAGAGAAGCTTCGTTGTGCAGTAGATGGGAACAAATACAGAGACCCACAATTGAACAATGTGTACTGAGAGTGGAAGACCTTGTAGGATTCAGTTCTAAATGGGATATCTCCATCAAATCTCTCCCCTTGGGGCTAAGGGAACTCTGTGCAAGAGGAGGCAGAAAGATTGTAAGAGCAGCAGCAATGGAAGACACTAAGGAAACAGTGTCTAGACACAAGACACGTATGAATTCACAGAGATCATGGCAGCATGCGCAGGGCCTGCGCAAGTCCAAACTAGATGAAGACTCAGCACTGAGAGGGGAACTGGACACGGGCCCCCATCCTTATCCCATGAGCTATTTTCAAATGTCAATTAATGGCAAAGAACAATTAGTTTTCTCCAATGGAATCTTACTGGGTATGCAAAATGAGCTCAATGGTATTTCTGTTTGTTTTTTGTCTCATAATGCTTTGTCTAGGCATTATTTAAAAACTTTACTGGTCTTTTGCTTATATATTATGGTATATACTTATATATATAGTATATGCTTATATGTATGGTATATACTTATATGTATTGTATATGCATATATATATACATATTGTATTTTATAGTGTGTATTTGTGCTTTGTTTTTCCTGCTTGCTTTTAATTCTGTTTTTTAATTGCCTAATTGTTTTCTAAAGAGAGAGGGGCATGTAATTGGACAGGTGGGGAGGTAGGATGTGAGATGGTGGGGAGGACTTGGGAGTAGATGGGGGGAATATTATCATAATATGTTGTATGAAAGAATTATTTTCAATAAAAGACTCCAAGTTGAAAACAATTAATAAATTGGGATTGGTTGATTACATTCTGGTATATTGGTACAATAAAATGTCTGTTAAATGATTATCCTTATGTATTCTGTATCCTTACATAGAAAGGTGTGCATGAGAAATAATCACAGGCAAGGCTGTGTGCTGGCAGGGATCACACACTGAAGTGTGCTCTCAACTAGTAATGGCAGAAAGTGGAAATCACTGGGATGAGGAACAGAAGATATCATGTCCCTTTATCTCCTGGTATCCTGGAGAGAAGCAGGGTGCACCAGGAAACTGGTCTAGCAGGTACTTCTCACCTCTGTTGTTCTTTTAACAGTCATGGCCTTGTCATTGGGCAACAAACATTTTGCATCCAGGTGTTTAGCTGGAGCTATGCTTAAATGTGGCTTTTTTGGAAGCACCTAGAGTCTGGACTCCTGATCTTTCAGACAGTCGGCTATGCCCTCCCTCACTCTGACCCCAGACCTTGCAGGGAGCATCACCTACAGGTCCCAGCTAGCACAGTGCAAGAACTTGAAAGGAGCCCATAGTCAGTAGGCCAAATGCTCACTGGCTTCCTTGGTTTTAAAATAAGAGCCACTCCCAAGATGCCTACTAACAGCTCTCTGAGTTCTTCATGTTTTATGATTTTGAGATTTCAACCATTGTGGATAGTGGTTTCTGTTGTAGGTAATGGCCTGTTGATTTCCCTGGACTTTTTTCCTCTGGGCAGGGGCTACACTAGGTCCTTAGCAATGATATCAGAGGTCACAATGGGCATGTTAGCATCAAATTACAGATTCTTATTTTTCTCCTTCCTTTACTACATTTCCCTTTGCCTATTAGGCTTTTGTAGCATCACTAATTCCAGTTAGTCAAGCGCTTTTGTGAGTCAAGTGATTTGAAGAGTAAAGTCAGTGTCTTGCTATGGATTACAGCTCACTGGAAATTGAATCATTATCAACAGAGGATACTCTCCTTGATGCACTGTCACTTTAAGACTTTTAGTTCTGGGAAGAAATATCTACTCCTTAAAGGAACTCATGGCCGGGAGAACTTACTCAAACTCCCCAAGTCTGAGTCCTTTGTGAAAAGACCCTTTGTGAAAAGAAGGAGGCGCTCAAAGGTGAGTATGAATAGGTAGGAAATGAAATTCTTCAAGGCACAAAAGAAAGTGTTTGGGAAAGTGTCATACTCTGGTGGTGTGTATTTTTTTTCTTTTCCTTTGTTTCTTTTTGTGAGACAGGGTCTTACACTGTTGCCCAGGATGGCCTGGCATTCTCTACGTAACCCAGGCTGTCTGTGAACTTGTGTTAATCTTCTGTCTCAATTCTCCCTCATGTTGAGATTACAGGTGTGAGCCACTTGGCTCAGATGGTGGAGGAGGTATATTTTTAAGTTTAGGGGAGCCTTTGGGTGTGGGAAAGATCTCTCTTCAGTTTCTCTTCTCAGGAGGATGTTTGTGGCAGGTGATGTGCTTAAGGCCTTTCGAAGGAGGTGGTTTACTCATCTGCCTGGAACTCTTAGGGACATCCAGGTGGGTAAGGACTTCACAAGGAAGGACTTGCTTGAGCCTGAAGTTGCACGGACTCTCCAAAGGTTGGCAAGCTTTGTATATTTCTCACTTTCCAACCCAGTATGGCCACTGAAGGTTTCCTGGCTATAGAAGAACAGGAAGAAAATAGGTAAGTCTGTGTTTAGTTTTATTTATACCCAGTCTTGTTCCAAAAAGACTTACTTATAAATCCCTGTTCTGGCCCAAACAGCAATGGTATATGAAGAGGTCGGGCTGGAACTCTGGGAAAGGCAGGCTCATTCTCTCTCTCAACCATAATGAATGAGGAATGTCAGTCCCCCCAAAACCCCTGCCGCAGTGCTCATTGTGCCCTCTCTCAATTCCATCTATGCCTAAAGCCACAGTAAGCATTTACAAGAGTCTAAGATGGCTCAGGCATGATTTTCCCAGTTTAAGTAGGTCCAGCGATGGATTCTCAGTGTCCACTCATGCCTGCGCCAGTGTTCAGCCTTCAAGGCAGTTACATGGTCATGGAATCGGCAGCATATGGCATACGGGTAGCGTTGTCCACCCTCTCTTCCATGGTATTCACTGTGCTTGCTGTTTACATTCACAGTGGCCAAAATGACTGTGGGATTTTACTTTGGAGGAGTAAATGCAGGAAAACAAGACTCCACAAAAATGAAAATAGAGGAATATGTCTTCTCAAAGGGTCTAGCCTCAGGCTAGAAATATGGCTCAGCAGGTACGGTACTTGCCTCCAAGGCTGAGGACCTGAGCCCAGTCCCAGGATGCGGTGGAAAGACAGAACCTACTCCTGACCATTTTTGAAATGTTGCCTCTGACCATCCCCAAATAAATAAATTTTAAAAAGAAATAAAAACCAAATAAGCAAAAACCAAGTTCAAAGCCCCTGTCTGCTGTATCCCATCCACCCTGTCGCCACCATCTTCCCTCAAGTGAGCAAAGACAAAACATCTTAGGACAGTGCTAGAGATGCTGTACAGGTGCTGGGCCTTGGGCAGTTTATAGGCCTTCAGATCTCCTGGTCTTTTTAAAACATCTGTAAAATGAAGATACTAATATAGATATATTACAAAAAGTCACCACCTCTAACCCAACAGCTGTGCTCTTGGGACAACACTGGTTGCGACAGATCCTATGTGGGCACCCGCCATGACACACGCTGGTGTCTCCCCACGCTGATGGTGAGAAGTAGCTGTAGTTTATCAGTGCTGTTGATGTATCTTTTTTTTTTTTTTTTAAACTTTTTAAAACCCCACTCAATTGATATGGGATCCTTTTATTATTTTAAGGGTTTTGTATAGTCACTGAATATAAATGGTGTTAGATAGTTAATTTATCAATACTACATAAATTATGATAAGGGTAATGATCACTGGTAAGGATATTAATCACTCTCAATACAATATAGAAGGCAAAAATAATCAGCATCTTATCAGTTCAGTAAAAAAATAATCTTCAAAAAAATTTTTTTTTGTTTTAGATTCCTGTCTTGTCTGGCTTTGACTTTTATTGAATCAAAAATTGACTTCCTTTTTTTTTTTGATACTTTATTTACATTTGCAATGTTTCCCCCTTTCTAGGTCTCTTTGGAAACCACCTATCCCCTTTCCCTCCCCCACCTCTATGAGGGAATTCCACCTCCCACCCACCCACTCGCCCACCTTGACATTCCCCTTTACTGGGGCCTCTCTTCCCCCTGATGACCAACAAGGCCCTCCTCTGCCACATATGTGGTCCGAACCATGGGTCCCTCCATGTGTATTCTTTGGTTGGTGGTCCAGCCTCTATGAGGACCCGAGGGGTGGGGTCAGGCCAGTTGACACTGTTGCTCCCTCCATGGGGCTGCAGACTCCCTCAGCTCCTTCAGTCCCTTCTCCAACTCCTCCATCTGGGACCTTACTCTCAGTCCAGCAGTTACTGTAAAGTGAAACTTGGGTATTCTGAACATGTGGGCTAATATCCACTTATCAGAGAGTACATACCATGTTCGTTCTTTTGTGACTGAGTTACCTCGCTCAGGATGATATTTTCAAGTTCCATCCATTTGCCTGCAAATTTCATTAAATCATTCTTTTTAATAGCTGAGTACTACTCCATTGTGTAAATGTACCACATTTTCTGTATCCATTCCTCTGATGAGGGACATCTGGGTTGTTTCCAGC